>CM075822.1:25342520-25987520 GCA_037975025.1 Excoecaria agallocha
TAATTATCAAATTACAAGAAATATAGAATAAATTACATGGGTGTTGTTACCCTAAAATGATAACCTCTATATTCTCTCTCCTCTGAATAATAGGGTTGAGCATTTTTAGGGATTATTTAAGGGTTAAATGAGAGAAAAAATGGCTGCCTTTAGCTCTTTGAAGTGACTGGCCAACCATCCCCCTAAATTCCTTAAGTTTTCTTCATTTATCAAGAAGAATCTAGGGAGGATAGGTGTCATGTTCCTATTGGCTCTCATATAACTTCCTAAAGATTGCACTTAACTCCCTTCTTTATCCCAATTTCATTTTCTTCACCTAAACTTTCTCCTTTCCTTTTCAATTGAGTCCCTTGATTGGCATCTTTCCCATAATTAATCACATGCATAACTTAATTTAAATTGATCACTTCACCCTTCATCTTTTAAGACAAGTACCTTCATGCCTCAACTTGCAATTCACTAACTATACATACACATAGTGATCATATTATCATTTAAGCACACACATATATATTCTCCCAAGGCCTAAATAGGGGCCTCACACTTTTCTCTTCAACAAGTAGGTACTCCCATTTCTTTTTTTTTTCTTCAATTTATTTCAATTTTGTTTTGCTATTATGTTTGCAATCCTTTTTCATTTATCTACAATTTTCTTCTCCCTTGCTTCTCCTTGTTCATCATGCCTTATGTTCACATGAGATAATTAATTGGCTAGGTTATTTATAGTTTCATTATGCTTATTAAATATTTGCATTCTAATCAAATCAAATTCTTTTACTATATGAACAATTACATGATTGAATTAGCTTTAGGGCACGTAATTTTTGAATTAAGGCATGAACTTGATCATTGATTTTGGTTTGATAGATTATGCAATTTTGGATATTTTACACTTTATTCTTCAATTTTTTGATTCTATCTTAAATTTGGGATTTTATTTTGATACTTGAATGTCCATTTTGTTGAGCAAAAATTCCTACACATAACTTGTATGATGAAATGCCTCAATGAACACCATTTAGCCACACTTAGCTATTTTTCACACCAAATTATGTTGGATTTCATTGTTTATTCCTAGAATATTATTCATTCACCCTTGTGCTTATTGTTTAACATGTGATAGATAATGCAAAGATAATCATCATTTGACTACAACTCTTAATTTCAAATCATTGTGCATTATGTTTTGCATGTTGAATTCTTAAGATAGTTTTTTCCATTGACCTTTGTGCTTGCGCTCATAAATTTTTATGACAGTTTTTTTGTATACATGCTTCTAACTAATACTTGTTTTCATCTCTATTAGCCTTTGATTATTTTAATTATTTGATTTTATAAGGAGTTTAGTAGGATTCTACTGAATTATGCAATTGTTGCTTGTTAATGCCACCCTTATCATTTCCTATGTCAAAATTGTTATTGTTTCTTTCCTGTAGTAGCCCTTAAACATAACTACAATGATGGTGCATATGGCTCATCTAATAAGCCAGTTATTTCTATTACAAAAGTGCCTAAATGGGTATCAGCTAATAATATGAAAGAGGATTATGCACACTTCACCAAGTGCAAATATGTGTTAACCTTTTATTTGGACATGGAGCTTTTGGAGAATTTAGAAATTAAAGATGAGATCAAATGCCTTATTTCCAACATTTGGCTGGGAATAATTCTTCGCACACCAAAAAAGGTGTATCTTAACTTGACAAGGGATTTTCTGGCTACAGTACAGTATCGGGTTGGGAAGAATAACATGACTAATCCATGAAAGGTGTCTTTTTACTTGGAAGGCACATTATATGAGATTACTTTTTAAAGATATTTAGAGTTGTTGGCATTTTCTCTTCATTCACTAGACTGCTTTGATGGCTACATCAAGGAAAATATGTGGGAGAGGATTAAAGATCCACTTACAAACACTTTTTATATGGCGGGCCAAACAAAGGCTCATCATTTACACGATCATGCACTCCGAATCATGCACCAATTTTTCTCAATATGTCCTAGGTTTCATATGGATTTTGTAGGGCACATTAAATTGTTAGAAGCTTTATTTCTGAGCTGTATGGTAAATGGTTTCAAAATCAATGCCGCTATGTAATGGTGGCATAAATTGGAGGAGTTGCAATGGAACTCGAAGAAGGTGAAGAAAATTTCTTTTAGAAGGTATGTTATCACCTTAGCAAAGGGAGTACATCAGCAGTTAAAGGGGAGTCGAGTGTTGAACTCTATTGCTTTCATTGGCAAAAAGCTACTAAAGAATATGAAGGTGGTCATAGATGATGAGATGTTTGCTTATGGTTATCGTTTGACAAATATGAAAGAGTATTTAGAGAAAGTTAAGTGAAGTTTAGGTGAACTGCCGCATGCACTAGACCAAGGAGCTGTTACTTTATCCTCTCTACAATTTACTGCATTGGCTGATAAGGTAGATGCTATTGTAGACAATAAAGAAGCATTTCAGCCCCAACTAAACCAGATGATGATCAGCCTTAATGCCTTGACATCTTGTTTTGATGCTCACTTTCCACCACCACTGCCATAGATATGATTTTGCAGGAAGTCTCTTCTCACTTTATGTTTAATATTGTCAACTTGCTGAGGGCAACAAGATTGTATGTATGGGGTAGGAGAACAAAGCAAAAGAAATTTTTTATTGATGATAAGGAAACTTTTTACTTGATGAAGATGTAGTGTTTTGAAGGTTATTTTTGAAGAAGAATGGGGGCTAATTTGCTAAAAATTTGTTTAAGCTTTTGAACAAAAATCATGTGTTTTTAGTTTTTTTATCTTTAGTTTTTGTTGTTATTAAACTCTACTAGTTTGTTTTTAATTTCAGAACCAATACCTTAGCCTTACATTACAACCTTAAAGTAAGCCTTAGTGATCCTATTATTTTTTCAAGTTGTTTAGTAGAGATGACCCGTGTGGTTCTAGTGCTAAAGGAAATACCTATAGTTATCCCGAGTTTCAAGTGCGAAACCATTATACAAATCTTTTTCTTATTCTTCTTCTTACTCAAATGTTGGGATACACTGGTAGTTTTGTTTTGAAAATCGATAAATTTGTTTTGGCCTACACACACACACACATAAAAGAAATCAATTGATATAGATTAGTCTAAGTCTTTTTGGTTAAGTTTTTTGTTAAGTGTCTTTAGCTAAGTTTTATTTAGTTTGTCTAAATTCTCTTGTTCTAAGTTAGAGCTTGAAATACAGAAATGTGGTTAATTCATTTGCTCAAGGGCGAGTAAAGACTAATTATGGGGTATTTTGATAACTCTAATTCAATACATAGTTTTAAACCATTTTCATTCAAGTTTTGTTTTCTTTTTTCTATTTTTTATTTGTTTTTGGTTATTTTTAATAACTTTTGCTAAGAACAACTTAATTCTATCTTTTATACATTTTTGATAGCAATTGGTGTTATTTTGTGTTGAATTGTAGAGATATTAGGTACCTCAAGGTGGAAACCATTTTAATGCCACAATGACCTATTTTATTTTGGCAAAACATAGAGTTTATCATAGGTCACGATCACAACAAATTCCTTGGCACCATTACATAAGGCATTTCAGAGTAGAATTAAGATAAAGAGCACCTCAAGGTCACAAAAAATTCATTACCACCATGAGTTATTGAAGTTTGAAGGCATAATCAAATTAAGGAGTACCTCACGGTGGCAACAATTTCATTACCACTATGACCCCTGTAGATCAGTATAGAAAACTTACACCTCACAGTGGCAACCAATTCATTGCCACCGTGACCCCTTTAGGACTATAAAAAGTAAAATTTCTATTTGGAAAAAACATACATGATTTTCAGATCTATTTTCTCTCATATTTCATTTATTCTTAAATCTTTACGATTTTTAATACTTTGCAGATCAAATACATCATTTTAAATTTGATTTACAAATAATAGATTTTAGATTTATATTTTCTCAACTTAAGCTCATTTTTCATTTAGAGATTTAAAGTAGAAGCAGATTGGATTCAGTTGGGTTTCATCGCAACCATGAGCTTCTGGGTTTATTCTTTATTCTTTTACTTTTTATCTATAACGGATTGTGAGTAGTGATTAGTTATTTGGGGGATCTTTGAATCCCTATACCCATGTGAATATTGAGCTAATTATAGTTTTATATATGGATTGATGATTCATTTTACATGATGCCAAATGTTATTTCATGGTTTTTGATATTTTAATCATGCTATCTAGATTAGGTAAATGATTAAAATACTTGAATGCCATGGATATTCTGTTGCTCTATTTTTCTATTAGATTTTCTGTAACTTTGAAATTGCTTCAAAATGAGACTTGATGGGTTATGGGTAATGTGATATTAGGGCTAAATTTGGATATATAATAAATGGGTTTTTGAATTTTTTGGCTCTAGAATGTTAAAGCAATTCAAACCTAGGATTTTAGGCTTGTGCTTAGACTAATAATGAAACTTGCTATTGAATGGGACGTTTTGTGATTAGAATAACTTGCTTCAGAATGGGACACTTGGGTATAGTTTGTTATCCTAATTTAATCCATATAGTGTAAGATAAAATTAAATCACATTCGGATATGGAAAGGATAAGTGAACCTAGAAAATGTTTTTAGATATATTCATTTCAAAATAATCTTTGTATTATTTTAATTGAGCTATTACTTATTTTTAGTCAATTTATATTTATTCTTATTTTTGCTGCATTTTCTTAGTTTAGTCAACATATTACTCAAAGTACTGGGAATTCTTTAGCATATATTTAACATTCATTTGCTTGTAACCACAATCTCTTGGGTATGATATTCATGGATTTTAAAATTAAAACCTTATATTACTTAGCTGATCTAGTACATTTGCTAGCATCCTGTTATAAAATGAATGAAATTGGAAATGGTGAATAAACAAATGTTAGTGCCATTTAATCTAAGGTGGCTAAATGTACCACTTAGGAGTAATTCATGAAATTGTGTTATATACTGGAGAGAAATGCATAAAACTAGTTAATAAACATAAATGGTATGTGAAAATGTGTGAAAAATGAAAATCAGGATGAAATAGATGTGATGGTCAAATATGATACCTAAAAGGGATGAGTTAATGATGGTTTATATAAGTGAATATGTGATAGAAATGATGCCTGATGGAAATTGTAATGAAAATGTGAGATCGGTTAAGCACATAATGCATACATTGTGAAAATAATGGAAGGTTTAACATAAAATGACAAATTAACCTGAATTATAAGTTTTGCCCTTAATATTAGTTGGAAAACTAGTAATTGTGGTGTAGTTTGCTAGCCATAGGATTACCATATTTGAAACCGTGGTAGCAAGTCGTAGCGACTTGCATATTCGACCAAAAGAGGTTCCACACCGATAATAAGAAAAAGATGGGGAAAAGTGTGATTTTGATGTGATTGAAACTACTGAAGGCCTGCAGGATCTAGAGTCCTGCACATCCAGTTCACTTGTGTAGTTTCCAATATTACACTAGGGGAAAAATAATAAAAATGGTTAAAAGTGTGATTAAAATAAGTAAAATGATAAAATAGTAAATATGCCGTAAAATGAATAATGCGACTTAAGGGATTTGATTTAATATATGAAGTTAATAAGGAATATTTGGTAATTATTTATTAGGAAGTATAACCGATTAATAATTTAGGAATTTAATAAAATTAAGAAATGTAACTAGCAAATATGACACTCTAGTACTTGGACCAATGTCTAGGTATTGGGTGTCACAAACATGCTTAGTTTTACTATAAAATTTTGGATTTTTGATGTAAGCTATCGATGACTGACTATCACTATAAATTATCACTATTTAATCTTAGGTAGTTACTGTAAGGCTCACTCTAGTTTTCCCAATTTCCTGTCACTATATATACTATATTGCATAGAACTAAACATATTATAGTTTGTAGCACACGTAGTATGTGATAATAGTCATTTATATGATGTTTTTAGTATGTTTTTAGGTATTTAATTAAGTTAATTTTGTGTTAATTAGGTTTAATTTGAGTTTAATTTGTTAGTTTTATGTTTTTGGAGTTAATTGTAAATTTTGGTGTTTTTCAGGGTTAATTTGCAAGAAAAAAGGACTTAATTGTAAAAAGGCAAGAAGATTTGGGTCAAAACTATAAATTTGGAAAATTCATGTTAAGATATTAGCGTGAATTCCAGAAGAGTTATACGTGCCCACGTGAAATGTAAAAGGAAGGATCACATGGCCACGTGAGAGATTGAACAAAGCTAGACGTGACCATGTGTGAATTATCAAAGGGAGATGAGTGGCCATGTGAAGAAGAGAAGAAGAGAAACAAGTGACCACGTGATTTGAAGAAGAAACCAACACATGGCCACGTGTGAAAATACACTAGGGAACACATGGCCATGTGTTTCAAAGAACAAAATTACACATGGCCATGTGAAAGACTAAAAGGAGAAAACAATGCATAGACGTGACCACGTGGATTCCCAGTGAAGGAACACACGTGGCCACGTGTGGAAGAGGAACTAAATGAGCCGTGGTCACGTAGAAATACACACTAAAAGCCGTGGCCACGTGATCTAATTCTCCAATTGCGTGAAGGATTTTCGACTTCCTATTTTGAGCAGAATTCACTTCCTATTTGGTTTCTGCAGTTTTGGAAGAAATCTACCACGTTTTTGCCTATAAATAGCAGTCTAAAACACCAAAGAAGAGGAAGGAGAGGATCGAATTAGTGAATCCTTGAGATAAAACCTTAGAATTTAGCTTTACTTCTTTAGTTTGTTTTTACGTTTTTTTTAGTTTTCATTGTTTTTCTTCAAACCTTTTTTTAATCTTTAATGATGTTTAGGAAGTAATTTTTCTTCTTTTGCTAATGGATTCTTGAGATCTTAAATTTTTCATTGTTATGACTTTGTTTTAAGCTTAATTTCAATATTGGTTGATTATTTCTTTGTTTTAAGCATATTCTTATCCTTGATTGTGTTGAGATTGGTTGTTGGTTTATTGAATAAATAACTAAGAATTGGTTTTGACATAGTTAATGATTTGCATGTTCTTGGGTTGGCTCTTTAAAGTTTGTGCATGATTATTATCCGAAATATGAAATGATTACGTATGAATTTTATTGGTTAATACTAAGAGAGGAAGAACTAAGAATAGGTGAAAGTTAAATCTCTTGAGAAAGGTTTTAATAGACATCTAGGAGGATTAATTCAGACTTTTATGCCAAGTATTGAATTTTTCTGAATAAGGGAGTTTAATGCTTGGAATGATAATCTTGAATAAAGTTATCTGGTTTTATTTATCTGAATTCTTCATAATCACTGGTATTATTCTTTGAATTTAAGTCATTATAATGAAAGTTAAGGTGGATAGTTTCCTTACCAAGAGAATTCCAGTTATTGTTTTGTTTTTAATTCATGTTTTAGCTTTTGTTTTGTTTAATTGTTTATTTTGTTTAATTTTTACTTTTGAATCAAAAACATTTGGGAAACAATCTCGAATTGATTTAATTCATACACATATATTATTCTTGGCAATCCATGTTCCCTTGGGTACGATATTTGGGGTCTTAATCTATATTTCCCTATATTACTAGCCGATCTAGTACACTTGCTAGACACCAGTCAGTATGATGACATTAAACCATCTGTATATTTATGTATACACACCATTATATTTAGAAGATTGTAAATGAAAACTTTTGTACACTACAATTTATACTATTATATTATTTTTACATTTCAACTAATTTAGTACAAAGTAGTAATTGTAAAACACTACAAAAAACATCATTTTCATACATTTACTCTTGCTAAATCTGGTGTCAGCCTCGGTGCTGCAGATCTTGTCCCTATTGAAGGATCCAAGATTGAGTACCTATATTGATAAACACCTGTGCTAAGCTATACAACTTACTGGGGAATATAAATCATGAAAACAACCTCTCATAGTGGTCATCAATTGCACACACACATATGAGTATAATATTAAGCATGCAATAATGTAGTACTATTTTCAAGTATTGTGTTTAAAGTATTTCAGAGTATTGAGAAATCACCCATGTCATGCCTAATCATTATGTCATCAGGTATATCTTAATCCATTGGTTAATGCATGCACACTAAGTTAAATCACCTTTTTAAAGCAAGTAATCTTGTATACAAATTCATGTAGGCTATATATTTGTATGAATTTACAACTTTCTCTTGCATTGTCATAAGTAATACTTATATTTAATTTCATCATCTTTTACCAAGTTGCTCACTTATTTAATTTCTTATTACTTTCAAAACTATTCATGTAACTTTTAAATGTATATATACACTTATTTAATTTACTTGGCTCTTATTTCCTATTATCAGTTAGTCTTAATACTTACGTGACTTTCCTTTATATACATCATGAAACCTAGTTCATAGTTAATTCCTGGTGACTATTTACATGTGATTAAGCTAATCACCGGGGTCTATTTGCATGCCTAATTTATTCCCAAGTTCTAAATCAAACCTATATTTCTTTTATAATCTTGTGTATTACTTGCATTTATTATTGGGCCAAAATGTGTTACCATTTCTATGTCTTTTTTCTTCATTTTACATGTGAGTTTTTAGCTTATTAACAATTAATAATCATAGATTGCACTTTATCCATAAGTCACATCGAAGTGACATATAAAGGTGTAGGTTCCTACTTGGAAGGTTCTTACAAACAATGAGTAATAGAATGTAGCATATAACTATAAATAAAATAGGTGTTCATAACATGATTATTATCAATCCAATAAATAATTACGTGTATTCATATATAGCATATGGTCCTAAGCACATAAAAGGTTATGTAATTACAATAATCATTACATACATTTAATACTATAATACTTCATGCAGTATGTTAAAATATGACTTCAACCAAGCTTATGTTTTCCATTTACTATGCATGGGTTTATATAAAAATAACATATCGATCAAGGATGAGCCACATGATGATCAATTCCTCAATGATCCACCACCTCTACTCGGAGGGTAAGTCATTCAAAATCAAGTTCAAGGGAATGGGCTGAGATTGAGAGCCATAAGGGATAATGCAATTCATGAATGGGCTGAGATTGAGAGCCATAAGGGATAATGCAATTCCTAGGTGGAATGAGGATCACCGAACTATCGTGCTACCTCAAAACAACCCTTTTGAGTTAAAACCTACTACTATTACCATGGTCCAAAAGAACCGACACTCAAGATCAAAGATTGAAGATCCAGCTCAACATTTGGACATTTTTCTTAAGATAAGCAATACGGTGAAAATCCCAAATGTGTCTATGGATGCTATTATGCTAAAATTATTTCCATTAATTGTCATTGTTAAGGTAAGGAATTGGTTACAAATGCTGCTAAGCCAGTCTATAAGATCATGGAAGCAAATGCAATAAAAGTTCCTAGTTTGATTCTTCCCACCAATTAAGATAACCACTGTAACACCCCTAAATTTTCATCTATCATGTATGGTATAATGTAGAGCATAAATAATTACCTTAGGATATTTATTCAGCTAAATTGAAGTTGAATAAGATAGGAAAGTGGGACTCAATGTAAAGGTTAAACGTGTTCGGGCCAGGGTAATCCGAGGATGGGTGATCCAATAGGTAGTTTATCCTAATAGTATTTTATGAAGGTAAGTATTAAATGAAGTTTAGTGGTAATATTAGAGTCCAAAATGAGCTTAGATTGACCCTTAAACGGGACAAATAAGTTTTTACTTGGTACCGTAAAAAGGGTTGACTAAAAGTTTTACCGGATGCTGAAGTAGTGTACTGACCTCCAAAAATAATTTCGATTTCATAATTATGTTAGTAATAACCTATATGGTTTGTTAGAAGTGAAAAATAAGTATTCTAACAATTTTGGGACTTGGGATTTTGGACTGGCTGTATAGACAGCAAAAGCTAGAAGTATATCTAAATGATATTGGAATGAGATGAAATTTTTACCACATGTTCTTGAATATATTAGGACACCTAGGGAAAATATTTCAGGGTATTCCAAAATATGGAACGAAAATTCAATATTTCGGGTAAAAAATTGAGATCAGCTCAATTGAGGGGTCAAATTCGGGAGTTTTGACATATGGGGATATAAAGGTCAATAAAATGAAGTTATGATCAGGTACCAGAAAGATTATAATGGTAAGGTGTGTGCAAGTGGATAATCTAGTGACATGTGGCTTAATTTAAGGCCATTAGATTCAATAGTAAAAGATTGAATCTTGGCCACTCTTTTTAACCAATAAAGGACAAGTATAAAAAGGGTGTAAATTCTAGAAACTACCTTTAGATTCTACTGTTTTGTCCTTCTTCTCCCCTCAAATCTGAATCTATCTCTTCCTTATCTCTCCTCTATTTTTAATTCATCCAAGCTTCCTCTCTCTAAATCTTAAGCTGAAATTTCAAACTATTACTTTAAATTTCATCCACTTTAACTTAGAAAAAAATTTCCATCAAAGGGAAGTGGCTAAGAATTTGTTGATTTAAGGTAAGAACAATTTGGTGTAATTTACTAGTTTCATATGTTCTAGGTGGAATTTTAACAGGAAATTGCATGAGCATTTAGGAAAGGGCTAAAAAATAATAGTAGTAGCTTTAATTTGCTTAAAATCATAATTCAATCTTATAATTTTCTCTCTCTTCAATTCAGCCGAAAGAGGAGAAATAAGAAGAAGAAAGGAACAAGGAAAGAAAAGGGAAAGAAGAAAGAGGAATATGTGTATTTCAAGGCCAATTAAGGTTAGTGGATGTATGTTACATTAAATAACTTAATATGGCATCGTATAATGTTAAATTGGACCTTTAGGAACATAATTGAGGGAAAAATCGATTAGAAAGAGAGAGGAATCCAGGTGGCCGAATAGGGTAATTTAAGGTACCTTAGTGAAAATTGGCCTTAAATTATGTATTTAGCAATAAATAGCTAAATTAATATGTGGAGAATTAAATTATGTTGATTAAGTTGAAATATGAAAATTTATACTAAATATGTAATAGTTACATAATGTGCAAGTGGATAATCTAGTGACATGTGGCTTAATTTAAGGCCATTAGATTCAATAGTAAAAGATTGAATCTTGGCCACTCTTTTTAACCAATAAAGGACAAGTATAAAAAGGGTGTAAATTCTAGAAACTACCTTTAGATTCTACTGTTTTGTCCTTCTTCTCCCCTCAAATCTGAATCTATCTCTTCCTTATCTCTCCTCTATTTTTAATTCATCCAAGCTTCCTCTCTCTAAATCTTAAGCTGAAATTTCAAACTATTACTTTAAATTTCATCCACTTTAACTTAGAAAAAAATTTCCATCAAAGGGAAGTGGCTAAGAATTTGTTGATTTAAGGTAAGAACAATTTGGTGTAATTTACTAGTTTCATATGTTCTAGGTGGAATTTTAACAGGAAATTGCATGAGCATTTAGGAAAGGGCTAAAAAATAATAGTAGTAGCTTTAATTTGCTTAAAATCATAATTCAATCTTATAATTTTCTCTCTCTTCAATTCAGCCGAAAGAGGAGAAATAAGAAGAAGAAAGGAACAAGGAAAGAAAAGGGAAAGAAGAAAGAGGAATATGTGTATTTCAAGGCCAATTAAGGTTAGTGGATGTATGTTACATTAAATAACTTAATATGGCATCGTATAATGTTAAATTGGACCTTTAGGAACATAATTGAGGGAAAAATCGATTAGAAAGAGAGAGGAATCCAGGTGGCCGAATAGGGTAATTTAAGGTACCTTAGTGAAAATTGGCCTTAAATTATGTATTTAGCAATAAATAGCTAAATTAATATGTGGAGAATTAAATTATGTTGATTAAGTTGAAATATGAAAATTTATACTAAATATGTAATAGTTACATAATGATGGAAAGCATGGTAATTGACCGGATGCTAGTAAGTGTACTAGATCGGCTAAGTAAGATAAGGAAATATAATTATGACCCAAAATATCGAACCCAAGGGAAACTTGTGTTTGTATGTGCTATTTTAATTTCAAAACATATTTTGTGTGTAAAAGAAAGAAGAGAAATCCCAAAGTTGTGATGATTGAAAATAAAAAGCAGTATTTTAAAACTAAAATAAAACAATTGAAAGAGTAAAAATAAAAGCAAGTAAATTGAATGAGGTAAAAATCAATATTAAAAGCAACTTTCACTAAAGGACTATCCACCTTAACCAATATTATTATGACTTAATCAAAAAGTAAACACACAAGTGATTATGGAGAATTCAGATTAATAAACCCAGATAACATTATTCAAGATTATCATTCCAAGCATTAAAATTTCCTTATTCAGAACAATTCAATACTTAGCATAAATACCTGAATTAATTCTCCTATATATCTATTAAAGCCTTTTTCAAGATATTTAACTTTCACCCATTCTTAGTTACACTTTTCTCAATCTCAATTTACTTAAATCAACACAAAATTATAGCTTATTCAGATTATAATCATGTATTAACCTAAATTAATCAACCCAAGAACATGCAAATCAATAATCAATTTAAACTAATTAATTATCCAATGCTTAATCAAGTTAACAATCAATTTAAAATTGAGTAAAGACAAGACTATGTTTAAGAACTAAGAAATAATCAACTTGCATTAAATTGAAGATCAAACTTAATTCATAACAATACAAGTTAAGGATTCAAGTATCCTTTAGCAAAAGTTAAAGAAAACTACTCACAAAACATACTTAAACTTAAAACAAAGCTTTGAAGAAAAACGGTGAAAACTAAAACAACGTAAAATAAACTAAGAAAATAATGTGCTAAATTCTAAGATTCGATCCTTTCTTTGGTGTTTTAGACTGCTATTTATAGGCCAAAGTCATAGTGGAATCCTTCTTAAACTTCATAAATTAATTAGGAAGTGAACTCTGCTAAAACAGGAAGCTTGAGAAAATCCTTCGTGGAATTGGAGACTTCAACACGTGGCCACGTTTCTTCATGTGTAAATCCACACATGGTCACGTGTCCTTCTAGTAGTTCTTCACACGTGGTCACGTGTGGTTCTTCTTTGCTTCACACATGGTCACGTGTCCCTCTTGGATTTAATTCAATTGTCTTCACGTGGCCATGGGTCTCTTAAGCTTCAATCTTCACGTGGCCATGCCTTCCAAGCTGCAACCCTTCACGTGGCCACGAGTAGATTTCTTCATTGATTTCATGTGGTCACGTGAAAACCTTCTGGATTGGACGCTCACTTTCTAGCATCAATTTCTTATTTTTGCAGTTTTGGCCCAAATCTTTGCCTTTTTTTCAATTTCAGCCCTTTTTCAGCAAATTGAACCTGAAAACAACCAAAAACTATGAATTAACCTCAAAAACATACAAATCAACAATTTAACTCTAAAACAACCTAAATAACACCAAATTAAGTAAATAACAACGCTTAAAACATATTAAAAACTATATATAATTCACACTTATCAAATACCCCACACTTAAACCTTGCTTGCCCTCAAGCAAATTAGAACAATCCTACCTCCAAAACCATTAAACTTTTACAAAGATATACAACTTCAAAACCAAGCTTAACATTTTAACAAAAGCACTTAATATAATCTCTAAATAGATCAACATCGAACAAGATAATATAAGTTAATTTCCTTGAGTGTGTGCAAGACCAACACATTTTAAGCAATTTTAAAGATCAAAACATCAATACAACTAGATAATGAAGTATAAAATATATGAATGCATAAGCATATAATCGGTTTTGTGTTTGAAACTCTAGAAACACAATAGGCCTCTCCTTTAGCACCGGAACCCGCAGGTCATCTCCGCTAAACAACTCAAAACAAGCTTAAAATCACATAAGTCTTTCAAGGGTTGTAATGGGGCTAAGGGTATGGTTACCAAAGAATGGATAAAAGATAATCAAAATGAATAGCCACTCTAAGACAAAATAGATCACTAATCCCAATAACTTAAGCCATGTACATTTTGCTCATTCTTGCCTCAATTTCAAACTTCATCTTAAAAGAAATTAGCCTTTTTTCAAGAACTCATCACAATTTTGTTTCTCCTTGTACTACCCCACACTTTTTTTTTTCATTTTTGCTAGCTTTTTTCTTTTTCTTTTCTTAAACTTTCAAACGTTTTTCTTTCTTTTTTTTTTCAATCATGCTAGCATTCACAAAATACTTGCATAAACTCAAGGTAATACAAGGTAAATTTTTCACTTGACTTCATCAATGACTTTGCTAAGATTTTCTTACTACACCCAATTGAACTTTAATCTCTCATAAATCCATTTAGTCCTAAAGTGGCCTATTCCATATGGTGAGATAAAGGCTTTTTAGATTATATGGTAAAACATTGAGTGTAACAATAAAATATTAATGATACGCATTAAGTATACCCTTTTAGGCTCAATTTGGCTTTTCAAAGGATAATTTCACCAAGGTAGGTAAAAAGTCTTTTAAGAAAGTTTATCAAGAAAATTATTGCCTAGATTATTTTCTAAGTTGTTTGAGTTGCTCATATGCTTTGAAGGGTGATGAGGAAGGTTCTAGTGCTCTAAATTTTCTTACTTTACTACTTCATTGTATTGGTTTTTTCTAAGTTAAAAACTGGTCTAAGTGCTTTCAAGGATTTGGAAACTAACAAATATTTATCAAGCTTAAGATTAAACTATCTAAAGATTTATCAAACAACATATTTGTTCTCTTGCTAAGCAAAGGTTCAAAACATGCATAATCCTATATCCAAGTTCAATTTGTTCAAAGTTGTGAAGGCAATCGGGGCAAACTAAGTTCTCATGCAAATTAAATGAAACAGTGAACTACATAAGTCTTCATTATGTTTTACAAACTTAAGAAAGCAAACAAAACATAAACAAAACAAAATATCAGAAAACAAAACACAAAACACAAAAACCAATTCATGAAAAAGAAAAGAGAAGGTAAAAGACAATCTCCCTGAAAGGAAGCTACCCCCTCCTCAAAACTTTGCTGTCCACAGCAAATGAATAACTATTCAGGTGGCGACGGCGGTGGAGGATACCACTGCCAAAAGTGGTGGATAAATCGCTCAACAGTCTTATTGTCTTCCATCACTGTATCCCGTAACATGTCCAATATTCCTTGCATTTGATCTAGCCGAATTTGCTGAGCATCCAAACGACTACTTAACTGATTAAACGGTCCTTCCCATTCAGGTGTTATGGGCTCATTGATGGGGGAAGGTGCAGCTGGGGCAATATTCTCCTCATTTGGCTCATCCTGTTGCTCCTCAATCCTAATGTTGTTCTCTCTTAAGTATTCCTCTTGAGTTGCCCAATGACCACGAGGCTTAGGAATCATAATTTTCATACTCTTGAGCATCTTATTATCAGTACAAGGTAGATCTCCTGGAAGTGGGTCTCCATACACAGGCTTTTCAACTGCAATAGCCAAAGCTGTAGCTATCCACCCAATGGAAATATTATCAATATGTCTTGGCATTTTCTGCAATTCCTTAATTCGAGTTGCTATAATTCCTGCTCCATTGATTGCAATGCCATCCATCATGCATCGAAGGACCATAGCTTGGGACACACTAATAGTGCTCGCATTTTTTAAATTGTTATACATGCTCTTTGCCAAAAAACGATGAATGATCCTTAAAGAATGATTCCTTAAGGCATGAACCTTGCATTGTCCTCCTACCCATGGCTCATCTAGCTCAAGATCTTTAATTCTTTCCCAATTTTCTACAGGAGATGCATCCTCCAATTCAGTTGGGGCATCGGGCACAAATCCTAAAATTTTTTAAAACTGCCTAAAAGTCAAGGAGTAGCCTTTCTTGCCAAACTTAAAACCTATTGTTCCGTCCTTTGCATCTCTCCTAAAGTAGCATTCAAATGAATATAGAAAGTTCCGTGCCATATCCAGATATACCTATGGTTTCTTTTCAAGGAACTGTATTAATCCAATATGTTGGAGTAATGGTTCTACCTCACGATCCCACAGATTTCCAGCCAAAATATTGAGGAAGTATTGACTTAAATAGGCGGGCTGGACATATGTACACTTACTGAAGTCAAATTTATTGACCTTGGCCCTGTCCACATATGAGGGGATGCGTATACCAGAAGAGCTTGCTATATCAGGATATTTGATCCATCGAGGTGCCACTGAAAAGAAATAAAACATAATGTAAGTGTACCGTGTCAACTCATAAACCAAAGTATATTTATGTGCAAGTAGTTGAATGTACATTGAAGCACAATTGGAAGAAACGAAAAATAATGAAAGTATAGATGCATGGTATATGAGTACAAAGCAAAATGTTAGGCATAACAATTATTGAAAAGTTGGACACAATGAATATGTCAAAAATAATACCTAATATGTATGAATAAGGTTATGAACCAATCTCTCAAGAGGTGAAATAGGTTGTAATGCATCAATGCAAATCATAAACATGCCAACCAAAGAGTGAAAATTAAATGAATTTAAAGAAAAACTCATGATATTTCATCAAACATGTTATGGGCACAAGTTTGAGCATCAAATTAGAGATCATATCGAAGATTATTCTTTACCCAATTGAATAACAAGCATCTATAACATACATATATTATTCACAATCAGTCATAGGAGCAAAAGGAATTGATATGAAAGCAAAATGTTAAGTGCAAAATAACTTCCAAACTACCCATTCATAAGTAATAATGGCAACGAAACATAGCAATGGATGATATAAAAACAACAATTAAGAAGCAAGGAGAGTGAATACTTACTTGAGAGTGAGAACCAAACCAAATGGTAGCTCAAAATTGAAGATGATGTGTGTGAGTTGTGAAATCCATAAAATAATGGAGAAAAATATGGAGAAGGAAAAGAAGATGGGTAAAAGAGAGAGAAAAAGGGCAAGGAGAGGGAGAATGGTGGTCGGCAAAGGTGATGAACAGTGGTGGTTAGAAACCCGTGGTCGCGGGTGAAATTGTGAATGGTGAGGCGTGGGCATGTGTGAGAGCAAAAATAAAATGAGGAAGAAAAAATAAAAAAGCGTGAGAGTGTTATATGAGATCATAGGGATGTGCGTGGCCACATGATGACAAAGGAAGACAAACCCGTGGTCACGTGTGCTTGTGTACATGGGGTGCGCATGGCCATGTGAAGTTTCTTCTTTGAAATCACTTGGTCACGTGTTTTTATTTAAGGGAGGCAGTGTGTGTGTACGTGGCCACGTGAGGCATAAGGCAGGATCCACATGTGGTCACGTGTAAGCCTTGTCCTGTGTATCAACACTTTACGAATTTTTTTTGACATTTTGATTACACCTTCCCAAACTTTAAATGCCTAGTTACCTCCCTATTTCATGAACCAAAAAAGACAAATAAAAACACACCAAACTTAAAACAACTAAAATACAAAATCACACTAAAATAAACTGCAATAATAAAAGAGAGAAGAAGTAGAAGTTCTGAGTTTTAGAGTCTTCAGCTAGACTATTCAAACCGTTTATTAAGTATTGTGAAGAACCATGGTTGCCTCAGCAACCTCTTGTTGTCTGAGTTGATATGGTTTGAGTCGATGCCCATTTACTATATATTCACGACCATCTTTTAAGCTTTCGATCATCACTACACCAAAATTATTGCTTGACATTACTTGGTATGGACCAAGCCACTTCGATTTTAGTTTTCCTGGAAACACACGAAGACGTCTATTATAAAGAAGCACTAGCATACCTGGAACAAAATCTTTTACCCTTAAATGCTTGTCATGCCAACATTTGGTCTTTTCTTTATAAAGCGCTGCATTGTCATATGACCATTGTCGAATTTCATCGAGTTCATTGAGCTGCAATTTCCTCTTTTCTCCTGCATTTCTCAAATTGGTAGCCCAATAAGCTTTATGCTCTAATTCTACTGGTAGATGACATGCTTTTTCGAAAACAATTCTAAAGGGAGACATACCTATAGGAGTTTTGAATGCAGTTTGATAGGCCCATAGAGCCTCATCTAACCTAAGAGACCAATCTTTTATTGAGTTGTTAACTATTTTCTCTAAGATTGATTTCAACTCCCTATTAGACACTTCTACTTGTCCATTTGCTTGAGGATGGTATGGGGTGGTAATTTTGGGCTTAACGCCAAATTTCTTAAGCAAGGTTTTGAATTGATGGTTGATAAAATGTTTGCCTCCATCACTTATTATAGCTCTTGGTGCCCCAAATCTAGTAAAAATATTTTTTCTAATGAATTCAAGTACAATGCGGGCATCACACGTTCTAGTAGCCATAGCTTAAACCCATTTACTGACATAATCCACAACTACTAAAATATATTCAAAACCAAAAGAATTTGGAAATGGTCCCATAAAATCTATTCCCCAAACATCAAAAATTTCGACTTCAAGTATATTGTTCATAGGCATTTCATCCCTTTTGGAAATATTCCCAACCCTTTGACATCTATCACACATTTCAATGAAAGTTTTGACATCTTTAAATAAGGTTGGCCAGAAAAAGCTTGATTGAAGAATTTTTTGTACGATTTTATTTGGTCCATGATGGCCCCTAACTTCACTTCCATGGCATTGTTGCATGATAGCTCCTTGTTCCGTTTTCGGTACACACCATCTTAGCACCTAATTCAAACAGATTTTTATGAGATACGGATCGTTTTAAAGGTAGTGCTTGGCATCCGCTTTCAATTTTTCTTTTGTTGCCAAGTAAACTCCTTAGGATGATAGCCACCTGCAAGAAAATTAGCTATATTAGCGTACCATGGAACTGAATGTTCATAACTGTAACAAGCACAAATATGTTTATCGGGAAACAAGTCAGAAATTTCTTCCTTTTCGATGCTAGCATGATCCAATCTAGATAGATGGTCAGCTACGAAATTTTTTGCTCCTTTCTTATCTTTAATTTCAATATCAAATTCTTGGAGTAGTAACACCCATCGGATAAGTTTCGGTTTGGAATCCTTCTTTGCAAAAATGTGCCTCAATGTCGCATGGTCCGACCACACCGTAACTTTGGATCCTAGGAGATAAGATCTGAATTTTTCGAATGAAAAGACTATTGCCAAAAGTTCTTTCTCTGTAGTGGTGTAATTAACTTGGGCTGCAGTGAGTGTATGGCTTGCATAGTAGATGGTATAGAAAATTTTCTCCTTTCGCTGTCCTAAGACTGCTCCAACTGCATAATTGCTTGCATTACACATAATTTCAAATGGTAAGCTCCAATCGGGGTGATGCAATGACGGGTGCACTTACTAAATTTTGCTTCAATAGATTAAAAGCCTAAAAACACTCAGCATCAAAGTTAAATGCAACATCTTTAAGCAACAAATTAGAAAGTGGTTTGGCAATTTTAGAGAAATCCTTAATAAACCGACGATAAAACCCGGCATGACCAAGGAAACTTCTAATGCCCTTAACACTAGTTGGTGGGGGTAGTTTTTCTATCACATCAACTTTTGCTTTATTGACCTCAATGCCTTTTTCAGAAATTTTATGCCCTAAGACAATTCCTTCTCTAACCATAAAATGACATTTTTCCCAATTTAGAACAAGGTTAGTCTCTTGACATCTTTTTAAAACCAATGCTAGATTATTCAAACAAGATTCAAAGTCATGACCATAAATAGTGAAATCATCCATGAAACCTCTATAAATTTTTCAATAAAGTCATGAAATATGGCCATCATGCATCGTTGAAATGTGGCAGGTGCATTAGAAAGACCAAAAGGTATTCTCCTATATGCAAATGTTCTCTATGGACATGTAAATGTGGTCTTTTTTTGGTCTTCCGGGGCTATAGGTATTTGAATATACTCCGAATATCCATCTAAGAAACAATAAAATCTATTTCCTGTGAATCTTTCTAACATTTGGTCAATAAAGGGCAATGAAAAATGGTATTTTTTAGTGGCATTGTTCAACCTCCTATAGTCAATGCATACTCTCCATCCCGTTACCGTGCGTGTAGGAATTAACTCATTATTTTCATTGATTACTACTGTCATTCCTCCCTTTTTAGGTACATATTGAACATGACTTACCCATTTACTATCAGAAATAGGATAAATAATTCCTGCATCAAGTAATTTCAATACTTCCTTTTTCACTACCTCTTGCATAGTTGGGTTAAGCCTTCGTTGAGGTTGCACCACCGGCTTAAAGTGATCCTCCATGGGTATACGATGTGTACAATAGTTGGGGCTAATCCCTTTTAAGTCAGATGTTGCCTAACCAATTGCCCATTTATGCTTCTTGAGGACTTTAATGAGCATTTCTTCTTCCAAACCTGTCAATAAAGATGAAATAATTACTGGCTCAGCATTATCATTTAAAAATACATATTTCAAATGAGATGGAAGTATTTTAAGTTCAGAATCTCCCTTAAGAGGGGGTGGTTCATCCTCCGTTTTATCATGTTCACTGTGCTATTTTTCCAGATTTTGTACCCATTTCTTCTCCTTTGCTTCCAACTCTTCCATTTCCTTGGGATGCATTAAATAACTTTAAAGCTCATCATTGAGAATGATTTCCTCTTGTTTTATGTTGGCACAATCTTGAATTTCATCGACAAAATAAATGGACTCTTCAAAATCATACGATGGGTGTTTTAAAATTTTATTGACATTGAAAATCATTTCCTCCTCGTTTAATCTCAAAGTGACTGTTTGTCCATGAACATCAATTAAGTTTCTTGCCGTATTTAAGAATGGCCTACCACTATTAATGGTACCTTCCTATCTTCCTCCATGTCCATGACCACAAAATCAACCGAAAATATGAAATTTTCTACTTTCACCAAGAGATCCTCAATAATTCCCTTCGGTTTCTTCATCGATCTATCCGCCAATTGAAGTGTCATTCGGGTCTCCTTTAGGTCACCTAAGTTTAATTTCTTACAAATCGAATAAGGCATCAAATTAATACTAGCACCCAAATCACATAAAGCATGCCCAACAAAATTACCTCCTAGTTCACAAGGCAATGTAAAACTACCAGGATCTTCTAGTTTTTCAAGAATTTTATTGGTGAAAATAGCACTACAATTACCGGATAATTGAACCGTTCCTATGCCTTCTAGATTTTTCTTATTAGTGCATAATTTTTTCATGAACTTAGCATATTTAGGCATGTGTAATAAAGCTTCAGCAAATGGTAAATTTATATGTAGCTTTTTAAACATGTCTAAAAATCTACTTAATTGTTCATTTTGCTTTTCTTTTCCAGCTAGAACAGGAAAAGGTAATTGAGATTCATCAGGAACAGTGGAAATAAGTTTTTCTTTACCTTTACCCTTCTCAATCATAGGAGGCACTTTCTCAACATTTTCTAAGTTAGAAATACTTACCTCTGTTTTCGGTTCCACCCTTGAAGAAGAATTCTTATCAATGTCAGTTTTTTTTTAAATCCTTTCCACTCCTTAAGGTGATTGCTTTGGCTTTCTCTTTTGGATTTCTGTCCACATTAGATGAAAATGTCCCTTGAGTTCGGTTGGATAATGAACTAGCAAGTTTCCCCATTTGGTTTTCTAAATTCCTAATAGAAGCTTCTTGGTTCCTCATCCAAATGTCTTGTGATTTCCATCTAGCATCTTGACTAGCCAAAATTAAATTTTGGGAGGCTATGAAGTTTGCAATCATTTCTTCTATGTTGGATTTTTTTTTCTTGAGGAGGGGGAGGTTGAGTGATAATAGGGATTTATATAGTGTTTTTAGGTGTTTAATTAGGTTAATTTTTTGTTGATTAGATTTAATTTGAGTTTAATTGGTTAATTTTATGTTTTTGGAGTTAATTATAAATTTTGGTGTTTTTTAGGGTTATTTTGCAAGAAAAAGGACTTAATTGTAAAAAGGCAAGAAGATTTGGGCCAAAATTGTAAAATTGGAAAATTCATGTGAAGATATTATCGTGATGTCCAAAAGACAAACACGTGGCCACGTGAAGGAGCGAAGATTGAAGACATGGCCACGTGAAGGAACAAGTGAAGAAATCTATGAGGACACGTGACCACGTGTGAAGCAAGGCAAGTCCACATGTGACCACGTGTGAAGGAAGCCTTGTGTAACACGTGACCATGTGTTCAATTGCAAAGGGAAGGGCGTGGCCACATGCAAGTTCTCCCATGCAACGAAGGATTTGCGATCTTTTCCAATTCAAAAAGGATTCTTCTCCTACTCCAATTTGGGAAGTTTGGAAGGCTTCTACAACATCTTTTTCCTATAAATAGACAACTCTAACACCAAAGAAAAAAGGATCAATTAGGGAATTAGGATCCATCTTAGAATTAGGCTTAGTTTATTTTATATTGATTTTCTATTTTTCTTTTCAACTTTGTCTTTAGTTTTTAATTATGTTTAGGAAGTAGTTTTTCTTCTTTTGCTAATGGATTCTTGAAATCTTATATTTTCATTGTTATGACTTTATTTTGAGCTTAATTTCAATATCGGTTGATTATTTCTTGGTTTTAAGCATATTCTTATCTTTAATTGTGTTGAGATTGATTGTTGGTTTATTGAATAAATAACTAAAAATTTGTTTTGACATAGTTAATGATTTACATGTTCTTGGATTAACTCTTTAATGTTTATGTATGATTATTATCCGAAATATGAGATAATTATGTGTTAATTTTATTGGTTAATACTAAGAGAGGAAGAACTAAGAATAAATTGGAATTGAATCACTTGAGAAAGGCTTCAATGAATGTTTAGAAAGTTAAAACTAGATTTGCATGCTAAGTATTAGATTTGTCTATGAGTTTAATACTAAGAATGATATACTTGAATAAAGATATCTTGCTTTATTATTAATTTTTCCATAATCACTGGTGTTTCTATTGAATTTAAGTCATTACAATGAAAGTTAAGGTGGATAGTTTCTTTAGCAAGAGAATTTCAGTTATTGTTTTGTTCTTAATTCATGTTTTAGCTTTTGTTTTGTTTAATTGTTTATTTTATTTAATTTTTGCTTCTAAATCAAAAACATTTGGGAAATAATCTCGGATTAATTTAATTCATACACAGATATTATTCTTAGCAATCCATGTTCCCTTGGGTATGATATTTGGGGTCTTAATCTATATTTTCCTATATTACTAGCCGATCTAGTATACTTGCTAGATATCGATCAAGTTTTTGGCGTCGTTGCTGGCGATTCGGTCAAGTTTTTGGCACCGTTGCTGGGGATTCGGTCAAGTTTTTGGCGCCGTTGCCGGGGAACAACGGTGTTTTTTGTTTAATATCTTTGGTTAAGTTATTCTGAGATTTTTAATTTTTATTTTATTTTTGATTTGGTGATTGTTCTTTGCAGGAACAATTTAAGACATTCTTCAAAATGATGCAAGATGATTATGAATTATTCCTTTTGAAACAACGAATGAATGATCTACTAAGAGAAAGAGAGGAGATAGAACGATTGCGTGCACAATCACAAAATCCTTATTCATCACCATCCATTACTGAAGAATCTTATTCTCTTTGGGCTTTGAGAGCACAAATGGAAGAATTGAAAAAAGAGAATCAAGAACTGTGATACTCAAAAGAGGCATATATTTTCGAGAATCAATGTCTTCATAACTTGCTTATAGGTAAGGACAAGCAATTTTGGGTTACAAAAGAAAAATGGAGGACCACACAAGAAGCTATTCTCTCCGAAATCGAAAATGTTTATGACTTGCTTATAAGAAAGGAAAGGGAATTTTATGCTGAAAAAGAGGAGTTAGAGGCTACATTAAGGGCTCAAGAGGAAAAGTTTAGAATTCAAGAAGAGAAAATAAGGGCTCAAGAGGAGACAATTAAAAGTCAAGAAAATTTATTTAGGGATAAAAAGCATGGAATTGAAAAGTTGGAATCTAAGCTAGAACTTTTGAGCACTCAAGGTGATAATGGTAAGGAAAAGGAACAAAATCATTCATTTATGGAGGATAAGGAACAAGAGGAACAATTCATATTTGAGGATAAGTCGTGTGTTTATTTAGAAGGTGTAGGATCTCTTTTAGAGAATTTATCACCAAAGGAGCAAGAAAGGAAAAATTTTCAAGTGGAAACACCGAGTTCAGTCCTCTTGAATGATTTATTTAGGCTAGAAGAGCTGGTAGAGGTCGTGATAAATGAGCCAAAGGATGAGTCATATTTTATTGAAGATATGGACTTTCCAGCTTTGATAAACTATGACAAGTTTCTTCTACTAATGGGAGAAAATGAGGAGCAAAGTCCAGAGAGACCTACGTTTGGATCACAAGCTCGACCTCCCGAGAGTAACAAGAGTCGAGCTGGGACTCAATAAACCAGAACTTCTTCTCTAACTCTTCTCTTTAAATTTTCATCTATTTTTTTATGTTTTGCATGTTATTTGTTTTGCTATTGTTTTTATTTTTTTAAGTTAAGGTTTAATGCATGTTTGTTAGTTGTTTGTGTCTTTTAATTCATGAGTTTAAGATATGGGTTTGAACAAAAAAAAGCTAATTCTAATAATTTTTATGCTTCATGATTAAATTTGGATTAGTAAGTGCTTTTAAAGGAATTAAAGAGCTAATATGATTTTTAAGGTAAGTGAAATTGAACTTCTCAAAGATTTATGAGTTGGTTAGATATGAGTTTGATTTTAATTGAATAAAGCTTCATGAACTTTGCATATGTTGAGTTAAGAGTCTACTTCAAATGGAATTTAATTAATTAATAGATGTGCATATCGTTGGCATAATTCAATTGGAGCTTGATAAGAAAGGAAAAGGCTTAATTGAGTGAGAATGAGTGGAGTTGTAATTGGTTCATATGGTTCAAAAATCAAATTTGATGGAATTTTAACCAATAATGATTCAATTCTTAATTTACATGAGTGAAGGAGTAATATTGTTAATAGGATTAATTAAAATGAATTAAGATGAAAGAAAACTAATTTTGTGCTTTAATGTGCAGGAACATAAAGCTCGAGAATGCAGCAGGTATATCCACCCGTGCCCACGTCCTTCCTTTCCAATGCCACACACGTGACCACACACACACACACCTCACTCTTTACGTGGCCACGCACACACTCACTACACACACACACGTGGCCACGCACAAGGCCACTGTTTCGCCCCATCAAAAATCGCGTGCCCACGTCCTCCCTTTCCAAAGGCTCTTGTGTGCCCACTGTTGGAATTTAACGGTTACATGCATCACATACATGAGCGGAATTTTAAAATTTTTAACCATTAGATCTGATCTTGCCATGAATACACAATATAACTATATGAGAATAAGAAAAATCACCTTTGATTTTTGTTGAACAGTTGATTTTACTTCGCACCGGGTTGTCGCAAACCACAGTGTCCAAAATCGAACACCTCCAATGAGTAATCCACACTAGAGAGGGGTAAATTGAACCAACAAATTGGTGTTCAACTAGGGCTGGCCGAAATTCCCAAGAGCTAGCTTGGGAAGTGGCGCAAAAGTGGAGAGAGAATGAGAGAAAGGACTTTCCTTTTGTTTTAATCACTTAACCCTAATTCTCATTAGTTGGCCTTTTATAGTTAGGTTAAAATTCCAACTCCTTAATGAGATTGGGCTCTTTAAAATTGCTGGAGAATTATTAATTGGGCCTCTGGAATTAATTATAATCATTTGGGCTTAATTAAATCCAAATTAAATCTTTTCATAAAAGACCATGCACAAAATCCACAAACTAGGCCCTTTGTGCATCTAATTGGATTTAAATACCCAAATGGATTCCAAATCCAACCAAATTAAATATGTGAGTTCCATAACACTTATGTAACATATATAAATTAATTTGGTCCAAGAAAAAGCCCTCCAAGCCCTTCTGTTTGGAGTTGGCGTGTAGCCCTCTTTTGGAGGGCTTCCTCCAACTTCTTCATTCCTTTGGCCCTTTATAATTTCTCCAATGGTCCTATTAATTATTATATCAGTCCTATAACACTTATAGTAGTCTTATAACACTTATAAGATAATAATAATTAATCATGAAATACATTATTTCATTTAGGTCCAATTTACAGAACATTTCTCAAAAGTTTCGCGGACAATTTTATTTGATCATAATTAATTAAACTCTTTAATTAATTATTATCATATTCTCCTCTCTACCTTTATAATAATATCAAATATTATTATCCTTCTCATTTTACCATTTTACCCTTTTCTCTATATGTGTGTGACCTATTGGGTTCCTGTCCATGTTGGCAGTATAATATGTAATTATGAGTTCTATTCAAAACTCACATGATTTAAACTCCTTTAAATCATTTTATCAATCTCTATTGATATTTTGATACATCATTATACAAGTCATGATTGGCCTCTAGCTAGGCATCATGACTACCCAAATGTCAGGAAAGTCATGTGGTTTGACTGTACCCTTCCATAGAAACAGTTACCGTGCAATTACTCCTTTCACCACTCTTATCTCAATTAGATTCTGAGTATGGATTTCTGTCAACTCACATAAATCTAATTATGTATGTTCTATTAATTTAACCATTGTTCCTAAAATGCCCTTCATGGATCTCCATCCATCTCGGCATATTACTCTGGCCAGAGATTCACTGAACAAGGTAATTATAGAATCATGTGAGATAACTTCCCTTGTTAAATCTGGGATGGTGAATCCTTTATCAATCACTCAACTATCTTCAAGTAGGTCATGATATACCCAATCTCCTAACTATGTTCACTCCCAGTTGGAAGTAATCAGTTATGGAGTCAAAGTATACCACTTGCTACTTAAGATAACTTTGGTGATCTCAAGTCTAAGGATACTTGCACAACCGCTATGAAGAGATTCCTCACTGACATAGATTTAATATCCATATGAGGATTCTCTTTGCAGGTCTCCAATGAACTTGTTCCTCTAACAAGCATCCACATGTTAGCTTTGATTATCATCCATAATCACAACTATGAGAACCATTGCTTGAACCATTCAAGAAGCATAACATGTGCTAGTCTGTCCGAATTAACAATGTCCTATCTTGTTAATTCTATGACTAGGGATATTTAGATATTAACACATTTGCATGCGATAGACATCTCACATCATGAACACCTTCATGATTGCCTTTGCACTGTGTTTATAATATCTAGGACTTCATTTATTAATTTAAGATTTACAAACTCATGTATTCAAACACAGCATTAATAAATGAATGATGCCTTTTATTAAGAATATAAATTTCATACATATGAAAAACATCCCTATTACATGGGCTCTAGGGCATACTCTCTAACACCCACGTGAGTGGAGACTCCCTAGTAGCAGCTTCATACGTGCCCACGTCTCTCTTGTCCATCCAACGCCCATGCCCACGCATTCCTCACTTTGCCCTTATGTGTACCCACGTGTGGGTATGCCTTTACCTACACGTGGCCACGTGTGAGGGCACTATCTCCATTTTAAATGGCCACGGTATTTGTTCTCTTTCTTCCCATACATTTGCATTTTCTTTGCTTTTACCACTTCCCTCACTCATATATCACCCACTATACCTTCACACACTCACATTACTACATTCACTCACTTGATTAAAGCACTAACTCACACACTCACTTACTCATACACTCAAGCACACACTTTACATTAAGGAATCAAAGTTTAATTATACTTATGCATTAGTTCATTCCTTATTGCTTCAAAATAAGGTTTTGTGCAGGAAATTTTTCATGAGTTCCTAGCGCCTTGTTATTTAATCCTAGCGCCTTAAATTTTATTCAAGTTATTATCTGCAGTTTTGATACATCAATTTTTATATACATTCAGTTGAGCATATTATGGATGACTTGATTTTCATTGATATCTTTATAATGCATGGCATAGCTAATGGGGACTTTTATGATGATGTATGTTACACTTCAAGCACACATCTTTCCAGTAAGGCACACACACTTAGTTTTTCATTTGCATGATGTACTTGATGAGATTAATTCAAATAAATTGGCATAGGTTTTATTAGTGTTGAATATAAGTTTGCTTAGAGATTGATTTTCAGTTATGCATTGCATTTACTCTTAGCTACTTATTGTTTGACATTGAACTTCATTGTGGCTTCATATAGGTTGAGTTTGTAATTGAATAGGCTTATTTTCTTTTGTGCTTACCATGACCAATTAAAATCTTTCTCTTATTTTTATTTAAGCCTAACCATCACCAATTATCTTTTGAGATTATGCATTTATACACTGTCCACCTTGTCACCTATGGATAGGAAACAATAAGCACTTAAGCAAGTTTGGCCTAGTTACATTTCTTCGCTTAGTTACCATGTTTATTAAGTCTTGTTCATTACACTTTATTGATTTTAGAGGCATGTTTGCTTGTTAACTTAATTCCATTGACCTATTGCCTTCTTTTTGACTTGATTATGGTTCTAAGTGTGGTGAGCTTACATTTTTTCGTGGTCATTAACTTGTTTCTCAAAAGTGATGAAGTGTGCTGAAATTTTTCATACTTTACTGAGGACAGCAAGATTTTAAAGAGGGGGATAGAGCTTAGCTGAGCTAAAAATTGAAGATCCAATTTAAAGGAGTTTTTCTTACCTTACTCATTTTCATACTCATGAATTATTTTGTTTTAGTCATTTTTGTTTTTGCTTTAGTTGTTTAGTTTTGTTTTTAGTTTGCATGTTTAGTTTTTAGTTTTTGCATAATTAGTTTAGTTAATTCATTTATCATATATTGTACATTTAACTTAGTTCATCCTAGTTTTTCTAAAAAATTGAACATTTTGAACTTGAATTTAGAATGTGCTATGTTTAAAATTTTTGTTTAGCATTAGAACAAGCATGTTGTTTAATGAATTTTTAGCTAGTTAACATTCAACTTGGCTTATATTTGTTAGTTTTTACATTTTTGAGCACTTAAGACCAGTTTTTGAACTTAAAGAAAAATAATGCATTGAAATAGTTAAGTGATGAATTTTAGAACACTAGAACCTTCCTCATCACCCTTCAAAGCATACAAATAACTCAAAACAATTTGGAAAGTGATCTAGGCAATGTTTTTATTGTTAAGCCATATTTTAACTTATTTTCCTACCCTATATGCATATTTATCCGTTGTTAGCCAATTTTGAGCCTAATGAGGTATGCTTAATACGTACCATATTTATGTTTCTTGTTACACTCATTTATTTTGCCATATAACCTAAAAAGCTTTTATCTTCCCTTCTAGAATTGACCACTCTAGGATTGGATGGATTAATGGGAATTGAGTATCTTGATGAGTGTAGTAAGATAATTTTGAATTATATTATTAAAGGCTATTATTAAAGTCAAGTGAACAATGAATTGTGATTTTTTGATTACCCATGTTATATTATTGTACTGCCAACATCAAAGCTAGTGATAAAAAAAGAAAAAAAGAAAAAGTGAAAAAAAGAAAAAAAAAGAGAGGAAAAAAAGAAGAAAAAAAAAGAAATATTGGAATAAAGCTAGCATGTATGGCAAAATCTTAAGTATGGGGTAGTTACAAGGGAAATTTATGACTTCTAAAAAGGTATGAATGGTGAAATTGAGAGAATTTTAAGATTGTACTTTGAATTGTGAAGGGTTGGGAAATTTTGGCTAAGTTCTTTATTGATTAAGTTAATAGGGATGAAATTTGTGAATTATTAGTCTATTTTATCTTAGAGTGGCTATTCTTATTGTTGATCTTTTATCCATTCTTTGATAACCAATACGTTAACCCCATTACAACCTTTAAAAGACCCAAGTGATTCTAAGTTTTGTTTTTAAGTTGTTTAGCAGAGATGACCTTCGTGTTCCGATGCTAAAGGAGAGGCCTATGGTGTTTCTAGAGTTTCAAGTGCGAAACCATGTGTATACTTATGTATATATTCATTCTAAACTTGACTATGAATTTGCATTGGTGTTTTGAATTTTGAAAATACTTAAAATGTTTTGGTCTTGCACACACACAAGGAAACTAACTCATATTGTCTTGGTTGAATTTATTCTAGTTGAAAATTTTATTAAGTGCTTTTGTTAATTGCTAAGCTTGGTTTTGAAATGCATGATTCTTTATTGGAGTTTGATTATTTTGAGAAGTTGGATTGTTCTAATTTGCTCGAGGGCGAGTAAAGTCTAAGTGTGGGGTATTTGATAATGGTGATTTATATAGTATTTTTAGTATGTTTTTAGGTGTTTAATTAGGTTAATTTTGTGTTGATTAGATTTAATTTGAGTTTAATTGGTTAATTTTATGTTTTTGGAGTTAATTGTAAATTTTGGTGTTTTTCAGGGTTATTTTGCAAGAAAAAGGACTTAATTGTAAAGAGGAAAGAAGATTTGGGCCAAAATTGTAAAATTGGAAAATTCATGTTAAGATATTATCATGATGTCCAGAAGACAAACACGTGGCCACCTAAAGGAGTGAAGATTGAAGACATGGCCACGTGAAGGAACAAGTGAAGAAATTTATGAGGACACGTGACCATGTGTGAAGCAAGGCAAGTCCACACGTGACCACGTGTGAAGGAAGCCTTATGTAACACGTGACCACGTGTTCAATTGTAAAGGGAAGGGCGTGGCCACGTGCAAGTTCTCCCATGCAACGAAGGATTTGCGATCTTTTCCAATTCAAAAAGGATTATTCTCCTACTCCAATTTGGGAAGTTTGGAAGGCTTCTAGAACATCTTTTGCCTATAAATAGACAACTCTAACACCAAAGAAAAAATGATCAATTAGGGAATTAGGATCCATCTTAGAATTAGGCTTAGTTTATTTTATATTGATTTTCTGTTTTTCTTTTCAACTTTGTCTTTAGTTTTTAATTATGTTTAAGAAGTAGTTTTTCTTCTTTTGCTAATGGATTCTTGAAATCTTATATTTTCATTGTTATGACTTTATTTTGAGCTTAATTTCAATATCGGTTGATTATTTCTTGGTTTTAAGCATATTCTTATCTTTAATTGTGTTGAGATTGATTGTTGGTTTATTGAATAAATAACTAAAAATTTGTTTTGACATAGTTAATGATTTGCATGTTCTTGGATTAACTCTTTAATGTTTATGCATGATTATTATCTGAAATATGAGATAATTATGTGTTAATTTTATTGGTTAATACTAAGAGAGGAAGAACTAAGAATAAATTGGAATTGAATCACTTGAGAAAGGCTTCAATGAATGTTTAGGAAGTTGAAACTAGATTTGCATGTTAAGTATTAGATTTGTCTATGAGTTTAATACTAAGAATGATATACTTGAATAAAGATATCTTATTTTATTACTAGTTTTTCCATAATCACTGGTGTTTATATTGAATTTAAGTCATTACAATGAAAGTTAAGGTTGATAGTTTCTTTAGCAAGAGAATTTCAGTTATTGTTTTGATTTTAATTCATATTTTAGCTTTTGTTTTGTTTAATTGTTTATTTTGTTTTATTTTTGCTTTTAAATCAAAAACATTTGGGAAACAATCTCGGATTAATTTAATTCATACATAGATATTATCCTTAGCAATCCATGTTCCCTTGGGTACGATATTTGGGGTCTTAATCTATATTTTCCTATATTACTAGCCGATCTAGTACCCTTGCTAGACACCGGTCATTGAGATTTTTGAAAACCGGGTGGTTGGTGGCATGATTGTGATGATGGAGCTTGATTTTGGTATGGAAAATGGTTATTGGGAGGTTGATTATGGTTAAACTGAGGTCTAGGATTAGAGTTAGAAGAAGAACCTTGATTACCTTCCCTCCATGAAAAATTTGGATGGTTTCTCCATCCCGGGTTATAAGTGTTGCTATATGGGTTCAAGGTATTTACTTCTTCTACCAATCCTTCATTAGTCTTCACTCCCGAATGTCCTGGAATTCCTGCATAAGCATCAACTTCATGAGATAACATAGAAATATTCTTAGCTTTAAGTTCATTTATTTCTTTTAAATGCTTCTTTTCCATTAATTCTAATTGAGCTTTTAACATAGCTACTTCATCAATATTATGAACTCCCTATTTCTTTTGAGTTAGTCTAGTGGTTGCCCATTGAGCATCATTGGTAGCCATCTCATCAAGAAGCAAAAATGGATCTTTCGGTATTTGTTTCATAAAACTGCCATTTGAGGCTGCATCCAACAAAGACCTTGTTGACGGATGGCCACCTTCATAAAAAATGTGCATTAATTGATAAACAGGAACCTCATGATGAGGACAACTTTCTAAAAGTCTTCTAAATCTTTCCCATGCATCATGGAATGGCTCCTCATAAAATTGTTGAAAATCACTAATTTATTTTCTAATGAGGGCAGTCTTAGTAGGCGAAAAGAACTTGCACAGGAATTTTTCTTGCATTTGCTGCCAAGAATGGATGGATTGATTTGGTAACATTTGTAGCCAATCCCTAGTTTTTCCTATGAGGGTGAATGGAAAGAGTTTCAACCTAATTGCATCAGTTGATACATTAGGAATTTGCACAGTGTCACTAATTTCTAAGAACATATCTAAATGTTGTGTAGGATCCTCTATGTCCGAACCTGAAAATTGGTTTCTTTGTACCATCGTGATGGTAATGGGTTTAATCTCAAAGGGCTGGTGGTGAGGAATCCTAATTGTTCTATGTTTTTTATTCCAACTAGGAATAGCATAATCCCTAATGGTCCTAGGTCTATACCCATTCTCGGTAGCTTGGTGGGGTATGTTTTGCTCTTCAATCCTAGGTGGTGGTGGATCATTCATAGGTTGTTCTATTTTCGGGTCATTCATATTGCCTCTTAACCTTTTAATCCTATGAAATGTCCTCTCAATTTTAGGGTTTATGGGTAGGATGGGGTTGTTTCTCACCATAAACCATTATTCACCTAAAAAAAATCAAAAAATAGGTGAAGAAGAGAAGAAGAGCACACAAAAATTACTTTAAAATCAAAATAAATAAACAAATGCCAATGTATTCCCCATCAACGGCACTAAAAACTTGACTGGATGCTAGCAAGAGTACTAGATCGGCTAAGTAAGATAGGAAAATATAATTATGACCCAAAATATCAAACCCAAGGGAAACTTGTGTTTGTATGTGCTATTTTAATTTCAAAACCAATTTTGTGTGTAAAAGAAAGAAGAGAAATCCCAAAGTTGTGATGATTGAAAATAAAAAGCAGTATTTTAAAACTAAAATAAAATAATTGAAATAGTAAAAATAAAAGCAAGTAAATTGAATGAGGTAAAAATTAATATTAAAAGCAACTTTCACTAAAGGACTATCCACCTTAACCACTATTATTATGACTTAATCAAAAAGTAAACACACAAGTGATTATGGAGAATTTAGATTACTAAATCCAGATAACATTATTCAAGATTATCATTCCAAGCATTAAAATTCCCTTATTAAGAACAATTCAATACTTAGCATAAATACCTGAATTAATTCTCCTATATGTCTATTAAAGCCTTTTTCAAGAGATTTAACTTTCACCTATTCTTAGTTACACTTTTCTCAATCTCAATTTACTTAAATCAACACAAAATTATAGCTTATTCAGATTATAATCATGCATTAACCTAAATAAATCAATCCAAGAACATGCAAATCAATAATCAATTTAAACTAATTAATTAACCAATGCTTAATCAAGTTAACAATCAATTTAAAACTGAGTAAAGACAAGACTATATTTAAGAACTAAAAAATAATCAAGTTGCATTAAATTGAAGATCAAACTTAAGTCATAATAATACAAGTTAAGGATTTAAGTATCCTTTAGCAAAAGTTAAAGAAAACTACTCACAAAACATACTTAAACTTAAAACAAAGCTTTGAAGAAAAACAGTGAAAACAAAAACAACGTAAAATAAACTAAGAAAATAATGTGCTAAATTCTAAGATTTGATCATTTCTCTGGTGTTTTAGACTGCTATTTATAGGCCAAAGTTATAGTGGAATCCTTCTTAAACTTCAGAAATTAATTAGGAAGTGAACTCTGCTAAAATAGGAAGCTCGAGAAAATCCTGTGTGGAATTGGAGACTTCAGCACGTGGCCACGTTTCTTCATGTGTAAATCCACACGTGGTCATGTGTCCTTCTAGTAGTTCTTCACACGTGGTCATGTGTGGTTCTTCTTTGCTTCACACGTGGTCACGTGTCCCTCTTGGATTTCATTCAATTGTCTTTCATGTGGCCATGGGTCTCTTAAGCTTCAATCTTCACGTGGCCATGCCTTCCAAGCTGCAACTCTTCACGTGGCCACGGGTATATTTCTTCATTGATTTCACGTGGTCAAGTGAAAACCTTATGGACTGGACGCTCACTTTCTCGCATCAATTTCTTATTTTTGCAGTTTTGGCCCAAATCTTTGCCTTTTTTTCAATTTCATCCCTTTTTCAGCAAATTGAACCTGAAAACAACCAAAACTATGAATTAACCTAAAAAACATACAAATCAACAATTTAACTCTAAAATAACCTAAATAACACCAAATTAACTAAATAACAACGCTTAAAACATATTAAAAACTATATATAATTCACACTTATCAGTAACTTAAAGATTTTCATGGGAATTTGATGTAATTCATTTTGTTATGTCATGAAATGAATATAAAACCATTAAGGCATAAATTTGAAGAAGAAAGAATTTGGAAGTGAATATTTTCCTTATGGCTGAATGGTATATACTTAGTAAATGGTATAAGTTAATTACATATTATAGCAATAAATACATATATGTGAAGAATTATTGAACATTAAGCTTATATGAGTATGATGCAATGAAAATTATACTGCTCTTAAAGTTCAGTGGGTGACCCAGGACTTTAGGATTGTATGGCTAGCCATAGGGGCACTTACCCAGCGGTATTATTGTATTCTAACTGTTATTGTACTGAAAATACTGTTTAGCCGGCTTATTATATGACTGTACTGGAGAATGGAATAGTACCCCAGCAGTATGGTCCCTCCAGTGTATTGGTTTTACTATTTCGCTTATCCAGTTCATGATTTTTCACTATTGTTAACTAGCGACAAAATCGTAAAATTTTAAGTGAATGGAGTAAAAAGGGTAACTATAGTAGTAAAAATGTTATAAAGGTAAATAGAAATGAAATAAGACGAAAAATAAGATTTAAATGAATAAAAAGGGTAAAAATGTAATTATGTGATTAACTGAGGGTAAAAGAGTCAATTTGACAAAAAAAGCAAAATCGTAATTAAAATAAAGTTTGGGGACCAAATTGAATTTGCCACCCTAAAGAAAATTTTTAGTGACTAAAATGTAATTTATGCATTTAAATTAAAATAAAAGTCAAAGGAACTCAAATGGGTCAAAATTTGAGGTTAAATTAGTCAAATTAAGAAAAAGTTAAACCTAAAAGTCAAAAATGGTAAAAATTGGAGAAAGTCAAAATTTAGGGGTTAAATTATAATTTTTACTCAAATCGATAAATTTATGAAATTAAACAAAAAAAATAATTTTTGAGATAATTAGCAGAAAATTTCAATGTAAAATGAAATAAATTTGGAATTTATTCATTCATAAAAATTTAATTGTATTAATACAAATTTTAACTAGTTTAAATAAATAAAATAATTGGGTGAAATTTTATGTAAATGCATCCAACACTAAGCGACAATGTTGCTTAGCGTGTAGTTTATTGTGATTACGTGCAGGAATAGGTGTAGTAAGTCCTGCACAAGAAGATCAAGCAGTGGCTTGTACATGGAAAAGATCTTTTTGATTTTTGAATTACATAATTATGTATAAGCTATAGGATAAAGTATGAGAATTTGTTTATAGTGGGCATGTAATATTAACGTTATGTGAACCTTGTAATTTAGTGTGAACGAATGATATTGGGATTATGCATGAATGGTTATGGAATGTGTTTGTTGGAATGAAATTATAGAAGTGTTGTGTTGTTGATTGGAGTTTTGAGAGTTGGAGGATTTATATTGGGAGTGTAAAATTGAGCTTTCGCAGGTTTGGGTAGCATGAATTTTAAGCTGTCATGCTGCCAAAATTTCATTTAATTGAATAGTAAATTAATAATATTAGAAATGGTAATAATATAATACGAATTTAGGATATATATAGAGGGTGTTACATTTAATGGTATCAAAGCATGGTTTAGGCGATTCTAAGATCAGAGTTATTACATATAATATGATATGATATTGACTAGGATAATGAAGGAACACATGATAGATGTACATGCCACTATATTGTGATATAAATGTTGGAATTTAACATTTAGGCATAATAGGACACAATTAGAGGCCATACCCCACCTGATGGATACCTGAGACTACTTTTATCAGCAGTTTCGGGATAAATATATAGGCAGAAAATATTTAAGTGCTATGGAGGAGGCTTTTTGGCGATTACACCAGGGTACCCAGACAGTCCAAGAGTATGATTGGGAATTTGAGAGGCTCAGTTTCTATATGAGGGATTATAGTCTCCTGCTAGAAATGATGTGCCAATTTTTAAAGTGGGGCCTCCACAATGATTTGAGGAAGATTTTGGCAGTGCGAGAATATACAAATAAAAAGGAGTTGGTTGATATAGCTATCAAAATATAGGCTGTTCAGCAGGAATAAGTAAGTAGAAGGGCCAGATTTCAACAAAGAAGGAGGCCAACTTTAGGAGGATCAAGTAGTGGATCTAGTAAAAGAGCTAGGGGTTCTACTACAGCTTCCCCTCAGGACTCCTCAGCTGCACTAATAGCTAGTTAGCATACCACAGCATGGGCACCCCCTTCTACAGCATCAGTGGGTAATGCTCCTTGAGGTCAGGGTTCTGGCAGATATGAGGTATCAATTTGTAAGCACTGCGAAAGATGACATGCAAGCAAGTGCTGGAGGTTGATGGGGACATGCTTGAGGTGCGGATCTTAAGACCATATGGTGAAGAACTATCCTAAAATACCATTACAGGCCACTACATCAGCTGCACAGACTCCTACTGGCAGACAGGGTGCTCCTTCAGCTCGAGGCAGAGATAGAGGCAAACCTAATAGGACTGCATCTTTTTGAGGTAGTACTCTAGCTCTACTAGCTTTACAAAGACCCTCTTTAGCCAAGATTTATGCAGTCAGAGCTAGAGAGAAGCAGGATGAGCCAGACGTGATTATAGGTAAATTCTACCTGTTTGATGATACTGTTTGTGTACTAATAGATCCCGGGTCCACACATTCTTATTTAAGCACTAGAGTTGCACAGGGGAAGGGCTTAGAAAAAGCAAAGTTAGATCAAGATATTCGTGTGAGTAACCCATTTAGTCACAGTGTAGTTGTGAAAAAGGTATACAGGGATTGTCCCATCCAGATTCAACGGGTTATCTTCCCTCAAATCTGATCGAACTTCCATTACATTAGGTTGATGTTGTTTTAGGGATGGATTGGCTTCATAAAAATCGGGTAATTGTTGACTATCGTTTGAAAATGATCACCTTGAAAACTATAAAAAATCAAGAAATTATGGTTGTAGGGGAACGATTAGACTTCTTATCTAATGTTATATTAGCCAATACAGCACACAGGTGTATTAGAAAAAGATGTACAACTTATTTAGCTTTTGTCATAGAAACTGAAGCTAAGAAGCCGAAATTCAATGATGTACCTCTAGAAAAGGAAGTTGAATTTTACATTGAGGTGTTACCTGGTACAATACCTATTACGATGGCTCCTTACGGTGGTGTTACCTGGTACAATACCTATTGCGATGGCTCCCTACAGTATGGCATGAGTAGAATTAAAAGAATTAAAGATTCAACTACAAGAACCGTTAGAAAAGGCTTTATCCATCCAAATGTTTCCCATTGGGGAGCTCTATTGCTCTTTATGAAGAAAAAGGATGGATCTCTTAGATTATGCACTGACTACAGGCAACTAAACAAAGTCATTATCAAGAACAAAAATCCATTACCCAAGATTGATGATTTATTTGATCAATTGAAGGGTTCCAGCATAGTTTCAAAGATTGACTTGAGGTTGGGCTACTATCAGCTTAGAGTAAAGGAAGTAGACATTCCAAAGACTGCCTTCTATACTAGGTATAGGCACTATGAATTTGTAGTTATGCCCTTTGGCCTCACTAATGCACCGGCTGCTTTCATGGACTTAATGAATTGTATCTTCCATCCTTATCTGGATCAGTTTGTGGTTGTGTTTATTGATGAAATCTTGGTATATTCCAAGACAACAGAAGAACATGATCAACATTTGAGAATTGTACTGCAGACACTGAAGGACAAACAACTATATGCTAAATTCAGCAAATGTCCATTTTGGCTAAATGAAGTTGCTTTTCTTGGCCACGTGATTTCGGCAGAGGGCATTAAAGTCGACCCCAAGAAGATTGAAGATATTCTTGAATGGAAATCATCTAAAAATGTTCTAAAAGTTCAAAGCTTCCTTGGATTAGCTGGGTATTACAGGCGATTTGTGAAAGGATTTTCCATGATAGCCTCTCCACTCACCAAGTTACTACAGAAAAATATTAGATTTGAATGGATCAAAAAATGCTAGCAAAGTTTCAAAAAGTTGAAATGTATGTTGACCAAGGCTCCTGTTCTTACTCAACCCATTTCAGGTAAACCTTATGTTATTTATAGTGATGCTTCCAAGAATGGGTTAGGGTGTGTGCTTATGCAGGAAGAAAAGGTGGTGGCATATGCTTCCAGACAGCTAAAACCACATGAAAAAAACTACCTTACCATGATGTAGAGTTAGCAGCCATTGTGTTTGCCTTGAAGATATGGAGACATTACCTATATAGGGAGAAGTGTTACATTTACACTGATAATAAAAGTTTGAAATATCTGCCTACACAGAAAGAACTCAAATTAAGACAGAGGTGATGGTTAGAACTTATCAAAGATTATGACTACTTGATTGACTACTAGCCTGGTAAAGCAAACATGGTGGCTAATGCACTCAACAGGAAATATTTAATGGTCCTACGAGCTATGAAGGTGAAATTAAATATAGCACAGATGGAACACTTGTGGCTGAAATGCCATTAAGACTGAATTGGCTCCAACAAGTAAAGGTTTTTTAGAGGCAAAATGATAAGTTAGCCTCTATTATCTCCCATCCTCAAGTACAAATAGGTAAAAGCATTGAGTTTTCTCTTGGCCATGATGACTATATGCACTACAAAGGTAGGATATGTGTATTCAATGATGCAGTGCTAAAGAAGAATATTCTAATAGAAGCTTATAGTAGCCATTATGTTATGCATCCCGGTAGTAACAAAATGTATCAAAAATTAAAGAAATCATACTGGTGGCAAGAATAAAGAAAGAAATAGCGGATTTTGTGACAAAATGTTTAATATGCCAGCAAGTAAAGGCAGAGCACCAAGTTCCTTTAGGGTTATTAAATCCTATCACCATAATAGAATGAAAATAAGAGCGAATAACCATGGATTTTGTATCGGGGTTACCACTCACCAGGGGACAACATGACTCCATTTAGGTGATCGTGGATAGGATGACCAAGTCAGCTCATTTCCTTGCAGTGAGATCAAATTTTCCCTTACCTAAGCTTACAAAAATAACTACCTGTCTTGCATTAAAATTGTACTATATGAAGCACTATATAGGAGAAAATGTAGGATGCCTTTATGCTGATAAAATTGAGTGAAAGCAAGCTAGTGTGACTTGACTTGATCAAGGCAATAGAGAAAAAGGTGAAGCTGATTAGAGATAACTTAAAAGCAGCAACGGACTGATAAAAATCATATTGCATAGAGTTCAATATGGGAGATAAAGTGTTTCTAAAGGTTTCGCCATGGCAAAAAGTTGTTCAATTTGGCAAAAAGGGTAAGCTTAGTTCCAGATTCATCGGGCCTTATGAAATAATATAACGTGTGGGACCAATGGCGTATAGGTTAAAACTACCTTTTGAATTGGAAAGGATCCATGACGTATTTCATGTTTTATGCTACAAAAATATCGTTCGGATCCTTTTCATGTCATTACACTAGAGGAAATACAGTTAATACATGATTTATCTTATGATGAAAAACCAGTGAAAATTTTAGCACGAGAAATCAGGCAACTACGAAATAAGAAGATTCCATTGGTTAAAGTAATTTGGACATGCCACAATGTAGAACAAGCTACCTGGAAATCTGAAGAGACAATGAGACAACAATATCTCCACCTATTCAATCCAGGTAAATTTTGAGGATGAAATTTTCTATTTAGAGAGGGAGTACTGTAACACCCCCAAATTTGCATTTATCATGTATGGTATAATATAGAGTGTAAATAATTATCCTAGAATAAATTTCAGAGAAATCAGAGTTGAATAAGATAGGAAAGTGGGACTCAGTGTACAGGTTAAACATGTTTGGGCCAGGATAATCCGAGGATGGGTGATCCGATGGAAAATTTATTCTAATAGTAGTTTATGAAAGTAAGTATTAAATGGAGTTCAGTTGTACAATTGAACTCCAAAATGAGCTTAGATTGACCCTTAAACTGGACAAAGAAGTTTTTACTGGGTACCGTAAAAGGGTTGACCAAAAGTTTGATCGGACTCTGAAGTAGTGTACTGACCTTCAAAAATTATTTTGATTTCATAATTATGTTAGTAATAATCTATATTATTTGTTAGAAGTGAAAAATAAGTGTTATGGTAGTTTCGAAACTTTGAATTTCAAACTAGCTATACAGGTAGCCAGAACTATAAGTATATCAAAATAATGTCAGAATTATCTAAAATTTTTACCATATGTTCTTGAATATATTAAGACATTTGGAGAAAAATTTTAGGGCATTCTGATATGTGAAACAAAAATTCAATATTCGGGGTGTAAAATTGAGACTGGGTCAATTGGGGTGTCAAATTTGGGAATTTTGATATATGGGGACATAGAGGTCAATATAATGAAGTTATGATCAGATACAAGAAATCTTATAATGGTAATGTGTGCAATGGGTAATCTAGTGACATGTGGCTTAATTTAAGGCCATTGGATTCAATAGTAAAAGATTGAATCTTGGCCACTCCTTTTAACCACTAAAAGACAAGTATAAAAAGGGTGCAAATTCTTGAAATTACCTTTAGGTTCCATCATTTGGTCCCTCTTCTCCCCTTAAACCCAAATCTATCTCTTCTTCATCTCTCCTCCATTTTTAATTCATCCAAGCTTCCTCTCTCTAAATCTTAAGCTAAAATTTCAACCTAATACTTAGAATTCCATCCTTTTTAACTTAGAAAAGGATTTCCATCAAAGGGAAGTCAAGAATTTGATGATTTAAGGTAAGAACAATTTGGTGTAATTTACAAGTTTCATGAGTTCTAGGTGGAATTTGAAGAGGAAATTGCATGAGCATGTAGAAACGGTCTAGAAAATAATAGAAGTAGCTTTAATTTACTTAAAATCATAAATTAATCTTATAATTTTCTCTCTCTTTAATTTGGTCAAAAGAGGATAAACAAGAAGAAGAAAGTAACAAGGAAGGAAAGCGAAAGGGGAATGAGGAATAGGTGTATTTCAAGCCTAATTGAGGTTAGTGGATGTGTATTACATTAAATTTCACTAATTTTAGTTGAATTTCCCTAATTTTTCTATTATATAACTATGCTAAATTGCATGAAATTGTGAACTAACTTAATATGACATGGTAAAATGTTAAATTGAACCATTAGGAACATAATTGAGGGAAGAAATCAATTTAAAAAAGAGAGAAATCAAGGTGGCTGAATAGGGTACCTTAAGGTACCTCAGTGAAAATTGGCCTTAAATTATGTATTTAGCAATAAATAGCTAAATTAATGTATGGGGAATTAAATTATGTTGATTAAGTTGAAATATGAAAATTTATACTAAATATGTAATAGTTACATAATGATAAAAAGTACGGTAACTTAAAGATTTTCATGGGAATTTGATGTAATTCATTATATTATGTCATGAAATGAATATAAAAGCATATAGGGCATAAATTTGAAAAAGAAATAATTTGGAAGTGAATATTTTCCTTATGGCCTAATGGTATATACTTAGTAAATGGTATGATTTAATTACATATTATAGCAATAAATACATATATGTGAAGAATTATTGAACATTAAGCTTATATGAGAATGATGTGTGGTTTAATGTAATTAGTATAGTGTGATAGGAATAAATAATAGTGTAAAAATGTAATGATGTAGTGAAAATTAAATTGCTCTTAGTGTTCAATAAGTGATCCAGGACTTTAGGATAGCATGGCTAGCCATAGGGGCACTTACCCCACGATATTACTGTATTATGACTATTATTATACTGAAAATATTGTTTAGCCAACTTCTTATATGACTGTACTGGAGAATGGTATAGTACCCTAGTAATACGGTCCCTCCAAGGTACTGGTTTTACTGTTTTGCTTATTTAGTTTATGGTTTCCCACTGTTGTCAACTAGGTGCAAAATCATAAAATTTTTTGTGAACGAAGTAAAAAGGGTGATTATAGTAGTAAAAATTGTAATAAAGGTAAATAGAAATGAAATAAGATGAAAAATAAGATTTAAATGAACAAAAAGGGTAATAATATAATTATGCAATTAACTGAGGGTAAAATGGTTTTTTAATATTGATGATATAGTTAAAAGGGGTCAAATAGTCAATTTGACCAAAAAGGATAAAATCATAATTAGAATAAAGTTCAAGGACCAAATTGTAATTTGCCACCCCAAAGAAAATTTTTATGGACTAAAATGTAATTTATGCAATTAAATTAAAATAAAAGTCAAAGGAAGTCAAATGGGTCAAAAATTGAGGTTAAATTAGTCAAATTGAGAAAAAGTTAAACCTAAAAGTGAAAAATGGTAAAAATTAGAGAAAATCAAACTTTAGCGGTTAAATTGTAATTTTTACTCAAATTGATAAATTTTTGAAATTAAACAAGAAAAATAATTTTTGAGATAATTAGAAGAAAATTTCAATGTAAAGGGAATAAATTTAGAATTTATTCATTCATAAAAATTTAATTGTATTAATAAAAATTTTAACTAGTTTAAATAAATAAAACAATTGGGTGAAATTTTATGTAAATGCATCCAATACTAAGCGAAAATGTTGCTTAGCGCGTAGTTTATTGTGGCTATGCACAGGAACAGGTGTAGTAAGTCCAGCACAAGAAGATCAAGCAATGCCATGTACATGGAAGAGACCTTTTTGATTTTTGAGTTACATAATTATGTATAAGCTATAGGATAAAGTATGAGAATTTATTTATAGTGGGCATATAATATTAACGTTATGTGAACTTTGTGATTTAGTGTGAAAGAATGATATTGGGATTTTGCATGAATGGTTATGGAATGTGTTTGTTGGAATGAAATTATAGAAGTATTGTGTTGTTGATTGGAGTTTTGAGAGTTGGAGGATTTATATTGGGAGTGTAAAATTGAGCTTTCGCAGGTTTGGGTAGCATGAATTTTAAGCTGTCATGCTGCCGAAATTTCATTTAATTGAATAGTAAATTAATAATATTAGAAATGGTAATAATATAATATGAATTTAGGATATATATAGAGGGTGTTACAACCACTATTAGGAATAACATTTATAATTTCCAATAGTTTTATGAGGAACCATTTCATGAGGGTTAGCTGAGATATAGGAGACTTTTAAAAATTTGTCCACATCATGAAATTGCTATGCACCAACTAATGTTTACTTTTTATGTAGGTATGAATCAATCGACCAGGTCTCCCCTAGATGTAGCTTTGGGTGAAAGTTTTATGAATAAGATACTAGAGGAAGTTTCTCTACTTCTCGATGAGATGGCCATGAATGAAGCTCAATGGGCAAATACAATGACTGCTCAAAGAAATAATGAGTGCATAGTGTGGATGAAGTTCCAATGTTTAGGGCTCAAATGAAGTTATTAAAGAAGGAGTTAAGTGTTTTGAAGGTGCAAAATGTGTTATCTTTTTCTTAAGGATGTAATACCTATGGGGGAACACATATGGTACTTAAAATAAGATTGAAGAGGGTGTAGGGGTAGTAGTGAAGGATATTGATGCAGTAAATCCCTACAACAACACATATAACCTTAGGTGGAGAAATTATCCTAACTTTTCTTAAAGAGAATAAAATCATGTTTCTATATCAAACCTTCAACCTAGAGCCCCCTGCAATCAAAACATAGCTCCTCATGCCAACATTCACCAACCCTATCAAGTATAACCGCCACCACACTACACATCCACATACCAGCTCCACTGTACTAACCACCTAGTTTTCAACTAAGACCTCAACCCTCATAAGATGTGAAATCGTGCTTAGAAGAAATGGTTGCCAATTCATAACTAAACAATCCATATTTATAGAAAGTGAAGATGTTAGATGGAAATCTTAAGATGTTTGAATGAGAAATCAGGGTGCCTCTATTAGAAATCTTGAGACTTAAGTTAGGCAACTTTAAAATTCTCTCTCTAATAGGACTCATGGTACATTCCAATCTAAGGTGGACCGCAACACTAAGGAGGAAGCAAAAGTTATTACTTTGTGAACAAGAAAGAGGTAAAAGGGACTGAAAAGGTAAGATTTCATAAAAAATGGTGGAACTGACAATGGAGGTAAGTATTTCTAAACCTAACCTTTTTAATGAAATGTCTAATGTTATTGATTAAGGTAAAGGTAAGGAAAATTTGGGTGTTTCTTGTGTTGATAAGTCTAAATTGCCTTATCCTTCTACAATTTGGAAAGAAAAGTAAAATGATAATTAGATAGATTTCTTGATATGTTTAAGAAGTTGCATGTGAATTTATCTTTTTCTGAAACTTTATTACGCATGGTAAAATATGCAAAGTTTATGAAAGAGCTATGTTCTAATAAGAAAAAGCTAGAGGGTATAGCTACCATGCAATTATCTAAAAATTATAGTGCTATTTTGATGAAAAAAATTCCTAAAAGACTAAAAGATCCAAGGAGCTTTACTTTACCATGTCAATTAGGAGGAAATTTTATTAGGCATACTTTATGTTATTTGGGTACAAGTATAAAATTTGATGCTTTACTTTATTTGTCAGAAATTGAATTTAAGAGATATCAAAGAAACTTGAATGACACTATAATTAGCGGATAGGTCCATAAAGAGGCCAAAGGACAAAATTGAGGACTTGTTAATTAAAGTTGGAAAGTTTATCTTTTCAATAGATTTTTATGGTGATAGATATGGAGGAAGATAAATAAAAGAGCCTTTGATTGTGGAAAGACCATTTTTGAACACTATGAAAGCTTTGATAGATGTGCATAGGCAAACGGTGACTTTGAGATTCAATAATGAGCAGATGGTGTTTGTGAATGAAAATTAAGAAGAAGTTCTATTAGAAGATGAGCTTCAAGGTTGTTTAATGCATCCAAAGAGCAAAGAACAAGTAGGAGAGAAAGAATAGGTGTTGTTAAAGGAATTAGTGGGAGAGTATAATGAGAAAGACATAAAGGAGGAGGATCCATCCCGCCCTAAAGGAGAAATGAATTTTGAACTTAAAACTTTTCCTTCATATTTAAAATATTTATTTTTAGAGGAAAATGCAAAACCAGTAATCATTTCTTCTCTTTTGATAGGTTTGGAAGAAGAGATGCTCATTGAAGTATTGAGAAAGGAAAAGCAAGCCATTGGATGGGAGACATCTGACCTTAAGGGAATTAGTCTCAGCTTTTGTACACATCGAATTCCTTTAGAGAGTGACTTAAAATTAGTGGTACAACCTCAAAGATGACTAAACCCAGCAATGCAAGAGGTTGCAAAAATAGAGGTGCTTAAATTGCTTAATGCATGTATTATCTATCCTATTCTAATAGTAGTTGGGTTAGTTTGGTTCAATGTGTACCTAAAAGGGGGATATAACTATAGTGACCAATGAGAAAAATGAGCTCATTCCCATACGCATAGTGACTGGATGGAGACTGTGCATTGATTATAAGAGATTAAATAATGCCACTAAGAAGGATCACTTTCCTTTACCCATTATTGACCAAATGCTATAAATGTTGGCAGGAAATAGATTTTACTATTTTTTGGATGGTTATTTGGGGTATATGCAAATACCCATAGTTTGGGAAGACTAAGAAAAGATTACATTTACATGCCTTTATAGCACCTTTGCATATAGGCAAATATTTTTTGGCCTTGACAATGCGCCTATCACCTTTCAAAGGTATATGGTGGCCATTTTTCATAACGTTATTGAAAAGTTCATAGAGGTTTTCATGGATGATTTTACATTGTATGGGCATAATTTTTAGATTTATATATCTAACTTTGCTTTTGTTTTAAAAAGGTATGAAGAAACTAACCTTTTTTAGAATGAGGAAAATGTCATTTCATGGTAACGGAAGGTATAGTTTTAGGGCATAAAATCTTTGAGAAAAGCTTTGAGGTTGATAAGGAAAAAGTTGATGTTATTGAAAAATTACCTCCTTTTATGAGTGTTAAAGCAATTAAGAGTTTTCTTTGTCATGACGAATTTATTACCGGTTCATTAAGGATTTTTTTAAAATTTACCAAACTACTTTCAAATTTATTGCTTAAAGATGCTAGATTTTAACTTTGATGATGAGTGTTTGTAGGATTTTAATTTATTGAAACAAAATTTTACCATAGCACCAGTTATTGCATCATTGTATTGGAGTCTACCATTCAAAATTATGTGTGATGCTGTTGACTATGTAGTGGGAGTGATTTTGGGCAAAAATAAGGAGAAAGTTTTTCATACCATCTATTATGCAAGTCACACACTCATTAGTGCACAAGTGAATTATACCACCATGGAGAAGGAATTATTTACAATAGTGTTCACATTTGAAAAATTTAGGCTATATCTTCTTTGTACTAAAGTCACACTATGGTGTTACCATGCAATTTTTAGGCACCCCTTTGCTATGAAATACTCTAAATTGAGGCTAATAAGATAGGTTTTTACTGTAAGAATTTGATGTGGAGATTAAGGACAAGAAGGAAGCAAAAAAATTTTATTGCTAACCATCTATCTAGATTAGATCATGCTCATGTGGAAAAAGGGGGAATTTCTGATTTATTCCATCATGAATGAATTTGTGTTATTTATTCTTGTGAAATTTTGACCTCTTACTTCGCAGACATTATTAATTTTCTTGCAAGTGGTTACCTTATGAAGAACTTTACTTGGTAGCAAAAGAAAGATTAAAGGTGGATGTAAGACACTACCTATAGGATGATCCATACCCATTCAGGCTATATCCCAATCAGATGCTCTAGAGATGTATTCTAAAGGAGGAGAAAATAGACATAATGAGATCGTGTCATGGAGGTGAGGTTGGAGGTTGCCATGGACCAAATCACATAGTGGTAAAAATTCTATAGTTAGATTTCCTTTGGCCCTATCTTTTTGCTGATGTCAAATATTTTGTAGCTTTATGTGATAGATGGCAACGTGTCAATAATAGCTCAAAATGGGATGAGATGCCTATGAACAATGTTTTAAAGTAGATTTTTTTTTTATATTTGGGGACTTGAATTTATGGTCCTATTTTAAAAAAACTTATGAATTTGAGTACATCTTAGTTGTTGTTGATTATGTGAGTAAGTGGGTAGAGGTAGTAGCTACTAGGACCTGTGATGCTTGAGTAGTGCTTAAATCCTTAGGAGGAACATTTTTACTAGAGTCGGGGCACTAAGGGCTATTATTAGTGATGAAGGCAAGCATTTTATTAATCATTAATTCAAATCTTTGCTTAAGAAATTCGGTGTTAGGCAAAAAATTACAACCCTATATCATCTCCAAGCAAATGGCCAAATAGAGGTGTCAAATAGGGAGTTGAAATCAATTTTGGAGAAAGCATGCAATAATGCTAAAAAAGATTGGTCTTAAAAGTTAAATGAGGGTCTGTGGGCTTATAGAACTACATTTAAGACCTCTATAGGCATATCTCTATTTAGCTTAGTTTTTGGGATAATGCATTTTTGCTAGTTAAACTAGAGCATAAAGCATATTAGGCTACAAAATTGCTTAATTTTGATCTAACATGTGAAGGGGAAAAGAGGTGTTTGCAACTCAATGAACTTAAGGAATTTTGACAATGGTCATATGATAATTCTATTCTATATAAGGGAAAAATGAAGCGTTGGCATGACAAAAAGTTAACTCCAAAAGAATTTGTTCTAGGGTTGTTGGTTTTGCTGTATAACAGTAGGTTGTGGTTGTTTCTAGGTAATCTAAAGTCTAGATGGCTTGGGTTATATCAAGTGATTTCTAGTAATGAATTCAGAGTTCTTATTATTAAAAGTTCAAAGGATGGTCCAAAATATAAAGTTAATAGACACAAATTAAAGCCTTATAATATTACTCAAGTGGAGGTTGTTGAGGCAACCTTGGTTTTCCATAACAAGTAAGGTAGTTCTAAAAGTCTAGCAAAAATTTTTATAAATTTAGAACTACATATTCTAATATTGCTTTATGTTGTTTCTGTGGTGATTTAGTGTGTTTTTAATTTTAGTTGTGTGGTTTTTTGTTATTTTGGTGTGTTTAATGGGATATGAACTTAAGGTAGAGTTATATGTATTCAGAGTGTGAAGTGGATATATAGTGCCAAATAATAGGTATATATGTTCTTACTTTTATTTTATCAGTGTTCTTGACTAAGAAAAGGGTAAGTGTTCAAGGTTGGTAAAAAATTGGACTTTTAGATGTAATTAATTTGGGACCTTGTTTTGATTTAAATAGCAATTTAGAAGTGAGCTGAGAGTGTGAATGAGGAGAGAATAATGACAGTTGAGTTAAAAATATCAAATTTTAGTATTGGTACTCTATCAATTTTTAATTTTATGTAATCACCTCGATAGGTTTAAAATTCAACCCAATTGAGGCACATTGTCCATGAAAGTCCAATAGCCAGCATCTCGGTAAGGTTGAAATTCAACCCAACTAAGGCCTCTATCTCACCCTATCTGGAATCCAGCACCTCAGTAGGGTTGAAATTTAACTTAACCAAGGTCCTCAACCAATAAAAGGCACCCATCCCCTCTCCAACTGAGATACCTCCCATTTGTGCCTAAGATCTCTCTCCCCCACCAAGACACACACCAACCCAACTAAGACATTTAAGTGGTGCACTTTATTTGTCATCATTTACAAATTTTCATTCATCAAGTAAGTTCAATCCTCTTGTTTAATTTCTTATGATAAATGTTTAATTTGCTTTAGTTGAATTAAATTGTGGTTTGTTCTTCTTATTGTGAATGGGATTTCTAATGGATTTTTGTTTGTGTTAGCATTAAGTTTAAATTGCATATAATTGCATTTAGATTATTCATTGAGTGGAATCTAGGATTGATTTCAATTTTGGCTTGAGAATAGTTGATATTTCTTTAGTGTTAACCTATTATGTGCCTACCATGTGTTTGATGAAATGCCTCAGAGATTGAGTTCAATTATTTTGCATCATTTTTTTTCAGTTAAACAATTTCAAACTACTTGATATGGATCCAAGAGGGCTATCTTATGCCATTGAAGAGTGGCAACCTTATGACTTTCAAATGGGTCTAAATGGAGTTCAAACATATAAATATAAGATCCAAATTTCATTGGGCCGTGCTCCAATTTGTAGGAGGCAGATTTGGTGCTTTACCATCAATTTTGGGCTTATACAACTTTGGGCTTTAATTGTACAAGTCATGTGCTTCATTTAAAAGTCATATGACTCACTTAAGTTGTATTATTAATGGGCTAGGCGTGTGGGCTTCTTTTAGGCTTAGTTTAGTTAGTTTAGTTATTTATTTTTAGTCTTTCTTTTGGGCTTTCATTTTAGGCTTATAAGGTTTATTAATTAGTTTTGTTTTAAGTGTTTTAAGACTTATTTGGGCTTAATTGGCTTGTAAAAGCCCAAGGAAATTCGTGTAAGGCCATATGAGTATTTAAATTAGGGTTTTAAAGAGTGAATTAGGGTTAGCCACCTTATAAATAGGCTAACCTAGGTTGTAAACTTCATGATTGAATCAAATTATAAACTTTTGAGAGTTTTCTCTTGGATTAGCCGAAATTTTTTAGAGAGATTGTGAGATTGCTTGCTTTCTTTCCTATTGCATAAAGAATTAGGATTACTTATCAATCATTTGATTGTGGCATTTTCTTATTCTTCTTATCCCGATTATTTGCATTTTCATTCACGTGTTGTTTGGGGGTTTAATAGGGAGGGTGTTTGTCTTCTTTGCGTTTTGAGATCAAAGTGTATGCTTAAAGGGTTTTGGGTTCTCCAACCTTGGGATTTCGCATCATTTGGTATTAGAGCATACATTTAGGGTAAACCTAACACTAAGATAAATAGGAATTTACCTTACTTTTGGCTCTGATACCAAATGATGCGGAACCCCAAGGTTAAAGAACCCGAAACCCCTTGAACATATACTTTGATCTCAAAATGTAAAGAAGACAAACACCCTCCCTATTGAACCCCCAAACAACACGTGAATGGAAAGACAACTAATCAGGATAAGAAGAATAAGAAAATGCCACAATCAAATGTTTGATAAGTAATCCTAATTCTTGATGCAATAGAAAAGAAAGCAAGCAATCTCACAATCTCTCTAAAGAATTTTGGCTAAGGCAAGAGAAAACTCTCAAAAGTTTATAATTTGATTAAATCATGAAGTTTACAACCTAGGTTAGCCTATTTATAAGGTGGCTAACCCTAATTTACTCTTTAAAACCCTAATTTAAATAATCATATGGCCTTACACGAATTTCCTTGGGCTTTTACAAGCCAATTAAGCCCAAAAAAGTCTTAAACACACTTAAAATAAAACTAATTAATAAACTTTATAGGCCTAAAATGAAAGCCCAAAAGAAAGACTAAAAATATGTTAGAGAGTATGCCCTAGAGCCCATGTAAAAGGGATGAATTTCATATGTATGAATTTATATTCTTAATAAAAGGCATTATTCATTTATTAATGCTATGTTTAAATACATGAGTTTGTAAATCTTAAATTAATAAATGAAGTCCTTGATATTATAAACACAGTACAAAGACAATCATGAAAGTGTTCATGATATGAGGTGTCAATTTCATGCAAATGTGTTAATATCTAAATATCCCTAGTCATAGAATTTATAATATAGGACATTGTTAATTCGGACAGACTAACACATGTTATGCTTCTTGAATGGTTCAAGCAGTGGTTCTCATAACTGTGATTATAAAAGTTAATCAAAGCTAACAAGTGGATGCTTGTTAGAAGAACAAGTTCATTGGAGACCTGTATAGAGAATCCTCACATGGATATTAAATCTATGTCAGTGAGGAATCTCTTTATAGCGGTTGTGCAAGTATCCTTAGACTTCAGATCACTAAAGTTATCTTAAGTAGCAAGTGCTATATTTTGACTCCATAACTGATTACTTTCAACTGGGAGTGAATATAGTTAGGAGATTGGGTATATCATGACCTGCTAGAAGATAGTTGAGTGATTGACAAAGGATTCACCATCCCAGATTTAACAAGGGAAGTTATCTCGCATGATTCTATAATTGCCTTGTTCAGAGAATCTCTAGCCAGAGTAATATGCCAAGATGGATAAAGATCCATGAAGGGCATTTTGGGAAAAATGGTTAAATTAATAGAACATAAATAATTAGATTTATATGAGTTGACAGAAATCCATACTCAGAATCTAATTGAGATAAGAGTGGTGAAAGGAGTAATTGCACGGTAACTATTTCTACGGAAGGATATAGTCAAACCACTTGACTTTCCTGAAATTTAGGTAGTCATGATGCCTAGCTAGAGGCCAATCATGACTTGTATAATGATGTATCAAAAATATCAATAGGGATTGATAAAATGATTTAAAGGAGTTTAAATCATGTGAGTTTTGAATAGAACTCACAATTACACATTATACTGCCAACATGGATAGGAACACAATAGGTCACACACATATAGAGAAAATGGATAAAATGGTAAAATGATAAGTATAATAATATTTGATATTATTATGGGGATAGAGAAGTGAATAAGATAATAATTAATTAAAGAGTTTAATTAATTATGATCAAGTAAAATTATTCGCGGAACTTTTGAGAAATATTTTGTAAAATTGGACCTAATTGAAATAATGTATTTCATGATTGATTATTATTGAACTATAAGTGTTAAAGGGCTGATATAATAATTAATAGGTCCATTGGAGGAATTATAAAGGGCTAGAGAAATGAAGTTGGCACAGAAGTCCTCCAGAAGAAGGCCCACATGCCAACTCCAAATAGAAGGCCTTAGAGGCCTATTTCTTGGATAAAATAAAATTAAATATGTTACATAAGTATTGTGGAGCCTACATATTTAATTTGGTTGGATTTGAAATTCATTTAGGTAATTAAATCCAAGTATATGTACAAAGGGCCTAGTTTATGGGTTTTGTGCATAGTCTTTAGTGAAAGGGCTTAAATTGGATTTAATTGAGCCCAAATAATTATAAATAATTCCAAAAGCCCAATTAATAATTCTCCAGCAATTTAAAAGAGCCCAATCCCATTATGAAGTTGGATTTTTAACCTAACTATAAAAATCCAAGTGATGTGAAAATTAGGGTTAAGTGAACAATTAAGAGAAATAGTTTTTCTCTCCTCCAAAAAAACCCTAGCCGCCACTTCCCTTTGCTAGCTCAAGGGATTTTAGGCTAGCCCCTTTTTCTCTCCCAATTTTTTGTTCATTCTATCATTCTCTAGTGTGGATTACTCATTGGAAGTGTTCGATTTTGGACACTATGGTTTGCGACAACCCGGTGCGAAGGAAAATCAACTGTACAATAAAAATCAAAGGTGATTTTTCTTATTCTCATTAATATGAATATTGTAAATTCATGGCAAGATTAGATATATTGGTTAAAAAATTTTAAATTCCGCTTATGTATGAGATGCATGTAACCGATAAAATCTAACATGGTATTAGAGCCACGGTTTTGCCATAGATATACAATTCTATATTTTTCTACGGAATAAGTTTTATTTTTAATTTATTTATTTCATGAACTTTAAAATATAAGATTTGATTTTTCATGAATGAGAAATATTGATTTCTTGATATAAGTGTGATCAAATATATATAACGGAAACAAAAACAATTCTTTGGGGAAAAGGATTTTATGTTTTGCGTGAAGAGCTTTTAATTTTAGGGGTTGTTCTAAATTAATTTTTTATAGATCCATTATAAGATCATTTAGATGATAATTTATGTGTTTAATATGTGATATTAAGCCATAGGATCAAACGAAATTAAAATCGAACAAGTTTTGCATGAAAACTAGTTTAGTCGAAAAGTTCAATAAATAGGTGTTCTTCGTGTGTTTTTGATATGTTCTTGGTGTGTTCTTGTTTAGAACAATTTTTAATCTTCTAAATCTGATATATCTGATATATTAAAGTGTTTTTAATTAATTGGATTAATTAAAATGGGCCTTAAATTAATTTGATTAATTTTAATTCATTAAAACCACTTAATGGGCTTAATTATATTTATGGACTTGGTTTAAATTAGTGAATGAATTGGTGGATCCAAGGAGCTGATTTAAATTAAATATTATAAACAATAATTAAGTTTATTAATGGGTTTTAAGGGCTAGAGTGGGCTTGACTCATTCCAAAAGGCCCAAATGGTCTAATAGACACAAAATTAGTTTGTGTGTGAACACATTTAGGGTTTTATTTGGTGGGTTCCGGCCTACCCTTTATCTTAAGCCCAAAATTGATTCTTTTAATTATTTAATATGATTAATTAATTAAATAATCAATTAATAATTAATTAAAAATCAATTGGATTGATTATTAAGGCAAGAACACATGCATGCAAAAAGGTTTCCTAAAATGAAAGTTTTCAAAATGGAAAAAGGTTTCCTAATTTGATCACATTATTAAAATAACTCAAAAGTATGTTTCAAGATTTGAAACAAAGTTATTAATCCATTACTTTATGCATTAGAAATGCATATAAGGGTGTATGATTGGCATGATGGATAGTTATGGACAAGGCCTAATGTGATTGAGCATTATGCATGTTTTTGCCCAACGAGGACTTTCATGTCCCGGCCACTTGGTTTTGGTTTGTATTTCTTTTCAAATTATAATATGTAATTAGATTACTTAGATTAGAATTAGAAATAGAGATGGAGACCATTATCAAGGAGCAAGATGCGCCAGATGGAGATCCAACAAGTTTGAAGATAATGTAATTATTCACTACAAGAAAATGTTAAAATAGCAACGGAAAAATAGCAACGAAAGCTTTTTCGTTGCTATTTTAGCAACGAAAATCATATTCCGTTGCTAATTAGCAACGAAAAAATAAATCTGTTGCTAAATTTCATTAAATTTTTTCTATTTAGCAACGAAACTATAAATGGTTATTTTCCGTTGCTAAATAAGGAGGGAAGTTTTAGTGCCAAAGTGTAGCAACGGAATTTAGCAAAGAAAATCCTATTTCATTGCTAAATAAAGCGGGAGCACATGGCGCTAAAATTTTTGGTAGTGAGAATAGCAACGGAGTACAATTTACGTTGATATTTTAGCAACGGAAAATATGTCTATTGCTAAAATAGCAACGAAAAATGTACTCCATTGCTATTTGTGGAACCTTGACAATTTTCTATGGCTATCTAGCAATGGAAACCTATTCCGTTGCTATTATTCCTAATGAAATATTTTACGGTCCCCTAAAATAAGTTGGGAGCACATGGCGGCAAAATTTTCCATTGCGAAAATAGCAACGAAAAATAAACTCCGTTGCTATTCTCTCAAGTAAAATTGTCAAGGTCCCAAAAATAGCAACGAAATCAGTTTTCGTTGCTATTTTGGGGACCTTGATAATTTTACTTGGGAGAATAGCCACGGAATATTATTCCGTTGCTATTTTCACAACCTTTAACATTTTAATTAGTTAAAATAGCAAGGGAATATATTTTCGTTGCTATTTAGCAATGGAATTATATTTTTGTTGCTATTATTCCTACTGAAAATTTGTACGGTCCTCTAAATAGCAACGAAAATACGTATTCGGTTGCTATTTTCACAAAATTTAAAATATTAATTAGTGAAAATAGCAACGAAATATTTTTCCGTTGCTATATAGCAACTTGGCAAGAGTATTAAAACACTTAGATCAGATCGAGGTGGAGAATACTTAAGCCAAGAGTTTCAGGATTATCTTAGAGATAATGGGATTTTATCTCAATGGACTCCACCATATACACCACAACACAATGGTGTATCTGAAAGGAGAAATCGAATACTATTAGATATGGTTCGATCAATGATGAGCCGAGCAGACTTGCCTAAGTCTTTTTGGGGATATGCACTAGAAACTGCTGTTTATGTGTTAAGCAAAGTTCCTAGTAAATCGGTTGATGTTACTCCATATGAGATGTGGAATAACAAGAAACCCAAGCTTTCTCATATAAAAGTATGGGATTGTCCTGCTTATGTGAATAGGACAATGTCAGACAAACTAGATGTTAAGTTTGACAAATGTTTATTTGTGGGATATCCAAAAGAAACCTTTGGATATTATTTCTATCATCCCTTAGAACAAAAGGTGTTTGTTTCAAGGCATGCTGTCTTCTTGGAAAGAGAATTTCTCCTATGAGAAGACAGTGGGAGTAAAATTTAACTTGGTGAAGTTCAAGACCCACAAATAGAAGTAGATCAACCGATTGAACCCGAGACTAAATTTCATTATGATGAGATTACAGTTGAACCTGATTATACACAAAATCCTAGAAGATCTACTAGGATGCGTTCTATCCCTGTGAGATATGGATTTCACCTTGATTCAAATAGAGGCATAACTGTAGTAAAGGACAATGAGCCTACAAGCTATCAAGAAGTTTTGAACAGTTCAGAACGTGATTTATGGCTTAAGGCTATGCAGTCTGAAATGGACTCCATGTATGAGAATAAAGTATGGACTTTAACTCAACCACCTGAAGGGATAAAACCCATAGGGTGCAAATGGGTCTTCAAAAAGAAGACCGACATGGAAGGTAATATAGTTACCTATAAAGCTCGCTTAGTAGCAAAGGGCTATCATCAAAAAGAAGGTATTGACTATGACATTATGATTATGAGATTTGGCAAATGGATGTGAAGAAAACTTTCCTAAATGGAAATCTGACTGAGGATGTTTATATGACACAATCAGAAGGGTTCACATCAGGAAATGGCAAAAAGGTATGCAAGCTTCAAAGATTCATTTATGGATTGAAGCAAGCCTCTAGGAGCTGGAACATACAATTCAATGAGACAATCAAAGAGTTTGGTTTCTCACAGAATGAAGATGAACCTTGTGTGTATAAAAGGGTCAGTGGGAGTGCAATTGTCTTCCTAGTTCTATATGTGGATGACATATTGATCATGGAAAATGACATTTCTCTTCTCCAATCTGTTAAAATATTGTTATCCAAGCAATTCTCCATGAAAGACCTTGGAGAAGCATCCTATATACTGGGAATAAGGATCTATAGAGATAGATCCAATAGGTTGCTAGGTCTTTCTCAAAGTACATATATAGATAAGGTATTGAAGATGTTTAATATGGATCTCTCTAAGAAAGGGTTTATACCCATGGTGTATGGGAAACACCTTTCTAAGCCTATGTGTCCGCAGACACTAAAGGATAGAGAGAGCATGAATAAAATACCATATACATCTGCAATTGGTTCTATCATGTATGCTATGTTATGTACATATCCAGATGTAGCATTTGCTTTGAGTGTCATAAGGGGATAGATGGCCAAAAAGCAAGATAGACAGCCAAAAAATAAGGAGGGATGGGATAGAAGGAAGGCACTGAGATGTTTCATTGGTTGTTATGACTGACAACCATCTGTTAGGCCTATTTCCCATCTTCACTCAAAAGTTAGACATAATATAAGATTTCAATAGCCAAACACCAAGACAAATTACTTAAACCCTAGACATGCATGTTTAACCCCTAAAACATGCCAAATCTAATTATAACATTGAAAAATATAACTAAATCATACCATAACGTTAAATAATCATACAACTATAGTAATTAATTCAAAACACTCATCATGCATTAATGGAAGTGATCGGCTTCTAGAAAGTCTATCTCTATCTCTATTCTTTCTAAAACATCAGCCTCTATAGGATGCATTAAACACAAATTCAATTGATTATCCATCAAAATATTTTCCTAACTTTCTCCACACACTATTGCATTTCATCCATAAAATAAATAGACTTATCTAATTAACATGAAGGATGTGTTTTTGCTTTATTCATACCAACTACCAACTTTTCATTGTTAAATCACCGGGTGACTTTTTGACCATAAACATTAATTAGTACTTTTGTTGTATTAAAAATGGCCTCCCTATAATCAATGGTACCTTTCTATTATCTTCCATTTCCATAACCATAACGTTTACAGGAAAAATGAATTTTCCCACTTTCATCAACAAATCTTTTATCACTTATTTCGGTTTCCTCACTAATCTATTAGCTAATGAGAGCCTCATACCTATCTCTTTTAGATAACTAAGGTTTAATTTTTTGCATATTGAATAAGGCATTAAATTAATGCTAGCTCCTAAGTCACATAATGCATTACCAATAAAATGTTCACCTATCTCACATAGCAAGGTAAAGTTACCAGGATCTTTAAATTTCTTAGGGATTTTGTTCGTGATTATGACACTATAAATCTTAATAAGTTGTATAGTTCCACAGTACCCCTCTAATTTCTTTTTATTAGAACAAAGTTATTTCATGAATTTAGCATAGTTTGGCATGTGAGCTAAAGCTTCAGCAAATGGCAAATTAATATGCAATTTCTTAAACATCTCTAAAAACCTAGTTAATTGCTCATTTTTCTTTTCCTTTCTAGCTATAGCAGGAAATGGAAACCTATTAATATCAAAATCCTCTACATTAGAATTCACAATGTTCTTACCATTGTCAATTATCGGAGCATCTACTTTTACCTTTACCCTTGGGTTTGAATCACTTACGTTTCATGTCGGCTTATCCATAATTGAAGATGAATGTGAAGATGACTTACCTTGCTTTACTCTATGTGTCACCTCTTTACCACTCCGTAATATGATTTCCTTGGCCTCTTTCTTGGGATTCCTATCCGTATTGGAAGAAAAGGCTCCCGAATCCCTATTTGAGATTGAAATAGTAAGTTGGTCTAATTGTATCTCTAAGTTCCTTATGGAAGTATCTTATTTATGGTTCCATTGCTCTTGTGACTTCCATCTTGTCTTTTAACTAGCCATAAATTATTGCTAACTATTTATAAAGTTAGCAAATATGTCTTCAAGGTTTGGCTTCTTCTCTAGAATAGGTGGTCGTGGTTGAAATCCAGGTGGATGATATGTTTGGTTTTGATTTGAACTATGTCCCTTATATTGTGACGATGGGTATGGTGCTTCGTAGTGTGTATTAACTTATAGATGATAAGCTTGGCTATAATTATAAGCAAAATTTTGGTTGAAATGAGCATTTGTTTGGGTTTGAAAAGATGAAGCCAATTGATTTCCCTCTTCAAGAAAAATTTGGGTGATTTCTCTAACACGATTGTAACTATTGCTGCAAGGGTCATTTCTCCTAAAATCTTCCACTACATTTACATCCCCTACTACTATACTCTCTTAGACACTTTGTCCACTCCCATATAATTCACAACTTTGAGCAATAACAGCCACATTTTGCACCTTTAGTCCATTTAACTCTTTCCTCATTAGCTCTACTTGAGCTTTCAACATCGTAACCTCATCAATATTATGTACATCCTATATTTTCAGTACTACTCCAGTGGTTACCTATTGGGAATAATTTACTGCCATTTCAACCAATAAATTGAAAGCATCTTTTGATAACTTATTTATAAAAATTACACTAGATGGAGCATCTAAAAGTGATCGTATAGGTGTTGTAACTCTTATATAAAAAACAATCATCAACTAATAAACTGATCCTCAACAGCCTTTCGAATTTCTCCTAGTCTTTACGAAATGGTTCCTTATTCATTTGATGAAAATTGATGATACCATTATGAATACTTACTGTGTTTATTAGAAGAAAGAATCTCATTAAAAATTTATGCTGAAATTGTTCCTATATCCATATAGATTGGCTTGGTAACATCTGAAGTCATTCTTTTGCTTTGCCAATAAGTGTGAAAGGAAATAATTTCAACTGAATTGCATCTGTTAACTGGCTTGTAAGAATATATCTAGGTGTTGAGTAGGATTTTTTAATTTCAAACCATAAAACTAGTTTCCTTGAACCATCATAATAGTGGTTGGCTTTAACTCGAACTGCACATCTCTAAGTAACATAATAGTTCAATGTTTTTCATTCCACCTGGGTATAGCATAATCTCTTATTATTCTTGGCCTAGGCATTTCATCCTTTTTTATCATTTCTATTTTTATTTTTTTATTATTATTATCTTCGTTATATTGTCATTTTCCTTATTTTAAAATTAAATAAAGATCAAGATGAATGCAAGAGTAATCAAGGACAAAATGAAATATAAAAGTAAATACAAATCATAAATTTTATTATATACATCAAAACAAATAAACAAAAGGTTTGTAAACTCCTTAAATAAAATTTAAAACTATTGAGATAGGCCAGGTGCCCTACGGTGTGATGGCCTAAATGATGGTAAAAAAATTGATGGTCTAGGACATTTAGGTGGTGCTACAAGCCCTTGTGGTGCTACTGGCTTCTTTTGTGGTGGTAAAAAATAAAACTCAAATCTCGATAGTGTGGCAGATAGTGGCTGAAGAATTTATGCGATCACCTCAACCAGATGATTGTTGCTATCCCCTAGGTCTGAGATAAATTGTGAATGCTGCTCCAAATATCTCTTAAGGTCATCTCTTAGGTTCTTAATGTAGGCTCTTAATGCCTTATCAATCATAACCACTACCTCTCTACCCCTGGGTGCCTCTTTTTTAATATGTTTTATCTACTACCTAATGTTTGTGAGTGAATCATCCACTACCTATAGTGACTTATTAAATCTCTACCTTACTGCTGCTAAAGCTGCAAGTATCCCATATATGTCAATCTGATGCTGGGTTTGCATGGACTAGAAAGGGGTTAGGATGGATTATATGGTTTGTTGCTAATACGACTAAATAACCTACGCTGATGCCTCTATGATGGATAACCTCCTAAAAACATCATTTGATGGTGGTGCTGTAGGAGGTGGCATAGGTTGAGATGGCGGTAGAGCCCTAAAGGTGGATGTATTGGGTCCAAATATTGCTATGATACTTGAAGAGGTAAGGGTTATGGTCATGCTAAAGACTTTGTCTGTGAAGGTGCCAATAGTAGAGGTGAGTCACTGAGTAGGTTATCCAAGTCTACTCTCATGTCCATCTCCATCTTTATATCTATATTTGCCCCTTGTGGTTTATAAGGATTATATTGTGAAGGCTACTGTGGCTGATTTGCTTAAGCCCGAGGTATATGATCATAAACCTCATCCTCTCGTGGCTTTAGTATAATCGGTGGCAACCTACAAGTTACCCTAGAGTTTTAAAAACCTTAAATTTCTTATGTCTAGTAACATATGGTCATTTGTCAGTGAGTCATGAACAAATAGGTCCAGGTCAATTTAAAAGGGTATTTTCATGAATTTTGGGAATCATGTGAGGGACGATCATCAATCAACTACAAAAGCACATCTGTAGGGATTTTCCCTAGATTTCCCACATTTTTCAGTTTTGAAACTTTAGTTGAAGATCATATTGGGTTTAATGAAAATTTAGGAGGGTTTAAAACTTCCAATATTGAAGGGTTTAGAGTTAGACTAAATCTCTAACTCCTTTCTAGGTATTTAAAAAAAATTAAGGTTTTCAAAAGGGGATTTTCTCACATGGAAAAAGAGGAGGTTGATTTTTAAGAGAGAGAAACTCAATTCTCTGATCTTGGAAATCCATAGCTTTAAACAACATTCTTTCATGCTAAAAATAAACAACTTTCTTTATTAAAATGTGGAATTAAGGATCAAGATTGGGAATACAGCTTTTCAGAGTTACAAAACCAAATTCTGGAGGGTAATATTCTAGACTTTAAGTCTTTCTCTCTCTATATTCATAGCTTGCTTATGTAGTTATTTAAGTTTATATTTATAATGCCATGATATATGTTCTTATGTTACTTAATCTGTTCATTCGTATTCTTTATGTTGCCATGATTATTTGAAGCCATTTAACATGTTAGAATAACATACTAGGCTTTATGCTTTTCCATTAATACATAAATAATTCTTTAATTGCATGCTTTTCTATCGTTTAATGTGATTTAACCATTTGCCTAGTGTTTTTCTTTGATTTTTACATACTATAGGCCTTAGAATTGCATGTTTAGGAGATTGAATTGAATTTTGTGCTTTTGGGCTTGAGTTGTTATTCCCTATTTGTTCTTTGAGTGACAAATAGGAAGAAGACTCAAAGGATGGCCATTTATCTTCATGACAGATGGGACATTACAACATCTTTTTCTCATCCCAACACTCTTTATTTTTTGGCTTTCTATTATACTTTGTGAGCATCTGTGGCTTTTTTAAATCTTTTAAGTTATTTTATGCCTTGTTTTGTATGTATGCTTCACTTTACATATCTAATCATATTTTAACATTATTTTTGCTTCTGTTCTAGCATATTTGACATCCTGTATATTATATGTTTATTTCAACATGTGTTTTTACATTATTTTAGTCTCATTATTTGTTCTTTTATTATCTTATGATACTAATTGCATTGTTCTTTTATGTTCTTTTGAGCAATTTTGTTTCTTGTATATTGGAGCTTATTTTTTAGAGAGATTAGCACATTTTTAGGCTATCCTTTATATAGCTTTTCCTCCTTTTCTCTTAGCCTTTTTATTGCATTTAATTTATTATGATATTTAATTGTGCTTTGTGGTTACTTTATTTATCTATTTTTTGTGCTTTGTTTTTTATTCAATTTTGGATGTATTTCAATTTTAGGAATGTAATAAGTAGTAAAAAAGAGTATTTTTGGGTACATTTAATAAAAACTTGCTCAAAATGTTTTGCATTTAATTAATTGGATTTTTAATAAAGTGGATCAATGTCCAATTTCTAATCCAAAATTGCACACAAGAATTTTATTGTAAATATGTATGAAGGAATCAATATTCCCAATCTAATAAATAGTCAAATTCATGTATGATTTTTTATCTTTTTCAATTGGACAATTTACCTCTGTAATAGTTTAAGCAATGATTTAATTTTTCATTTTAGCATTTTATTTACCGCTTTCTTAATTGATTGATGTGTTTATTTAAATTTAATCATAATGCATCATACGAGAGTGGAGATGGTGGATTAATAATAAAAATTTAATTATAAAAAATACCTAATCCATATATAAGTAAGAGTAATATCCTAAGCACCAATATTTGTTTGGGCATCAAAAGTTTAAGATTCATTTCTTAACATTTTATTTGGTGGTGACTCTGTGAAACTGCCTCTTTACTACCATATTGGATGCCTTCATAGGTTGACCATCAATAATAAAATTGGGCCTAAACCCTTTTCTATTGTAAATTGACCAATTTATGACTTTTTTGTGAGCCTCGTCCAGTCTTGGACCCTAAAAGCCGGCCTTCAAGAACCAACCTAAAATCAAGTAAGCTCTGGTAGGAGTCACAATGGCTACTCCTATAGGGATTAAGAAACCTTGCTCCTAAGGTATCGAGGTTAAGTTACTTATAATCAGGTTTTTATTAGCATCGAGGTTAAGATGGATTTCTTACATCCATCTTAGAGCCTTAAAAAAAAGTTAGGCATCCCTATTTTAGCCCTAATGCTATCTTGAAGCACACCTTACACTCACTCACTATAGGGACGTATCAAGGAGAGCCACTAGCCAAAGTCTAGTACCAATTGGTATATAAAATGGTGACTTATCAGTCACTATACTAGTGATGAGCTAGACCTATTGGCAGACACTATACTTAAGTAGCCCTAAAGTTTCATCATCCAACTATAAGCCATGTAATGACTATAGCTACTTTCCCTAAGTTGTATTACCATACAAACTCTTGCTTGCTATGTAGACCATTATGTATTGAACAAACTCAAATAAATTATGAGTGTACTAATCAAAGGTTGTCATGCCTCAGTTGGTCCAACCTGATTTATTTGAATTATTTAAATACGCAACAGCCAAAATCATATGCTCGTGATTTCAATTAAGAGAGTTAATGCTGCCAATTTTCTACCATGCACCATATGTATCCATTGGATTTTTTGTTGACCTATGGGCTAAGCCCACTTAGGAAAGAGACCACATGACCTCTTGTGTGGGATTTATAATGTTAAAAAGTTATATCTTGCTTGTATGTGGTTTTGATTAACATCTAACAACATATTTATACATTCATGCATCATATATATACCATATTCATGCATTGTGTCTAACATTTGATTTTTATAGCCATCGTAGAGTTATTTAGGTGGTCCAGTGGGTCAGATGGTTGCCTTTATATTTAGGTTACTAGAACTAAGGTTAGATGCTAAGTTTAAGGTTGGGTGAGAGTTTGGTTTGAGTGAGTTTTCTAAGGCTAGTAGTAGAGAGACTACAATAGAGATGAAAATGGCTAATGATGATAGACAACAAATATAGATAGGTGTAGTGATAAATGATCTTGGGTTAAGGATAACTCATTTAAAGGAAAAAATAACTTCAAATTCAGTGCCTTCAGTTCAATAGGACAAGTTGGATAAAAGATCAGATAGGAGGTTGTAGGAGTTTAAAGAGAAAATGCTTACTATGATTTGTGGTTTCTTCAGCATCTAACCCTAGAACTTAGCCTGGAATGACTACTTAAGGGCCAGTAGAGCCAACTTATGTTAGGGATGATCCCATGGCAACTGCTATAGAGCCTCAAGCACCACCGGTCTATTAGATGAGAGAAAGAAGGCATAGCCCTGAGAATGATTATATTAAAGAGGATGAAGAGGAAGAGCCTTTTATGGTTATAATGAACAATAAGTAGTGATGAAGATGCTGGATTTAAAAGATAAAGGAGAGGATAAAAGCTATGCTCTTATTATTATTGGTTGGTAGGGAATTAAACCCTTAGGATAGGTATCTATAAAGGATTGAGCCATTCCTTAGCAGTTGAAGATGCCAGAGTTAGCCTAATTTGATGGTACTTTTGACCTTTCTGTACATGTCAAAAGTACACTTTGATTATAAAGGGGACCACCTTAACTAAAAAGTAAAAGATGGAGTATTTTTGTTTTTATTTGGTAGGCTCGACAATAGACTGGTATCATAGGCTTGGTAGGCATATGAACAAAGATCGCAATTTGCTGATAGAAGAGTTCCTCAAGTAATCTAACAGTAGCACCAGGATAAATGTTACTCTGAAAGACCTCGAATTGCTTCAGTAAAAGCATGACAAGTCCTTCCATGAGTACCTAACTAGGTAGAGGAATAGAGTAATGGAAACGAAGAGAAAACCTGATTGTTGACCAAATTAGGCTCTTTATTTGGAATCCAAGTCTTTATGTAAGGGATGGTTTAAAGATGAAGGGGCTAAAGGATTTAAAGTCCCAGAAGGATATAGCCATAAAATTTAAAGTTGAGTACTTGGCTAAGAGGGTCAATAATGAAGGTGTAAAAAGGAAATTTGGCAATAATAATGTTTTCAAGAGTAGCAAAGTGGGAAGAGCACTAAAGTATCTATTACAGAGGACAATCAAAGGTATTACTCTAACCTAAAACAGTCTTTATCCTGGGTCTTGGACCAATTGAGTAAAGAAGGAAAGTTACAGTCATTTCCATCAAGGCCTACTAAGAGTCAGGGGTTGCCCTACTATAGGGAGGATCAATATTGTGGTTGCCACTAGCACATAAGGCATCTCACATATTATTACAATACCCTAAGGAATAAGATTTAGGTTCTAATAGACAGTAAATAGATTTTGGATCCTAAGAAGAGAGAGAAAAATAAGTAAGGAGAATACAATGTTGTACCACCTCTTATGTTTATGATTGGGTCCAATTTGCATAATTGGTATGTGATGAGAGACCTGTTTAGGAATGAGTATGGCTATTGCTCATTCCACCCCTAAAGTAACAAATCCAGTTGAGGAAAACCAACCAATCTCTATGATTGATTGTTGGGATTCCAGCGAAAGTGAGGAAGAAGGGGGCAAGTGTAATGCTCGCTCTTATTACCATTTTATTTACATATTAGCTTAAAAAATTTCTTACACTGATACATATATAGTTACATATAAATTTAACATGATTAAAGTATATTTACAAATTAGTTTATTAAATATAACCCAAATCCTTTACATTATACATTTACAAAAAATAATTCATCATCAAAATTAGCCTTCACTCGCTAACCTTCTAGTGGCCTGCAGATGTTGACTCAAGAATAGTACTTTTTCTTGACACTTGTGAACCTACATGGGAAAAACATCTGTGATGAACAATGGCTCAGTGGGGAGTAAATTGTACAATTGACTTCTTATCGAAGTCTCAAATTCAAATGTCACAATAACATATATAATAATAGTATATGCATTAAGAAACATTGCAATACCATTTATTAAATACATTAATAATATCACTAAGAGGCACACTGAATCAACAAAGCATTTACACTAATAGTCACTTATAAATGATTGTCACTTTAACCGCTTTCCACTACTGACATGCTTTGTCATATCAAAACTCACATACACATGTCATGGTGGTTCCATATATTAAACAACACTTCAATGCAATTCTTTGATTACACTTCATTATTAAATGAGAAGCATTATTATTATTAAGAGATACTAAAACACTCACACTTTTGATTACATTTCATTATTCATTAATCAATAACTTTTATCGCCTAAATTCTTAAAAATGATTGATACGGGTACAAACATTAGATACTGATGAGCAACATCAAACACTAGAGAAATAAAAGTCTTGAGTGACTAGATACCAAAAGGTATCAAAACACTAGTCACCCTCAGGTGATAACACTAACAGCTGTGATCACTATCCACTTCATAAGCATACCTATTTGTCCACTACTTTTAGAAATTCAGGCCTCAATAAGTTGCTAGTCACTTAAGAATATCACATTTGATACATTTAGAATCATGGCATCAATGCAATCATTTAACTATATCATGTCACTCATATTCATTTACACTAGGGATACAATGTAACATACTCATCATTCATTTAGTAACACATAACATCACTAATATAACTATTCATGTTCATTAATTGAATAAATTCCTAAGCATTAAGGTTTAGTATTTAACTTCACCTCACTATTTCATTATGATTTCTACTTATTTTATGTTGCAAATTACTTTTAATCTTATGTTTAAAATACCCTAATAGTGTTTAAGGAGGTTTAGGTATGCTCTAGTATAAATTTTAAACCCAAATATCAAGTTTAGGAAGGGACAGGGGAGGGTTATAATCATTAGCTTATACTTGCTAACTATGACATAAGTGTCATTTTGGTTCTGTACTGGATGTGACCTATGTAACGGTCAGTAGGTCATACCTGCTAATCATAAGGTCTATTATGCCCAGAGGTAGATTTCCAGTCTCTATTTGTATACACTTTTAGAACTTTACAATGTCATTTTTAGCCAATGTATCCTCCTACAAAGTTGTTCCCCTATGTCTCTATTTTTTAAAAAATTAAAAATCACTCAATTCTGACTTCTAAATCTCAATATATCACTAAAAAAACTATAAACTAGTTTAGATGGCCAAATAACAAGGGTCTGTCAACTTCAAGCCCATTTTTGAACACCATAAAGGTAAGTTCAGGTTTTAGGTTCTTCTAAAGTTGTCAATCTATGTCTTAATATTCATTTACAACTAGAATCACTTTATTTACACATCTATATAAAAAGTTATGCTCTTTACACTAAAATTGGTTCAAGTGAACCTTAAGTAGATTTTCACTAAATCGTTTTCTATTGCATAAATCATCCTTTCCATACACTATAAAATCGTTTAATCACTCAAACAACAACTATATATCATCTAAAATACATATAGCAACTTAATTTAATTACAAACACATAGGACAATAGCATAAACTCCCTTACCTTTTTGATGCACCAAACACCTTCTTCAATCTCTTTTTTTTACCATTTTTTCCTTGCTCTTCTTACTCTTTTTTCTTTACATGATAATTCACATATTAACATCCATTTAGATCATTAAATCTTCATCATATAAAACTAAGAAAATAAGAAGAGAAGGAATTATTGCCTTTACTTGTCTAACTATTAAATTCTCTTTCCTCACCAAAGCTACTTGAAATTAGGGGTTGTTTAGGGGTTAGAGCGGCTAAAATTTGGAAGAGAAATGGCTATCTTCTTATGTTCTCTAGAGTGGCTGACCATTAGCCTTTTAAATCCCTTCAAATCTCTTGGTTTTTCTTCATATTTCTAGAGAAATCTAAAAGAGGGCTATGTGTATTCTTTTTAGTGGTATATTGTTTGACCATTTAATTTACACTTCATTCCCTCCTATACACCTTATTTACAAATTACACACCTTATTACCTCTTCATAGCACATTAGTCCCTACTTATTTAATAGTAACACACATTTACTCCAAATTAGCAATTTATGAAATTACCCATCATTATTTAATTAGATTAATTATAATAAGCCTTAATTCAATTGGATTGAATTTCACTAATTAAACTCACTTAATGGGCTTAATTGAGTTTTTAAGCTTGGTTTAATTAGCGAATGACTTGGTAGGTCCAAAAAGCTAATTTAAATTAAAATTACAAACTCCAATTAAGTTTGTTAATGGGTTTCAATGGCTGGAGTGGACTTAATACACATTTGGCCCATTCCCAAAGCCCATATGGCTTAAAACACACAAAACTAATTTGTGTGTGAACACACCTTTTGGATCTTATGTGTAGGTTTTGGCACACCCATGGTTTTAGGCCGAAAATTGATTCTTTAATTATTTAATATGATTAATCAATTAAATTATCAATTAATAATCAATTCGATTAATAATTAAGACATGAAAAAATGCATGCAAAATTTTTAAAATGGAAAGCATTTACTATTTTGGATAGTTTCCTTATTTTATCACATTATTATAATAATTCAAAAGTAAGTTTCAAGAGTTGAAACATTGTTAGTATTCCATTGTTAGGCTCTACTTTTATACATTAGAATTGCATATAAAGGTCTATGATTGGCATAATGGATAGTTATGCACAAAGCCTAATGTGATTGAACATGTTGCATGTTTTGATCCAATGAGGATTTTCATGTCCCAAACACTTATTTTTGGTTTGTATTTTATTTTCAAATTGTAATATGTAATTATAGTATTTAAATTAGAGTTAGAAATAAAAATAAGACAAAAAGCAAGGAGTAAGATGGGCCGGATGGAGATCCAACAAGATTAAAGATAATGTTTCTTGATCGATGTCTAACAAGTGTATTAGATGTGATATTAATACAGAGAAATATAATTATTACCCAAATAATATTGAATCCAAGAGAACATGGATTGCTAAGAAAAATATCTATAACTGAATTGAATTAATATGAGATTATTTCCCAAGTTTTTAAACTAAAAGCAAGAACTAAGCTAATCAACAATCAAGAAAATAAAAAACTAAGGGTGTGTTCGGGGACGATTTTATTTTTGGTTTTTTTTCTTAAAAATATAACAAAAACATGTTCAGCAAATTTGTTTCCCTTTTCATTTCTACAAAAATTTAAGAAGTGATTTTGGCAATAAAAACAAAAATTAAAAATCTTTAAAATGTGGTTTTTATGGTTTTGTTTTTATCAACAATTTAATTATTTCATCCTTATTATCACCCCCACTACCACCACCACACCACTGCCACTACCACATCACCACTACTACTATTGCCACCACCGTCACACCGCCGCCACTGCCACCACCACCACACCACCGCTGCTACTGCCATGCTGTTGCCGCCACCACATCGCCACTGCCACTCTGCCGCCGCCGCCACCATATCACCACTGGCACCACACCATCACCGCCACCACCACTGCCACCACCATCGCCATCTCTATCGCAGCCACCACTACCACCACCACCACCATTGTGCGACCCCATACATGACCCTAATTTAATTTACATATTTTTAAATGAGAATTTTGTATGAGTAAGGGTCAATGGGGTAAATTATTATGTTAATTGCATGAAAATAAAATTTATGAATAAGGTTTAATATTAATTGAGGGTGCAATTGAAGTAAAAAGTATTATTTTGGGATAAATTTGCAATTACAGCATCTTTAGAGGCAAATGTGGATAAATGAATAATTGAGAGGTCAATTTAAGAAAAAGAGTTAGTGGGGAGGTCAATTTATAACATGCAAAAAGGTGCATGGTTTTAATGTGAGATGCAAAATCTTGAGGGATTAAAGAGGACATTTACCAAAGCACTATATATATGTGTGTGTGTTAGTGGAATGAAAGAGAAAGTGAGAATTAGAGAGGGAGGTCGGTATTTTGAAGAGAGAAATCCAAAAATTCATCTTCTTCTTCTTTCTTTTATCTCTACTAGATCATCTCAAGAAAATTAGGTGATAATTTTGTTGGTTCATCAAGAGTTTAAGGCATTAAGCTAAGGTAATTATTATGTTAATGAATCCTTCATCATCTTCTTCTCTTTTCTTTTCATTTTTATTGAAGAGAATATTAAATAAGTGTTGGAAATTTGATTGATGATGATGTTTGTGAAGGAGAAGAGGAAGGAAGAAAGAACAAAGGGAAAGAGATTGCAAGAAGTTAAAGACATAGAGATTTTGTTGTTGTTTTTGGATAAGGTATGGGAACTTAGGATTATTCATATTGCATGTGAAATTATCTACTGGAACATGTTGTGGTTGGCTTGAAATCTAGAGAAAAGTAAAGAGAACACAAGATAAGAAATGCATGTGAGTCTTAAAAATTCTGGGTTTGAGTTCACTGGACCTAGTTGTACTATTTTGGTAATATCTTGAGTTTGAGAATAGATAATTAGATGATTCCAATTGGGTCTTAAACTATACTTATATACAAATATTTCATAAGAAGAAATCACATTCAAATTCTGCCTCTAGATATTTTTTTTATGATTTATTGAATTTAGGAAAACTTCTAAATTCGGATTCTGGACCAGGTTGGGGAAAAATTGAGATATCTGTATGTAAAATGATCATAATGACATGAAATTAATTTCTATGAACACTAGACTCATAAATACACATTTTATATCAAGGAAGTAATGCCTAATTTTATTTCTAAGTTTGTCAAATAATTAGCATGAAATTCGTTGAATCTGTTGGGACTGTTAGGGTACAGATGTTGGTATTTTGGGCATAAGTAATAGTAGAGAAGTCAAAATATTATTATATAAAATTCTGAGTAAACTAGATACCTAGGAGTACGTTTATGATGAAGAAATGTTGGTCTAAATCTCTCTTTATTTTATGCTATGAATTTTTATAAGTGACAGCCCCCACTGTTTTGGTTCTATGAACAGCCTATAGTGTTTTTAAAATAAATCGAGTTATAGACCAGATATTAAGATTAATTTTGATGCTCTGGAAACTAGACACATAGGGGAATAATATGGTAGAAGTCCATTTTGCCTAAAAATGATATCTTCAATTTCAAATTTGGCTCACAAGTCAAGTCCAGAATGCTGCCATGTGCAGATTTTTGTGATATTTTATTCTATGACTTTTAATTAATTGAAATAAAAAGTTGTTTATGTGATTGTAAAAAAAATTGGATAGAGCATGTAATATGACTATAAATGAAGGATTTATAGGCATATATATATATATATTCGTATGTGTACATAAATAAATATTAGTGATGAAAATATCTAACTTATACATATAATTAGATTTGTACATGATTGTTATATGCCAAATTGATGTACACATATGTAATCCTATGATATGAAAGTGCACATGAGTTGAATGATGATAAAGGCATATATATAGATAAACATGCTTATAAGAATAAGCCTACTATATGCAAATGTACCTACAGGTATGTATATTTATAATTATGTTTATGAGTGTACGAGCATGTATTTGCCCTATGAGATAGATGATGTTTTAGCATGACTATGAATATGTGAGATGCTGAATGAGAATATGATCAAGTTTATGATATGATTATGTATATGAGTGTATGAGCATGAATAAAGTATTGCCTGCAATAGAGTTCAGATATGGATAGATACGCGCCTATAGGGAATTGTAGCTGCCACAGTCGACCTTTTTAGGTCCACAGTATAGTTGATCCTGCTGGATCTTGTACAACTCATTTGGGTTGTTGCTTGACCCTTTTGGGTCTTTGACCGGTCCACCGTATAGTTGGCCCTGATTGGGTCCATAGTTTTGATATCTTCGGATATCTACCGTTGATACTCTCGGGTATCCACCGATCCCGTTATCCACTCTTAGAACCTAAGCAGGCTAAGGAAAAGCATTAATATTTCACAGTTAATTACCGTATGAACTATGCTTCTGATATATGATTTATCTTGTTTAACTGCGGTTCCATAAGCATGAGTTGGTATCTATTTACATTATATACAGATCTCATCATGAATTGTATGTAATCAAGTATGCTATCTTTTACTTTTTCTTGACATGTAAATATTATTATTATTCAATTGTTTTATATGTCCTATATTTTTTACGACCATTGTGAGTGGTTGTCTTTCATGTTTAGAATTCCCCACTAAGCTGTATAGCTTAGCACGGGTTATTTTGATCCGTGTAGGTTTTTGGTAGTCAAGGCTTTTGCAAAGGAACTTTTTCTGCATCAGGACAGGCCAACACCAGTCTATAGAAGTGGATGTAGGAAACTTTTGATAAATCTTGTTTAGTTCCTTACATGTTTTAATATGTATAAGGGTTGTAATATATGTATATGTAAGTTATATGGAAATGAAGTTTGTAATAAGCTCATAGTGAGAATGCTGGTTTATGCATGCATCTAGAAGCTATAATACCCTATATAAATGTGCTGAAATGCCGAATGCTACACATGAAAGAAAAATGGCTAAAGTATGATGATATAGTATAATTATTAAGATGTTGGGATTGCATATGAAGTCAATATGCTTATTCAAATTTAAATGTACAGTAAAGATGTGAGAATCCTGATTAGTATATTAGTTATATGATTATTTGTATAAAATGACGTAGATTGTATTATTTATAGTAAAGATGTGGTTTAGGGTGTTTCAATTTGGTATCAGAGCATAGGTTTAGCCTTTTCTGGGCAATGTAAGTATAAGATCTTTTAATATGAGATAGTGTTGTGTTGGCCTAATGCAGAAGTTCCTGTTTTCTTATAGATTAAAGATGGAGAACTCCACTAGGGATACTATAGAAGAATCAGCTGAAAGTAATTTACCGGTTTGATCAAATCCTCCTAATCCAATGACTTCCTCTTCGCATCGAAATGAAACTCCTACCGCAGTTCCTGGAGAGACCTTGTTAAAATTTTCTCAGGATATGGCCCAGATTCTGCAAAGAATGACCATGCCCAAGGCTCCAATCTCTGAAATTAGAAAGCATGGGGCACAAGAATTTATGGGCACCAATCTAGAACAATCTGAAGAAGCTGAGTTCTGGTTAGAAAGATTGGAGAGGATATTTGATGAAATAAACTGTCCTGCAAATCATAAGGTATCTTGTGCTATGTCCTTACTTCAAGGCATGGCATATGATTGGTGGAAGTTGATTTTAAGACAACCTCAGTTACCTGATCCACTTACTTGGGAATTCTTTGAGGGGGAGTTCAGAAAAAATATGTTACTGAGGCTTACAAGGAGGAGAAATTGAAGCAATTTCTGAGTCTAAGGCAAAAAGCTCTATCTGTGGCTGAATATGAAAAGGAATTTAGCCGATTATGCAAATATGTTCCCAAAGAGATGTTGACATGAGTATTTAAATGCAGGCACTTTGAAGATGGGCTAAATGACCGAATCAAAGAAAAATTGTTCGGATTCACATCCTTAAATGTGGTAGATTTTAATCAACTGGTCACAACTGCTATGAAAATTGAAAAGTATGAGATAGCTAAAAGAGAGAGGGAGCATAAAAGAAGTGGTTCCAGGGAAGGATCATCTACTGGAAAAAGATTTAGAGGAACTCAAGGAAGTCAGCCTGCAGGATCTATTTTCAGTTCTTCTAATAAAAGAAAGAAACAAGAATCTTCTGCCAAGTTTAAAAATGAGAAGGAAGCTTTAGGAAGACAGAGTGGGAGACAAGCACCTAAGTGTTCCCATTGTTCCAGGCATCATTGAGGTAGTTGCAGGAAACTGGTTGGAGAATGCTTTAGATGTGGCAGTACTGATCATTTTATGGCCAATTGTCCTTTGAAGTCGGATCAGGGTTTTAAGCAACAGAATAGCAGGGGAGCTTCTAATGCACCCCCATCTGGAAGAGGTAGAGGCAGAGGAAGGTTTGGACCAGATCATCATGGATCTCAGTCCCAGAATATGTCAGAAACAGTTGATAGACCTCCTACTCAAATGGTTGCTAGACGAGCTTATGCAATGAAGGCTCGGGAGGAACAGAATGCTCCAGACGTCATAGCTGGTACTTTTTCTCTTTATAATTGTAACATACATGCACTTATTGATCCTGGCTCTACTCATTCTTATGTTTGTATTAGGGCTTCGGGTAGAGCTAGTTTTAAAATACAACAGTTAGATTTTGATGTATGTGTAACTAGTCCATTGGGACATAGTACAATTGTTAATAAGGTGTGTAAAGACTATCCTATAGTAGTTCAAGGGAGAGAGTTTCCAGCAGATTTGATTGTATTGCCTTTTCATGAGTTTGATGTAATTTTGGGAATGGATTGGTTATCCAAGCATCATGCAATGGTGAATTGTGAAATGAAAACAGTAACCCTCAGGAATGATGAAGGAAAGGAAGTGGTAGTAGAAGGCAATTGCTCTAAGCTATCAACTAATGTTATATCAGCAATGCAAGCTAGACGTTGCCTTAGAAAAGGATGTGAAGCATTTTTAGCTTTAGTCCTTGACTCAAAAGGGGATACAGTGGAGCTTGACAAAATACCGATTGTGAAAGAGTTTCCAAAAGTATTTCCTGAGGAATTACCTTGTTTTGCCCCAGAAAGAGATGTTGAGTTATCTATTGATCTGTTACCTGGTACAGCCCCGATCTCTAGGGCACCATACAGAATGGCTCCTTCTGAATTAAAAGAGTTGAAGGTTCAATTACAGGAATTATTAGACAAAGGTTTCATCAGACCCAGTGTGTCACCTTGGGGTGCTCCGGTTTTATTCGTTAAGAAGAAGGATGGGTCTATGAGAATGTGTATCGATTATAGACAGTTGAACAAAGTGACAGTGAAGAACAAATATCCTTTGCCACGAATAGAGGATTTATTTGATCAGTTAAGTGGTGCTGGTGTGTTTTCAAAGATAGATTTGCGATCAGGATATTATCAGCTCAGAGTTAAAGATGGGGATGTTCCTAAGACTGCATTTAGAACTCGTTATGGGCATTATGAATTTTTAGTCATGCCATTTGGGTTGACTAATGCTCCTACTACATTCATGGATCTCATGAATAGGGTATTCAGACCCTACTTGGATCGATTTGTTGTAGTATTTATTGATGACATATTAATTTACTCCAGAAATGAAGCTGAACATGTTGAACATCTGAGAATTGTATTACAAACTTTGAAAGAAAATGAGTTGTATGCCAAATTGAGTAAGTACGACTTCTGGCTTAAGGAAGTTTCTTTCCTAGGTCATGTTGTATCTGCTGAAGGTGTTAGGGTTGATCCAAATAAAATTGAAGCTATTGTTAATTGGAGACCACCCAGGAATGTGCATGAAATTAGAAGTTTTCTTGGGTTGGCAGGTTATTATCGTCGTTTTGTGAAGGGTTTTTCTGTCATTGCTTCACCCCTCACTAAGCTGTTAAGAAAGAATATTAAGTTTGAATGGTCTGATCATTGTCAAGCAAGCTTTGAAGGTTGAAGAAAATGTTGACTGAAGCTCCAGTGTTGACTCAACCTGTGGCAGGGAAAGAGTATGCAATGTACAGTGATGCATCTAAGGTTGGTTTGGGTTGTGTATTGATGCAAGATGGTAAAGTTGTAGCTTATGCATCTAGACAGTTGAAATCACATGAACAGAACTACCCGACTCATGATTTAGAATTGGCAGCTGTGGTATTTGCTTTAAAGATTTGGCGACATTACTTGTATGTGGAAAAATGCAGGATTTATACTGATCATAAAAGCCTCAAGTACTTGCTTACTCAAAAAGAACTTAATTTGAGGCAGAGGAGATGGTTGGAACTATTCAAAGATTATGATTGTATAGTTGACTACCACCCAGGAAAAGCAAATGTGGTTGCTGATGCCTTGAGTCGTAAGTCAATGGCAGTATTGATGTTAAAACAGTGCAGATGGAAATTTGCTTCTGATGGTGCTTTACTAGCACAGCTTAAAGTTAAGCCTATGGTTAGGCAGACAATGATTGATGCTCAGAAGGATGATGTAAAGTTACAACCGATTGTTAAAGCAGTTTGTGAAGGTAATCAATCTAGTTTTTCAGTGAAAGAAGATGGTGGTGTATACTACCATAACAGGTTGTGTATTCTTGATGACAAAGAAGTGAAAAGAATATTGTTGCATGAAGCACATAATACTGCATTTACTATGCATCCAGGTGGGAACAAGATGTATCAAGAGTTGAAACAATTTTACTGGTGGCCTGGCATGAAGAAGGATATTGTTGATTATGTTTCTAAATGTCTAACATGTCAGCAAGTGAAAGCAGAACATCAGTTTCCTTCAGGTCTTCTGAATCCCATTCCGATTCCACAGTGGAAGTGGGAAGACATTACCATGGATTTTGTTACCGGTTTGCCTCTTTCTCAAAGGAAATATGATGCTGTTTGGGTAATAGTGGATAAGTTAACAAAAATAGCTCACTTTTTACCGGTTCGAACAGATTATTCCATGGATAGGCTTGCAGAATTGTATGTGAATGAGATTGTACGGTTACATGGTATACCTGTGTCTATAATTTCGGATCGAGATCCAAGGTTTACATCGAGATTTTGGCAGAGTTTACAGCAAGCTTTGGGAACACAACTCAAGTACAGTACAGCTTTTCATCCTCAAACGGATGGGCAATCCGAAAGGGTTATTCAGATTCTCGAAGATATGATGAGGGGATGTGCTTTGGAGTTTTCTGGAAGTTGGGATAAATATGTAGCCTTAATGGAATTTGCTTATAATAACAGCTATCAAAAGAGTATTCAAATGGCACCATATGAGGCTTTATATGACAGAAAATGTAGAACTTTAGTCTGCTGGACTGAGTTGACCGAATGTAAGTTAATTGGTCCTGACCTTGTTAGAGATATAGAAGAAAAGGTTCAAGTTATCAAGCAGAGGCTGAAAGAAGCGAGTGACACACAGAAATCATATGCTGACCTTAAAAGAAGGGATATCGAGTACCAGGTGGGTGACAAAGTATTTTTGAAGGTATCTCCTTGGAGAAAAGTGCTTAGATTTGGAAAAAAGGGAAAACTCAGTCCGAGATTCATTGGTCCGTATGAAATTCTTCAAAGAGTCGGACCAATGGCTTACAGGTTGGCTCTTCCTATGGAATTGGCCAAGCTTCATGACGTGTTTCATGTATCTATGCTTCGAAGATATCGCTCGGATGAATCTCACAAGTTACAAGTTCAAGATATTCAGTTACAACCGGATTTCACTTATGATGATGAACCGAAGGAAATCCTGGCTAGGGAGATCAGGCAATTGAGAAACAAGCAGATCCCTCTGGTTAAAGTACTCTGGCAACATCATGGTGTACAAGAAGTAACTTGGGAACCAGAGGCAACCATTAAGAACCAATATCCTCAGTTGTTTAATTCAGGTGTGAATTTCGAGGACGAAATTCCTTAAGGGGGAGAGAATTGTGAGACCCCATACATGACCCTAATTTAATTTGCATATTTTTAAATGAGAATTTTGTATGAGTAAGGGTCAATGGGGTAAATTATTATGTTAATTGCATGAAAACAAAATTTATGAATAAGGTTTAATATTAATTGAGGGTGCAATTGAAGTAAAAAGTATTATTTTGGGGTAAATTTGCAATTACACCATCTTTAGAGGCAAATGTGGATAAATGAATAATTGAGAGGTCAATTTAAGAAAAAGAGTTAGTGGGGAGGTCACTTTATAACATGCAAAAAGGTGCATGATTTTAATGTGACATGCAAAATCTTGAGGGATTAAAGAGGACATTTACCAAAGCACTATATATATGTGTGTGTGTTAGTGGACTGAAAGAGAAAGTGAGAATTAGAGAGGGAGGTCGGCATTTTGAAGAGAGAAATCCAGAAATTCATCTTCTTCTTCTTTCTTTTATCTCTACTAGATTATCTCAAGAAAATTAGGTGATAATTTTGTTGGTTCATCAAGAGTTTAAGGCATTAAGCTAAGGTAATTATTATGTTAATGAATCCTTCATCATCTTCTTCTCTTTTCTTTTCATTTTGATTGAAGAGAATATTAAATAAGTGTTGGAAATTTGATTGATGATGATGTTTGTGAAGGAGAAGAGGAAGGAAGAAAGAACAAAGGGAAAGAGATTGCAAGAAGTTAAAGACATAGAGATTTTGTTGTTGTTTTTGGCTAAGGTATGGGAACTTAGGATTATTCATATTGCATGTGAAATTATCTACTGGAACATGTTGTGGTTGGCTTGAAATCTAGAGAAAAGTAAAGAGAACACAAGATAAGAAATGCATGTGAGTCTTAAAAATTCTGGGTTTGAGTTCACTGGACCTAGTTGTACTATTTTGGTAATATCTTGAGTTTGAGAATAGATAATTAGATGATTCCAATTGGGTCTTAAACTATACTTATATACAAATATTTCATAAGAAGAAATCACATTCAAATTCTGCCTCTAGATATTTTTTTTATGATTTATTGAATTTAGGAAAACTTCTAAATTCGGATTCTGGACCAGGTTGGGGAAAAATTGAGATATCTGTATGTAAAATGATCATAATGACATGAAATTAATTTCTATGAAAACTAGACTCATAAAGACACATTTTATATCAAGGAAGTAATGCCTAATTTTATTTCTAAGTTTGTCAAATAATTAGCATGAAATTCGTTGAATCTGTTGGGACTGTTAGGGTACAGATGTTGGTATTTTGGGCATAAGTAATTGTAGAGAAGTCAAAATATTATTTTGTAAAATTATGAGTAAACGAGATACCTAGGAGTACCTTTTTGATGAATGAATGTTGGTCTATATCGCTCTTGATTTTATGCTATGAATTTTTATAAGTGACAGCCCCCACTGTTTTGGTTCTATGAACAGCCTATAGTGTTTTTAAAATAAATCGAGTTATAAACCAGATATTAAGATTAATTTTGATGCTCTGGAAACTAGACACATAGGGGAATAATATTGTCGAAGTCCATTTTGCCTAAAAATGACATCTTCAATTTCAAATTTGGCTCACAAGTCAAGTCCAGAATGCTGCCCTGTGAAGATTTTTGTGATATTTTATTCTATGACTTTTAATTAATTGAAATAAAAAGTTGTTTATGTGATTGTAAAACAAATTGGATAGAGCATGTAATATGACTATAAATGAAGGATTTATAGGCATATATATATATTCGTATGTGTACATAAATAAATATTAGTGATGAAAATATCTAACTTATACATATAATTAGATTTGTACATGATTGTTATATGCCAAATTGATGTACACATATGTAATCCTATGATATGAAAGTGCACATGAGTTGAATGATGATAAAGGCATATATATAGATAAACATGCTTATAAGAATAAGCCTACTATATGCAAATGTACCTACAGGTATGTATATTTATAATTATATTTATGAGTGTACGAGCATGTATTTGCCCTATGAGATAGATGATGTTTTAGCATGACTATGAATATGTGAGATGCTGAATGAGAATATGATCAAGTTTATGATATGATTATGTATATGAGTGTATGAGCATGAATAAAGTATTGCCTGCAATAGAGTTCAGATGTGGATAGATAGGCGCCTATAGGGAATTGCAGCTGCCACAGTCGACCTTTTTAGGTCCACAGTATAGTTGATCCTGCTGGATCTTGTACAACTCATTTGGGTTGTTGCTTGACCCTTTTGGGTCCTTGACCGGTCCACCGTATAGTTGGCCCTGATTGGGTCCATAGTTTTGATATCTTTGGATATCTACCGTTGATACTCTCGGGGTATCCACCGATCCCGTTATCCACTTTTAGAACATAAGCAGGCTAAGGAAAAGCATTAATATTTCACAGTTAATTACCGTATGAACTATGCTTCTGATATATGATTTATCTTGTTTAACTGCGGTTCCATAAGCATGAGTTGGTATCTATTTACATTATATACAGATCTCATCATGAATTGTATGTAATCAAGTATGCTATCTTTTACTTTTTCTTGACATGTAAATATTATTATTATTCAATTGTTTTATATGTCCTATACTTTTGACGACCATTGTGAGTGGTTGTCTTTCATGTTTAGAATTTCCCACTAAGCCGTATAGCTTAGCACGGGTTATTTTGATCCGTGTAGGTTTTTGGTAGTCAAGGCTTTTGCAAAGGAACTTTTTCTGCATCAGGACAGGCCAACACCAGTCTATAGAAGTAGATGTAGGAAACTTTTGATAAATCTTGTTTAGTTCCTTACATGTTTTAATATGTATAAGGGTTGTAATATATGTATATGTAAGTTATATGGAAATGAAGTTTGTAATAAGCTCATAGTGAGAATGCTGGTTTATGCATGCATCTAGAAGCTATAATACTCTATATAAATGTGCTGAAATGCCGAATGCTACACATGAAAGAAAAATGGCTAAAGTATGATGATATATTATAATTATTAAGATGTTGGGATTGCATATGAAGTCAATATGCTTATTCAAATTTAAATGTACAGTAAAGATGTGAGAATCCTGATTAGTATATTAGTTATATGGTTATTTGGATAAAATGACGTAGATTGTATTATTTATAGTAAAGATGTGGTTTAAGGTGTTTCAACCATCGCCACCACTACAGCTACCATCTTTGCCATCACCAACGCCACCACATTACTACTGTCACCACCACCACCACACCATCACTGTCGTTGCCATCTTTGCCACCACCACCACACTGCTACTAGCACCACCACCACTACCACATCGTCACCACCACCACCAACATTGCTACCGCCACTGCTACTGCCATTGCCATCATCACTACTACCACCGCTGCATGCCATTTCTACTACTGTCACCACCACCACCACAAGACTATCATTGCTGCTACCACCGTCGCTACTACCACCATACTTCTACTGCCGTCACCACTGCAGCCTCTACTGTTGCTACCATCATATTATGATTTTTTTAATGTAATATATTTTAAATTTTGAATTTTATTAAATATTTATTATTTAATATTATTAATTAGATTATATATATGTATAATATGTATTAATGGATATTAGGATATTTTTAAAAAATAAATAGAAAAATAGTTTTTAAATAGTTTTTGAAAAACAAAAACAAAAAACAATTTATGGATTTTAAAAAACAAAAAATAAAAAATGTTACCAAACACACCTTAAGACTAAACTAATACAAAAAACACATAAATAATGAATAACATCTATAACTAAAATACTTTTTGTTAAAGGAACCATCCTTTTCAACTTCTATTATATTGACTCAAATCAAAAATAACACAAGTTGCTATGGAAACTAGTAAATTAAAAACAAATATCTTATTTTGAATATCATTCTAGAATATTAAATCTTTTGATTAAGAAAAATTCAATATCTAGCATGCAAATTTAGTTTTAATCTCCAAAACCTTTTGGATCCTATCTCAAGAGATCTAATTCTAGCCTATTCTTAATTCAAATTCTTAAATTTAAATCAACTTATGATCTATAAATCACTGCCTCATTTTTTAGAATGCAATAATACATTTACATGAGAAGAATAAGCTAAGAACATGCATATCCTCAATTAAAGTCTAAATTAGCATTCAACCATCTATTCGATACATTAAACATCAATCTAACAATAACTAAAGATAAGATTTAGCACAACAATTAAGAAATAACAAACTTGTAGAAAAATTTAGATCAAAGTAGAGTCATTACAATAAAAGAATGAGAGTTTAAGTTTCCCACCACAAAATTAAAGAATTACTCACCATTCATGATTAAAATGAAAGAAAAACTAAAATAAACAAATACTATACTCATAAAGCTTTAAACTTGCTATTGATATCTTCTCAGAATAGCAATAGAAAGTTTGAATTTTTAGGAGAATTGAAAACTAAGAAAATAAGAAAACTAAACTAAAAACTACTGTACAATTTACTAAAAAAAACTAGAGCTAAATCTAAAGAAAATTTCATTTTCATCCTCCTAAAACTGCTTTCCTTAATTCTGGTGTTTTACTTCCTTATATATCTTGGAGTGAAAAAACTAGGTGCCTTTTAACTTCCCATTCTAAATTAAAGTAGAGTTTAATTGTATTTAGAACACAACCCTTATATAGAGTGAAAATCCCTTCTATAGAGGGAAAATGCCCTTCGTTGAGGGAAAATCCCCCACGTAGAGGAGAATAGTTCTAGACTCCATGTGAATTTGTCTTTACAACAAATTTAGGTCAAGTAGATTTCTCCTTTCTCAAAATAACTTCTTATTTTCTTCAATTAAGTACCTAAAACAACAAAAAAATTATAATTTAATCCATAAAATAAAAAACTTAAAAATTAAACATAACATTAAACAAATTAACACTAAAAACATCAACTTAAACACTTAAAAACACACCAATAATGTAGTTGTAATCCACAACTATTAAATACCTCACACTTAGTCTTTGTTTGTCTTTGAGTAGAATTGAACAAACCAACTTCTCAAAATAATCAAACTTCACCCAAGAATCATTCACTTCAGAGCCATGCTTAATAATTAACAAGAGCACTTAATAAAATTTCAACTAGATTGAACTCAATCAAGAACATATAAGCTAGTTTCCAAATTGTGTGTACAAAACTAAAATATTTTAAGCTCTTTCCAAATCAAAACACAATGAAATTTCATAGTCAAGCTTAGAATTAATGTACACCTAAATTTACAAGCGGTTTCACCTTTAAAACTCTAAAAATATCATAAGCCTCTACTTTAGCACCAAAAACCAAAGGTCATCTCAGCTAAATAACTCAAAAGCAAACACAGAATCATAAGATCTTCATTAGGTTACAATTTGGGTAGGGCAATGGTTAACAAAGAATGGATAAGGATAAAGAAAAAAGAATAGCTACTCTTTGATTGAATAGACCAACATGTCTAAATTTCGCTCCACTAACTCAAACCCCTTAACTAAACTTGCTTACTTAACCCCTTTTAAACAAAATGTTTTTAGAGAAATTCATTAAAACTATTTTCAATTCATAATTCTTTTCTAATGTAAATACCCCACACTTAAACCTTGACATAGTTTCCCAGTTTCATTGCAATTTTTTCTTTTTTTTCTTTTTCTTTTTCTTTTTCTTTTTCTTTTTCTTTTTCTTTTTCTTTCTTCTTTCTTCTTTCTTCTTTCTTCTTTTTCTTTTCTCTTTTTTTACTTGCTAGCTTTATTCTAGGCAACCAATGATAACGTGGGTATTTACAAATTCTTAGCAATCCTTTCTAATTAGATTATTTGAAAATACTCGAGAAAAAATTATCTATCCCAATCCTAGAGTGACCAATTCTAAAAAAAAGATAATTTTTTTAAATTATACGGTAAATCAATAAGGTAACAAAAAAATAAATATGGAATGCATTATGCATGCCTCATTAGGCTCAAAATGGCTAACAAGGGACAAATATACATATAGGGTAGGAAACAAGTTAAATTATGGCTAAACAAAAAAAATATGCCTATATCACTTTTTATATTGTTCGAGTTATTTTTATGCTTTGAAGGGTAATAAGAAAGGTCCTAGTGTCCTAAAGTTCCTTGCTTAACTACCTCAATACATTGGTTTTTCTTGTTAATTCAAAACTAGTCTTAGTGTTCAAACTTTTTGAAACTAACAAATATAGTTCAAGTTGAATGTTAAACTAGCTAAAATTCTATTAAACAACATGCTTACCTTAATACTAAATAAAGATTTTGACCATTACACTTTCTAAGTTAAAGTTTAAAAAGGTTCGATTTTGAGAATAAACTAGGACGAACTAAATGAAATGTACAATATATGATATTTAAACTAAACCTACTCAATTAACATGCAAACTACAAACCACACTAAATAAACTAAAACAAAATCAAAACAAAACAACTAAAATTATTCATGAACATGATGAAAGAACTTCCCTAAATTGGTGAGTTCAAAATCGAGTTCAGTTGAGCCCTATTCCCGGCAATGGCACCAAAAACTTGATTGGTATTTAGCAAGTCTACTAGATCGACTAGTAATATAGGGAAATATAATTATGACCCAAGAATATCGAACCTAAGGGAGCATGAATTGCTAAACAAAATATCTAAAATTGAGTTGGATTAATTTGAGATAATTTTCTAAGTTATTAAGTTGAAAGTAAGAACTAAGCTAATCAATAATTAAGAAAATCAAAAACTAAGACTAGACTAATACAGAGAAACACTTAAATAATGAATAACATCTATGACTAAAAGACTTATACAAATGGAACTATCCTCATCAACTTCTATTGTAATGACTTAAATCGAAAATAAAACAAGTTGTTATGAAAAAAAAAGTAAAATAAAAACAAATATCTTATTCACAATATCATTCTAGAATATTAAATCCTTTGATTAATTATAATTCAATACCTAGCATGCAAATCAAATTTTAGACTCCTAAACCTTCATCAAGCACTCTCAAGAGAGATCTAACTGTAGCCCATTCTTAATTCAAATTCTTAAATTTAAATTAACTCATGAATAACAAATCACTGCCTCAATTCTCAGAATGCAACAATACACTGACATGAGTAGACTAACCTAAGAACATGCAAATCATTGATCAAAAATTAAATTAACAACTAACCATATATTCAATATGTCAAGCATCAATCTAACCATAATCTAAGATAAGATTCAGCCCAAGAATTAAGAAATAACATACTTACATTAAAATCAAAAGTCATTATAATTAAAGTCTGAGGGTTCAAGTTTCCCTTAGCAAAACTAAAGAATTACTGATCGTTCATAATTAAAATAATTAAATACTAAAGTAAAAAGATATAACACTCATAAAGCTTCAAGATTTCTCTTGATCTTTTCTCAGAACATCAAAATTGTAAGTTCAAACTTTAGAGAATTGAAACTAAGAAGAAAAGAAAAACTAGGTCTAAAAACTAATCTACAATAAACTAAAGAAAAACTAGGGCTAAAAGCCTAAGTAAATTCGTCTATCTCAAAACTGCCCTTATTGAATTCTAGAGTTTTGCTTCCTTTTATACCTTGGAGTGAAGAAATTAAATGCTTTTTCACTTTTTATTCTAAAGCAATGTAGAATTTCATCGTGTTTAAAATAACTCTCCTCTGTAGAGGGAAAATTCCCTCTACCTAGGAACATTGCTCATCTATAAAGGGAAAATCCCCTCCAACGAGGGAGACTAGTCTATTGCTTTGGTTTTATTCTTCCTCAGTAAAGGGAGAATTCCCCTCCACCGAGGGCTAAGGTACTTGACTCCAACATGCTTCCTTCTTCAAACATCCTAAACTGATCCAATTTCCTCTTTTAACTATGGAATTTTCTTTTTTCTTTAATTAAGTACCTATAAACACAAAAAATCCAATTAAATCCACATAATTAGAGACTTTTAAAATTAAACACACAAACAACTTAATTAACACTAAAACATCAACCTAAACACCTAAAAACACACTAATAATGTAGTTATAATTTACAAATAACTATCATACCTATCTATATTTGTTTAAATCATGCATATTACCTAAGTTTGACCTTTTGATCTCCCTCTTGGCTCGAGGAGATAAATGTAGTAAAGTCCATAACTATGCTGTATTTGTATGCTTATATTTATGTGATAGATATAGGATGCATACCAATGTATGTCTACTATATATGATAAGACTTAATTAACAAAAGTTCCTCAAACTAATACTAAGGTATATAAGCCTTCCATTAATTAAAAAAGAACCATAATTCTTTATAGTATAGGTTGTTGACCACAATCAAGCCCATATTATATTGAATATGTTAAAATCTAATTAAATAGGTCATCTTAGCTAGCCCATTAGCTTGTTGACCACAGTCAAGGCTAATCATTCTAGAGTCAAGATTGGGGAATGCATTTATGATATGCATATACCAAGAGTTGATAACCTAATGATCCAGTAGTTGTGTAGAGAAATAATTAGTATAGAGATACCTACCTTTCAAGGGTAAGGAGTTTGATTTGTTGACCACAATCAAGGTCAAATTTCATATCAAAGATTGGATTTTAGCCCATTATGAAAACCATTAGGTTTTCTCGAATCATATAGTAAGGGTTATTAATTCGTAATAAAATAGTGGGAGTAAATGGATTAATTAAAGACCTAATTAATGCATACGTATACATGAACATACTCTAATACATTTTCTTTCTTCACATCTACGTCATCATCATAAGTACATCAAAATTAACCTACATTTAATCTTGGATAATAAGCTGGTTAGCAGAAATTATTCTGACTAAATCAGGTAAGTGAGAATTTTTCTCAGGAATAAAAAGATCCATTATGTCTTGGATAATGATCCACTACAATTTCCAACAGATGATGCCACTGATGAGATCAAAGGCGTTCATCATAAATAAATTAAGGATAATGAGGTAGTGACATATGTAATGCTGGGTGTTATATCCTCAGAGTTTCAGAAATAGCATGAAATGATTAATGCTAGAACCATCATTTTGCATTTAGAGGAGCTTTATGCTTCTTAAGCTAAGACTAAGCAATATGAGATTACTCGAACTCTTTTTAGCTACAAAATGGTGGGTGGTACTTTGGTTGCTACTCATGCATTAAAGATGAATAGGTATATTGAGCATTTAGGCAGGCTTAGCTAAGACTTGTTCTTATACTCGCTGGTTCAAGCTTTGTATCTTTCATGCTTAATGTCAACATGAATAGGATCAAAGTATCTATTTCTGAGATAATCAATATGCTTAAAATAGCTAATAAATCCTTTAAGAAGAATCCAAAAAGTGTCATGGTTGTCACTTCTGCTAAAGGTAAGAAGTAGTAGAAGAAGAAGATCAAGGTATAGCCCAAGCATGGTGGGATTCCTAAGAAAAAGGCTACCAAAAAGGAGAATCTAAAGGTGACTTGCTTCTACTATGGGAATGATGGCCACTGGAAGCGTAATTGCAAGGCCTATTTAGATTCTCTCAAAGAGAAGAAGCAAGCTAATGTTTATCCTTTAGGTATTCATATGATTGAAATTAATACTTATTCTATTACTTCTAGCTAATCTTAGGTGTTAGATATTGAATAAGGATATCATTTATGTAATGATCTATAGGGGCTTAAAAGCAGTTGAAGAGTTAGAAAGGCAGAGATATGTCTACAGTGAGCTACTGGACAAAACATCTTTGCAATAGTTGTAAGGACTTATCATTTACCTCTTCCAAGTGAATTGATACTAGATTTAAGTAATTGTTATTATATTCCAGCATTATCCAGGAGTATTATTTCTTTGAGTTTTTATTAAATGATTATAACATTTCTTTGAGGGATAAAAGTTATTCCATTTTTAAGAATAATATATTTTATGATTAAACTATCACTAAAAATGGTATATTTGTTCTTGATCTAAATAAAGAAGTGCATAATGTGAATACCAAAAGAATGAAACAAGGTAATCTAAACACCTAATATTTATGGCATTGTCATTTAGGCCATATAAATGAGAAACTCATGGTCAAATTAAACAAGTCAGGTGCTTTGGGATCATTTAATTATGAATCATTTGATACATGTGAATCTTATTTATTAGGAAAATGACTAAAGCACCATTTACTAGTAAAGAAGAATGAGCTAGAGAGGCATTGGACTTAACACATTCAAATGTATGTGGTCCAATGACTACACATGCTAAAGGAGGTTACTTTTACTTCATTACCTTCATAGATGATTACTCCCGATTTGGATATATCTATCTAACGAAATATAAATCTAAAGCCTTTGAAAAGTTTAAAGAATTTAGAAATGAAATAGAGAAACAACTTGGCAAAAGTATTAAGACATTTAGATCAGATCGAAGTGGAGAATACTTTAGTCAAGAATTTAAAGATTATCTTAGAGATAATGGAATTTTATCTTAATGAACATCATCATATACACCACAGCATAATGGTGTATCTGAGAGGAGGAATCAAACACTATTAGATATGGTTCGATCCATGATGAGCCAAGCAGACTTGCCTAAGTCTTTTTAGGAATATACACTGTAAACTGCTATTTATGCTTTAAATAGAGTTTCTAGTAAGTTGATTTATATTACTCCATATGAGATGTGGAATAATAAGAAACCCATATTTTCTCATATAATGTCATAGGTTTTCCTACTTATATGAAGAGGACAATGTCAGACAAGCTGGATGCTAAGTTTGACAAATGCTTATTTATGGGATATCCAAAAGACACATTTGGATATTATTTCTACCATCCCCCATAACAAAAGGTGTTTGTTTCAAGGCATGTTATCTTTTTAGAGAAGGAGTTCATTTTACGAGAGGACAATAAGAGTAAAATCAAACTTGGTGAAGTTCAAGACCCATAAATAAAAGCAAATCAACTGATTAAACTTGAGTTTTAATCTCATAATTATGAGATTACAGTTGAACCTAATTATACATAACATCCTAAAAAATCTACTAGGATACCTTCTATCCTCTTGAGATATAGATTTCACATTAACTTGGATAGGAATGTAACGGTAGTAGAGGACGATGAGACTACAAGCAATCAAAAAGTTCTGAATAGTTCAAAATGAGATTTATGGCTTAAGGTTATATAAATTGAAATGGACTTTATGTATGAGAACAAAGTATGGACTTTGACTCCACCATCTAAAGGGATAAACCCATTGGGTGCAAATTGGTCTTCAAGAAGAAGACCGATATGGAAGGTAATATAGTTACCCATAAAGCTTACTTAATAGCAAAAGGCTATTGTAAAAGAGAAGGAATTGACTTTGAGGAAACATTTTCTCTCGTAGTGATGCTTAAGTCTACAATAATACTTTTAACCATTACTGCTCATTATGATTATGAGATTTGGTAAATATATGTTAAGATCGCTTTCATAAATGGAAATCTAACTGAGAATGTGTACATGACACAGGTTAAGGGGTTCATATCAGGGAATGAAAAAATGGTTACAAGCCTTAAAAATTCATCTATGGATTGAAGCAAGTTTCTAGGGGCTGGAACATCCATTTTACTGAGATAATAAAAAAAGTTTGATTTCTCATATAATGAGGATGGAAGGTCTGTAGGAGTGCAATAGTCTTCTTAGTTCTATATGTGAGTGACATATGGATCATGGAAAATGACATCTCTCTGTTTCAATGAGTTAAAATATGGCCGTCTAAGCAATTTTTCATGAAAGTCCTTGGAGAAACATCCTACATTCTGTGAATAAGGATCTATAGAGAAAGATCCAATATGTTATTAGGTCTTTCTCAAAGTACACACAAAGATAATGTATTGAAGAGATTCTATATAGATCTCTCTAAGAAAGGATTTATACCCATGATGAATGGGAAACACCTCTTTTAGTCTATATGTCAATAGACACTAGAGAATAGAAAGAGTATGGAAAGAATACCATATCCATCTGTAATTAGTTCTATCATGTATGTTATGTTATATATACATCTACATTATCATTTGATTTTAGTGTCACAAGTATATTCGAATCCAATTTTAAAGAGAAACACTGGGTAGTAGTCAAGAATATCCTTAAGTACTTAAAAAAGACTAAGGATGTATTCTTGGTATATGGAGAGGGTGATTTACAAATAATCGGGTATATTGATGCCAATTTTCAGTTAAACAGGATGACTATAAATCATAGTTTGGTTTCATATTCACAAATAGAGGAGGAGGATTTAGTTGGAAGAGTTCCAAATAAGAAATAACTGTTGATTCAAAGATAAAAGCTGAGTACATTGCTGCTTTGGAGGCTAACAAAGAAGCATTATAGATCAAAAAGTTTATATATGAGCTAAGAGTGGTATCTAACATTATTGACCCAATACCTTTATATTTTTACAACAATAAAGCCATGACGCAAAAAAATAATGTAAAGATGGAAAAGGTCCCTATAGATGATAATGTGGTGGATCCGCTTACTAAGGCACTTACCTAGAATAAGTTATATCACCATGTAAATAATATGGGCTTAAGATACATGAGTTATTCAGTCAGGTGCAAGTGAGAGATTGTTAGAGTATATGCCCTAGAGCCTATGTGGATAGGGATGTATTTCATGTATATGAACTCATTTTATTTATGAAAAGACTACTTTTATTTATTAATGCTATGTTCAATTTCATATGTTTGTTTAATCTTAAATTAATAAAAGAAGTCCTTGTTATTATAAACAAAGTACAAAAGCAATCATGTAAGAGTTTATTATATAAGATATCTATTGCATGTAAAAGTGTTAATACTTACATATCCTTAGTCATAGTATTAATAAGATAGGACATTGTTAATATGGTTATACTAGCAGATGTCATGCTTTTTTGAAGGTTCAAGTAGCATTTCTGATAACTATGATTATGGGAGATGATCAAAGCTCACATGTGGATGCTTATTAGAAGAAAAAGTTCATTGGAGACCTACCAAGAGAGTGTTCACATGTATATTAAATTTATGTCAGTGAAGAATCTCTTCATAGCAGTTGTGTAAGTATCCTTAGTCTTGAGACCACCAAAGTTATCTTAACTAGTGTATGGTATACTTTGACCCCATAATTGCTTATCTCCAACTAGGGGTGAACATAGTTAGGAGGTTGGGTATATCATGATATACTTAGAGGGAATTGAGTGATCAATAAAGGATTCACTATCCCAATTTGTTAAAGGAAGTTATCTCCTATGATTTTAGAATTGCCTTGTTCAGAGAATCTCTAGCCACAGTAGGATGCCAAGGTGGATAAGGATCCACAAGGGGCATTTTGGAACAATGGATTAATTAATAAAACATACATATTTAGGTTCATATGAGTTGACATAAATCCATAATCTAAATCTAAATGAGATAAGTATGGTGGAAGGAGCAATTGCATGATAACTATTTTATGAAAGGGTATAGTCAAAACCACTTGACTTTCCTGACATTTGGATGGTCACGATACTTAGCTAGAGGTCTCTCATGACTTGTATCATAATATAATAATATATCAATGGGGAATTGATAACATGGCTTAATAGAGTTTAAATCATAAGAGTCAAGGTTCAATTAGGATTCTTGGTGAAAAGTCCCAGTTAGAGTACAACTCTTAATTACATATTATACTGCCAACATGGATAGGAACACAATAGGTCACAAACATATAGATAAAATGATAAAATGAAAAGCAAAAGAATATTTGATATTCTTATTGGACAATAAATGTTATAGGGTTAAAATATATTAATGGGTCCATTAGAGAAATAACTATTGGCCCAAAAAAATTGGTCTCTGCACAAAAGCCCTCTAGATGAAGGTTTCCAAGCAAAAACCAAATAGTAGGCCTTAAAGGTCTAATTTTTGGACCAAGAAGATATAAATATGTTTCATAACTATTATGAAGCCCATATATTTAATTTGGTTTGATTTAAAGTTTATTTGGGGAATTAAATCCAAGTTTGTACAAAAGGGCCCATTTTGTGGTTTCTGCATAAGGTGTCTTATGAAAAGGCCTGAACTAGATTTCAATTGGGCCTAAAATAAATAATTAAATTCCAGCATCTTTTTTGTTATTTCTTTATAATTTTATGCATTTTTTATCCCATTATAAATGTGCTTTTATTATATATATAAAAGCCTTACATAAATGGGATTAAAGTATGATTTTAATCTTTATCTCTTTCTCTTCCTAAGCCATTTTACTCTTACTAGCTTCTATAGAATTTTTGTCCATTTGCAATTCTAATTAGAATGGTCCATTTAGTTCCTCTCTTCTGTGGATCAAGATTGAAGGTGTTCTAATTTGGACACTGTGGTTTTTGATAACTCAATGAGAAGGAAAATCAACTGTTTAACAACTCTCATAAGTGATTTTTTAATTCTTCTTCATATATATAGTAAATTCATGTCAAGATCTTATTAATTGGTCAAAAATTTTATAGTTTTCATATATAATGTAACCAATTAGAATTCCAATAAGCTTTTGTCAGTAAGCCTCAACCAATATGATATGTTGTCAATCGCTGGGCTGGTGACCCACCTCTTGTGCTCAATGGTAGTGGTGAAGTCATAATCTACAATCTCTAGCAAGGTAGTCTTTATGGGTAACTGAGCCCATATCTGATGGTAGTGAGAAAGAAAATCAGTGGAAAAAGGATTGCTATGGAAGAAAAGAGAATTGAGTTTCTCTCTCTGAAAAATCAGCCTGCTCTTTTCCCAAGTGAGAAAATCCCCCCTTTTTAAAACCTTAAAATTTTCTTTAAATCCCTAGAGAGGAGTTAGAGGTTGACTTTAACTCTAAACGCTCCAAAATTGGAAGTTTTAAACCCCTAAATCAACACTAAACCCAATTTGGACTTTAACTAGATTTTTAAAACTGGAAAATGTGGGAAATCTGGAGAAAACCCCCCATAGATAGGCATCTATAGTTGATACATAATCATCCCCCACATAATTCCTAAAATTCACAAAAGTACCTTTAAATTTGACATAGACCTATTTGGCTGACTCATTGACATATGACTGCCTATCACCAATACCAGCCATGAGCAATCCTGGATGGCCTAGACAAGGGCATCTGCTTAGAGATGCCCTGAAGAAAATAGCCATAGACACTCATCTTTTCTTGATAGATGATTGTTTTTCATTAGTTGAGTGTTAAACTTTAAGCTTTTCTAAATCTTTTCAAAACTATAAGGAAAAGGAAGTTAAAACCCACAAACATACTTTATAGAATTATTAAAATCAAGGCCAAAACTTAGGAATTGTGCTTCATATAAAAATTATAAATGGTTCCTCATCAACATTAACCATAATTTGGGCTGCCTCTGGTCATGGTGTCTATAGTCATCCCTAATTTTGGGAAACTAGTGCCTATGTGAGCCAAATTTCAAAGTGAAAAGATAAAAGACATGTAACTAAGGTAAGAAATTTCTTATTTATTAAGACACATACCATCTATACTTGAAAAGACATGTACCATCTGAGGCAGTGAATATCTAGTTGGGTAGTTACTACCAATTTATCGATGTGTTAAACCTTAGCTGGGTAGTTAACATCAGGTTGTTGACATGTTAACTCTCTTTTGGTTAGGTAGTTATCGTTAACTTGTCAACATGTTAACCCTTTGTTGACTATCTAATTAGCGCCAACTTATAAGTATATAGAATCCAGATGATTTATGTGTATCTTATTAGCGCTAGATTATCGGTATGCTAAATTAGATAAGGTCATTGATTGGTTAACGCCATTTGTCAATATGTCAAACCTTGTAGTTACATGGTTGCTACCCTCTATCTACATAACTAACCTTGTCATGGTGGTTGACACCATCTATACGCTTGTCTACTGCATCTTGAATCAATATTCTTGTTGGAAAATTTTGGTAAATATGCATTTATAAAGAGTTACTAGTAACATGTTTTATAGCTTACTTCTCATCCATAGATTTACCTTGGAGACACTACAACATAATTTTTTTCCCTTATCATTGGAAGTTGGAACAACCTTCTGGACTATTCCTTTTTTATGTGCTTTAGTTTTATGCTGTGATCCTGGCTTTTAGTGTGCTTCAATTTTATACTATGATATTGGCCTTAGCCATATGGACCAATTATTGGTGAAGTATTCCACTTTGTCTTTAGCCATGTGGATTAACCACTGGTGAAGTGTTTTGCTATATCTTTAGCCATATGGATCAATCTCTGGTAAAGTGTTTCACTTTTGTCTTTGACTATATGGATCAATCATTGTTGAAGTGTTTAACTTTTGTCTTTAGCCATATGGATCAATCACTTTTGAAGTGTTTAAATTTGTAACCCTTTTATCATTTCAATAATTCCCTTGTTTGAAAGAGATACAAAGGATTATAACCTCCCTTTAAATTCTTCCAAAGTTAAAAAATATCTACACTTCTCTTTGCTATGCATCTTTTTTTATTCCAACCTATTCAGGTCACACCTTGTGGTGTTTTAGGTGTCTTAGAGCAGTAACAAAGGAAGAAGAATCATCACAAACTCTTGGCAATTCACCAATCACAAACACTTTATCCTTTTGATCTAGCTTAGTGTAGGTATCATCAAGAAGCTCCTCCATTCAATAGGCAAACAATATGGCATCTATAGGTTTTGATACTTTCTAATGATTGTGTCTCTAATATAAGGAAAAACATCATCACCAAAGCTATCTATAACAATTGTTTGTAAGATGTGGATTACATGCCTCTCAAAAGGGCTTTGGTACCTGGAAAAAGGTGTAGTATTAGTATCTTGTTCACTTTCTATAAGTGTGTAATTGAGTTTTAAAAGACTTATTATTTTTAGTCATCCTTGGTCAAATATGGTCTATTTGTTTTCATTATTTACTTGACATTATTATATTTTTGGTCATTTTCCCTTTTCTATTTTTGTTATATTTCCACTTTTATTGCCTTTGTTATTTATCTTAGTCTTGAATTAAATAACATAAAGATAAATGCAATAATAATTAAAAGAAAAATGAAATATAAATGTAAATACAAGTCATCAATTTTTTATATACATTACAAAGCCAAAAGGTTTTAAACCCCTTGAATAAACAAATAGTTAAGATGGACCGTGTGCCCTACAGTATGACATTCCATAATGCAAATGGAAAGTTAACGATCTAATAGGTTTAGGTATTACTGCTAGCTATTGTGGTACTGGTGACTACTCCTATAGCTACAGGAACTAAAACTCAAATCGTGTTAGTGTAGCAAATAGTGGTTACAGAATCTATACGATCACCTCAGCTAAGTGATCTAAGCTTTCTCCTAAACCTAAGACTACCCGAGTGTGCTACTCCAAATACCTCCTTAAATCATCTTTCAGATTCTTGATGGAGGCTCTTGATGCCTCATCAATGAAGATCATAGCATCCCTAACTTTGAGCATCTCTCCCTCAATGTGACCCGTTTGCTCTTTAACCTGAGTGATGGAATCATTAACAATCTGCAGGGCATCATTAAACTTCTTCCCTACCATGACTAGGTCTAATCGTATACCTTATACGTCAGGCTGGTGCTGAGTCTGCATAGATTGTATGAGGGCTAGGATGGACTACGTGGTCTGATCCTGCCATTGAATGGCATCCTCTATGGTGCCTAACCTCCTAGAAATGTCATCAAATAGGAGCACTTTAGGAGGTGATGTCAATTGCTCTAATGGTAAAGAAATAGAGGTGGAGCCTCTTGGGTTGCCATATAGACTAAACCTCCTATATATTCAAGAAAGTGAGAATCATGGTCATGTGGTAGAATATATCATTGGACGTACTGCTGGTGGAGGCGAACGGCCAAGCAAGCCATCAAGATCCTGTTAGAGAGTATGCCCTAGAGCCCATGTAATAGGGATGTTTTTCATATGTATAAAATTTATATTCGTATTAAAAGGCATCATTCATTTATTAATGCTATGTTTAAATACATGAGTTTGTAAATCTTAAATTAATAAATGAAGTCCAAGATATTATAAACACAGTGCAAAGGCAATCATGAAGGTGTTCATGATGTGAGATGTCTATTGCATGCAAATGTCTTAATATCTAAATATCCCTAGTCATAGAATTAAATAGATAGGACATTGTTAATTCGGATAGACTAGCACATGTTATGCTTCTTGAATGGTTCAAGCAGTGGTTCTCATAACTGTGATTATGGAAGATAATCAAAGCTAAAATATGGATGCTTGTTAGAAGAACAAGTTCATTGGAGACCTACAAAGAGAATCCTCATATGGATATTAAATCTATGTCTGTGAGGAATCTCTTCATAGCGGTTGTGCAAGTATCCTTAGACTTGAGATCACCAAAGTTATCTTAAGTAGCAAGTGGTACACTTTGACTCCATAACTGATTACTTCCAACTGGGAGTGAACATAGTTAGGAGATTGGGTATATCATGACCTACTTGAAGATAGTTGAGTGATTGACAAAGGATTGACCATCCCAGACTTAACAAGGGAAGTTATCTCGCATGTTTCTATGATTGCCTTGTTCAGAGAATCTCTGGCCAGAGTAATATGCCAAGATTGATAGAGATCCATGGAGGACATTTTGGGAACAATGGTTAAATTAATAGAACATACATAATTAGATTTATATGATTTGACAGAAATCCATACTCAGAATCTAATTGAGATAAGAGTGGTGAAAGGAGTAATTGCACGGTAACTATTTCTATGGAAGGGTACAGTCAAACCACATGACTTTCCTGACATTTGGGTAGTCATGATGCCTAGCTAGAGGCCAATCATGACTTGTATAATGATGTATCAAAATATCAATATAGATTCATAAAATGATTTAAAGGAGTTTGAATCATGTGAGTTTTGAATAGAACTCACAATTACATATTATACTGCAACATGGACAGGAACCCAATAGGTCACACACATATAAAGAAAGGATAAAATGGTAAAATGACAAGGATAATAATATTTGATATTATTATGAAGGAAGAGAAGTGAATATGATAATAATTAATTAAAGAGTTTAATTAATTATGATCAAGTAAAATTGTCCGCGAAACTTTTGAGAAATGTTCTGTAAATTAGACCTAAATGAAATAATGTATTTCATGATTAATTATTATTGTTTTATAAGTGTTATAAGACTACTATAAGTGTTATATGACTGATATAATAATTAATAGGTCCATTGGAGGAATTATTAAGGGCCAGAGGAATGAAGAAAGTTGGCGGAAGCCATTCTGTGAGGGCCACATGCCTACTCAAATACAGAAGGGCTTAATGACCCATTTCATGCACCAAATTAATTTATATATGTTACATAAGTGTTATGGAACTCACATATTTAATTTGGTTGGATTTGGAATCCATTTGGGTATTTAAATCCATTTCGATGCACAAAGGGCCTAGTTTATGGATTTTGTGCATGGTCTTTTATGAAAAGATTTAATTTGGATTTAATTAAGCCCAAATGATTATAATTAATTCAGAGGCCCAATTAATAATTCTCTAGCAATTTTAAAGAGCCCAATCTCATTAAGGAGTTGGAATTTTAACCTAACTATAAAAGGCCAACTAATGAGGAATTAGGGTTAAGTGATTAAAACAAAAAGAAAGTCTTTTTCTCTATTCTCTCTCTCCTTTTTGCGCCAACTCCAAGCTAGCTTCTTGGAATTTCGGCCAGCCTTAGTTAAACACCAATTTTTTGGTTCAATTTATCCCTCTTTAGTGTGGATTACTCATTGGAGGTGTTCGATTTTGGACACTGTGGTTTGCTACAACCCGATGCGAAGTAAAATCAACTGTTCAACAAAAATCAAAGGTGATTTTCTTATTCTCATATAGTCATATTGTGTATTCATGGCAATATCAGATCTAATGGTTAAAAAAATTTTAAAATTCCGCTCATATATGTGATGTATGTAACCGTTAAAATCCAACATGGTATCAGAGCCTCGATTTTGCCATGGATATACAATTCTATATTCTTCTGTGGAATAAGTTTTGTTTTTATTTTGAGTTATTTATTTCATGAACTTTAAAATATTAGATTTGATTGTTCATGAATGAGAAATATTGATTTCTGGTTGTATGTGTGATCAAATAAAAACAAGCTTGAAAATGGGCCTTAAATTAATTGGTGTTCTTGATGTGTTCTTGGTTAGAACGACTTTTGATCTTCTAAATCTGATATATATGATATATTAAAGTGTTTTTAATTAATTAGATTAATTAAAATGGGCCTTAAATTAATTTGATTAATTTTAATTTATTAAAACCACTTAATGGGCTTAATTATGTTTACGGACTTGTTTTAAATTAGTGAATGACTTGGTGGGCCCAAGGAGCTAATTTAAATTAAACATTATAAACATTAATTAAGTTTATTAATGGGTTTTAAGGGCTGGAGTGGGCTTGGCTCATTCCAAAAGGCCCAAATGGTCCAAAAGACATAAAACTAGTTTGTGTGTGAACACATTTAGGGTTTACTTTTGTGGGTTTTGGCCCACCCTTGGTTTTAAGCCCAAAATTGATTCTTTTAATTATTTAATATGATTAATTAATTAAATAATCAATTTATATTTAATTAATAATCAATTGGATTGATTATTAAGGCAAGAACACATGTATGCAAAAAGGTTTCCTAAAATGAAAGTTTCCAAAATGGAAAAAGTTTCCTAATTTGATCACATCATCAAAATAACTCAAAATATTGTTTCAAAGGTTGAATCAAAGTTAGTAATCCATTTCTTTATGCATTAGAAAGGCATATAAGGGTGTATGATTGGCATGATGGATAGTTATGGACAAAGCCCAATGTGATTGAGCATTATGCATGTTTTGGCCCAATGAGGACTTTCATGTGCCGGCCACTTATTTTTGGTTTGTATTTCTTTTCAAGTTGTAATATGTAATTAGATTACTTGGATTAGAATTAGAAATAGATATGGAGACCACTATCAAGGAGCAAGATGGGCTGGATGGAGATCCAACAAGCTTGAAGATAATGTAATTATTTTTCTTGTTTGAAACATGCATACTACCTAGGTGTGACCTTTTGATTTCCCTCTTGGCTCAGGGAAATCAATGTAGTGAAGTCCATAACTATACTATATTTGTATGCTTATATTTATGTGATAGATATAGGATGCATACCAATGTATGCCAGCCATGTATGATGAGACTTAATTAACTAAAACCCTCAAACAAATACTAAGGTATATAAGCCTTCCATTAATTTGAGGAGAACCAGAGTTCTTTATAGTGTGGGTTGTTGACCACAGTCAAGCTCACATTATATCGAATATGTTCAAATCTAATTAAATGGGTCATCTTAGCTAGCCCATTAGTTTGTTGACCACAGTCAAGGCTAATGGTTCTAGAGGCAAGATTAGGGAATGCATATATGATATGCATGCATCAAGAGTTGATAACCTAATGATCCAATAGTTGTCTAGAGACACAATTGGTATAGAGATACCTACCTTTCAAGGGTATGGAATTTGGCTTGTTGACCACAGTCAAGGTCAAATTACATATCAAGGATTGGATATTGGCCCACTAAGAAAACCATCGGGTTTTCTCGAATTATATAGTGAGGGCTATTAATTAGCAATAAAATAGTGGGAGTAAATGGATTAATTAAAGACCTTATTAATGCATACATATATATGAACATACTCTCCTATCTTTTCTTTTTCACATCTAGGTCATCATCATGAGCACATCAAACAATAATATACGATCAATCTTGGATAACAAGCTGGTTGGCAATAACTATTCTGACTGGATCAGGCAAGTGAGAATTGTTCTTAGAGCTAAAAAGATCCATTATGTCTTGGATAAAGATCCACCACCACTTCCATCAGATGATGCCATTGATGAGATCAAAGGCATTTATCGAAAATACATGGAGGATAGTGAAGCAGCAGCATGTCTGATGCTGGGTGCTATGTCCTCGGAGCTTCAGAAGCAACATGAAATGATGGATGCTAGAACCATCGTTTTGCATCTAGAGGAGCTTTATTCTTCTCAGGCTAGAACTGAGCAATATGAGATTGCTCGAGCTCTATTTAGCTACAAAATGGCGGAAGGCACTTCAGCTGCTACTCATGCATTGAAGATGTATGGGTATATTGAGCATTTGAGTAGACTTGGCTATGTTATGGATAATGATCTATACATTGATTTAATCTTATACTCGTTGGCTCGAAGTTATTCACCTTTCGTGCTTAACTTCAACATGAACAAGATCCAAGTATCCATTCCTGAGTTAATCAATATGCTCAAGACAGCTGATGGATCATTTAAGAAGGATCCAAAAAGTGTCATGGTTGTCACTTCTGCTAAAGGTAAGAAGCAGAAGAAGAAGAAGATAACCAAGGTGCAGCCAAAAAATGGTGGGATCTCCAAGAAGAAGGTTGCCAAGAAAGAGAATCCCAAAGGAACTTGCTTCCATTGTGAAAAGGATGGTCATTGGAAGCGTAACTGCAAGGCCTATCTAGATTCTCTTAAGGAGAAGAAGCAAGCTGATGCTTCTACTTCAGGTATTCATATGATTGAAATTAATACTTATTCTATTGCTTCAAAACAATCTTGGGTATTAGATACCGGATGTGTATCTCATTTATGTAATGATCTACAGGGGCTTAAAAGCTTTAGAAGAGTTGGAAAGGCAGAGATATGTTTGCAGTCAGTTACTGGACAAAACATCTCTACAACAGTTGTGGGGACTTACTATTTTCCTCTTCCTAGTGGATTAGTACTGGAATTAAATAATTGTTATTATGTTCCAGCTTTATCCAAAAGTATTATTTCTTTCAGTCGTTTGATGAACGATTATGATATTTCTTTAAAGGACAAATATTGTTACATTTTTAAGAACAATATGTTTTATGCAAAAGCTATCATTGAGAATGGTATATTTGTTCTTTATTTAATTAAAGAAGTACATAATATGGATACCAAGAGAATGAAACATGATAATCTAAATACCTCATACTTATGGCATTGTCGTTTAGGCCATATAAATGAAAAATGCATGACCAAATTACACAAGTCAAGTGATTTGGGATCATTTGATTATGAATCATTTGATACATGTGAATCTTGTTTATTGGGAAAAATGACAAAAGCTCCCTTTATTAGTAAAGGAGAACGAGCTAAAATGGTTTTGGACTTAATACATTCAGATGTATGAGGTCCAATGACTACACATACCAGAGGAGGTTACTCCTACTTCATTACTTTCATAGATGATTATTCCAGGTTTGGATACATCTATCTAATGAAATATAAGTCTGAAGCATTTGAAAAGTTCAAAGAATTCAGAAATGAAGTAGAGAAAAAACTTGGCAAAAGTATTAAAACACTTAGATCAGATCGAGGTGGAGAATACTTAAGTCAAGAGTTTCAGGATTATCTTAGAGATAATGGGATTTTATCTCAATGGACTCCTCCATATACACCACAACACAATGGTGTATCTGAAAGGAGAAATCGAACACTATTAGATATGGTTCGATCAATGATGAGCCAAGCGGACTTGCCTAAGTCCTTTTGGGGATATGCACTAGAACTGCTATTTATGTGTTAAACAGAGTTCCTTGTAAATCGGTTGATGTTAATCCATATGAGATGTGGAATAACAAGAAACCCACGCTTTCTCATATGAAAGTATGGGGTTGTCCTGCTTATGTAAAGAGGACAATGTCAAACAAACTGGATGTTAAGTCTGACAAATGTTTATTTGTGGGATATCCAAAACAAACATTTGGATATTATTTCTATCATCCCTTAGAACAAAAGGTGTTTGTTTCAAGGCATGCTGTCTTCTTGGAAAGAGAATTTCTCCTACGAGAGGACAGTGGGAGTAAAATTAAACTTGGTGAAGTTCAAGACCCACAAATAGAAGATGATCAACCGATTGAACCCGAAACTGAATTTCATGGCCGGAGTAATATGCCAAGATGGATCTCTTCATAGCAGTTGTGCAAGTATCCTTAGACTTGAGATCACCAAAGTTATCTTAAGTAGCAAGTGGTACACTTTGACTCCATAACTGATTACTTCCAACTGGGAGTGAACATAGTTAGGAGATTGGGTATATCATGACCTACTTGAAGATAGTTGAGTGATTGACAAAGGATTTACCATCCCAGATTTAACAAGGGAAGTTATCTCGCATGTTTCTATGATTGCCTTGTTCAGAGAATCTCTGGCCAGAGTAATATGCCAAGATGGATAGAGATCCATGGAGGGCATTTTAGGAACAATGGTTAAATTAATAAAACATACATAATTAGATTTATATGAGTTGACAGAAATCCATACTCAGAATCTAATTGAGATAAGAGTGGTGAAAGAAGTAATTGCACGGTAACTGTTTCTATGGAAGGGTACAGTCAAACCACATGACTTTCCTGACATTTGGGTAGTCATGATGCCTAGCTAGAGGCCAATCATGACTTGTATAATGATGTATCAAAATATCAATAAAGATTGATAAAATGATTTAAAGGAGTTTGAATCATGTGAGTTTTGAATAGAACTCACAATTACATATTATACTGCCAACATGGACAGGAACCCAATAGGTCACACACATATAAAGAAAGGATAAAATGGTAAAATGACAAGGATAATAATATTTGATATTATTATGAAGGAAGAGAAGTGAATATGATAATAATTAATTAAAGAGTTTAATTAATTATGATCAAGTAAAATTGTCCGCAGAACTTTTGAGAAATGTTCTGTAAATTGAACCTAAATGAAATAATGTATTTCATGATTAATTATTATTATTTTATAAGTTTTATAAGACTACTATAAGTGTTATAGGACTGATATAATAATTAATAGGTCCATTGGAGGAATTATTAAGGGCCAGAGGAATGAAGAAAGTTGGCGGAAGCCATTCTGTTAGGGCCACACGCCTACTCCAATACATAAGGCCTTAATGACCCATTTCATGCACCAAATTAATTTATATATGTTACATAAGTGTTATGAAACTCACATATTTAATTTGGTTGGATTAGAATCCATTTGGGTATTTAAATCCAATTAGATGCAGAAAGGGCCTAGTTTGTGGATTTTGTGCATGGTCTTTTATGAAAAGATTTAATTTGGATTTAATTAAGCCCAAATGATTATAATTAATTCAAGGGCCCAATTAATAATTCTCCAGCAATTTCAAAGAGCCCAATCTCATTAAGGAGTTGGAATTTTTACCTAACTATAAAAGGCCAACTAATGAGGAATTAGGGTTAAGTGATTAAAACAAAAAGAAAGTCTTTTTCTCTATTCTCTCTCTCCTTTTTGCGCCAACTCCAAGCTAGCTTCTTGGAATTTCAGCCAGCCCTAGTTAAACACCAATTTGTTGGTTTAATTTATCCCTCTCTAGTATGGATTACTCATTGGAGGTGTTCGATTTTGGACACTGTGGTTTGCGACAACCCGGTGCGAAGTAAAATCAACTGTTTAACAAAAATCAAAGGTGATTTTTCTTATTCTCATATAGTCATATTGTGTATTCATGGCAAGATGAGATCTAATGGTTAAAAAAATTTTAAAATTCCACTCATGTATGTAATGCATGTAACCGTTAAAATCCAACGGATCCACCATCATATCCATCTCAAAATCAATATCTCTATCTACCCCTTAAGATCCATATTACTCATCCTGTAGAGGTTGATCGGGTTAGGCAGGTGGTGCTGAAGGTGCTTTATTCTTTTGGCCTTAGCCCTCTACTTGTGACTCTGGTACAATAGGTGGTAGCCTAAAGACTACACTTGCTACACTTGGTACAATAGTCAATAATCTATACTAGCCAGTGCACGTGTAGATCAACTCAATCATCCTCAAAATGAGGGCCATCTATAGGTCTACAAAAACATCTTCCTCAAGTAAAGGCTCGATGGTGCTCTTATCTATCCTCAATTGTAATAATAGATGAGTCACCATTCCCCTTGTATAAATCTTTATGGTAAATTATATGGCTACTTTGACTAAGGTAAAAATGATCTCATGGTTGATATCCACTCTCCTACGACTATGCATAGCCTATAAGAAAAAGATGTCAACTGCATTGATCAACCTAAGACTGTTGATGCAACAAAGATATGATGTAGTGAGAACTCTCTGAATGTTTATGCATTCTTGAGTAGCTAATATAGTGCTTTTGGCCATATCCAGATGATACACGGCTCTTAGGAGTTTGATATCTACCCAACGTTATCTCTTTAACCCCCTTTCTAGGGCTAAGACATTTACTCTCATAGGTAAGCCCATAGCTTGTACAAATCGATGTTGGCTAATGTTATATTTGATATCTCAAACCCAAAAAGCGATAATGCCTTCCACCATATCTGATCACTAAAACCCTCTGTAATGTATGGTTGATAGGAACTCTCTAGTCACCTCGAGGTAAGTGAAGAACAAAGGTGTGAAGAAATTCATCCAACCAACAACTGCTAATAGCTGATCTACCTCCCTAACATATCCACACTCTCTAGGAACTGGTAGGACATTAACTAGCTGGTCTGATACTAGATCTAAGACAATATGGTGTATTGATGCAACTTCTCTATCGATATCTAATCAGGGGTTGGTTGAGCAAGTGTAGCACATGCCTCATGATGTAGAGCCATCTACAAAAGGTCAAAAGTTAGTCTTTCTGAAAATGACTTGTATTGCAAGTAATTAAATTTACAAAAATTTTATTAAAATTTTGACAACATATCGATTTATACCAGACTAGCCAATCTTTATTGAAATGAGCATTGAGTGCCACAAGACATATCGCAAAATCCTAGACCCATCAATAGGTGTCTAGTATATATGTATGACAATCGAAAATTTAAAATTATAAATTATTCACAAAGATTCTAATAAAATTTTGCTAGCATTTTTGCTAGAAAATGTGCCTACCTACTGTATGAAAAAAAAAATTTAAAAGGCAACAAAAAATTATTCTCTATTACTTCAATAAGGCAAGGCAATAGGTTTATTTCTTTTACAGTCCTTTATTAATTTTAAAATAGCCACCTCCAAAACTGATCTAATTACAATTTGTCAATGAGGCATAATTAACAATTAAAAATTAATCTACATAGATAATTATTCAAATTTAAAATATATCAAGCCTAAAGCACAATGTAGTCTAAAAAATCTAAACATCAAATCCTACAATTCTAACATTTGAAGACATCTTTAATTTCATATATTTTTGTTTTATCAATGTATATTAAATAAAAGGGATAAGAATCAACAATATTCATAGAGTCAAGCCAAATAGATTCCACAAGTAGTAGGCCTAAGCAAATAAAATAAAAAAGAAAATGACTAATAAAAATAAACTTAGCTTTTCTAGTCATCCTAATGGCATTTAAATAAAAAAAATAATAAAATAAAATAACAACTAAGTAAAAAAGAGATGAATTAAATTAAAAAAACTTACTTGAAATGTGAAGAAATGGGTATTTAAACAAAGTGAGAAAACTCAAAATAATAATAATCCCATCATACGTGCTGACCCCATGAGAAGTTTAGAGTTGATGATGCATGAAACAATTAAGAAATAAGGGAGAAATAAAAGAAAAAACAAGAAGAAAGCTTAAAACATGCATTAATGGTAATTCTAGGGAGAGAAGAAGAAGAAAAGAAGTAAAAAAGAAAAAAAAGGTCCAGAATTTAAATTTTGATGTGACAGACAAGCAAGGCATCTATCACAAGCGAGCGACGGGTGTAACTTATGTCCTGTCTATCACTCTTCCTTTTTAAAAAATTAAATTATCTTTTTATTATTTTTTATTTTTCCATTTCCCTTTATTTTTTTATCTTATCTTGCCCTAATAAGGTATTTTACAACCAATTAATTTACATTATTTACATACATTTAACTAATTTATTTATTATTATTTTTTACTTTTTATTTTTTCTAAAAAAATTACTTTTTAAACTACAAACTCACCATTTTTTTAAATTTTTGGAGAACTTTAATAATGTCAGCATGTTTTCTACATTACCTATAAAAATAAAGACAAAATGGATGAAAAAATTGTATGTGCAATACATGAACCATGCCAAATATGAAGAGACATATTTAAGTGATCCAAGATTGACAGATAGGCAGATCATGAGTTGCTCCTAAGGGATACCCGCTTGTCAAGTCCTCCCTATAAATAGTTATCCTTTTATTTGCCTTTTGTTCTTTGACTCTCTACCTACCTAGTGAATCTTCGCTTTTAGGTATTCCTTTTCCTTTTTCTCCATTTTTTTCTTGTTTTTATTTCTTTTTTATTATTATTTTTATTATTTTTTTATTCTCTTTCTTATTATCTCTTTATTATTTTTATTTCCCTACTTTCCATTTATTATATTTCTTTTATTTCTTGGACAAAGACCACTCAAATATCTCATCATGTCAAATTAGGCTATAAATAGACTTCATCAACTATTAAACACCCTAAAAGCCATGAAAACCTTATCCTGCCTACCTGGTCCCCTTTTGAAGTGGGTGAAGCCTGATACTACTCTAATCTTATCCATTACTCAATATTGGGATCTTTGATTTGATGTCTTCCACTTCACCTACTAAGAGTTATGACTTCTAAGTTAGGAGTTTACCGATATCTTAGACCTAAAACACTCTCTTGGAACTTTACCTTATGTGCCTTATAGTGTAGTCAATTACTCGAGAGTGGTGGCATATACTTTAGGTATCCTTCCCTCTACTGCTAGTAGATTAGTACATTGAGGGGAGCCCTTTTCATTGAAGTTGTTGCTTGATGCTATATTTAAGTTACCCGAGCACCACAAATGCTGGATTAGTGTCATCTTATTATGTAGCTTTGCATGATGCCTGATAGTGACTCCTAATAGTGGGGGATTATTAGTTATTCAATGTCTGGGAGGGGATATGCCATGGGTTGACCCCTTTTGCTCTGATTATAGTAGAGACTATTATGGGTTTAGATGTTATATCTGTTGCACCTCTTTTGGGTTTTCACACTAGTTTTTCATATTAGAAATTTCGTTCTTTAAGATTATCACATATTTCCTTTGCCTTATTTTTGCCTGTGATAAATCCAACTCATCAGCAGCTCTTTTTTTCTTTTTTTTTTTAAATCTAGTTATAGAAGAAGCTAAAGCTGATGAAATGGCCTCTTTTGAGAGTGATTAGTAATTACAACTGGGGTTATTATTCATGTAGATGGAAGATGTATGACTTATTCTTTTTTGACAAAGGAGCTATTTGGCTGAAGTTTATGGCAAATGATCAAATTAACTTTTGGTACACAATGAGACCCCTTTACTATATGACCAAGTATTGACCTTCAATTTGTATTCCTTTAGGGCTCTATTGATCTACCTTATGTATTATGGCCTATTGTACTCAACAGTATAGAGATCAGAAACACATTGTGAGATGCCCCCATCAAAAGAAAGCTTGATCCTAGAACAATGAAGTTCAAGTTAGGAAAGATGAAGTACTTTATGAATTTTTTTGAATTCTCAGCCTATTTATGCTTTCCAACGGTTGGTTTGGGTGAATTGCCTAACAACACTAAGTAGGAAAATTGAGAAGTTGTAAGAGATCCTCTTAATCCAATCCTATGGAAGGGTAGTAGGCTTAAGGCACACTCTCTACGAGATCATGCCTTACGTATTTTATACCATTTTTTATCAAGATTGATCTTCAATTGTATTGGAGGGCCTAGTGCAGTAAATTCTACACAAGTCATGTTGTTGAGATGTATGATTGAGGGAGTTGCACTTAATGGGGCGACTTGTATCATTGATAAAGATTGGCAAATTGCAAGAAAAATCTCCAAAAGTGAAGGAAATTTCTATTGGTTGGATTGCCACCGTCCTAGCTGAAGCAGTTCACCATAAGGATTTAGGTAAACCTCTTGATGGCCCTCCTCTTTATATTGATTTTGAGATGCTAAAACACATGAAAGTGTTATGGGTTGAGCCTCATCTGCATTGGACATCACAAGCTGAGTATTTACGGTTGAATAATATAGGAGTTATTGACCATCATGAGGAGGAAGATAAGCTGCAAGAGAATAAGCATCCAGCAATACCATTCGTAGTAGATCCTTTTTTATCTTAGGTAATGGATGTTCTTAACCAAGTTAATGCTAGGTTAGAAGTGATGCAGGGAAAGATAGACAATTTGTGAGAAAGTGTGGACGAACAGAAGCAGGATTTTCAGTGGTTTGTGCATAGCTATTGGAAGAAACATTCACCACCACCATCATCGCCGCAGTGATTGCAGTTACTGAGGACAATAAAATTTTGGAGAGGGGTAGAGCCTCACTGAGCTCAAATTTTATTAAAATCTAGGAAGTAGAATCAAATTCTCCCCTCTTTACATTATGGTCTTTTATTTTTGTTTTGTTTTTGTGTGTAATAGTAATGCTAGGAGCAACTTCGTGCTGTAACTAACTTCGTAATTTTATGAATAGTTGCTAGTCTTTATTAATTAATTATTTTGTCATAAGTTAAAGTAAGTAATTAACATGTATCACATAGCTTACACAAATCTTAGTTTGCCCTAGTTTTTCTCAGAATTTGAAAAAATTGGACTAAATTTAGATTTTTTGCATTATTAAAGATCTTAGTTTAGCAATAAGACAAGTAGGCTGTTCAATGAAATTGTGTGCTAGATTATTACTAAACTTGGATTATAATTTTTAGCTTTCACATTCTAAATAACAAAAGACCAGTTTTTAAAATTTAGAAAAACTAGTGCATTGAAATAATTGAGCAAGGAATTATAGGACATTAGAACCTTCCTCATCACCCTTTGAAGCATAAAAGCAACTCAAGCAACTTAGAAAGTGATCTAGGCAATTATTCTTGTTGAACTAATCAAAAGACTATTTTCCCACCTTTTTTATGGCATTGACCTTTGTTAGCCAATTTGAGCTTAATGATGTATGCTTAAAGCGTACCATGTTTATTGTTTTTATTACACTCATTATTAACCATATATCCTAAAAGCCTTTATCTACCCTTTAGAATTGGCCACTCTAGGTTTGGATAGATTTTCATTTATTGTGCATTTAAATTTAGAGTAATGAAAATGATCGCATCAGTGAGGGCAAGAATTATGTGTAATATACTTGTTTTACCCCTATTTCTATAATTTGCTAGCAAAAGAAGCGAGTAAAAAAAAGAAAAGAAAAAGAAAGAAAGAGAAAAGAAAAGAAAAGCAAAGACAATAAAAAATAAATAAATCTAGCATATATGGCAAAATCTTAAGTGTGGGGTATTTACAAGGAAAATAAAAAAGTGACTTCTCAAAAATAAGAAATTCAGTCTTATATTTTCAATTTGGGTATGTTCATTATTTACAAAGGGTATTTTCATAGGCAAAGCTTGATAAGAAAATTGTGCTTAATGACTTGAAGTTTTAGGAATGAGATTTATTCAAGTTTAGAGTGGCTAATTCTCTTTGATTATCTTTTAATCCATTCTTTGTTAGCCAATACCTAAACCTCAATACAACCAAATTAAGATCCAAGTGATTTTATGTTTTGCTTTGAGTTGTTTAATAGAGATGACCTTCGGGTTCTGGTGCTAAAGGAGAGGCCTATGGTGTGTCTAGAGTTTCAAGCGCAAAATTTTAAATTATACTTAGCATATTTTAATTCTAAAGCTTGATTATCAAATGTACTGGTATTTTGTTTTTGAGAAATTATTTAAATTATTTTGGTCTTATGCACATATACGGAAGCTAATTCTTATTTCCTTGATTGATTTTATTTTAGCCAAGATTTTATTGTGTGCTCTTGTTAAAAGTTAAATTTAGTCTTGAAATTATTTAAATCTAATTTTGAGTTTGATTATTCTGAGAAGGTGGTTTGTTCAATTTTCTCGAGGGCAAGTAAAGATTAAGTGTGGCGTATTTGATAATTGTGAATTAAACTATATTTTCAGTGTGTTTTTAGGTGTTAGATTTAGTTAATTTGGTTTTAATTTAGTTAATTTTATGATTAATTTGTAAAATTAGTTATCTGTGGGCTTAATTGAGAATTTTGGTGTTTTTAGGGGTTTAATTGAAAGAAGAAAGGTTGAAATTACAAGAAAAAAGAAGACTTGGGGCAAAAGTGTAAAAGAGGGAAAGATAACTTAAAATGGAGCACATGGAGCATGAGCCAAGTGCTCTCCCAAGCATACTTATACTCTCCCAAGTAGGAAAAGTGCTCTCCCAGGGTGTTTTGACTACTCTCCCATGCAGAAATAGAATTTTAACGATAAAAGTCTTCCTATTCAAGGAAAACTCCAACTCAACCTCAGAAAAGAAAGTATTGGCCAGCAAAACTTCTTCTTTGGAAGTGACTCTAGTCTATAAAAAGGCATCAAAGCTAAGGAAGGAGAGGAGGAAAAAAAGACATTGTGCTCTCAACTTAAAGTTTTTTTTACGCAGTCTTATTTTTCTTTGTTTTTATTCAATATTTCTCTTTTAAAATTTTGTTTTAGTTTTCAAACATGTCTAGTGAGTAGTTTCTTTAACTTTTGCTAAAGGATACTTAAATCTTTAACTTTTATTGTTATGACTTAAGCTTGTGCTTCAATTTAATGAAAGTTTGATTATTTCTTAGTTCTTAAACATAGTCTTTTCTTTATTCAATTTATATTGGTTATTAACTTGATTAAACATTGGTTAATTAATTGGTTTTAATTTGATTATTGATATGCATGTTCTTGGGTTAATTTATTTAGGATTGATGAATAATTATAATCTGAATAAGTTATAATTTTGTGTTGATTGAAGTAAATTAAGATTGAGAAAGGTGTAACTAAGATTAGGTGAAAGTTAAATTACTTGAGAATGGATTTAATAGACATCTAGGAGAATTAATTCAAATCTTTTTGCTAAGTGTTGAATTTATCTGAATAAGAGAATTTTAATGCTTGGAATGATAATCTTGAGTAAAGTTATCTGGGTTTATTAATTTGAATTCTTCATAATCACTTGTGTGTTTTCTTTTGATTAAGTTATAATAATATTGGTTAAGGTGGATAGTCCTTTAGTGAAAGTTGTTTTTAATATTAATTTTTACCTTAATCACTTGCTTGCTTTTGTTTTTATCTTTAATTATTACAACTCTTTTAATTGCTTTATTATATCTTTAGTTTTAAAAGTCTATTTTTAGTTTTTAATTTTAATCATCACTATCTTTGGGATTTATTTTCTTCCTCCTTCACACAAAATTTGTTTTAAAATTAAAATCACTCATACAAACACAAGTTTCCCTTAGGTTCGATATTTTGGGTCATAATTATATTTTCCTATATTACTTAGTTGATCTAGTACACTTGCTAGACACCGGTCAATCTACTAGGATGTATTCTATCCCTGTGAGATATGGATTTCACATTGAGTCAGATAGAGGCATAACTTTAGTAAAGGACAATGAGCCTACAAGCTATTAAAAAGTTTTGAACAGTTCAGAACGTGATTTATGGCTTAAAGCTATGCGGTCTGAAATGGACTCCATCTATGAGAACAAAGTATGGACTTTAACTCAACCACCTGAAGGGATAAAATCCATAGGGTGCAAATGGGTCTTCAAAAAAAAGACCGACATGGAAGGTAATATAGTTACCTATAAAGCTCACTTAGTAGCAAAAGGCTATCGTCAAAAAGAAGGTATTGACTATGATGAAACCTTTTGTCCTGTAGCGATGCTTAAGTCTATAAAAATACTTTTAGCCATTACAGCTCATTATGATTATGAGATTTAGCAAATGGATGTGAAGACAGCTTTCCTAAATGGAAATCTGACTAAGGATGTGTATATGACACAACCAAAAGGGTTCACATCAGAAGGTGGCAAAAAGGTATGCAAGCTTCAAAGATCCATTTACGGATTGAAGCAAGCCTCTAGGAGCTGGAACATACGATTCAATGAGACAATTAAAGAGTTTGGTTTCTCACATAATGAAGATGAGCCTTATGTGTATAAAAGGGTCAGTGCAATTGTCTTCCTAGTTCTATATATGAATGACATATTAATTATGGGAAATGACATTTCTCTTCTCCAATCTATTAAAATATGTTTATCCAAACAATACTCCATGAAAGACCTTAGAGAAGCATCCTATATTCTGGGAATAAGGATCTATAGAGATAGATTCAATAGGTTGCTAGGTCTTTCTCAAAGTACATATATAGATAAAGTATTGAAGAGGTTAAATATGGATATCTCTAAGAAAGGGTTTATACCCATGGTGTATGGGAAATACCTTTCTAAGTTTATGTGTCCGCAGACACTAGAGGATAGAGAGACCATGAATAAAATACCATATGTATCTATAATTGGTTCTATCATATATGCTATGTTATGTACATGTCTAGATGTAGCATTTTCTTTGAGTGTCACAAGCAGATTCCAAATTAATTTTAGAGAGGAATATTGGGTAGCTTTTAAGAATATCCTTAAGTACTTGAGAAGGATTAAGGATATATTCTTGGTATATGGGAGGGCAGTTTGGAAGTAAATGAGTATACGGATGCCAGCTTCCAATCTAACAAAGATGATTGTAAATCACTATCTGATTTTGTGTTCATAATGGGAGGAGGGGCAGTTAGTTGGAAAAGTTCCAAAAAAAAATAGCTGCTGATTCCACGATAGAAGCTGAGTACATTACTACTTCGGAAGCAGCCAAAGAAGCAGTCTAGATCAAAAAGTTCATATTTAAACTAGGAGTGGTGCCTAGCATTATTGATCCAATTCCTTTATATTGTAACAATAATGAAGCCATTGCGCAAGCAGAGGAACCACGATCTCATCAGCAATCCAAGCATATTCTTAGATGCTACCATCTCATAAAGGAAATAGTAGCTAGAAATGATGTGAAAATAGAAAGGGTCCCCACAGATGATAATGTGGTGGATCCCCTTACTAAAGCACTTTCCTAGATAAAGCATGATCACCATATAAATAACATGGGTTTAAGACATATGAGTGATTCGCTCTAGTACAAGTGGGAGATTTAATAGAGAATATGCCCTAGAGCCCATGTAATGGGGATGTATTTCATATGTATGAACTCATATTCTTAATAAAAGGCATCATTCATTTATTAATGCTATGTTTAAATACATGAGTTTGTAAATCTTAAATTAATAAATGAAGTCCTAGATATTATAAACATAGTGCAAAGGCAATCATGAAAGTGTTCATCATGTGAGATATCTATTGCATGCAAATGTGATCATATCTAAATATCTCTAGTCATAGAATTAACAAGATAGGACATTGTTAATTCGGACAAACTAACACATGTTATGCTTCTTGAATAGTTCAAGCAGAGATTCTCATAATTGTGATTATGAAAGATGATCAAAGCTAACATATAGATGGTTGTTAGAAGAACAAGTTCATTAGAGACCTGTAAAGAGAATCCTCACATAGATATTAAATCTATGTCAGTGAGGAATCTCTTTATAGTGGTTGTGCAAGTATCCTTAGACTTGAGATCACCAAGGTTATATTAAGTAGCTAGTGATATACTTTGACTTCATAACTGATTACTTCTAATTGCGGGTGAACATAGTTAGGAGGTTGGGTATAACATGACCTACTTGAAGATAGTTGAGTGATTGACAAAGGATTCACCATCTCAGATTTATTAAGGGAAGTTATCTCGCATGATTCTCTAATTACCTTGTTCAGAGAATCTCTGGCCAGAGTAATATGCCAAAATGGATAAGGATCCATAAAGGGCATTTTAGGAACAATTGTTAAATTAATAGAACATACATAATTAGATTTATATGAGTTAACAGAAATCCATACTTAGAATCTAATTGAGATAAGAGTGGTGAAAGGAGTAATTGCACGATAACTGTTTCTATGGAAGGGTATAGTCAAACCACTTGACTTTTGTGGCATTTGGGTAGTTATGATGCCTAGCTAGAGGCCACTCATAACTTGTATAATAGTGTATCATAAATATCAATAGGGATTGAAAAAATGATTTAAAGAAGTTTAAATCATGTGAGTTTTGAGTAGAATTTATAATTACATATTATACTGCCAATATGGACAGGAACCCAATATGTCACACATATAGAGTAAAGGATAAAATGGTAAAATGACAAAGATAATAATAGTTGATATTATTAGGGAAGAGAGAAATGAATAAGAGAATAATTAATTAAAGACTTTAATTAATTATGATCAAGTAGAATTGTTTGCAAAACTTTTTAGAAATGTTCTGCAAAATGGACTTAATTAAAATATTGTATTTCATAATTAATTTTTATTGGACTATAAGTGTTATAGGGCTGATATAATAATTAATAAAACCATTAGAGAAATTAAAAGAGGCCCAGAGAATTGGTTTTGGTGCAGAAACCCTCTAGAGGAAGGGTTACATGCTAAACTTTTATAGAAGGCCTTAGAGGCCTAATTATTGGACCAAAATAAATTAAATATATTCCATAAGTGTTATGGAGCCTACATATTTAATTTGGATGGATTTGCAATTAATTTGGGTGATTAAATCCAAGTGTATGGATAAAGGGCCTAGTTTGTGGGTTTTATGCAGATTTTTTTGTGAAAGGATTTAAATTGGATTTAATTGAGCCCAAATAAATTATTAATAATTTCATAAGCCCATTTAATATTTCTCTAGCAATTTTATAGAGCTCAATCCCATTATGAAGTTAGATTTTTAACCTAACTATAAAAATCCAAGTGATAGGGATTTTAGGGTTAAGTGAACATTAAGAGAAAAAAAATTCTCTCTCATTTTTCACTAACCCTACCCGCCACTCCCTTGATAGCATTAAGGGAAATTTGGCCATCCCTTGTGTTTTATTATTCTTGGTTCATTCAATCCTTCTTTAGTGTGGATTACTAGTTAGAGGTGTTCAAATTTGGACACTGTGGTTTGCGACAACCAGGTGAGAAGAAAAATCAACTGTTCAATAAAAATTAAAGGTGTTTTTTCTTATTCTCATTAATATTTATATTGTAAATTCATGGCAAGATCAGATCTATTGGTTAAAAATTTTAAATTTCACTTATGCATGCGATGCATGTAACCAATAATTCCCAGCACACCCTAAGTGATCCTGTAACACATTAGACTCAAAATTAAGGAGCTGATCACCTTAAGTGATCCCTTAATACATTTTAGAGGAGTTGGTCACTGTATAAGGCCCCTTCAGTTCATTTAGGACCATTACAGTTCTCATCCCATATATTCGACTTAAGGGTTTCCACTGGGCACTACCAGGCATAAAAATGTAATTTTATAAGAAATAAGAACTAAATAGGAAATTAGATATAAAAAGATATCAATTATGTAATAAAATATTGAATAAGGTAAAAATGCAACTAAGTGATTATTAAAGGCTAAATATGTAACTATGCAGGAAATTAGGGGTAAAAATCTAATTATCTTAGAAATTAGGGATAAAATGGTAAATTCACATTAATAATGTGGTTACAAGAGTTAAAAAGGTAAAGTGGATAAAAATGTAATTAAGGAAAAGTTTTGAAGACTAAACTATAATTTGCCATTGCAAAGGAAAATATAAGGACCAAAATGTAAATTATGGGTTCAAGTGTGAAAAAATTCTAAAAGAAAGTAGAAAAAGGACAAAATTAGTGTGAAAATAGTTTAAAATATACTAAAGTGAAAGTTTAGGGACTAAAATATTATATTTCACCTTAATTGAGAAATAAGTGAGAAAAAGATAAAAATAACAAATGGTAAAGATTAAATGGAAGTTTTAAAGAATTAAAGGTATAAATCCAAGTTAAAGGTAACAAGTTATAACTAAGGGAAAAATGATAATTTGTAAAACATTATTTGTGGGAATGAAATTTTATGTAGTGTATCTATAACTAGGTAACTTCGTTGTTTAGTGCATGATTTTATTTGACTGCTCGCAGGAGACAGATAAGCAAGGACAAAGTGGAGATGGAAACCAAAATCGCATGTACATGTGGAACAATGGATGGAATGAAATAGTGGTCTTAGAATATGTAATATAAAATCTAATAGATGCTAAACAAAAATGGATATGTGGTTTGTATGTGACATTAATGCTTGAGATCAAAATTTGTGGTATGATGTGTGAATGAGTTTGCGTACTGAAAATTTAGATGTACTTGTATGGTTGAAGAATTATAGGTGGAGGATCAATATTGGGAATGTAAATTTGAAACTTTGCATGTTTGGGTAGCATGATTATATAGCCATTATACTGCCCAAAGTTTTACCAATTGAATAGTGACAAATCAACATGAAAACAAAAATTAGAAATTAGGCACCATGTTTAAAGTACATAATTACCAACATAGAAGTACTAAATGAAATAAGATAACCATGAGACAATACCAATAGTAGCACCCCGATGTTCGGACCTATGTTCGGGCATAAGGTGTCACATAATCATTAAAAAATATTTTATAAACCTATGGTAAAATCCCATATGCTTTAAGAAACTACTAACTCCTTTCATGCTAGTTAGGGGTGGAAGTTTTTCTATGACTTCAACTTTGGCTTTATAGACCTCTATCCCCTTTTTAGAAATTTTATGGCCCAAGATAATCCCTTTCCTAACCATAAAGTGACATTTTTCTCAATTTAACACTAGGTTAGTTTCTTTATACCTACCAAGCACTAAATCAAGATTCTCTAGATAGATCTTAAAATCCCTTCCATAAATAGTGAAATCACCGATGAGCAACTCCATAAATTTCTCTATGAAGTTATGAAATATGGCCATCATACACTTTTGAAATGTAGCAGGTATATTACACAAACTGAAAGGAATTCTCCTATATGTAAAAGTACCATGTGGGCAAGGTTGTTTACTCTTCATCTTTAGAGGCTATGGGAATTTATAGATATGTCGAATACCTATCTACAAAACAATAAAACCTATTATTCGCTAGTCTCTCAACCATTTGATCAATGAATGGTAAAGGGAAATGATTTTTCTTAGTTGTATTGTTCAGCCTTCTAAAGTCAATTCACACTCTCTAACCCATAATCATACAAGTTGGAATGAGTTTATTATGCTCATTCTCTACAATGGTCTTTCCACCTTTCTAAGGGATACACTGAACAGGACTCACCCAATAAATATCTAAGATTAGAAAAATAATACCTGCACCTAGCAACTTCAATACTTCTTTCATGACCACTTCTTACATTGCTGGATTTAATCTTTATTGGGGTTGCACCACTGGTTTGCATTCCTTCTTCATTGGAATGCAATGACTGCAATAACTTTGACTGGTTTCCTTGAGTTTAGAGGTCTCCTATCCTATTACTTTCTTATGCTTTTGAAGCACCTTAATAAAAAAAAAAAACTCTTCTTCATCACCTGTCAAAATTAAAGAAACTATTATAGGCTTCTTATCATCTTATAAGAACACATACTTTAAATGAAAAGGAAGAGGTTTAAGTTTGGTTTTAGGGTATCCCTCAAAAAGTTTAAGCCCTTCTTCCTTTATATCATCTTCTTCACAATCCTTCTCCAACTCTTTCACAATATCACTCTCAGCTTTGGTGAACCCCTGATCTTTGGATAAATGCATCAAATAGCTCTTCAAAGAATTATCCAACAAAATTCCTTCTTGCACTTCCCACATGTAACCTTTAATTGCATCCATAAAGCACAAAAATTCTTTAAATTCACATTATGGAAATTTTATGACCTTGTTCACATCAAATACCATCTCCTCTTTATTGAATCGAAGAGTCACTATTTGTCTTTGTACATCGATAAGTGCTCTTACACTATTTAAAAATGGTCTTCCAGTGATGAGAGGTAACATTTTATCCTTATCCATATCTATTACCATAAAATCCATTGGGAATATAAAATCCTTAACTTTAACTAGCAAATCTTCAATGGTCCTTTTCGAATGTTTGACTAAATGGTCCATTCACTACTAAAAAAATGAAAATTAGCAACAACAAAAGTTGTCGCTAACTGATATTTTTTTGTCGCTAAATTAGTTTAGCGACAACTTAGCGACGACTTTCATTTTGAAACAAAAGTCATTATAGCAGAATTTAGCTACAACAAGAAGTCGTCGCCAAATTTTAGCGACAATAGAGCGTTGTCGCTAAATATTTGTAGCCATTTTGCTACAATAATGTTCACGCAAAATTTTGCAACGATGGTATTTTCGTCACAATATTGCTACGACATTGTTCAAGCAAAATTTTGTGACGACAATATTTTCGTCGCAACATTGCTACGACATTGTTCAAGCAAAATTTAGCAACGATAGTATTTCGTCGCAACATTGCTATGACATTGTTCAAGCAAAATTTAGCGACGACAGTATTTCGTCGCAACATTGCTACGATATTGTTTAGCGACGACAATATTTCGTTGCAATATTGCTACGACATTGTTGACGCTAAATAGCTACTATTCAAACATGATAATCCCTCGCTAAATTAAAATTATTTTTTTATTTTTATATTAATATGAAAATTTCATAATTTAAATGATAAGCCACATATGACAAATTTATATTTAGACTACTTAATATTCAATACAAGAATATATATATTCATAAAAAAAATGTTATTTACAACTGGATATCATCGTTAATTGTATATCTAAAATAATACATGCATATATAACAATAACAAATGTCTCCCAAAATGTCATACTATATACTCATAACTATAATGTAAATAGATACATTTGCTCCTAAATCTACTGCTGAAAAAAGTTGTTACATCTCCATCTATTACTGTAAATAGATACCCGTTGATCCATCTCTTGTTCATGCGTAGCACAAATCTCAACTTAAAACTCAATTCGCATAGTGGATAAATATTGCAAATACAAGTTATGAGAAACAAATAGAAAATTAATACAAAGGTGTGAGGAATTAACATAAGGCAAACTCACTAAAAACACAAGTAGTGAATCATCTTTTTTGAGGTTTATAGGAATGATATAGAATCTTAAAAAGCTTAGCTTTGGTTGTTTGTGGGGTTTTATCAATTTATCGCATGGCTATGGAATGGGAATGATAAGCAAGTCTAGTCTAATATGCTACCTTGTGTCAATATCAATTAAGATTTCTAAATAAAATTAAAAATAACAAAAGCATAAAAGCCCACTGTAAGTAATCAAATGATGCCTGGATCAAAAACAAGAAATAATTGTATACCAACATCTTTGCATGCATTAAAAAGATGCTAAAAGTATGCATCCTGCGTTGAGTGGTGGTTAATGGATAACATGAAGAAACTTCAATATCAAGCTCAACAAATGGGTTAATTAGGATTTACCATGACTTGATCACCATATATTCTAGAACCAAATGAAGCTTTTAGAATCAAATATGAAATAATTCTGACCTGGGAAATATACTTGATGACTGTCATGAAAACTCAAATTGAACTGCAAAAAGAATAATGTAACAAAGTATTAAAAAAAACAGCCACTGAGCCATAAGTGAATTTCAATGCATGGTAAACACAGTAAACAAATAAATAATGAAACTATTTAATCAAAGAAAGTTTGCACCGAAAGAATACAGAGAAAATACTTTATTTTTATTACCACCGTGTCCAGAGTATATACCTACAAAAAACCTTTCAAGGTAGAAAACTGCTTTTCTAGACTAATTTCAACCTACAAAAAACCTTCCAATGTTAATTAGGATTTACAAATAAATAGAATTGCAAATCCTTCATCTTTGCTCTATTTACTAAGAGCCCTTTTATGTTAATACTAGCAAAAAGCACTTTACTACAAACATATTACTCAAAACTAGCCACTATGAACTATAACCTGATTATGGACGATATATAACACATCGAGCACTCATTTCATTTTCTGTCATTGAAAAATAAAACTCAACTCCATATCAAACAATTATGTCTAAGTCTGTTGCCTCAAAGATCTCAGCATCTCTGCAGCCAATGGTTAGCTGAAAATAGGTGGTGGAGAGAGAGAAAAGGAAATAAAACTGAAATTCAATATTCATGCAGTGTTACGTAGTTTGTAATCTTTAGAATACAAAGAATGGTATGCAACACATCTTAAAGTTTTGCATATTATATATGCCTCAAGGAAAAAGTTCATAATAGATGAGGCTGAAGAAAGTGCAATAATGATGAGATAATAATCTCGTTAATCTGATATTACATGAGGATAAATTCTCTAATCCATTCTTAACCTGCTGAGCACCTTTCTTTTTGTTTATTAGTTATACTTATAAAGTTTGGTTTAAAACAACAATTATACCTTGAAATTAATATATGTATAAATGGAGAGTATGTAATTTTATAATATGATGATAATAAACTTTCTCAAAATTCAATATTTGATATTTAAACGAAAAAGATCTCTACAGATAATGGTATTACCTTATACTAAAATCAATTTATATTCATTTTAAAATTGCTAAAATGTTACTTTACTCAACTAGAATAAATAAAATAAACCTATGTGGATTTTAATTTATCAAGTGTTTAAACTAAAATAGCTTAACAACTTGTGCTGCAAACTCTGCTAGTCTTGAGTTTTTCTTGCCATTTATGTATGAAGCTCCAATAGAATAGAAACATCATATAAGTAATGAGGATGTATATTTTGAAGGAAAGTTCCATTTTTTTCTTTCTTTCAAAAATAAATATTCATAAAGATCCCAAACTTAAGTCAATACCCTGCCATTTAATTAGATTGCACAATAACATTTACCCATCTACAACAGTAAAAAAAAAAACAAAAAAGAGGGAAAGAGAGTTAAGAGATGCTAACCTCAAAACTACCTGAAGTATTTGAAAGTGCCGAGGTTTGAAAAAGAGGGATTTTCTCCATTTCTATTGGAAGCAGCTTTAGAGCGATGCTTTTGGTATCATAGTAATTGTTTTTCTTTTTTCTCCCTAGTCTGGTACGTTAAGGGCTTTCTTCATTTTCGCTGCTTCTATTGAAAATCTGGTGTTATTTGGTAGCAGCGATTCACTCAATGAACCTTCATTAATGGAGCTTTATCACTCCATTTCATTCGTGGAGAAGAAGAAGAATGTCAACAAAAGTGGCCATGATCAATCCCAAAACAAGCAGAGTCTTAATACTATCTTTGTCTCTAACTTGCCTCACTCTTTGACTAACTCTCAAGTACCAGTAACAACAAGGCAGTGCATCCACTGCATGAAGTCTGTTGTTCTCTCCATGCAAAGCTAGGCCAGGTTTTCTATATCGCCAAGAATGAAAGCTGCCACCTGCATCATTTAATTACCAATGCAACTAAAAGGATAGAGGGACAAACACAGTTATTTTACTTGAAGTGGTGAGGAGAGGTCCTTGCACTTGATATTCTCTAATAAGACCTAATTAAATTTTGATGTTACCATATACAAAATGTGATTAACATAAAAATATACTTCCTTTTCTTTTTCTTGTATAAAAAAATATGATAAGTAATTTAGATTTAGGGGAAAAATATATTTATATTTAAGTATAATTTAATTTCTTAAACTAACTTTAACTTTTAAATAAGAAATAAATATTTATAAATTGACAAATAATGAACCTGAATGACCGTGGGATGACTTTGGCGAGTGAATTTAGGTGTCCATTGTTTCAAAGCTTCTTGTTCTTCATCGCTAGTAATGTACTCATCATCGACTTGTCCTTTTTCCACTACATGCTCAACTCTTATTTTCATGCTTTCATACATCATCTGCAACACCATCACATAATAATCAAATTCAATAAATTAATTTTAGTTAAGTTAGTCCAATATTCACTTACTAAGTTCTTAAATCCCCATGATTACGTGTTTTTGCTTAGATTACATGGCAATTTATAATTGATTTAGTGTATAAATAATCTCATGCAATGATCAAAACAAGAAATTTAATTTCATTTTTGAATCCTTATTCAAAGTTAGTCACTTGTTTATTTATTACAATAGATTAACACTCTTTTAACATGAATTATACCCACCTAACCCTAAAAAGGATAATTTTTCAAGCCTTGAGCTTTACTACTTGGGGCAATTATGATGTTTTGCTTTTTTGAATGCAAAAGTATTACAAGCACCGCATGATTGCTAATCCACTAACTAATAAAAATTTCAGCGGTCATATTTTGCTTTTTTTTATTGCAATAATGGGTATCAAAGCTTTACCCATCTAATAATATATCAACGTTACCCGTTCAAAGAGACAGTGAAGCAGTATTTGCTTGAGACAGGTATTTCAGGAATGCCTAAGAACTTTTTCATGCCAGAAGATTTAATCACTGAAAGAAATATCAAAGAATTTAATGTGTAAGTCAAAAACTGAAATAAAGGCCAATAAGGCGGCTTATCTTCTTTAATGATTTGGGCTACTTAATTTTTAACAAGAGCTCAACCGATCATGTTTCTGTAAGTGTTATAGGGATAAAAAAGGATAGAGAAGCAGATGTCAGTCCACTTGCTGGGATGTCAAATGTGTTGTCATCAGCTGGATTATGCAATATATAATTAATAGATTTAATTAGAATTTAGCCAAACAAAAGCAAATAAATTGTGACAAAGTTCTTATGTGAAGTTCCTGGAATGGAAATTAAGCTATTTTTGGTTGGCAGTATATTCATATTCACAAGGGTTGCTCGTTAATGATTCAAGCAAAGAAATCAATTATGAGACATAGACTTCGATTATAAATTAGGATTAAAAAAGGACAAAAGCTTAGGTTGGAATAATAGTTTTATGTACCAAAAATATATAGCAAACACAGGGACAAGAATGCAAGAAAATGGAATGAAGAAACCAAAAAATAGCAAATTCACCAGAATTGTGAGTGGTATACATGAATAAGTTACCTTAGAAATACAGAAGCAGATTGATTTCTGGCTACTGTCACACTTCTGTTGTCATAAAAGTGACAAAGAATATTCAAGCCTAGTTATTTTATTGTGTGAATCTTGCTGAACTCCATCAGCCGTTGAGGGATAAGGTTCTTCTAGCAATTTTTCTTTTAAATATTCTTTTTCTCAAAGCATCCTTTCATTTGCACAATCAAAATTGAGAAAACCTAAATGTTACTAGAGGCAAGGACTTTTGTCATATATATATATATATATATATATATATATATCATCAGATTAAATGTATATAGGGTTAGGACTGTGAGTTCTTAAGTTTGTGTCACCAACAACATGAAACAATTAAGAACCGTTGCAGGCTTCTTAAGTATTGAAAGATTAATAAAAAAAAGTTTTGATATAGCTAGCCAAGGAAACAAATAAGAAAATGAAAAGCCCAATGGTAGGAAAAATATAAAGAAGCATACCTGCAGAAATAACATTTTCATCCAATGGGTCTCAAAGCAATACCTGCAGAAATAACATTTTCAACCTTGATATGTTGCCAACGAAATTAACACATATAAATTACCAAAAAAAATAGAGAACAGGAAAAATTTAGATTAAAAAAAAAAGTCCAGAAGAAATGAGGAACCTCCAAATTCAGAACAATTGCGCCCTCTCGTCCAAGAATGGTAAAAGGATAGGACAACATAGGGTCTAAAAACCGGATATGCATGTCATTTCTTCTTTTTGTTGCAACCTTACAAAAAAAACCCATTGTAAAGCGACAACAAGAGCAAAAACCTCTTTACTTGGCCGTCTTTCATTAAAGCAGCTGCAGCGGAATCTGCTATAAGAGTAGCAGGCATTTTATCATGCACCAATTCAAAGGCCGTGAGTCTAGATCCCTGCAGTCAGAATTGAAATTTATAGATAAATGGTGGGAAAGTTGCGATCTTTATCATAATCCAGTTTTGATAATTGATGAGCAATAATGAAAATTGAAATTCACCTGATTGAATGGATGAGTTTCTATGCAATAGGCCCTATCTAACACTCTTTCAACGTGAAGTGCACGATAAGAGCAGACACCTCTTTACTTTTCTCTGCTAATAACAAGAAAAAGAGGATTATAATTAGAAAACACAGACATGATAAGAGCAGGACCTGCCAGTGTTGCAATGGGTCAGAACAGAGAGCTTATTGGAGTCTTTCAGTCGAGATCTTACAAGCGCCCATCTTGAAGTAAAATGGGAGAGAGGGAGAGGGGGTAAGAGGGCAGCGGCACAAAAGGGTATGGTTTTAGAGATTTAGAAAAAATGAAACCTGCCAATACTTTATTTTTGTCCCGCTCAAAAATTTATGGATTTAGCTACGACATGTTGTTGCAAATTTGGCTACAGTATTTTTTCCAAGCTAATTTTATGAGAATTATATTCTCTCAATTTAATTATTTTATTATATAACTTATAATAATTGATCACAAATTGATATTATTGAAAATAAATATAATAATTAGTTTATTTTAGTTAGTTAAATTTATTAAAATAAATGGTTTAATTAAATATAAATGAAATTTAAATATTAAAAATCAAAATTATATAAAAATATATAGTTAAATGTAAAATATGAAATATAATGTATAGATATTTTTGTAAGATAATTAAAATAATAATTTTAATTTATTTAAATTCTCACAAAATAGCATGCCAATAATTTCAAATTTAGAAAAACAAAATCAAATGAGATAATGTGTAAAGATAATAATTTATTTTAATTTAATTAATTTAAATAAAATCAATCAATTTAAATAAAATCAATTAATTTAATTAATTAACGTGTAAAGATAATAATTTATTTTAATTTAATTAATTTAAATAGTTAGAACATATTTTTAGCTAATTATATGGAATAGCATTTTGCTAAATTGGCGACAATATTGTCTTCGCCAATTAGCGACGACAGTGTTGTCGCTAATTAGCTACAATATTGTTGTCGCCAATTTAGCTACAACGGTATTATCGCTAATTAGTTACAATAATGTTGTCGCCAATAGAGGGATATGAAGAGAATAGTATTTTGCTAAATTGGCGATCACATTGTTGTCGCCAATTAGCTACAATGGTGTTGTTGCTAATTAGCTACAACATTGTTGTCGCCAATAGAAGGATATGAAGAGAATAGTATTTTGCAAAATTGGCGACAACATTGTTGTCGCAAATTAGTTACAACACCGTTTTAGCTAATTTGCGATAACAATGTTGTCGCCAATAAAGGGATATAAAGAGAATAGTATTTTGTAAAATTGGCAACAACATTGTTGTCGCAAATTAGCTACAACGGTGTTGTCTCTAATTAGCTACAACACTGTTGTCGCCAATAAAGGAATATGAAGAGAATAATATTTTGCAAAATTGGCGATAACAATTAGCTACAACAGTGTTGTCGCAAATTAGCTACAACTAAATTCGCGACAACAATATTGGCTACAACAATGTTGTCGCCAATATTGGTATAGGAACATAATAGTATTTTGCTAAATTAGCGACAATATTATTGTCGTTAAATTAGCTACAACATTGTTGTCGCCAAATTAGCTACAACAATGTTGTCGCCAATATTAGTATATGAACATAATTGTATTTTGCTAAATTAGTGACAACATTGTTGTCGCCAAATTAGCTACAACATTGTTTGTCGTCAATTAGCCACAACAATGTTGTCGCCGATATTGGTATAGGAACATAATATTATTTTACTATATTAGCGACAACATTGTTGTCGCCAAATTAGCTACAACATTGTTGTCTCCAATTAGCTACAACAATGTTGTCGTTAATATTGGTATAGGAATATAATATTATTTTGCTAAATTAGCGACAACATTGTTGTCGCCAAATTAGCTACAACAATGTTGTCGCCAATGAGCTACAACAATGTTGTCGCCAAGATAGGTATATGAACATAATAGTATTTTACTAAATTAGCGACAACATTATTGTCGCCAAATTGGCTACAACATTGTTGTCGCCAATTAGCTACGACAATGTTGTCACCAATAGAACCATATGTACGAAATAATATGTTTTGCAAAATTAGCGACAACATTGTTGTCGCCAACTACAACTTTGTTGTTGCTAATTAGCTACAACAATGTTATCGCCAAATTTACTTTTGTTGTCGCAATTGTTTGTGCCAAATTTTTGGCGTCTGGTATTAGCAACAATAAAAATTTGTTGTCATTAATTTGTCGCAATATTTATTTTCCCATCAAATCTTTCAAGATTTGCGACGAAAGCCATTTTTTATCGTAATGTTGTCGCTATATTGTGCATTTAGCAACGAATTTTATTGTTGTCGCAAATTTTTGTCGCTATTCTATATTTTTTTTAGTGATTAGTTAAAGGGCCATTCTAGTTTTTTGTTATATCCCAACTTTAACTTCCTACATATTGCATACAACATCAAAATAATTCTAGCTCCTAAATCACATAATGCATTTTCAGCAAAATTCCCTCCTAGCTCACAATATAGTGTGAAACTACTCGAATCCTCTAACTTAGTTGGAATTTTGTTAGTTAGAATAGCACTACAACTCTCTGTTAATTGAATCGTTCCTATCCCCTCTAATTTCTTCTTATTAGAGTATAAATCCTTCATAAACTTTCCATATTAAGGCATGTGAAGCAAAACTTTAGCAAAAGGTAAATTAACATGTAATTTATTAAATATATTAAGAAATATTTCTAACTGTTTATTATTTCTTTATTTTCTAGTTATTGAAGGAAAAGGTAAATGTGATTCATCAATTTGCAAATCAAAATTTAGTATGGCCTTAAATTTATCATTTGCTTTTGGAACATTATTAACACTCCTAGGGTCAGAATTACATACCTTCATTGTTGGCTTCACCACCTGAGAAGAAGAATAGGACTTACTTTGATCAGCTCCTTACCACTCCATATAGTTATTGCTTTAGCTTCTTCTTTTAGATTGCAATCAACATTGGAAGGAAAAGCACCTTATATCTTGATTTCTATTCCACCACTCTTGTGATTTCCACCTAGCATCTTGGCTAGACATGAATTGAGTGTGACTAGTCATAAAACTAGCAAACATGTCTTCTAAATTTTGATTCTTATCTTATGGTAAGGTGCTTTCTAGCTTGAAATCTAGGTGGTTGAAAATTCAATTGATGAACTAGTGGTGCTTGGTATGTTACTTGAAAATGTGTTTGCACTTATGGAGGTTAATAAGTATGGTGAAATCCTTGGTTGTTGTTACTTTGGACATTTTTTATTGGTGGATTAAATGGAGCTCTAGGTTGGGTATTAAAGGCTAAAGCTTGATTGCCCATTCTCTATAAGAAATTAGGATGATTTCTCCACCATGGATGGTAATGATTGTTGAATAGATCATTTCACTTAAAATATTGAATAACATTTACGTGTTCTATCCCTTGGGTGTAAGACTCATTCACTTTTAGTTCACTCCCAAAACTAGCTCCTTCATGTCCACTACACTCTTGTGAAATAGCTTAAAAATTTTGAATTTTTTTTATCTATTTAACTCTTTCTTTAGCAATTCTATTTGTGCCTTTAACATTGCCACTTCATCTATGCTATGAACTACTTGACTTATGTTCATGGCCATTGTGCTAGCCCATTACGCTTCATTCATTGCCATTTCATCAAGTAATAAGAATGCTTCTTCCAAAATTTTGTTCATAAAGCTTCCTTCAGATGCTACATCTAATAAATATCTCATGTTAGGATTTCAAGCTATATAAAATGTTGACATAAGCTAATGCATAACTATCTTGTATGCTTTATGAAAGGATTTCTCACTCAATTACTGAAAAATGTAGATGTTATTTATTATACTAGCGGCCTTTGTCAGAGGAAATAATCTAACAAAAAAATCTCTTGTATTTGCTCCCAATATCGAATATATTAACTAAAAAGCTTTTACAACCAATCTCTAGCTTTCCCAATGAGAGTGAATGGGAAAAGCTTTAGCCTAAATGCATTAATAGAAACTCTTTAAATTTGAACCGCATCATTGATTTCCAAAAATATGTCTAAATGTTATGCCGAGTCTACCAATTTCAATATTGAAAAATTGATTCCTTTGAACCATAGTGATCATAGCCAATTTAAGCTCAAAGTATGGTTATCGAGGCAGCAAAATTACTTCGTGATCCTCATTCCATCTTAAAGTAGCATAATTACTGATGATCCTAGGTCTAGGATCTTTTTGATGTCGATTTTGTTGTTATCCTACTGCTTGTTGATTTTTGAGAGTTACACTAAGGGGTATTGGGTCATCTATATTTCTTCCTTATTTTCCCTTTGCCTTTTATGTAAAGTCCTCTTAATTTCAAGATCAAACAATACTAATTGTTGTAACCTTAATATGTTTAAACACCAATATCACTTGAAAAGAATAAACAAACAAAAACAAAAATAAGAAAAAGAAAAATACATATAAATAATAAGCCAAATATTCATAAAAAATACTGATCCTCGACAATGGAGCCAAAAACTTGACTGACACATAGCAAGTGTATTGAATTGGCAAAGTAATATAAAGGAATATATTTAAGACCTCAAAATATCATACCCTAGAAATTATGTTTGTGAGACAAAATTAATTAATTACTTAAACGTGTAAAGAATTTTGCCAATTGTTTTTTTATTAGAATTATATCTACTCAAATTAACTAAATGAAAATAAAGTAAATTAAATTGAAAGACCAATGCAACCAAGAGTACTAAAAATAAAGCATAAAAATTAAAATTGAACAATTACAAACAATGCTACTTAAGTCTCTAATCCTCCCTATACCTAATGTAAATTATATTTTTTACATAAAATTAATATGATTTGGATGTAGATGACCCAACAATACCCAAGTTTCTCATTCCGGAGCCAACTACTCTAACCATTCAATTTCTCATTCCAAAGCCAATCAAATAGCTAGCTTAAGAATAGGTCTAATGAATCCTAGACATGGATTGATTCCCCATTTTAGAGCAATTCAACCTGATATGCATTCATTCCTCACATTTTTTAATCTATAATGCAACAACTATAGATCTAATAGCCTCTCTTCTATAATCACTATCAAACATACAACTACAACATGCAAAAATAGAGCATTTAACCATTCATTCAAAATAAGAATAAACCCATTCATCTAAAGCAAGAGAATGATAAAATACTTGTATAAAATGAACATTGATATAATCACAAGGAGGAATAAAACATCAGATCATATATATAAAAAAATAACTCAAAGGCTTACATGGGTATAGGGATTCATAGATCCCTAAGCAACAAGTTCACTACTCACTACACATTGAATAAATTAAAGATATAAGAGAAAGAAACTATTAAACCCATTTGATAAATTTGTATCTTAAATCTGAATGGGCTTATTTTCTCATTTATCAATAAATCTTGTTTGAAAATTAACTAAAACTATGATCAACTAATAAAAATCCAATGTTTAATCTATTAAAAGAAAAGTGTTTAATCTATTAAAACTATTGAAATTAATAAAAGAAAAGTGTTTACAACTAAAGAGAATGCTAAAACCCTAAAAACTACTTAAGAAAATAAAAAGAAAATGTAATTCTTTGTCTCTTGCCTCTTTTCTTGCCAAACTAACTCTACCATTAATATCCTAAGTGAGTAACGACTGAGATTGCTCAGTCTCTACCATGACTAAGCTATTACAAGTGTACTTTTGAATGAGTCATAGCAAAGGCTAATTTATCTCTACCGTAGCCATTGATTATAGACAGAGTGCTTCAAAAAATGCCTTTGTCATGGCTAAAACTGATTCCTTTCAGTTGTCACCTTTAATGAAATGGTGAGTTTTGGAATTTTTCAAGAGTAATGATTGAGACTAACTACTCTCAGTCATGACCAAAGTCTAACATCTACACAAAAGTCAAATTTTCACCAATCACCACATTAACACTTAATAATTTTCAAAATAATCCACTTTGGTAAAAATATAGAGATTTAACACATAAACACTAAAAACACACAAAACAAGACAAATGCATATATAAAAATATACAGAAAATAAACACTAAATTAGAGTTATCAATTCTCTTGAATTTTTCTATCTTTTTAAGAGTTATGTTTGATGCTAGTAAGATTTATGTTGTATTTTCTTTTGTACTAAAATTAAATGAATATGTATTAGTTGAATTGATGTCAAATATGAATGATTCATTCTCATGATTTTGCATATTGAAATCAGGAGAAACATCACACAAGTAAGCGAAATTATTCATTTATTATTAATGTAATCAAAATAAAAAGAATCATTCTCATCAAAAAGTTTAGGAGTATAAAAAAATCTATGAAAATATCACTATCTTCAGTTTTTTGTGTGGCTACAAATGCCTTTCCAGCTTTTTTTTTCGGTTCTGTTGATACTTTAGCTCCTACTTTTCCTTTGCCCTTACTCTGAATGGAAAGTAATTTTTCAATCATAATTTCTTCTAGCTCTTTTTGGTCCAAAGCTGAGTGGTGTAATAGGATCTCCTCATCCCAAAAGTTCTCTATTGGTTTAATAATACTTTATTCCCAATCAAACACATCATCAAACAACTAAAACCAGATATTATTCTATCTCCTACCCACTAAGGTTCATCTTCTCCATAATAGAGGCAGACTACTGAAGCTGATATAAAATTTTTAGAGATATGATAGACTTCACTTGCTACATCTTTCCCTTTTCTTTTCTTTTTATAACCAATGTAGCCCAGACAATTTCTATCTTTTTGACCTCTAATGAAAACAAAATCTTAAGGCCTTTGAGATTTCTTACCCGATCTAGCTCCAAGTAAGAAGTGCATCTTCTTCATCATGTTAATCACCTGAGGGCTATTAGCTGAACTCCCTTAATCATCCTCCATCTTCGACATATAAAACCCACTAAAAGGCTACTTAATGATTTCTAGAATAAATACCTAATTTTCTCTAGTCGCTTTAATGGTGACCACTTGACCATCATATGGTATCTTAATCATTTGGTGTAAAGTAGAGGGCATTCATCTTAGCTTGTGAAACCATGATCTTCCTAATAGCATTGAGAAATTAGAAGGAATAGGCAGCATTACAAACTTAGCCTCAGTCTCAATCGATCGCATGATCACCACAGCATTAAAGGTACCTTTAGCCTGTCTCTTTAAATTGTCATAGGCAGAAATGGTCAAATCATACTTATTTTGCATTGATTCATTTAGGAAAAATGCAAGAATAGCCACTAGAGGGCACACATTCATTAAAAACCCATCATCTACCATCATGCCATCGGTGTGCTTGCCCTTCACTTGGGCTTTGATGTAAAGAGGGAGGTCTGCATTTAAGTACAATACATTCTCTCTAGTCCCCTCTTTTACTAAATCCAACAACTCTAATGATGAAATAGTAGTGTCTATGGTAGACTCGCACAGAGCTTCTACTAGTTTATATCTATGTGATGAATATTGCCTTAACAAATTCCAAATAGAAATCTGAGCCTTTGTCTTTTTTCAGTTATGATAAATCCAATTTTTTATGTGTATTTTTGTCTATAATTTTTATTTATTTTAGTGTATTTTTAGTGTTTTTCTAAAATCTTTATCAATTCTATTATTTTTGAGTAATTATGATTAAATATATGCTTAATGGTGAAATTTTTAATATTTTGCAGAATTTTAGCTCAGGTCATAACTAGAATGAAATGGTTCCAACCATAACCCTTAATGAATTTTCAAAACTCACCATTTCATAAAGGTTACAGTTGGAAAGGATTTATTCCAACCGTCATCTGTTAGTTTTTATAAGTTTTCATCCAGAAGCATTAGCCACTACTAAGAAGGATTTTTTTCTATCTATTGTAAACACCATGACCTAAGGCAGCCCATATCAGGGTTACCCGATGATGAGAAAGCATGAATCCCAAGTTTTTGCCTTGATCTTTACATGTTTATAAAACATAATTATGGGTTTAAACATTGTCTTTCCTAGAGTTTTGCAAAGAAGTTAAAAAGCCTTGAATTTTTATCTATGCTTATGACATATGGCTATCTATCATAAAAGGATGGTCATTTATGGTTATTTTCTTTAGGGTTGTCTCCCAGCAGATGCCATAGACTATTTAGGATATTTTCGTAACTCGATGACAGACAACTATCCATCATGGAGTTGAAGACCTAGATGTCCAATTCAGATTCAAGGGTATTTTTTAGATTTTGAAATCTCATTTGAGGGATGGCCATCTATCAATGCTAGACACCCATCTGTAGGGTTTTTTTCTTAATTTTTCTGTAACTTTTTGCCTTTTGGAATGGGAGGTAAATATCATATTTGATTTGGTGTGGATTTTAAGGGATTAAACTTCCAATTTTGGATGGATTAGAGCTAGAGCTGATCTTTAACTCTTCCTTAAATATTTAAATAAAAATTTGAGGTTTTCAAAGGGGGGATTCTCACTTTGGAAAAGAAATTCAATTCTCTATCCTCAAAAATCTACTGCCTTGAGCAACATTCTTTCATAAAAACTCATACACATATTTTCATTGGATGTGGAAATCGATGAGTGAGGCTCAGGTCACACTTTATAGAGTTACAAAACTAAAATTCTTAATGGTAATATTCTAAACAACAGTCTCTTTGTCCTTGTAAACTCACATTTTTTATATAGTTAATTAGATTTATTTGTTAACCATGATGCCATGATTTGAGACTTTATGTTTCTCAATTCATCCTATTTTTTTGTGATTGCCATGATGATTTAAAGTCACTTAATATGCTATAGTAACATGCTAAGGTTTGTGTTCTTCGATTGATTCATGATAAATGTTTTGATTCAATTTCTACGTTTGTATTTTTTTTTGTTGTTTTAGTATGATTTAAATGTTTTTTTTCTAAGTTATAATAAGATTTAGCATGTCTAAGGTCATATATATGCATATTTAGGGTCTAGATATTTTTTTCTTCACTTGGAATTCTAGTTTGCTAACTATTCTACGGGTGACAGATGGGAAAAAGACATGATAGATGACCATTGATCATAACGATGGCCATATATGGCCCTTACTTTCTTGGTTGTTGATTCTTATTTTAGGCTATATATTGCCCTCTTTTTAGGACTTTTAGATTTATATTATATGTTTCCTTGCATATATATATTTTGCATGTTTAATTACATTTTGATATCATTTTTGCTTCTTTTCCAACATGTTTAACGTTATATACACTTCATGTTTTTCCCAATATGTGTTTTTTTTATTTTATTTAGGATTCATTATTTGTTTATTTATTATTTTATGATGCTAATTGTTCTATTTTTTCATGTCTCTTTGAGCAATTTTGTTTTTTATATGCTTGGAGTTTATTTTAGGGGATTAGCACATTTTAAATGCTATCCTTTAAGTGGTTCTTCCTTCTTTGCCTTTACCTTATTATATTACATTTAATTCTTTACATTATTTAATTATGCTTTATGGTTAGTTTGTACTAGTTATTTGGCTATTTTTGTACTTTTCCTCTTTATTTATTTTGTATGTATTTTAATTTAGGGATGTAATAGGTAGTAAAAAAAAGGTTTTTTAGCATGCTTAATGAAAAATTCACATAAAATGTTTTCCACTTAATTAATTGGGTTTTTTAAGTAAATGGACCAATGTCCATTTTTATCCAAAAAAACACACTAAAAAGAGGTTTTGTAAATATATATGAGGGAATCAATATTCTTGTAACACATATCAGAGCCCCACTTGATTTTGATTGGGTTCTCATAAGCCCACTTTTAGGATCTAAGACTTGATATGGCTCATAAAAACTTATAAATTGGCCACTTCACAATAGAAAGGGGGTTAAGCCTATCTCAGTAGTCCTATATTTTATTTAGGGAGTTTGTAAACTCTTGTTGGATTTTTGATATATATAAAAAAATTCTATTTTATATTTACATTTATATTTCATTTTATGCTTTTAATTATTCTTGCATTTTATGTTATTGAATTCAAGATTAAGGAAAATAGCAAAAGTAATGAAAATGCAAATGACAAAAATAAAATAAAATATGAAAATGATAGAAATAATTAATGACACAAAAGTAATAACAATTCTTCCAAATTTAATGAACAATGCATTAATCCTAAACACTTTTCATAGGTAGTGAAGCCATCTTAAGGGGCACATATTCCAGACCTCATAGATAATCATCATACAAACATCTTTGATATTGATGGCTTTCCTTATATTAGAGGCACATCCATTGGAAAGTGTTAGAAACTATAGTAGACATATTGTTTGCTTATGGAATGGAGAAACTTATTGATGATACCACACTAAAATAAATCAAAAGGATAAAGTTTTAATGAATAGAGAATGGTTAAGAATCTATAATGATTCTTTTTCCTTTGTTAATACTCAAAAACACTTGTGATTCTATAAGAAGTTGCCTTAATAGATTTAAATCAAAAGAGATGAACAACAAAGAGAAGTGCTGATATTTTTTGACTTTAGAAGGATTTTACATCTTCTTTTCCATGTTGAGAATTTATACAAGTTGAAGTCATTTAAAGGGAGATCATATTTCTTCAAATCTCTTTTAGACAAGGAGTGATGCACACCAAACCCTGCAGACATCCAACTTGCTTTCCAAAACCTACTTTTAGCACTTGAGATCGAATTAAGGTTTATTTAACTTGTAAAGGCCAGTCGCTTTGCAATGGATAAGGATTTAACCCAATCCAAGATTCCTCAGGCCTCAAAAAGGTATGAGATAATGGCTTAAGGTACCCTCATTCATTATTGGTGTTCAACTTATGAGGGCATCTACTGGGAAGGTCGATATCATAGAGTTGCCACATAATAAAATATTGAGAAATGAGTTCTAACCTCGTGAAGCTGAAACTAGAGATAGTTTGGACTTCACTCCTATTTATACCTTTGGTTGATGTTATGTAAATTAGTTTTAAAGATTAATTTATTTTATTCCTTTCTCACATGAATTATTATGCTAGAATAAATGTTGGAAAGTGGTAAAACATGCATATGAAAATAGTAAAGCATTTAATAATAAATGTAAAAGTAAATTTATAAATAAATTGGGGAACTATTGGGATTCTTTTGAATGAGGACATAGGTCTTCGCATGTATATTTACAAAAAAAAAGCCTTTTAAGTGTAATTTGAATAAAAAATAGGATAATTGATCCCTTGCTACTTTAAAAAAGGAAATCGTATTAGTCTATTTTAAATTAGAAAATTATTTGTATTTATAAACAAAAATCCTTAATTTACATGTTATTTTATAGGTGAAAATCAACACACTGTTCCTTTTTTTATAGAAAATTTCCACTCAAATTCGTATAAAATCATTTGTGAGCTTTTAGATTTATCGTTGAAAAACCATTTATCTGCAACACATAAAGATATGAAAATTAATAATACAAGTAAAACATGTGTAAATTGGACTATTGATCGATTTTAAAACATTGATTTTCTCATGGATATTTATGAAATTCTTTGGTGTGATTTTTTGAATAAAATAGGACATTTGCCCATTTTATGTGAAAATTCTAATTAATTTGATAAAAATATTTAATATGAATTTTTCGGATTGTGGTGCAAAAATTCATTTTTACTAGCTATTATAGATAATTAAATAAAAGGCACGAAAAAATTACAAGCCAAAATAATAAATAAACAAGAAAATAAATCTTTACTACCTCACTTCGTTATATTCTCCGACTCGACCCGGGAGGTAGTTACACATATAAAAATATGATAAGAAAATATAATTAGTAAACAATGCTGAAAATTGACAATAAAAGTAAATAATAATATTAATGACAATATTTATAATAGTAATTATAAATATTTTCATTAAAGCAATAAATACATTAATAATGATAATATTTACAATAAAAAAATTAACATAAATTAATAGCATCAAAATAAAAATAAAAATAATTAATAATATTAAAATTAACAATAAAAAATCAAGGTTAACAAAACATCAATAATAGACATATTCATATTAATGCAATATTAATAATCATGACACAATAAGAACAACAACAAATAATAATAATAATAATAATAATAATAATAATAATAATAATAATAATAATAATAATAATAATAAAACAAACAACAACAACAACAAAATTAACAATAAAGATAAAAATTAACAATAAAAATTAACAATAATAGCAATTAAAATATTAAAAATGACAAAAAAGATAATTAAATATTAATTTAACAATAACACATTAAAAATAAATAAACATGTTAATAAAAATAATAAATATATTAGTAATTGGAATAATAGCAAAAATAATAAATAAGCTAATAAATTAATCTAATATATTAAACAAATAATTTACAAATTAATAATTAACAAAATTAATGTATTGAAATAATTAATTTATTAAGCTAAAATGAGAAATTAATCCATAAATTTGCCTGGTAAATTAACATATTCTACAATTAATTAACAAACAATTAAAAAAATATTAACCAAATTAAACTAATAAATTTACAAAATGAAATCAATAAAACATATATTAAAAATACAATAAATTAAAGAAAATGATTAATTAATTAATTAATTAAAATTAAATACTATATTTTTGGATTTTAAGGACTCGAAAATATTACCTTCAGTGTTAGTTTGTCAAAGAATGATGATTTGGTGGTCTATGGCTTTTTCTCGATTTTATATGATTTTTTTTGGAATTTTTGGAGTTAAAAATATGTAATTTTCATGGGAGAGGAAAAATAACAAAAAAAGGAAAGAAAAGGAAGAAGAAAAAGGTAGGAGAGAGAAACATAAGAGTGGAGTGCAAGAGAGAAAAGAAGAGAACTTCTTTAAGTGGCTCAAAAACCAAACAAAAATATCCCAAAATGGGATATGTAAGAAAAAGATTTTTTTTTCCCTTTTTATTTTCCTGATTCTAGGTGCAAATTGCATTATGGAAGTAAGTCGCGAACTGGGAGAGTGACTTGCTATGGTGAGTCATATATCGGGAGAGTGACTCGCTACAGTGAGTTAAGCCCCGAGAGAGTGACTCACTATGGTGAGTCACGGTTCAGGGGAATGACTTGCTATAGTGAGTCACGCCCTAGGAGAGAAACTCGTTATGGTGAGTCACAAATCGGAAGAGGGACTCACCATGTTGAGTCACAAGCTTCACTCACGAGTCTAGTCCTTGAGTCAAAAATGACTTATGAACTGTTGACTTTTCCATTACCTTTTGACTTCTGCCCTTATTTTTCCAACTGACCTCCAATTTTAAATATTTTACCATTTTTAGGCCTAAAAACACCATTGTTTCTACAAAATGTATTCTAGACAATTGTTACCCTATGTCTTATCTTTCCAATGGGTCAAAAATAACTTAATTTAAATTTTTAGATTGGAATTTATGGCCAAAATACTGACGATTGCTCCTAGGATATTTTTAGGGATACAATTGGTATTATGAATTTGAAAAAATGTTGGAAACAATGGGCTAGGAATTAGGTCATCATCTCTTCATGAACATTCTTCCAAAGTGAGTCTATTTTCTATTAAAATTAGATTCATCTCAATATGAGCTCTTTGGAGGGAGATATACCCGAAATACAATAGATTAATCTAGGTGCAAGGATAGATTTGGGTTATCTATTTTTAAGCCTAATTTTGAGATTCTTAAGGCTGAACTGGGTTTATATGTCTTCATCAAAGTTGTAAATCTTTCTCTTTAGATTCTAATGGCTTTAGAATCATCTAATTATGAGGTTTGTAGGCTGAGCTAAAGCTAAAACACTCCAAATTATTCCAAGTTTTGAAACCCAATTTTCACGTTTTGCACTACTAACACAGGAAAAATAGGGAAAAGACCCAAAAAAGGATTTTTTAACATTTAAAATCCATAAAAGATATCAAAAGGCATTTTGAAAACATAAAATCTAAGGAGAAAGCCTAGTACCTCTACTCTTTATCTATTTTTGAGAAACCATTTTCACATTAGGTAACTCTGATTAGGAGCTGCCTTAGGACATAGTGTCTACAGTTGGCCCTAAGTTTTGGAAACATAGTGCACTGGTGCTTAAGTTAACTAAAATTCAAAGTATTAAGTTAGAAGATGAATACCTATAATAGTAAGCTTTTAATTGCGCTGAACAAATGCCACTCAGGTAGTGAATCTCTAGTCGGGTAGTTACCATTAGCTTGTTGAAGTTTTATTATAGCCAGCTTGTCGACATTTTAACTCTAGATCAGGATATATGATTAAAAATAGCTTATCGGCATATAAAATTAGAGAGGATGACATCTAATTTTGCTCTAGTTTGTTAATGCATATAATCAAGAAGGATGACATCTGATTAATGCCAGCTTATTGGTATACATAATTAAGGAGGAGGACATCTGATTAGTGCTAGATTGTTGGCATGCATAATTAGGGAGAAGGACATTTAATTAGCATTAGCTTATCGGTATGCAGATTTAGGAAGGATGATATTTGATTACCACCAGCTTGTTGGCATGCAGAATCAAGGAAAAGGATATTTGATTAGTGCTAGCTTATCGGCATGCAGAATTAGGGAGGAGGACATCTGATTAGTGTTAGCTTGTAGGCATGTAAAATCAGGGAGGATGATGAATTAACTGCTTTATGAGTGGAGTCTTGCTTTTTACAGATATATGACCTCTTAAGAGGATTTAGGTACCTGTGAAAGGGATCTTTATGTTAGTATACTATCATAATAGAAGAAAATTCTTACTCTTTTTATGGACTTGCATGATTCATTTGATGGAGATCCATCTTCGAGTAAAGAGGCCATATTTTGATAAACACCCTCGAGCATGGTGTGTGAAAATGGTCTTGCTTCATAGAATATTATTTTTCTTCAATTATACTAATCCATCCCATGGGAATTTTCGTCATCATTTAACCATCCACTATATAGAATTGTCCTATGTTAGCTTCGATGTACAAATTCCCTTCTCATTTCTTTGCAAGAAATTACTCATGCAAGAAGGTGCAATAAAAAACATAACTATAAGGTGTGCATAATTCATGTATGTGCACACAAATACGTATGTGAGTTATGTGTGATGAATGTCACATGTGTAATGTGTGCAAAGAGTGACTTGCCGAGAAACACCTACAATTTAAAGTAATTGCGACTCATTATATACTTTAAACTTGAACTTTATTATTCCTTGAATAAGTTGAATAGACCATATTTTCAACTAATTTAATCTCAACAAGAGAAGTTAAGGGATCATTCTTAATGAGGGAACATAAGAATGGACATGTTAATACCGAGGCCAATCAAATCAACATATAAACATAATGTATACCAAGCAATTTCTGTGTATTTGTCCTGAAGGCAAAAAAATAATTTTTTCTTTTGAAAATCAAATTTTAAATATGAATTTAGGGAAAAGGTTCGACTTGAATGCATAAGTGCATTCGTGGCCTTCCACTTAAAGCTTAAGAAATACCATATGCCTCTTCTTACATACCAAACCTTACTATAAGGTCATCTTCACTAGGTTTAATAAGATCGAGCCCAAAATCATGAGATCTTGCCATGGTTGTAATGTTAGGCTTAGGTAAATGGCTAACAAAGAGAGGTTAGGTTGCTAAAGGAACATGACAACTATGTGTTTTTAATTGACAAGAGGATTATTTTCTACCCGTTTTTCACTCTCAAAGTATTCTCACTTTTGACTTTAGTGAATAACTAACTTAGGATTGTTTGAGATGTAGTAGCTCAAGGTTTCCCTTTCCATTTTGTCTCTTTTTTTATTCTCACTATCACGATGTTGACTTCAAGGATTTTTTTCCTTTACTTTTCTCTTTTTTTCTTTATTAATTTTTTTCTTTTTTTCTTTTCTTTATTTCTTTTGTATTTCTTCTTCCTTTTTTCATTTCTTTTTTTTTCTTTAATCTAACAAACACTAATTCCTTATGAATGGAATTCATATAAAAGATTGGTAGAAATTTATTTCCCCCATATTTGATTTGATAAATCAGCTTTACCATAGTGGCCATATTCTTGAGGGGAAGCCAAAATCATTTTTGGTAAAGGGGGCCATTTCAATATATGTTACAATGAAATAAACATGGATTCAGCATGATTGTAATAAAAGCTCGTGGGTCTAATAAGCGATTATAAAATTACGGTAGGAGAAAATCATTTAGAAAGCTATACAAAGAAAGGCTGCCTAAATCATTTTCTAGAATCTATCTCATCATAGGATCACTTTGATGGGTAATCAAAAAGAATCTAGTGCTCTTATTGAGTTTCACCCAATCCCTATATTTGTAAATTGTTTTTTTCTCATTTTAAAAATGATCTGAAGTGTTTAAGATTTTGAAATTGCATGGTATAGCGAGGGCTTTTATGCAATTCAAAAGACATAGAAAGCATGACTATCTCTTACATAGCCCATGCTTGAATGAATCATAAATTTCTAAAATTTATATCATTTGCAATTGAGAATTACCGAGATGAAATAAAATTTCAATTTAATGTAAATTAGCAAAAGACAATTATGTCAAACTCCAGACATTGCTTTGCAAGAAAATAAATTAAATTTAAGGCATAAGTTGCTTTAATTATGAATACTCCTTGTATTTCAGAAAAAGGAGAGTGTCATGGCAGTCACAATCATTTTGAATGTATTTGGAAGACAGTGGTTGTCGAGCTTGGGTTCGGAAAAAAGGGATAATCCTTAATTTTAAAATTGATAAAAATTATTACATTAGGATCTTAGGATATAACTTGATAATATAAATTATACTTGAGGCCCAAGCTATTTTAGCAGGGGTCCTCCCTGAGATTAATAAATGGATGGTGCTGGAACAATCATCCTAGATGCAATGGAAAGGCAATGACCCTCGAATCATTCTTAAGAAAAGGATAGTGCCATAGCTATTTTTAGATGCATTAGGGAGGTAATAATCTATGAACCTATAAATTTAAAAGAATGCCATGTTAAAACCTTGGAGTATAACTTGGCTAGATAAATTAAGTTAGAAGCACTCCCTGAAATCAGAAAAAGAACAGAGTTGTGATAACCATAAATACATTAAGGAAGTGAAGATCCCCAAACCTTCAAAATAAAATTATGTCAAAATCTCAGCAAGACAAATTAAATAATGGATACTTCCTAAAAATGGCAAAATAATGGTGCTACGATGACCATTACATTTGACACTAGGAATTCTTAAGCCTCAAGCTTTGTAATGAAGGCTCAGGGGAATTACTGAGAGAAGAGTAGCAGAGTATGCTATCACTTTACCTTTAAGGTTAGGTGCAATGATGTTGTGTATGTATAGAGAATTATGTGTGAAACACTATGTACAAAATCATATAAAAGATGCACATAAGAAGTTTCACATGCGAAACACACACAATGGATTTGATGCAAAGTATGTGAAAATGGATTATACATGCTAATACATGTAGAAAAATTATGTATGAAACATTCATAGAATATGCACAAATGGAAATATGTGTGTGTGCGCATATGCATGCAAGGAATTATATATGTCTAGACACTCATGTCAAAAGAAAGCATGTATGAATGCATGAAAGCATACATAAATGTATAAATGCATGCAGAAAATGTAGGAATGCATGCAAAAGTGTATGAATGTATGAAAAAATACAATAATATATGTAGTGATGCAAGAATGTATGCATGAAATACATAAATGCATGAAATATACATAGATGTATGAATGTATGCATGAAATTAAGGGATGTATGAAATGCACAAATACAAGAAGTGTGTATGAACTTATAGCCTACACCATGGGTTATTAGGGGATTTCATCTTAGTTATGAATTGGCTGATGGCCTTAGACAAGCTTCCTCTAGTTATCCACCTTAGTTTTTTCTACTTTACCCTCTTTATGGGCTCTCTTATTATTTTTAGGGCAAGCAATTTATTGCCGCTACACTTTTGGCAAAAGAAATTCCATTTCCTCATGAACTATAATGCAGTCACCCCATTAGGTGTTGTGCCATGATGAGCTTGTAATCTTATTCTTTTACTCAAAAGTTATGTCCTTTACTTTAAGGATTAATGGTGACTGGAGATAAACTCTCTACCACTAGAACTCTAGCTTGTGTCTCAAGCTATGTGTGAAGCTTTCTATTTAAAGTGACTAAAGCATCAAAAACTTCTATCATCGGTTGTCAAACTAGTTCCTCAAGACTACTCTTTCTTCCAAAGATTTGGGCAACATACTGGATGACCCTTTACTAACAAAACTATTTTCTATGGCTATGTTATTTTGCAGATTTATCCTATCTGGTAGTTAACATTGATATCGAAAGAACCAATTGGTGACTACCGTCAATTTGGCACGGTCTCATGCATTTCTAATAGGCTGACTACATTACATTTTCTATGTCAATGGTTGGGATTTTTGCTTACCACTCTTAATGGTAACCTGAGCATCAATTTCTATACAAGCTATGCAAAGCCACAATTTGGATTATAGGTCACTATACTAGACAACTAGAAAGACTATAAGACACTGTGAGGTAATCTTTTATTGTCTACATTGTGTCAAGCTATCATTTCTTCTGAATAAATCAACCTGAAGATTCGGCACATAGAGACCTAAAGAGTGGGATCTTATTATATTGTTTAGGTGCAAAGCATAAGTGACTAGCCTCATAGTTAATTAGAGTAACATGACTCAAAAACATAATCTCTGGGTATAAGAGCTAAGAGGCCAACTAGTTGCTCAGTCTTTCCCAGCTTTCACAAGATAGGATATACTCCTCCATGATAAAGAATTAACCACGAGCTTAGAAACTACCAGTAATAAGTCTTTGGATACTTTTACTACCTTTGCCTATAAGGCTAATGGTACTTTTAACTCGTATAATCCCACCGTTGATGGCCTCTGATAACTTCCATTATCAAATGAGAAATCCCGCTTCCATAAGTTATTTTCAAATAGGCTTTAAGAAAGTTTTCTTTAGGCACCTTCCCTTTGTTTTTTCTACCTTGCCATCTTTCCGAGCTTTCTTATTGCTCCCCTGAAAGGCAATCCATCTCTGCCTTCTTCTACTGAAGATAACCTCTTCCTTAGTGGACCGCATATACCATCTGATGCTCCCAAGGACTTAGAAAGAAACCCTGTTGTTTCCTTTACACTAATTCAGTAACTTTTCAAATAAACTAACCTATTGGGCATCTTTTTACCAGCTATTAAAACTCACAGTTCTACATTTTTACTTTTCCCATTTAAAGTTTCACCCCTTTTTTATTAACTTATAGTTGTCTTGAGCCATGAGTTAACTACAAAAGGAGTGATTGTTTGAGCCTTACCCTTACTAACAACCCTTTGCCCTCCAAACATTTATAGTTACCAAAAATAATGCAAGAACATTTCTAATTCATGCGGTTTAAGTGGCATAACTTTTTCTTTGCCGACCCATATTAAACTCTATTTGCAACACTTATAAAAAATAAGCTTTTAGACACTAAGAGGTGGCTCTCCTCTATAGTGTACCACCAACATAGTGTCCTAATGGGGATGATAAGAACATCTCAAAAGAAGTATCTCACACTTGAGGTATTGCTTTTACCTTTTGAAAATCTAATTTCACTGTAAGCTCTAACATATGCAATAAATTTTTTGTGTATATTAATCACATGTTTATGCCTAGCTTATATATGCATTCTTGTTTACAAGCATCATATAGCAATAACAACAAATATACCTAGACATATAAAGCAAAAGCATATGTTTCATTCAACCTCAAGGAGTAACACTTTATTTGCACCAGACTCCTATCATCAATCAACTTTCATGGGTTTTCTTTATCGAATATTTGCTCTCAACCCTTAATTTTTACCTATGATGCATTTTTCAATTTTTACCCTAGTGGGGTGCTAAATTTAATCAAGGTTGCCCTTTTTCCATTTTCAATCTGCAGGTTTTTTTTTGCCTTTGTCATGAAACCTTCTTTATTCTATCATCACTACTTGACTTATTAAACCCTTTGGACTATTATTGGTGAAAATTGATTATCCCTTATAATTGTAGCTCCTTCAACAGAAAGATTTAACTTTAATTCAAGGAGCTAAAAGCATAGGACTTGAATGGTTTCTTCCAACGAGTGGCTTTTCAAAAATTAAAGCTAACCTTTATCTCCTTTCCATGATTGGCCAAGATATTCTCCTTTAAGTTGCAAAAGATCATGCTTTGCTCATCTGGCTTTAATCATTGAACTTTGTTGAAACAACATTTATAGGTTGAGGCCGAATCTTGATTGGTTGCATTATGCTTATCCCCAAATGTTAAAGAGAGAGGAACAATCTTTGAAATTTCGCCTACCATCTTGTTTCTTGATTTATGTTAGCCATACAAGCTTCCATATAAGTTCTCCATAATGGGTTACTTAGGATAATGAATTGAGTTGGCCACTTGTGATTCATTCTCCAATTCTTCTTTAAGGCATCTTTAAGAAATCTGTGTGCTACTAAGTAATAGGACTATGGCTTCCTATTAGTTTCATCAATGTTCATCACTTGGAAATTCCATCTTATCTTTCTTTCCCTCTGGTTTAAGTCTTCGAATTTGTTACTTTGTTTGTATAAAATAATCATTTATGAGTTTTTAGATTTATCATTGAAAAACCATTTGTTTGGAACACATAAAGACATGAGAAATAATAATATAAGTAAAACATGCATAAATTAGGCTTTTGATTGATTTGGGACCACTGGTTCCCTTATGCATATTTATGAAATTATTTGGTGTGATTTTTGGAATAAAATAAGACATTAGTCCATTTCATGAGAAAAATCAAATTATAAAAATATTTAATATGAATTTTACTAATTATTGTGCAAAAAATTATTTTTACTAACTATTACAGATAATGAAATAAAAAGAATGAAAAAAATTATAGGCCCAAATAATAAATAAACAAGAAAATAAATCATAACTACCCCACTTTGCCATATTCTCCGACTCGACTTGGGAGAGAGTTACAAATATAAAAATATGATAAGAAATGGTAATTATTATACAATGATAAAAAATGATAATAAAAGTAAATAATAATATTAATGATAATATTTATGATAGTAATTATAAATATTATTATTAAAGCAATATATGCATTAATAATGATAATATTTACAATAATAAAATTAACACAAATTAATAACATCAAAATCATAATAACAATAATTAATAATATTAAAATTAACAATAAAAAATCAAAGTTAATAAAACGTAAATAACATGCATATTTATATTAATGCAATATTAATAATTATGAAACAACAACAACAATAACAACAACAACAATAATAATAATAATAATAATAATAATAATAATAATAATAATATTATTATTATTATTATTATTATTATTATTATTATTATTATTATTATTAACAAAATTAACAATAAAGATTAAAATTAAAAATAATATTAATAATGCAAAAATAGCAAAATTAATGGCAATATTAACAATTAAATTAATAAAATTGACAAAAAGATAATTAAATATTAATTTAACAATAACACATTTAAAATAAATAAACAAGTTAATAAAAATAATAAAAATATAATAGTGATTGGAATAATAGCAAAAATAATAAATAAGCGAATAAATTAATCTAATATATTAAACAAACAATTTACAAATTAATAATTAACCCAATTAATGCAATGAAATAATTAATTTATTAAAGTAAAATAAGAAATTAATTCATAAATTTGGTTAGTAAATTAACATATTTTACAATTAATTAACAAACAATTAACAAAATATTAACCAAATTAAACTAATAAATTTACAAAATTAAATCAATAAAACATATATTAAAAATACAATAAATCCAAGAAAATGATTATTTACTTAATTAATTAAAATTGAATATTAGATTTTTGGGTTTTAAGGACTCGATAATATTACCTTAAGTGTTGGTTTGTCAAAGAATGAAGATTCGGTATTTTATGACTTTTTTCCAATTTTATATGATTTTTTTTGGAATTTTTATAGTTAAAAATATGTATTTTTCATGAGAAAGGATGCAGAAGAAAGAAATGAAAGAAAAGGAAGAAGATGAAGGTAGGAGAGAGAAATGTGAGAGTTGAGTCCAAGTGAGAGAATAAGAGACAACTTTAAAAGGCATAAAAACCAAAGAAAAATATCCAAAAATACGATATGTATGAAAAAGATATTTTCCCTTTTGTTTTTGCTTTTGGGTGCAAATTACACTCTAAAAGTAAGTCACGGATTGGAAGATTGACTCGCTATGGTGAGTCACGCCTTGGGAGAGTGACTCACTATGGTAAGTCACTCTTTAGAGCAGTAACTCGCTATAGGGAGTTACACCCCAAGAGACTGACTCATTATGGTGAGTTACAGACAAAGAAAGTGACTTGCCATGGTGTGTCACGGACTCCACTCGTGGCCTAACTCGGGATTCAACAATGTGTTAGAGAGTATGCCCTAGAGCCCATGTAATAGGGATGTTTTTCATATGTATGAATTTATATTCTTAATAAAAGGCATCATTCATTTATTAATGCTATATTTAAATACATGAGTTTGTAAATCTTAAATTAATAAATGAAGTCCTAGATATTATAAACACAGTGCAAAGGCAATCATGAAAGTGTTCATGATATGAGATGTCTATTGCATGCAAATGCGTTAATATCTGAATATCCCTAGTCATAGAATTAACAAGATAAGGATATTGTTAATTCAGACAGACTAGCACATGTTATGCTTCTTGAATGGTTCAAGCAGTGGTTCTCATAACTGTGATTATGAAAGATAATCAAAGCTAACATGTGGATGCTTGTTAGAAGAACAAGTTCATTGGAGACCTGCATAGAGAATCCTTACATGGATATTAAATCTATGTTAGTGAGGAATCTCTTCATAACGGTTGTGCAAGTATCCTTAGACTTGAGATCACCAAAGTTACCTTAAGTAGCAAGTGGTATACTTTGACTCCATAATTGATTACTTCCAACTGGGAGTGAACATAGTTAGGAGATTGGGTATATCATGACCTACTTGAAGATAGTTGAGTGATTGACAAAGGATTCACCATCCCAGATTTAATAAGGGAAGTTATCTTGCATGATTCTATAATTGCCTTGTTCAGAAAATCTCTAGCCAGAGTAATATGCCAAGATGGATAGAGATCCATGAAGGGCATTTTGGTAACAATGGTTAAATTAATAGAACATACATAATTAGATTTATATGAGTTGACAAAAATCCATACTCAGAATCTAATTGAGATAAGAGTGGTGAAAGCAGTAATTGCACGGTAACTATTTCTATGGAAGGGTATAGTCAAACCACATGACTTTCCTGACATTTGGGTAGTCATGATGCCTAGCTAGAGGCCAATCATGACTTATATAATGATGTATCAAAATATCAATAGGGATTAATAAAATGATTTGAAGGAGTTTAAATCATGTGAGTTTTTGATAGAACTCACAATTACATATTATACTGCCAACATGGACAGGAACCCAATAGGTCACACACATATAGAGAAAAGGATAAAATGGTAAAATGATAAGGATAATAATAAAAGGGTAGAGAAGTGAATAAGATAATGATTAATTAAAGAGTTTAATTAATTATGATCAAGTAAAATTGTTCGCGGAACTTTTGAGAAATGTTATGTAAAATTGGACCTAATTGAAATAATGTATTTCATGATTAATTATTATTGTCTTATAAGTATTATAGGACTACTATAAGTGTTATTGGACTGATATAATAATTAATAAGTCCATTAGAGAAGTTATAAAGGGGACAGAGGAATGGAGCTGGTGTGGAAGCCCTTCTGTAGAGGGCCACACGCCAACTCCATACAGAAGGCCTTAATGGCCTATTTCTTGGACCAAATTAATTTATATATGTTACATAAGTGTTATGGAACCTAAATATTTAATGTGGTTGGATTTGAAATCTATTTGGGTATTTAAATCCAATTAGTTGCACAAAAGGCCTAGTTTGTGGGTTTTGTGCATAGTCTTTTATGAAAAGGTTTAATTTGGATTTAATTAAGCCCAAATGATTATAATTAATTCTAGAGGCCCAATTAATAATTCTCCAGCAATTTTAAAGAGTCTAATCTCATTAAAAGTTAGAATTTTAACCTAACTATAAAAGTCCAACTAATAAAGAATTAGGGTTAAGTGATTAAACACATAAGAAAGTCTTTTATTCTAACTCTCTCTCCCTTTTGCGCCACTTCCCTTGCTAGCTCTTGAGAATTTTGGCCACTCCTAGTTACACACCAATTGTTGGTTCAATTTATCCTTCTCTAGTGTGGATTACTCATTGGAGGTGTTCGATTTTGGATACTGTGGTTTGCGACAATCCGGTGCGAAGTAAAATCAACGTTCAACAAAAATCAAAGGTGATTTTTCTTATTCTCATATAGTTATATTGTATATTCATGGCAAGATCAGTAATTTTGGTTAAAAAATTTTAAATTCCGCTTATGTATGAGATGCATGTAACCGATAAATTACAACATGGTATCAGAGCCAGGTTTTGCCATGGATATACAATTCTATATTTTTCTGCGGAATAAGTTTTGTTTTATTTTGAGTTATCTATTTCATGAACTTTAAAATATCAGATTTAATTGTTCATGAATGAGAAATATTGATTTCTGGTTGTATGTATGATCAAATAAATTTGACGGAAATAAAAACGAAACTTTTGAAGAAAAGTAACTAGGGTTTTGCGTGAAACCCATTAGGGTTTTGCATGAAACCCATGTAATTTTAAGGGGCTGTTCTAATTTAATTTCTTATGGATCCATTAAAACTTCATTTAGATGATATTATATGTGTTTAATATGTGATATTAAGCCATATGATCGAACGGAATTAAAATCGAACAAGTTTTGCATGAAAACTAGTTAATCGAAAAGTTCGATAAATTGGTGTTCTTCGTGTGTTCTTGATATGTTCTTGATGTGTTCTTGGTTATTTTAATCTTCTAAATCAGATATATATGATATATTAAAGTGTTTTTAATTAATTGGATTAATTAAAATTGGCCTTAAATTAATTTGATTAATTTTAATTTATTAAAACCACTTAATGGGCTTAATTATGTTTACGGACTTGGTTTAAATTAGTGAATGACTTGGTGGGCCCAAGGAGCTGATTTAAATTAAATATTATAAACATTAATTAAGTTTATTAATGGTTTTTAAGGGCTGGAGTGGGCTTGCCTCATTCCAAAAGGCCCAAATGGTCCACTAGACACAAAACTAGTTTGTGTGTGAATACATTTAGGGTTTATTTTGGTGGGTTTCGACATACCCTTGATCTTAAGCCCAAAATTAATTCTTTTAATTATTTAATATGATTAATTAATTAAATAATCAATTAATAATCAATTGGATTGATTATTAAGGCAAGAACACATGCATGCAAAAGAAAAGGTTTCCTAAAATGAAAGTTTCCAAAATGGAAAAAAGTTTCCTAATTTGATCACATTGTTAAAATAAATCAAAAGCTTGTTTCAAGAGTTGAAACAAAGTTAGTAATCCATTTCTTTATGCATTAGAAAGGCATATAAGGGTGTATGATTGGCATAATGGATAGTTATGGACAAGGTATTGGATTTTAACGGTTACATGCATCACATACATGAGCGAAATTTTAAAATTTTTTAACCATTAGATCTGATCTTGCCATGAATACACAATATAAATATATGAGAATAAGAAAAATCACCTATGATTTTTGTTGAACAGTTGATTTTACTTCGCACCAGGTTGTCGCAAACCACAGTGTCAAAAATCGAACACCTCCAATGAGTAATCCACACTAGAGAAGGGTAAATTGAACCATTAAATTGGCGTAATACAAAGAGTGGCCGAAATCCAAGAGGCTAGCAATGGAAGTGGCGCAAAAAGGGAAAGAGATTAAGAGAAAAGACTTTCATTTTATTTTAATCACTTAACCCTAATTCTCATTAGTTAGCCTTTCATAGTTAGGTTAAAATTCCAACTCCTTAATGAGATTGGGCTCTTTAAAATTGCTGGAGAATTATTAATTGGGCCTCTGGAATTAATTATAATCATTTGGGCTTAATTAAATCCAAATTAAATCTTTTCATAAAAGACCATGCACAAAATCCACAAACTAGGCCCTTTGTGCATCTAATTGGATTTAAATACCCAAATGGATTCCAAATCCAACCAAATTAAATATGTGAGTTTCATAACACTTTTGTAACATATATAAATTAATTTGGTCCAAGAAAAATCCCTCTAAGCCCTTCTGTATGGAGTTGGCATGTGGCCCTCTTCTAGAGGGCTTTCGCCAACTTTCTTCATTCCTCTGGCCCTTAATAATTCATCCAATGGTTCTATTAATTATTATATCAGTCCTATAACACTTATAGTAGCCTTATAACACTTATAAGACAATAATAATTAATCATGAAATACATTATTTCATTTAGGTCCAATTTACAGAACATTTCTCAAAAGTTCCGCGGACAATTTTATCTGATCATAATTAATTAAACTCTTTAATTAATTATTATCATATTCTCTTCTCTACCTTCATAATAATATCAAATATTATTATCCTTGTCATTTTACCATTTTACCCTTTTCTCTATATGTGTGTGACCTATTGGGTTCCTGTCCATGTTGGCAGTATAATATGTAATTGTGAGTTCTATTCAAAACTCACATGATTTAAACTCCTTTAAATCATTTTATCAATCTCTATTGATATTTTGATACATCATTATACAAGTCATGATTGGCCTCTAGCTAGGCATCATGACTACCCAAATGTCAGGAAAATCATGTGGTTTGACTGTACCCTTCCATAGAAACAGTTACCGTGCAATTACTCCTTTCACCACTCTTATCTCAATTAGATTCTGAGTATGGATTTATGTCAACTCATATAAATCTAATTATGTATGTTCTATTAATTTAACCATTGTTCCTAAAATGCCCTTCATGGATCTCCATCCATCTCAGCATATTACTCTAGCCAGAGAATCTATAAACAAGGCAATTATAGAATCATGCGAGATAACTTCCCTTGTTAAATCTGGGATGGTGAATCCTTTGTCAATCACTCAACTATCTTCAAGTAGGTCATGATATACCCAATCTCCTAACTATGTTCACTTCCAGTTGGAAGTAATCAGTTATGGAGTCAAAGTATACCACTTGCTACTTAAGATAACTTTGGTGATCTCAAGTCTAAGGATACTTGCACAACCGCTATGAAGAGATTCCTCACTGACATAGATTTAATATCCATATGAGGATTCTCTTTGCAGGTCTCTAATGAACTTGTTCCTCTAACAAGCATCCACATGTTAGCTTTGATTATCATCCATAATCACAGTTATGAGAACCACTGCTTGAACCATTCAAGAAGCATAACATGTGCTAGTCTGTCCGAATTAACAATGTCCTATCTTGTTAATTCTATGACTAGGGATATTTAGATATTAACACATTTGCATGCGATAGACATCTCACATCATGAACACCTTCATGATTGCCTTTGCACTGTGTTTATAATATCTAGGACTTCATTTATTAATTTAAGATTTACAAACTCATGTATTCAAACATAGCATTAATAAATGAATGATGCCTTTCATTAAGAATATAAATTTCACACATATGAAAAACATCCCTATTACATGGGCTCTAGGGCATACTCTCTAACACAAGGCCCAATGTGATTGAGCATTATGCATGTTTTGGCCCAATGAGGACTTTCATGTCCCGGCCACTTGTTTTTAGTTTGTATTTCTTTTCAAGTTGTAATATATAATTGGATTACTTAGATTAGAATTAGAAATAGAGATGGAGACCATTTTCAAGGAGCAAGATGGGCTAGATGGAGATCCAACAAGCTTGAAGATAATGTAATTATTTTTCTTGTTTGAATCATGCATACTACCTAGGTATGACCTTTTGATTTCGCTCTTGGCTCGGGGAAATCAATGTAGTAAGGTCCATAACTACACCATATTTGTATGCTTATATTTATGTGATAGATATAGGATGCATACCAATGTATGCCAACCACGTATGATGAGACTTAATTAACTAAAACCTGCAAAACATATACTAAGGTATATAAGCCTTCCATTAATTTGAGGAGAACCAGAGTTCTTTATAGTGTGGGTTGTTGACCACAGTCAAGCTCACATTATATCGAATATGTTCAAATCTAATTAAATGGGTCATCTTAGCTAGCCTATTAGCTTGTTGACCACAGTCAAGGCTAATGGTTCTAGAGGCAAGATTAGGGAATGCATATACGATATGCATGCATCAAGAGTTGATAACCTAATGATCCAATAGTTGTGTAGAGACACAATTGGTATAGAGATACCTACCTTTCAAGGGTATTGAGTTTGGCTTGTTGACCACAGTGAAGGTCAAATTACATATCAAGGATTGGATATTGGCCCACTAAGAAAACCATCGGGTTTTCTCGGATTATATAATGAGGGCTATTAATTCGCAATAATATAGTGGGAGTAAATGGATTAATTAAAAACCTTATTAATGCATACATATATATGAACATACTCTCATATCTTTTCTTTTTCACATCTAGGTCATTATCATGAGCACATCAAACACTAATATATGATCAATCTTGGATAACAAGCTAGTTGGCAGCAACTATTATGATTGGATCAGGCAAGTGAGAATTGTTCTCAGAGCTAAAAAGATCCACTATGTCTTGGATAAAGATCCATCACCATTTCCATCAGATGATGCCATTGATGAGATCAAAGGCATTTATCGAAAATACATGGAGGATAGTGAAGCAACAGCATGTCTGATGCTGGGTGCTATGTCCTCGGAGCTTCAGAAGTAACATGAGATGATGGATGCTAGAACCAATGTTTTGCATCTAGAGAAGCTATGTTCTTATCAGGCTAGAACTGAGCAATATGAGATTGCTCGAGCTCTATTTAGCTGCAAAATGGTGGAAGGCACTTTAGCTGCTACTCATGCATTGAAGATGTATGGGTATATTGAGCATTTGAGTAGACTTGGCTATGTTATGGATAACGATCTATACATAGATTTAATCTTGTACTCATTGGCTCTAAGTTATGCACCTTTTGTGCTTGACTTCAACATGAACAAGATCCAAGTATCCATTCCTGAGTTAATCAATATGCTCAAGATAGCTGATGGATCATTTAAGAAGGATCCAAAAAGTGTCATGGTTGTCACTTCTGCTAAAGGCAAGAAGCAGAAGAAGAAGAAGAAGATAACCAAGGCACAGCCAAAGAATGGTGGGATATCAAAGAAAAAGGTTGTCAAGAAAGAGAATCCCAAAGGAACTTGCTTCCATTGTGGAAAAGATGGTCATTGGAAGCATAACTACAAGGCCTATCTAGATTTTCTCAAGGAGAAGAAGCAAGCTGATGCTTCTACTTCAGGTATTCATATGCTTGAAATTAATAATTATTCTATTGCTTCAAAATAATCTTGGGTATTAGATACCGGATGTGGATCTCACTTATGTAATGATCTACAGGGGCTTAGAAGCTTTAGAAGAGTTGGAAAGGCAGAGATATGTTTGCAGTCAGCTACTGGACAGAACATCTCTACAACAGTTGTGGGGACTTACTATTTGCCTCTTCCTAGTGGATTAGTACTGGAATTAAATAATTGTTATTATGTTCCAGCTTTGTCCAAAAGTATTATTTCTTTCAGTTGTTTGATGAACGATTATGATATTTCTTTAAAGGACAAATGTTGTTACATTTTTAAGAACAATATGTTTTATGCAAAAGCTATCATTGAGAATGGTATATTTGTTCTTGATTTAATTAAAGAAGTACATAATGTGGATACCAAAAGAATGAAACATGATAATCTAAATACCTCATACTTATGGCATTGTCATTTAGGCCATATAAATGAAAAACGCATGACCAAATTGAACAAGTCAGGTGATTTGGGATCATTTGATTATGAATCATTTCATACATGCGAATCTTGTTTATTGGGAAAAATGACAAAAGCTCTCTTTATTGGTAAAGGAGAACGAGCTAAAATGGTTTTGGACTTAATACATTAAGATATATGTGGTCCAATGACTACGCATGCTAGAGGAGGTTACTCCTACTTCATTACTTTCATAAATGATTATTCCAGGTTTGGATATATCTATCTAATGAAATATAAATCAGAAGCATTTGAAAAGTTTAAAGAATTCAGAAATGAAGTGGAGAAACAACTTGGCAAAAGTATTAAAACACTTAGATTAGATCGAGGTAGAGAATACTTAAGCCAAGAGTTTCAGGATTATCTTAGAGATAATGGGATTTTATCTCAATGGACTCCACCATATACACCATAACACAATGGTGTATCTGAAAGGAGAAATCGAACACTATTAGATATGGTTCGATCAATGATGAGCCGAGCGGACTTGCCTAATTCCTTTTGGGAATATGCACTAGAAACTACTATTTATGTGTTAAACAGAGTTCCTAGTAAATTGGTTGATATTACTCCATATGAGATGTGGAATAACAAGAAACCCACGCTTTCTCATATGAAAGTATGGAGTTGCCCTGCTTATGTGAAGAGGACAATATTAGACAAACTGGATGTTAAGTCTGACAAATGTTTATTTGTGGGATATCCAAAAGAAACATTTGGATATTATTTCTATCTTCCTTTAGAGCAAAAGGTGTTTGTTTCAAGGCATGTTGTCTTCTTGGAAAGAGAATTTCTCCTACGAGAGGATAGTGGGAGTAAAATTGAACTTGGTGAAGTTCAAGACCCATAAATAGAAGATGATTAACCGATTGAACCCGAAACTGGATTTCATAATGATGAGATTGCAGTTGAACCTGATTACTCACAAAATCCTAGAAGATCTACTAGGATGCATTCTATCCCTATGAGATATGGATTTCACATTGATTCGGATAGAGGCATAATTGTAGTAGAGGACAATGAGCCTACAAGCTATCAAGAAGTTTTGAACAGTTCAGAACGTGATTTATGGCTTAAGGCTATGCAGTCTGAGATGGACTCCATGTATGAGATAAAAATTTTGGACTTTAACTCAACCACCTGAAGGGATAAAACCCATAGTGAAACACCCTAAACCACATCTTTACTATATATAATGCAATCTACGTCATTTTATCCAAATAATCATATAACTAATATACTAATCAGGACTTTCACATCTTTACTGTACATTTAAATTTGAATAAGCATATTGACTTCATATGCAATCCCAATATCTTAATAATTATACTATATCATCATACTTTAGCCATTTTTCTTTCATGTGTATCCTTCAGCATTTCAGCACATTTATATGAAGTATTATAGCTTCTAGATGCATGCATAAACCAGCATTCTAACTATGAGCTTATTACAAACTTCATTTCCATATAACTTACATATACATATATTACAACCCTTATACATATTAAACAAGTAAGGAACTAAACAAGATTTATCAAATGTTTCCTACATCCACTTCTATAGACTGGTGTTGGCCTGTCCTGATGCAGAAATAGTTTCTGTGCAAAAGCCTTGACTACCAAAACCTACACGGATCAAAATAACCCGTGCTAAGCTATACAGCTTAGTGGGTATTCTAAACATGAAAGACAACCACTCACAGTGGTCGTCAAAAAATATAGGATATTCAAAACAATTGAATAATAATAATACTTGCATAACAAGATAACCCTTCACAATTTATTCAGCATACTTGAGTTCATACAATTCAATATGAGATATGTATATAATATAAATAGATACCAATACATGTTTAAGAAACCACTGTTAAACATGATAAATCATATATCAGATGCATAGTTCATACTGTGATTAACTGTGATACATTATTGCTTTACTTTAGCCTGCTTGAGTTCTAAGAGTGGATAACGGGATCGGTGGATACCGAGGGTATCAAAACTATGGATATCCGAAGATATCAAAACTATGGACCCATCAGGGCCAACTGTACGATGGACCGGTCAAAGACCCACACGAGGGCAAGTAACAACCATAATGGCTGTGCAAGATCCAACAGGATCAATTATACTGTGGACCTAAAAAGGTCGACTGTGGCAGCTGCAATATCCCTATAGACGCCTATCTATCCACAATTGAACTATAACTGCAGGCAAATTCTATTTAATCTTTCCTTCATATATCATACTTGCACTTATAGTGTTCATTTTGCACATGTATAATCATATGATAGCTACATTATTACTATGACATAACTGCATATGTAAGTTCATTTTATGATACAATTACTTTTTATATACCATCATTAGATATCTCATATTAGCATAATCATGATATGTTAATCAAGTAATGCATCATACCTATTCAATTGCTCATACATTCATATACATAATCATAAATGTACATACCTGTAGATACATTCGCTTATAGTAGGCTTATTCTTATAAGCATGTTGATCAATGTGCATACATTTATCATTAATCAAATCATGTACTATACAAATATCAACATGTTTCCTATTTCATAGCATAGGTATACATTCATAGGCAATTTCCAATGTAAGTGATACAAATTTATATACACACGAGTATATGACTCTCGTATACTTGCATTCTAGGTCTATGTTGTTCAGTCATATGTGCAACACATGGGGATAGTCTAATATACTGATAAAGGTGAATAAAAAACATAGTTATGAGCCAAAATCATGCTGTCGCGCTCGCGGCAAGTGTCACGCTCGCGACAGTATGCTTGGCCATACGAGTTTTTCACCCTGTCCCCAAAATCCTGCAAACTGCTTAATAATTTTATTTTGTACATCATTTTTGACACAATAAACGGCCTTTTTAGAAAAAGTTTTCTTCTAAAAAGTTGTAGATATACATTTCTTGTTTCTATAACATCAAAAATATTTTCAATATCATTTCTAGAACTCGAGATATGTTGAAATTACTAAAGACTGTTCATCATAGTAGGCTACACAGAATTTCCGATTTTCAAGTGAAAATTAGGCAATGTTGTAGGCATTATTTGACTTCATTTTCTTCATATAAATTGTAGGTTTTGAAGTCTATTTTAAGTAGGAATTAACCCCTTGTCATTCTGATTAATTTACAATCAATTATGAAGATTTTACCCTAAGATGTTCAAAATCGGATTCAAAGATGTATCTAATATTCAATCAATGTAGAGATAATTTAAAGGCCAAATTAGTACTATTTTTCAACTACACTATTATAACTATATCTCATATGAAACTATCAAAATTCATATAGCTTTAAATTAAGGTCATGAACTCATTTTTATATCTAAATTACAGTCAATAGTTTAAGCAAATCTTCATGCAATACCTATTGATACAAAGTCTAAATTCATATCTCATTTCAATTGTTTCATCTATCACACATAAACACCTTGTTGATTCAATTAACAATCACTTGCATGCATGGAGAGTACCATCCCATACCTTGGCCGAACCCTTTATCACCCTAGCTTTCAATCCCTTGCAATATCCTTCCCTTTATTCCTTCTACCTTCCTCTTCTCCTTCACAAACATCATTATCATCATCAATTATAATTTCCAGCATTTATCCATCATTTACCTCAACCAAGATGAGAGGAAGAAGAAGAAGATGATGATGAAATTCAATAGAGACCACTTACCTTAGAGTTATGCACTTAATTGCCTTAATTAACCATCAAGATTTGTCACTTAAATTTCTTGAAGACTCAAAGACTTTGTATGAAAATTGAAAGGAATTGAATCTCTGGTTTTTCCTCTCACCATTGCCGACCACACCACACTCCCTTCTTACTTTTCTCTTTCCATCCACTACATTTCAACTTATATAATAATAAGGCAAATTCCCTAAATGATCCTTTCATTTTATTGCATGATGCCAAGACTTCCCACCAAATCTTGCATGTCACAATTCATTCCCACAAGCTAGTATATTCATAATTCAACCCCACCAATTAACCTCTTATTTACATTAACCTCTCCACTATTCTTAAATTCTCAATTGACCCCATTAAAATGTCATAATTACCAATTTACCCCAAACCAATATTTATACTCCAATTAAACCCTTAATTCAAATTACATCACACTAATCAATTTATTTTCCATGCCATTAAAATAATAAAAACGTCATTTATCCCTTAACAATTTATTTATACGAATTTCTCATTAAATTCTTAATCTTAATCAATTAAAACTCCTCTCAAAACATGAAATTTAATTAGGGTCATGTAAGGGGTCTCACAATTCTCTCCCTCTTAAGGAATTTCGTCCTCGAAATTCATACTTGATTTAAATAATTGAGGATATTGCTTTCTCATAGCTGCCTCTGGCTCCCAAGTTACTTCTTGTACACCATGATGTTGCCAGAGTACTTTAACTAGAGGGATCTGCTTGCTCCTCAATTGTCTGATTTCCTTAGCCAGAATTTCCTTTGGTTCCTCATCATAAGTGAAATCCGGCTGCAACTGAATATCTTGAACTTGTAACTTGTGAGATTCATCTAAGCGATATCTTCGAAGCATCGATACATGAAATACGTCATGAAGCTTGGCCAATTCCATAGGAAGAGCCAATCTATAAGCTACTGGTCCGACTCTTTGAAGAATTTCGTACGGACCAATGAATCTCGGACTAAGTTTTCCCTTTTTCCCAAATCTAAGCACTTTTCTCCAAGGAGATACCTTTAAAAATACTTTATCACCCACCTGGTACTCGATATCCCTTCTTTTAAGGTCAGCATATGACTTTTGCCTGTCACTTGCTTCTTTCAACCTCTGTTTGATAACTTGAACCCTTTCTTCTGTATCTCTAACAAGGTCAGGACCAATTAACTTACATTCAGTCAACTCAGTCCAGCAGACTGGAGTTCTACATTTTCTGCCATACAAAGCCTCATATGGTGCCATTTGAATACTCTTCTGATAGCTGTTATTATAAGCAAATTCCATTAAGGCTACATATTTATCCCAACTTCCCGAAAACTCCAAAGCACATCCTCTCATCATATCTTCTAGAATCTAAATAACCCTTTCAGATTGTCCATCCATTTGAGGATGAAAAGCTGTACTGTATTTGAGCTGTGTTCCCAAAGCTTGCTGTAAACTCTGCCAAAATCTCGAGTTAAACCTTGGATCTCGATCTGAAATTATAGACACAGGTATACCATGTAACCGTACAATCTCATTCACATACAATTCTGCAAGCCTATCCATGGAATAATCAGTTCGAACTGGTAAAAAGTGAGCTACTTTTGTTAACTTATCCACTATTACCCAAATAGCATCATATTTTCTTTGAGAAAGAGGTAAACCAGTAACAAAATCCATGGTAATGTCTTCCCACTTCCACTGTGGAATCGGAATGGGATTCAGGAGACCTGAAGGAAACTGATGTTCTGCTTTCACTTGCTGACATGTTAGACATTTAGAAACATAATCAACAATATCCTTCTTCATGCCAGGCCACCAGTAAAACTGTTTCAACTCTTGATACATCTTGTTCCCACCTGGATGCATAGTAAATGCAGTATTATGTGCTTCATGCAACAATATTCTTTTCACTTCTTTGTCATCAGGGATACACAACCTGTTATGGTAGTATACACCACCATCTTCTTTCATTGAAAAATCAGATTGATTACCTTCACAAACTATTTCAGCAATCTGTTGTAACTTGACATCATCCTTCTGAGCATCAATCATTGTCTGCCTAACCATGGGCCTAACTTTAAGCTGTGCTAGTAAAGCACCATCCAAAGTAAATTTCCATCTACACTGTTTTAATATCAACACTACCATTGACTTACGACTCAAGGCATCAGCAACCACATTTGCTTTTCCTGGGTGGTAATCAACTATATAATCATAATCTTTGAATAATTCCAACCATCTTCTCTGTCTCAAGTTAAGTTCTTTCTGAGTAAGTAAGTACTTGAGGCTTTTATGATCAGTATAAATCCTGCATTTTTCCTCATACAAGTAATGCCGCCAAATCTTTAAAGCGAATACCACAGCTGCCAGTTCTAGATCATGAGTCGGGTAGTTCTGTTCATGTGGTTTCAACTGTCTAGATGCATAAGCTATAACTTTACCATCTTGCATCAATACACAACCCAAACCAACCTTAGAAGCGTCACTGTACATTGCATACTCTTTCCCTGACACCGGTTGAGTCAACACTGGAGCCTCAGTCAACATCTTCTTCAACCTTTCAAAGCTTGCTTGACAACGATCAGACCATTCAAACTTAATATTCTTTCTTAACAACTTAGTGAGGGGTGAAGCAATGACAGAAAAACCCTTCACAAAACGACGATAGTAACCTGCCAACCCAAGAAAACTTCTAATTTCATGTACATTCCTAGGTGGTCTCCAATTAACAATAGCTTCAATTTTATTTGGATCGACCCTAACACCTTCAGCGGATACAACATGACCTAGGAAAGAAACTTCCTTAAGTCAAAAATCACATTTACTCAGTTTGGCATACAACTCATTTTCTTTCAAAGTTTGCAATACAATTCTCAGATGTTCAGCATGTTCAGCTTCATTTCTTGAGTAAATTAATATGTCATCAATAAACACAACCACAAATCGATCCAAATAGGGTCTGAATACCCTATTCATAAGATCCATAAATGCAGCAGGTGCATTGGTCAACCCAAATGGCATAACTAAAAATTCATAATGCCCATAACAAGTTCTAAAAGCAGTCTTAGGAACATCCCCATCTTTAACTCTGAGCTGATAATATCCTGATCGCAAATCTATCTTTGAGAACACACCAGCACCACTTAACTGATCAAATAAATCCTCTATTCATGGCAAGGGATATTTGTTCTTCACTGTCACTTTGTTCAACTGTTTATAGTCGATACACATTCTCATAGACCCATCCTTCTTCTTAACGAATAAAACTGGAGCACCCTAAGGTGACACACTAGGTCTGATAAAGCCTTTGTCTAACAATTCCTGTAATTAAACCTTCAGCTCTTTTAATTCAGATGGAGCCATTTTGTATGGTGCCCTGGAGATTGGGGCCGTACCAGGTAACAGATCAATAGACAACTCAACATCTCTTTCTGGAGGAACTCCAGGAAATACTTCTGTAAATTCTTTCACAATCGGTATTTTGTCAAGGTCCACTGTATCCCTTTTTGAGTCAAGGACTAAAGCTAAAAATGCTTCACATCCTTTTCTAAGATATCGCCTAGCTTGCATTGCTGATATAACATTATTTGTTAGCTTAGAATAATTGCCTTCTATTACCACTTCCTTTCCTTCATCATCCCTGAGAGTTACTGTTTTCATCTCACAATTTACTACTGCATAATGCTTGGATAACCAATCCATTCCTAGAATTACATCAAACTCATAAAAAGGCAACACAATAAAATCTGCTGGAAACTCTCTTCCTTGAACTACTATAGGACAGTCTTTGCACACCTTATTAACAATCATACTATGTCCCAAAGGACTAGTTACAAATACATCAAAATCTAACTGTTGTGTTTTAAAACTATCTCTACCCGAAACCCCAATACAAACATATGAGTGAGTAGAGCCAGGATCAATGAGTGCATGTATGTTACAATTATAAAGAGAAAAAGTACCAGCTATAACTTTTGTGGCATCCTGTTCCTCTCGAGCCTTCATGGCATAAGCCCGTCTAGCAACCATTTGAGTAGAAGGTCTATCAACTGTTTCTGACATATTCTGAGACTGAGATCCATGATGAGCTGATCCAAACCTTCCTCTGCCTCTACCTCTTCCAGATGGGGGTGCATTAGAAGCTCCCCTGCTATTCTGTTGCTTAAAACCTTGATCCGATTTCAAAGGACAATTTGCCATGAAATGATCAACACGGCCACATCTAAAGCATTCTCCAGCCAATTTCCTACAATTACCCCAATGGTGCCTGGAACAATGAGAACACTCAGGTGCTTGACCCCCACTTTGTCTTCCTGAAGTTTCCCTCTCATTTTTAAGCTTGGCAGAAGATTCTTGTTTCTTTCCTTTATTAGCAGAACTAAAAATAGACTCTGCAGGCTGACCTCCTTGAGTTCCCCTAAATCTGGGAATAAGGATCTATAGAGATAGATCCAATAGATTGCTAGGTCTTTCTTAGAGTACATATATAAATAAAGTGTTGAAGAGGTTCAATATGGATCTCTCTAAGAAAGGGTTTATACCCATGGTGCATGGGAAATACCTTTCTAAGTCTATGTGTCCTCAGACACTAAAAGATAGAGAGAGCATAAATAGAATACCATATGTATCTGCAATTGGTTTTATCATGTATGCTATGTTATGTACACGTCTAGATGTAGCATTTGCTTTGAGTGTCACAAGCAGATTCCAATCCAATTTTGGAGAGGAACACTGGGCGGTTGTCAAGAATATCCTTAAGTACTTGAGAAGGACTAAGGATATATTCTTGGTATATGGAGATGGCAGTTTGGAAGTAAATGGGTATACAGATGCCAGCTTCTAATCTGACAAATATGATTGTAAATCACAGTCTGGTTATGTGTTCATAATGGGAGGAGGAGCAGTTAGTTGGAAGAGTTCTAAACAAGAAACAACTACTGATTTCACGACGGAAGCTGAGTACATTACTGCTTCAGAAGCAGCCAAAGAAGCAGTTTGGATCAAAAAGTTCATAACTGAACTAGGAGTGGTGCTTGGCATTATTGATTCGATTCCTTTATATTGTGACAACAATGGAGCCATTGCGCAAGCAAAGGACCAACGGTCTCATCAGCGATCCAAGCATGTTCTCAGACGCTACCATCTCATAAGGGAAATAGTAGCTAGAAATGATGTGAAAATAGAAAGGGTTCCCACATATGACAATGTGGCGGATCCCCTCACTAAAGTACTTTCCCAGATTAAGCATGATCACCATATAAATAGCATGGGTCTGAGACATATGAGTGATTGGCTCTAGTGCAAGTGGGAGATTGTTAGAGAGTATGCCCTAGAGCCCGTGTAATAGGGATGTTTTTCATATGTTTGGATTTATATTCTTAATAAAAGGCATCTTTCATTTATTAATGCTATGTTTAAATACATGAGTTTGTAAATCTTAAATTAATAAATGAAGTCCTAGATATTATAAACATAGTGCAAAGGCAATCATGAAAGTGTTCATGATATGAGATGTCTATTGCATGCAAATGCGTTAATATCTAAATATCCCTAGTCATAGAATTAACAAGATAAGGATATTGTTAATTCAGATAGACTAGCACATGTTATGCTTCTTGAATGGTTCAAGCAGTGGTTCTTATAACTGTGATTATGGAAGATAATCAAAGATAAAATGTGGATGCTTGTTAGAAGAACAAGTTCATTGGAGACTTGCATAGAGAATCCTCACATGGATATTAAATCTATGTCAGTGAGGAATCTCTTCATAGCAGTTGTGCAAGTATCCTTAGACTTGAGATCACCAAAGTTATCTTAAGTAGCAAGTGGTATACTTTGACTCCATAACTGATTACTTCCAACTGGGAGTGAATATAGTTAGGAGATTGGGTATATCATGACCTACTTGAAGATAGTTGAGTGATTGACAAAGGATTCACCATCCCAGATTTAATAAGGGAAGTTATCTCGCATGATTCTATAATTGCCTTGTTCAGAGAATCTCTTGCCAGAGTAATATGCCAAGATGGATAGAGATCCATGAAGGGCATTTTGGTAACAATGGTTAAATTATTAGAACATACATAATTAGATTTATATGAGTTGACAAAAATCCATACTCAGAATCTAATTGAGATAAGAGTGGTGAAAGGAGTAATTGCACGGTAACTATTTCTATGGAAGGGTATAGTCAAACCATATGACTTTCCTGACATTTGGGTAGTCATGATGCCTAGCTAGAGGCCAATCATGACTTATATAATGATGTATCAAAATATCAATAGGGATTGATAAAATGATTTGAAGGAGTTTAAATCATGTGAGTTTTTGATAGAACTCACAATTACATATTATACTGCCAACATGGACAGGAACCCAATAGGTCACACACATATAGAGAAAAGGATAAAATGGTAAAATGACAAGGATAATAATATTTGATATTATTATAAGGGTAGAGAAGTGAATAAGATAATGATTAATTAAAGAGTTCAATTAATTATGATCAAGTAAAATTATTCGCGGAACTTTTGAGAAATGTTCTGTAAAATTAGACCTAATTGAAATAATGTATTTCATAATTAATTATTATTATCTTATAAGTGTTATAGGACTACTATAAGTGTTATTGGACTGATATGATAATTAATAAGTCCATTGGAGGAGTTATAAAGGGGCCAGAGGAATGGAGCTGGTGTGAAGCCCTTCTGCAGAAGGCCACACGCCAACTCCATACAGAAGGCCTTAATGGCCTATTTCTTGGACCAAATTAATTTATATATGTTACATAAGTGTTATGAAACCTACATATTTAATTTGGTTGGATTTGAAATCCATTTGGGTATTTAAATCTAATTAGTTGCACAAAGGGCCTAGTTTGTGGGTTTTGTGCATATTCTTTTATGAAAAGATTTAATTTGGATTTAATTAAGACCAAATGATTATAATTAATTTTAGAGGCCCAATTAATAATTCTCCAGCAATTTTAAAGAGCCCAATCTCATTAGAAGTTGGAATTTTAACTTGACTATAAAAGTCCAACTAATGAGGAATTAGGGTTGAGTGATTAAACACATAAGAAAGTCTTTTATTCTAACTCTCTCTCCCTTTTGTGCCACTTCCCTTGCTAGCTCTTGGGAATTTTGGCCACTCCTAGTTACACACCAATTGTTGGTTCAATTTATCCTTCTCTAGTGTTGATTACTCATTGGAGGTGTTCGATTTTAGACACTGTGATTTGCGACAACCCGGTGCGAAGTAAAATCAACTGTTCAACAAAAATTAAAGGAGATTTTTCTTATTCTCATATAGTTATATTGTATATTCATGGCAAGATCAGTAATATTGGTTAAAAAATTTTAAATTTCGCTTATGTATGAGATGCATGTAATCGATAAATTACAACACAATGATTCATGAAACATTGACTTTTTTATTGACTTTTGACTTATGCCCTACTTTTTCTCAGCCAATTGACCTCTAACTAAAAATATTTTACAATTGTTAGGCCTATAAATGCCATTTTTCATCAAAGTTTCTTCTATACATTTGTTACACTATGTTTTAGCTTTCTAATGAATCAAAAATTACTTAATTTAGTTTTTTAGATTGGAATTTATGGCAAAAATACTAACGAATGCTCTTTGGAAATTTTTAGGGAAAATATTAGAGTTTTTATTTTGAAACAATGTTGGGAAATTGGGTTTAGAATAGGTCATGATCTCTTCATGAAAGTTAGTTCAAAATTAGTATTGTTTCTATTAAAATTGTATTCACCTTATTATGAGCTCTATGGAGGGAGATATACCCAAAATACTATAGACTGGTCCAGGTGTAGGGATAGATTCAGGACTTTTATGTTCAAGTCTAATTTTGAGAATCTTAACGGCTGAACTAGGTTTACGTGTTTTCATCAAAGTTGTATATATATGTCTTAGGATTCAAATGGCTTTATAATCACCTAATTATAAGGTTTGTAGTCTGATATAAATCCAAAACACTCCAAACTACTCTAAGTTTTAAAACCCAATTTTCTGGTTTCACACAGCTAAAATAGGGAAAATACCCCAAAAAGGTTTTTCTAAACATTTAAAATCCATAAGAGAGAACAAAAAGCATTTTGAAAAGATTAAATTTGAGAAGAAATCCCGATACCTCTCTTCGTTATCTATTTATAAGAAACAATTTTCTTATGGGGTAACTTTGATCAGAAGCCAGTGTCTACACAAGGAAATTATTAATCTGAGACACACTAAAGGGCAATATCATAATATAAAACTAAATCACTGAAAGAGGCATAGTCTAGAAGGTTATTTTAACTTTCGATGATAAGGGAATGAATTATGCTATAGTGTAGATGATACAATAAGTGTACTACACTCAATATGAACTCGACAATAATGACAATGAAAGTTAATATACCATATGGTGCCAAGTTACTATCCTAGGAGCATTTTAGAAAAGGAAATATCCACAAGGTTAATGTACCTCATCATGCATCTATAAATTTATTTTAACACTGATAACTCCGATTTTATTGTTCATTTTCAGTGTTTTTGATCAGTGTTTATGTCTCATATTACATGTTTGTTGTGTTTTTAGTGTCAAAGTTATCTTTTTATGCCATTTAGGATTATTTGATTTTTGTGAAGCTTTTAAGTGATTTTTGGTGATATTTTGATTTTTGTACAAAGAAAAGGGTAGCACTCGAGTGAGACCATTGGTCCTAACCATATGCTATGCAAAACCTCAATATGTGTCATTTCACTAAGAGACTCGACTAAGATAAAAATGTCTCTGGCGTGTCTAAGGTAGGCTTCGAGTGAATTTTAATCATATATGGTACACTCGACTGAGAATAAAGTGCCTCAGTCGTGTCTTGGGTTGCTATACTATTTTATTTATTTAAACTCGACCGAGACCAAAGTGTCTCATCCATGTCCATCTTAAAACCTATATAAAAGTAGTAAGTTTTATCCGGCTAAGGGAGATCTTTTGAGGGTTTTGAACCACAACCTTGTTCCCTATAGTTTTACCTCATATACTCTTCATACTTAGGGTTTTATACTTAGTTTTCCATGAGTTTACTTGTAAAAATAACTCTTTCAATATAGTTTTACTTAATAAATACAAAAATACTTAGTTATAGCTTAGATCTTAGTTAAAGTTATAGTTTTGAATCAAGTTCCAGTTGGAGAACAAGGGACAAGACTTCATCAACTTTAAATCTTTAACTCCAAATGGGTTTTATAGTTTCCTCTTACACTTTACTTGTTATTTACATAATGAATAGTGAGTAGTCTTTTATTATTTGATGATCTATTAATCTCCTATACCATATAAGGAGTATAAACTCATTTATTCAATATATATTTCATATATTTATTTTCCCTTATGCTAATCTTGGTTTGAATGTTTTATAAGTGTTTATCTTATCAATCTTATTCATGTTGATAGTTGGATGCTTGTCTAGTGTTTTTACCATGAATGTTCTATGTTTCTTCACATTTGTTATAGTTTTAAATGTGTTTTCGGAATGGGAGCAGTTAAACCTAGGGCTTATAGTGTTCTAAACTCAAAAATAGAGAGAAAAATGAATGGATATTGGATTAGTAAGCTCCATAATGGGATATTAGTCCACACTTAGGTCTTAGGACCCATGCCTATATTGGCTATTCAGTAAGCTCCGAAATAGGATACTGAGTAATTAGAGTAGTAGGCTCTGGAATGGATACTAGGGCTTCAGAAGAGTTGTCCACATCTAAAAATATATGAAATTTTTTGTTAAAATGAACCTTGCCTAGATAGGGATGGATAGATTCCTAGTAAGGTCTTTACCTTTTGTTGATTTATCATTAGCTTATCTCTGTTGCTTTTTATTGTCTTATTTATTCATAATTTAAATTTTATATTTTATTTATGTTTTGTCTTATTATAGTTCGATATAACAAAAAGATAGATAAAATCATCAAACAATTAGGAATTATTTAAACACATTTTTCCAATCAATTAAAAATTACATTACACAATTGTACTCCCCTTAGTTCAATATCTTGGAGTATTAAAAATACTCAACTTTATTACTTGTCATTGTTAATTTGTGAATTTTTTTGTTATTTTGGGAGAATTATAGGTATTAAATGTGTGGAGTGGATTTGAAGTGCAATTTATCAGGTATATATGTGGTTCTTTTAGTCTTTTAATAATCTAGACTATGGATTGGTTTAATGTTCAAGATGAATAAGTGATTAGAGTTTGATGTACTTTATTTTGGGATTGGTTTAATTTGTCATTAGGAAGTGAGAGTGGATATGGGGAAAGACTAATGAGCTTAAGTTCAAAGTAAGAGGGTTTAGTAAAGGAGTTATGCATGTGTTGCTATTAAAAAATAAATTACTCTTTCAGTATATAAGCCATCTCTTCGGTAGAGGTGATTTCCACCTTAGCCGATGAGCCCTTATTCCTCTATCCATAGATATCACCTTGGTAAAGGGGAATTCGTCCTCCATCAAGGCATAATGTCCCCTTCTATCTAGTAGCTTCTTCCTTAGTAGAGGTAATTTTCACCTCCATCGATGTGTCCTTCCTCTCTATACCGAACCATTCACCTCGATAGAGGTGATTTTCAGCTCCATAGAGGACCCCTTACCCTTAAATATCCTCATTCCCTCCTCCATTGAGTCATATAGCCTTTTAACAATTTTTGCTCTCCCTTAACTGAGCCTCTCACTGCCCCAACTGAGGCACTCAAGTGTAGCATTAGATTTTCATCATATTTACTCTCCATTTCATCAATGGCCCCTAAGAGGACAAAGAATGATAACGCTTTTAGTTCCTCCGAAACAAATATGTCGCCATACCTTGATTTGGAGCATGTCTAATTATATGAGTATTTTGGGATAAACACCTATGTTGAGCTGGTGTATTTGAATAAACTCTTTCTTGATATTGTTGTTGACAATCTTTAGGCTAAAATTATTCCACTAGTTTAAAACATTGGCTGGGGTGCTTTTATTAAAAAGATGCCTGAAGTGTATCCTTCCCTTGCCAGAGACTATCTCACAACTTTTAGTTGCCATTTTGAGGACAAAAGTGATTGTGGCACTATTTATTTTAAATTTGGATAGAAACCCTATATAAGGCCCTAAAAATGATTGTAGTCAAAATTACTTGATTTAATGAATTATTTATTTGACTAAGACTAATTAAATTACATAAAAATCTCAATTTGTTTATGAATTTTTTGGTATAAAATATTTAAGGGTATAATTGAGGTAAAAAATATAAGTTATGGATGAATTTAGGAAAGAATATACATGTATATAAAGTAATGGGGCTGAATTCTTAAAGATTAATTTGAGTGGGAATTTATTGTGACATGCAATTACTTGGAGGATTAAAAAGAGAATTTTTCATTCTTTATAAATATGTCTAATATTAGTTTAAAGGGAAGGAAAAAATAAAAATCAAAAGGGAGAAATGGAATGGGAGACTAAGAAAGGAAAGAACAAAAGTAAGCATCAAGGAAACAGGAAAGCATAGTTTATGAGTCATAGTTTAAAGGTAAATATGATTTACTCTTTAATAAAAATATGGTCTTGTATTCTTTTCTCCTCTTAAAATCGGTCTTTCAACTGTAAAAGACATCCCTACTCCTCTATTATTTTCTTCTCTTAAAATTTGTTCTTCAATTATAAAAGGCATCTTCAGATTTTTAATAAATATGCTTATGTGGAGACTGGATTGAAGAAAGTTATTGAGTAGAACTATTAGCCAGAGATTTAAATGAAGCTTAGGAGTTTGCATGCAGGTTTGAGATCTTTCATTCCTTTACATGATTTGCTTAAATGTTGATTGTGATGAAATTGTTTAATATAGTAAATTAGAAACATCGGGTTGTGAGACAAGTAAAATAAATTGATGGTTACGGTTTGTATGTATATTTTTTTGTAAGAATTTACATGATTATAGTGAGTGATTAGGAAATTAATTTAATTAGTGATAGATTGCATGCAATGTAGGAGTTTGGTTTGAGCAAGTAATGCAAGTTTCAATCTGTTATTAGGCGATAAAGAAGAACTCAATCGAGTACCATGGAAATTTAGCCGAGTGGACTATGGCTACTCTCTGTTTAACTATTAATGACCAGCCCTCTCTCCTAATACAACTGCATGTTTTGAGGTAATAGTTCATCTCAAATTTGGAATGGCAAATGGTTAGAACAACTTCATAAGGTTGATTAACTAATAGAAATCTAAATGTTTAAAATAAGGTTGGTTGCCTCTTGAGTAATGAATAAAATAGGATAATAGGAGGAAACAGTAGACAAAGTTATATTGATAAATTGCAAAAGGAATTTGTAGTAAAGTGGAGAATACAGAATAAATGATTATACGATATTTTGAATGACATATGCATTCTTGGCCTATAAAATTATATGAATAGACTTGCTCAAGCGATATGCTTTGATAATAGTATATATATTGTTAAATTATTGCTATATTCACAATGATGTAAATTAACTCGTACAGACTATTTATGTATGATATAATTGTGAATTTAAAATGCATATGGAAAGCAAATTATTAGATAGTTGTGACTATTAAATGATATATATATTTATATATAGATAGATAGTTTTCATGGAAGCTTAATTCCAAAATAAGTTGATTACTGAGGAACTTGTTTGAGGATAAGCTTAAATAAATCATTTTGCTAGACTATTTTAGCACCTACCATGCACATGATTTAGGTGTGTAAGGAGGTAACTTGGTAATTTTCAAAGTATATGTTTACTAGCATATCATAGGTAGCCAAGTTTATGGTATGTGCTCTTGTGGAGTAAATTGCTTTGCTTAAATGCTATACACTCCTATTGCCATATAAAAATAAAAATAATGCTATGATAGGAATCCATTAACAATAAGAGTTAAGTTGTATTATTATTGAACAAGTGGAGAAATGAAAATATCATATTACATAACTATTGTGAAGTTATAAGAATATGGTTCCAAAGCAAAAGAATGAAGGAGATTAATGATTAATATTTATTAAGAGACACATTTGCCTACTTGCTCATGCTTTGTATCAAGTATGATATATATATATATATATATATATATATATATATATATATGGGTGATCATGTTAGAGTGTATAGTTGGTTATTTATGATCTAATTGACTACAAAAGTTTATTAAGGAATTGAAATATAAAATAAGTGAAAGTATAAATTATATGTGTATCAATTTTACCAAGTTATCCTTTAAGTATAAATAATTATAGTATAAACATTATGTGATGACACCAATAAGTGATTATCTGAGAGTGTAAATAACCTTATTGGTTATGACATATTGATTATATATGGTTAGGTATTATCTTTATATGATTATGTATTGATATGCCTAACTATTAAGGTACATGAAGGTAAGTCAAGGAAGAATTGCAAAGGTACATTTTTGTGAACTAATTATGAATTTAAGTGAAGTTTAATGCAATTGAATGATGTGTCCATAATCCGATGAGTAATATATTATAGTGTTTAAGTAATCAAGAGCAATATATGTACATTTTTATAAGTATACGGTAATATGTATTTATGAATGTTCCAAATGTAATTTCCCTGCTTATGAGTATGGACTTGATTATACGAAGATGTTATCATATTTATAAATGGTTTATACTTGAGTAAATACATAATGTTATGCTCAAGTAACATATGTATAACTATATGCATATATGTTAATGAAAATAGATATTATTATTATAATTATATGATAAGTATTCATTCATGTATTAATGATAACTAAGAATGCTCTTTGTTAAGCATGTCGACACTATAATGGCCATTAAAAAGTCACAAAAGGTGAATATCATAAATTGGAGAAAGGTATGCTTTCATAAGCTGATAAAGAATTGTTCAAGCAAGATTGTTAGAATCGTATGCATGATGATGAGTGTTATGTTATGATTATAATTATATGTTAACCTATATAATCTTGAAATAATTGGTGATATTTTGGTATGTATATATATATATATGCCTCTGAATTAAATATAGTTACAATTTGACCATAAGACACAGATTATTTACAAATGAATAAGTATATAATGTAATGTTTACAGTTATTCATAAATATAATTGTGCTTATGCCTTTATAAGGCCATCGAGTATTGAATACTTATACTTGGTAAGTATAAACTATCTGATTTACGTGATATGGATATATGAGCAATTAATACATGATACTTGACTCATTGCTATACAGTAGCATATGAATGATTATGATTACTTGGTATATGGCTATATATGTACATATATGTATTCGATTGAATAGAGTATAGAAAAGTAATGTCAGATAAAGTAAAGCAATTTAACTGCCTGCTTAGTGTCTAGAATGTGGATAGATAGGCATTCCTATAGGGATAATTACAATTGCTATATTTTGATCCCATTTGGGTCTATAGTTTGTCCTCATATAGACCATCGTTTGATCCCATTTGGATCCATAGATTTGATATCTTTAGATATATAAAGTTTTAAAACCTAAGGGTATCTATAGTTCTCGTTATCCACTATTGGAACTTAGGCAGGCTAAATGTAAACATAGTACAAGGATTAAGTAATAGTGATCTACAACTATTAATAGAATACATGATTGGCTTTAATTGCTAAATACCTTTCTCAAGCTTTAATGCTCATAGTACACCAAGCAATTATATGATATATGTATGTTGAGTTAATTGTTGAGCTTTATTAATACATTGATCGGATGTTATTGTTGGACTACATGATTGTTTCTTACTACAGATAATTATATTTAAAGTACAAATTCTCAGAGTATATCAATCAATCACATGACTTATGTATGTTAAGATATTCATTTATCTTTGTTGTTTTATTGATTATATAACTTGAGTAGTTGCAAAAATTAAAAGCTTATTGCCATTGATATCTTGTGTTACATATGATTAGAAAGTACAGGCATAAATTGTCAAAGTAAGTAAAGTATTTATTAAGTTAAAAGACTTAGGTAACATAATACTTTGTAAATTGCTTTTCTTCATGTTATGTTTACATGAAAATCCAAGCATTATATATATATAAATGTGTAGTAAAAGGACATAACATCGAGATTATGTATAGGTGTTATACTATTAATCTGTTATGAGTGATACACTTAAGAACTATACATAACAATACCTACAGGGATTGTTATAACTTATAAATAGTTTTTATAGTTACTTTTGTAACCAGGATTGAATTACAGGCATAGAGAGGGTGAACTTGAAATATGTTTTTCTCAATTGCTACACAGGAAAATCATGACATGACTTTTAGTAAAGTGTTTTGTAAGGCTTATAAAGGCTAGATGGGTTCACTTGTGTTTTTGAAATACTGTAACATGGTATCTAATGTTACTTATGGTAAACTCATAAATATATTGATTTACTCTTAGCGTTTGTGCTTAATTAGATAATTTTTATAGAAGTTTGTGCGTAGTGCCCCACGAAGCTTTTTAGCTTAGCACGGGTGTTTATCAATGCAGGTTTCCAAGTTAGACTATTATTCAAGTTCAATATCTACAGGTGGATTGACCAAGACAAGATATGAGAAAGATATAAAGTTTAACTACCTGTATATCTAAAAATTTTGTATTTGATAGTTTCTGCACATATATGATTCATCTATATGATTTTAAAAGTGATAGGAGAATTGTGATCAGCATGTTAAAAGTTTAAGTTTTTAATAATAGTTATAGAAAATTAACACCTAAGTTTATCATGTTTAATGACTTAATTATGTTTATAGAATGGATTATTAAGCTAAGGTGTTACACCCTACACTATGTCTTTTATAGAGTTTACATAGTATTTGGGATTTTCAGTGGACAAGATAAGTGATTTACCTAATGCCACACCAAGTAAGAAGTGAAAAGCAATTCGAGATCCTATAGACCCAATTATGTGCAATTCTAATAGGATTAAAGCTCACTCTTTGAGAGATTATACATTTTTGGTACTCTAATGATTTTTAACAATCACTTTCTATAGTAGTATAAGTGGCCTGGGTGTAGTTAATGCAGGGGAGTTACTTATTTTTAGGTGTACGGTTAAGGTCATTTGATTGACAGTTGCATATCTTTTTATGGCGAAAGATGAAGGACTTACAACAAAAACCACATTTTATCAAGGTAATTTCTTTGGGATGAATTGCCATGATCATGGAAAAAGCAGTAAAGTATTTGGATAAGGGAAATTCTTTGGTGAACCCCAATACATTAATTTTACAATGTTGAAGAATATGTTGTGGGATAAGCTGCACCGCCATTAGATGGAGAGGGAGGAATATTTGCATTGAATTACTATTGGCCATAATAGGGATAAAGATGAAGAGGTAGCTACAGTAGAGGCAGGTCCCTCTTTGTAAATGGTAGCTTTTATGAACCAGGTGAATGCTCAACTAGATGTTCAAGCATAGCATATTGACAAATTGCAGAAAAGCTTTTAGCACTTCACCATGCACTTTTAGGAGCCATTTCCATTGGCACCAGCTCAACCATCATAGTGATTTTATACTCATTACCTTGCTGAGGGAAACAAGGATTTTATAGAGGGTACAACTTATTTAAACTCAATTTTTCTATTGAGATTCAAAAGTAGAAATCTCAACTCCCTTTACCCTTTTAATTAATGAAATTTTTTGTTTTATTTTTTTGTGTTTTGTGTTTTAGTTTTTGTTATTTAGTTATCTTTTATTTGTTAATTTATAACTTTTAATAGTAACTTTTTAGTGTGAATGTTTTTTTAGTAGTATTCTTATGGTAGTCTTAGTAAATTTCTATCTAGTCTGTGCTAAGGATATAGTTTAGTTCAAGTATCATTTAGTTTGCACTAAGTTTAGTTTGCCTTAGTTTATTTTGAATATCAAACTTGTTAAACATCAACTTAGAATGTGGAATGGTCAAAATTTGTGTTTACCATTAAGGAAGACATGTTGCTTAATGGAATCCTAGCTAGTTTAACATTCAACTTGAAAAATATTTGTTAGTTTTTACACTTTGAACACTAAGACCAATTTTGAAATAAGAAGAAAAACGAGTGCATTAAGGTAGTTGAGCAAACAATTTTAGGACACTAGAAACTTCCTCATCATCCTTCGAAGCATAAAAATAACTTAAAAAAGCTAAAAACTGATATAGGCACTTTTTTTATTTAACTCAATTGAGCTTGTTTACCTACCCTATATCTATGTTTTTCCCTTGTTAGCTATTTTAAGCCTAATAAGACATGCTTAATGTGTGCCATATATTTTTTTCTTGTTACCCTCATTTATTTACCATATAACTTAAAAAACCTTTATCTTCCTTTCTAAGAATTGGCTACTTTAAGTTAGGATGGATTAGTATTTGTTGGGTATTTTAAAGAGTGTAGTTAGAAAAGGGTCTTGGTATTATTGTTAGGGGTTGATAAGAAGCAAGGAAAGTAATGAGAAGTGAACTTGTAAATACCCATGTTATCATTGGTTTCCAATAATAAAGCTAGTGCTTTCTTAAAAAAAGGAGAAGAGGAAAAAGAAAAGTAAAAAAAGAAAGAAAGAAAGTTTGACATAAAGCTAGCAATCTAAGGTAAATTTTTAAGTTTGGGGTATTTACAAGGGATAATAATTATAACTTCTAAAATTGGTTGAATTGGAAAATTGAGAAGAGTTTCGATGATTTGTTTTTAGAATTGCTTTGTGCATGGGGGGTTAACTAAGAAAGTACTGTTAAAGGGTATGTTTTTGGTTTAATGGATTGGAAATTTTAGAATGTTGGTCAATTCAATCAAAGATTGGCTATTCTTCTTATTTGTCTTTGTCCATTCTTTGTTAACCATTGCCTTAACCATATTTCAATCTAATGAAGTCATAGTGATTCTATGTTTTCTTTTGAGTTGTTTAGTAGAGATGACCTTTGAATTCTGGTGCTAAAGGAAAAGGCTTATGGTGTTTCTAGAGTTTCAAGCATGAAACCGTTGATACATTTACTTGTACATTAATTCTAAAGCTTGACAATTAGAATGTATTGGAGTTTTGATTTTGAAAAAGCTTAAAATATTTTGGTTATGCACACACACATGAAAACTTGCTTATATTTTCTTGAAAAAGCTTAAAAGTGTACTATATTCTTTCTTAGTCAACTTATTCACCACATCCTTTATGGAATGTGCATGTATTGGTTCAATCATCCATTCACACTTATGCACTTTTATTTACTCCAATCTTAGGATCGCCTAAACCTACTCTGATACCACAAAATGTGACACCCTATATTCCCTTATAATTTTGTACACTATGAAATATCATTGGTGTAGTTACATGATTACTTAACCTAACCGTCCTTTTTATGTTGGATAAAGGGCTAAGCTTAACTTTTATTTCTTGAATTCATTTTAACATCTCGAAGCTACTATTCACTTGGTAAAAATTTTAGCAACATAATAGCTTGTAAACCATGCTACCAAAACCTACAAATTTGCAAAATAACACTCTTAAAAGGCAACCTTCACCTCTAACACTTCAATCACTATCACAACATTTTTAGATTCATCCATAATCCATCATCAACAACAATTACATAATCAACATCTATACAACTATCATATAATATAAGTTTACTATTATCTAGCATTCATTATACAATAATTTACATGCCAATTCTAAAAAAGTTATAATACATAATGCATCTAAGTTCCATGACTACAAAATGTGTTACATATACATACCACTGCCCTTCTTCATCATCGAGTCTTCAATTACTTATTCCCACGCAAAGTCAAACAAATCCCATGCTAAGCAACATTGTCGCCTAGTGGTGGATACTACTAGACAAAATTTCATCTAATAAATCTACTTTAAGTAAATTACCATTTTACCCATTGTTGCAACTTGTAGTTAATTTAAGATTTTTTCTTTTAATGTCTTAAATTATCATGTAACACCCTCTAGCTAACAATCTAACTCTATCATTTTTACATATACATTAAGCATGCAAACTCATGGCATCGGATTACTATGAAGTGTCCTTATTACTATTCACATGTTAATCACTATCATACATACATATATATAATTTAATTGCACTCATCCTTACTTATCATTTATAGCATAAGTTACTTTCAAACCATACATGCATGCATATATTTCTTAACTTCAAAAGTAAGCCTATTACAATTTACAATTTTCTATAACATATACATTTTCATATATACTATCATTAATACAAAATGATATAAAATATTAAGTAAAACATCCTACATCAAAATTCTTTGACCAATTTATGTTTGCCACCTGATGCAGAATTTAAGTCCCTAGTAAAAGTCCAACTGCAATCCTAGATGGATAAAACGACATGTGCTAAGCTATATAGCTTAGTGGGGAACAAATTCATTATAGATGACTACTCATAGAAGTAATGAACAAACACACTCAACAAACATAAAATTATAATATAACATTCATAATAACAATCATAATAATAATCAAGTAAAAAAATACATAAGAAACTAAAGAAAAACTCAATTATTATATCCATTTGAGATACATATAAGAATTATGAAAAGAAACTATATAATTTTTCTTTTAAGATCTCTGCTATACTTTATTTGCCTTCCTAAGTTCTAAGAGTGGATAATGAAAATGATGGATACCAATAGGTATCGAACATATGAATACCCATAGGTATTAATTACTATAGATGTCTAAAGATATCAAACTATAGATCCAAATAGGATTGAACGATGGTCCCATATAGAGATGAACTATAGACACAAAAGGGGTCGAACTATAGAAGTTGCAACTATATCCCTATTGGCATGCCTATCTATCCACAACTGAACTCTAATTGCAGGTATTAATTATGTTCACATATATATCAATTATCTTGCTTGTGCCTTTACTGTAAAATTTTGTATACAAGTAATTATATATGTTAATATTTAAACTTAGACATCAACACAAGTAACTATATATATATATATATATATATATATATATATATATATATATATACATATATCACTATAGCCATATGCTTTCACACAATCATATATATAAATATGAGCATGTAAGCATAGTCACGTTATTTCAACAAATAATAATCATTATACTTATTCATACATTTTGCTATATAACCATGTTCTTATAGATTCATATTTAATTTTATAGCACGATACTTTCATTTCTCTATGCGTTTGTATTACATTGTAAGCTAAATTTTTATTATTCATTTAATTTACAAATTCTTACTTTCTCCATGATAGACAACAAAGATATTCTTTAATAAGTCTTTCCACTAAACATGTAAATTAATTCTTTAAATGGCTTAGTATTATGATTTTAATACACATTCATGTAGTTATATAATATAGCTTCCTGAATTTTCCATTGTTAATTCACTTTAAAATCACACATTCTTATAACATCACATTTCATGCTTAATTTTTTAAGAGAACTATATTTTATATAATACACTAATGGCTCTTTCAAAAACAATTTAACATGACTATAAATAAGTTGAGTTTATATTACATGAAAAGAGCTTTAGCATGTTAGTACTGTGAGCCTCAGCTTAGGAGAGGATAATTTCCCTCAGTCGAGTGATTGTTCTACTTGGGAGAGCTAAGTCTACCTCAGGAGAGGGAGGCTCACCTCAGGAAAGGGAGTCTTCCCCTCAACCGAGGGACTCTCCTTTGCATAATGTAAATCGAGACCTGCACCTTATGTTCAATCCAAAATAAATCTTGCTTGAGAACTTTTATTCATAGTAAATTAAGTTTCCAACCATATTTACTTATAAACTTAGACTAAACTCTATTGTAAGCATCTTAAAATCTTAAATTCATCCTATTATAAAAATTAAATTCATAAAGTTGCATAAAATAGAGCTAACTCCAATGGTAAAATGAAAAAAAAATTAAATTCACTCTTCTACCAAGTATTCCTTTACTTCAATAAAACAAATCAAATCTCAATCTCATTTATAGATGAAATCTTACATTTGCTGAATAACATTAATCACTTTATAGTTTAAAACTTAAATTTTACAGCATTAGCTTCCCCATAGAGCAATACATTCTAAATAAGTAAATACATGCATAATAAGTTATTTTGTTATCACTATGATTTCTAGGAGATCGTCCAAGTCCTATATTAAATCTGATACATGCAAACTCAATTTTAAACATAGTTCCCATACTTGATACTGAAGCTCAAAACCTTTCACTCCTTCAAAACTTCTTTTCCTTTGTTTTTACTTGCATCTCCGTCTACAAAGATTCATCATATTCATAAATTCTCAATTATAAAATCTTCATGCATTACCATTAAATTTAAAAAGAAGATGAAAGTTTAATTAAAATGCTGAACCAAAATACCTTAGCATCTAGCTTTAACCTTCTCTCCAAATAACCCCAATGTAGAACTTAAAGAAATGAAAGAGAAGTTCTTAACCTTAGAGAGAATGAAGAAGAAAGAAACAAATATGTTATTCACATGCAATGAACCCATTCTCCATTAACTCAAAAATCTGCTCACTCATGGTCATATGAGTTTCTAGAGTGTTCAAGTGGAGGACAATATCCTTAAAACTCCTTGCATTACTTCCTCAATTAACATTTATCCCACCATTTCTCTTATTTAGAAATTTAATCCCTCAACTTAACTTCCTTCAATTACCATTACACCCAAGTCCTATATCAACCCTTTAATTAACCAGTTTCAAAACCTATACAGTGAATTACCAATTTACTCCCTTATTAAACTTTAACTTTAATTCAACAATTAACTTAACTAAACATTATTTTAACCATAATCCTTATTAATTTTTGCTTAATTCTACTAGGGTAAAAGTTAGGGCCTCACATATAATGTAATTCTTCCATTACTTATTCTTCCTATTTTTCCCCATAATTCTTACGTAAGTGGAAAATTTCAATTAAGTCCCAAAACTTCCCTTTTTAATATGTGTTTTGCATTTTTCACTATTTTCACTCCTTTTAACTTTCTTTTGGTTTTTATTCCACTTTGGCCCTAAATGTATATTTTAGTCCTCATATTCTTTCAACATGATGGTAAATTACAGTTTGATCCCTAAAACTTATTCTTTTGTATAAATTGCATTATTTAATTTCAATTTTGACTCTTTTTATTTCTTTGGACTTCTATTCAACTTTAAGCAAAAATTTTACATTTTGGTCCTTATATTTACTAATGTATTGGTAAATTACATTTTGGTCTCTCAATTTTATTTTATTCATAAGTTTACCCCTTTTTAATTCTTTGACTATTTTATATCTTTTTAACCATATTTCTAATGCTAATTTATGATTTTACTCCTGTTTTCTAGCTTAATTATGTTTTTCCCTTTTCAAACCAATTGATCTATTGTTTCATCTTTTTCTTTATTTTATCACAAAAATGACATCTTTGGCATATAATTTATCATCTAATCATAATTTTCTTGCATATTTACATTTTTACCCTTTTTAAGCCATTAATTACACCTTTTACTTTATTTATTACTACTCACATTTATGATATCTTTCATGTATAATTTACCATTTAGTCCCTATTTCCTTTTATATTTATAATTTTCACCCTTTGTTGATCAATTAATTACATTTTCCACTCTATTTACTATCTAATCTCATATATAACATCTTTTATGTAAAATTTACTATTTAGTCCTCATCTCTTGCATAATTACATTTTTTCCCATAATAGTACCCAATGGAAATCCTCGAACTGAACATATAGGATAAGGAATCCAATGATGAAAATGGACTAGAGCGATAGCTTAATGTGATCCTACTACTTCAAAATAAGTGGATAGGAGCAGCAGCTACTAAGATATATAATGCTAGAGTTATGTATGAATTTCTTAGTAGAAATATTTTCACTAGGTTCAAGACACCAAAAGTAATTACTAGTGATAGGGGCAAGCATTTTATCAACCATCAATTCAAAATATTGCTCAAAAATTTTGGTGTTAGGCATAAGATTATAGCTGCATATCATCCTTAATTAAATGGGTAAGTTAAAGTGTCAAATATGGAGTTAAAATCAATCTTAGAGAAAATAATGAATAATTCTAGAAATGATTGGTATCGCAAGCTAGATAAGACTCTTTGGGCTTATTGAACTAAATATAATACCCCTATAGGCATGCCTCCATTTAGGTTGGTTTTCAGGAAAGCATGTCATTTGCCAGTTGATTTAGAGCATAAGGTATATTGAGCTACAAAATTGTTTAACTTTGATTTGAGATGTGCAAGAGAAAATAAAAGGTTACAACTTAATGAAATTGATGAGTTTTGACAATGAGCATATGACAATAAAGCCCTTTACAAGGAGAAAATAAAGCATTGGCATAACAAAAGGTTGGACCCAAAGGAATTTGCTCTTAGGATGTTGGTTTTAGTGTACAATAATCAATTAAGGTTGTTCCTAGGTAAGCTAAAATCTAGATGGCTTGGGCTATATCAAGTGCTTTTAGGAAATGAATTTACAGTAGTTATGATTAAGAATCTGAAGGATAGGCACGAATATAAAGTTAATGGCCATAGGTTAAAGCCTTATCATATTGGTCAATTGGAGGTTACCGAGGCAACCTTGGTTTTTCAAGACAAGTAAGGCAATTATAAAAGTCTAGTGATATGCTTTTTTCTAGAAGCTTAAATACCGCAAGTATACGGTGTATCAGTTATAGTACTTCAGATATCGATCCCACGAGGAAATGTTGATTTAAATTACCCACTATTACTACTCAATTTTAATCTTGTTTACGATGCCTGTAAGTGGAAATTAATTCTAAACTTCCTTATTGCATAAATTAAATCCTAGTTACATATAATCAAAGAAGATAATAAATATAATGAAATTAAATAATCATGCACTTGATACCATTATTTTAATTAATATGTTGTAATCTTATTAGTAAGCCAAGTTGAAATATATTTCTAATCCACTCTCTCAACATGAATTAGAATGCCTAAGACATGCAATTAATGTGCTAATTCTCAACTCTCATTAATGAACTAGTTAATTTTAATTACACATTTTAAGATTAATCACCAACCTATAGCAATTATCTCCACATGTGATCTCTCAAACTATGCTTTGATAATGAATTTCTTATTAACTTTTAATAAGACGTTGCTCTCGCTAACTCCCTTATTTATGACCATTATGTTGATTTTCAGAAAAGGAATTGCCATCTAAGGTCTTTTTCCTCAACCTAAAATTAAACTAATATAATTTTAATAGCAAATTCTACATTCAAAGATCAATTAAGTAAATGGAAAAATAGTACTTGTTCATATATAATCAAATGCCAAAATAATATTCATATAAAGTTTACAAGGAAGAAATAAAATTAAGAACAAGAAGAAGGGGATCTTCAACCCTTTTTTCCTTCACAAAAGATGTCTTCTCCCTTGCTTGTCTCCTTCTTCAATTCATGAAAATTAAACTAAAGTACTAAAGGAAATTATTGTTCTTAAGATCACAATATCAAATTCAAAAAAAAAAATTCATCATCTTAATTCTGTTCACTTGACATATATATGCCTCCCTAAAAGATATGGCTCTTCAAAATAACTCTTCACAAAAGTTGCACTTTGTGGTGAAAAATTACATCTCCTCAAAAATACAACTGCTCATCCATCCTGTGTCGCGCTCGTGATAAGACACGCCCATGCTTTGGCTGGCTCCACTAGTTGTAGCGACCTTTCCTTCATTGTTGCCCTTGCGATAATGCACACTTCTTCTACTGGCCTGGCTCTCTTCTCCGCTTGCTATCGCGAGCTCTCTTGCATTGTCGCACTCGCGACAATGCCCTTGTTGCTCTCATTATTCTCCTCCTTCTCCAATTGACTTCTTTAAACCTCAAATCATTTTCCTTCTCCTGCAAAACAAATAAAACAACCACAAACACACCAAACACATAAAAGAAATAAAATATAGATAAAATACCAAAATAATAAACACAATACTAAACAAAACTATACATTAAAACACAATATTTATGAGCTTTTCAAGCTTATATCGATTCCCCACACTTAAAATTTTGCTTGTCCTCAAGCAAAAACTCAAAATACAAGAACAAATCATAGCTCAAACATATAAATAAAACACAAAACATGGAATATGGATTTCGTCCTTCTTGAGATTCTTACAAGTTAACACATGCAAGGTTGCTTTAAGATATTAATTATTGAGTCAATGTCAACAAATACCAAAACAAAATCTTAGATCTATAAGGTTTAATACTCATATACCCCCAATAAGATAAACAAGAGAATGTAAAGTACAATTATATAAAACTCTTAAAAACCTTTATTCCTAAAAACATGTACTCTAACCTAGCAAGTAATACAAAATTGTAGAGTTATCCTTTCATAATTTCTCCCTTACATCACTCAAGTGTTTAAGGGATTGTATTTAACTCGTATTTCCTCTTGTACTACCACATACCATAAGCTTGTATTAAATAAAAATCTCCATCACTAACATAAAAATGCACAAAATCAAAAGGGTCTTTAAAGGGTTATAGCTTGGCTTAGGTTAGGGTAGGAACAATTTTTGGGATAAGTAGCTCATTAATGTGGAAGAATACAGCAATTACTAAAGCAAGTAAGACTTCGTATTGTAAAAATTAAAGCATGATATCTATCTTTCCTAATGAAATTTATATATCCCCTTACAATATTCTTCGTTTCCCACTAGTTTCCACATCATACTCAACTTCAACTAGTTGCTTCTCTTACTTTCGTTTTCATTCTTTTTAAAGCAAACTAGTGTAGTAGTTTTCTTCTTCTCTCTCTTTTTTATCCTTTTTTTTTCAACTAATGGACCATAAGGGATTAAAAATGATTCATAAATAATTCATGCTTACAAAATATCAATACTATATCCTACTCATCAAAGCATTACTACATCTTTCATATAAGGGTTCAAAAAGAAAGGTTTAATTCATTAGAAATTGGCGTAGGGCTAAAAATATGCTCATGAATAAAATGGTTATAAGCTCAAGATGGCTACCTAAAGTCAAAAAGGGTAGTTATTTAAGCAAGCTAAAAGAGGTTATTTCTAATGCCCTTATCATTTCTCATGCATATTATTTACTAAATGTGATCTCAAAAATTATCTAACACAAATTCTAGAGTCATAAATACAAGAGAAATTATCTCAACACAAAAAAATTTAGTGTAAAGGCTCAAAAGCTCACCATGGTTATGATAAAACTCTACATCATGAAAAACTCACTATTTTAAAGGTCATGCTTAAAAGAAACTTGGCTTAAAAGAAATGTATACCAAAGTACTTTACCTAAACATGCCTATCCATAGAAACATAATCATATTAAAACCAAAGATCCTTAATTCTAAGTTAGTAGATGTATCTAATAGACTCATAATTAACTATGCAAATATTACCCACATATTCCACCAAGTAAGTACCTTAAAAAAAACTCCATAACACAACTTAACATAACATAACACAATATAAAAAATCTAATGCTAATCCTATACGCAAACTAACAACTAGCTTCCCCACACTTAAAGGACACAATGTCCTCATTGTGTAAGGAAGACTCCACAAAAACAACACATGCCACATAAACAAGCATGTAACACACACAAACACAAATATAAGAAAAATTAAAAATAGGAGAGAGGAACATTACTCAGCTGGTCCACTTAGGGACCCGATAGAGAAGGAGTGAAAGGAATGTTCTGATGGCGGAAGAATGAAATGAGCTTGCGGCTGAGGCTCTTATGACTTTTGTTCATTTGTTTTACAGTCATCTCAAGGGAATCCATTCAGGCCACCATGCTTTGATTTGCAACCTCAATACCATCTAAACGAGACATAATTTGCTGTAACCCAGCAATCTCTCCTTGCTCAGCACCATCACTTAGTACAGCACTATCACCACGTCCAGCACCTGAATTACTAGTGGGGTCAACTTCATCTTCATCATCATCACCATCTGAATCACCAGATACTGCAGCAGTTGAAGTTTTAGGTGCTTTCCCTTTGCCCTTTGCATGACGAGGACCCGCTTCCTACATAAAATGTGAAAGAAATTGCGGAGGCCAAGCGCCTCTATCTAAAACATGGGAATTATGCAAATAACGGATATCTATTAAAGTAACACACTCATTTTCATCCAAAACAAAATTGTCCAAGTCACCTAAACACCCTAGAATAATGCCGGTTACCATGTGACACATTCCTACCGATTTAGTTTTAGCAATGGACGCATGATACAACCCACCAAAGATAAAATCTATATAACATGGTGTTTTATGTGATAACAACAAATTGAGCACAAATAAATCTTTAGTTTGAACCTTTGTGCTTTCGACTCGTCCAAATAATGCATGACATAAATATTTATGAAATAAAAACAACGCATTATCCTTAATAAGTCCATTGGAGGTATTTTTGTTATTGAACTCATTTAAGTCAGTGATTTTAGTCCAAATGGGCTGGTGATCAAACAAATTGGCATTAAAATATTTTCCATTCAAAGGAAAACCAAACCAAGCATGCATGTCTTCAAAACCAAAAATAAATTCAACACCCTGGTGTTTAAATTTAAATTGAGTCTTTTTACTGTCTACATATTCCAAGGTGACAAAAATTCCACAGCCCAATCCTTCCTAATAGGCAAATTCATACAAGAAAATTTCTCCCATTTCATGTATTTGATAAATTTATCAAATGGTGTAGTGAGACCTAGATCTTTGAGCAATTCATTGTCTACGTGTAACATGCCCACATAAGTTTTGGTAGTAAAAAATTGAAATTTCTTGCCTTCTTCTTCAGTGTAAAGGGAAAAATGACATTCAAACCTATCTTGAAGATACTCAACAGGCTCCGGTGGTGGAGAACTTGGCTCGGCCATAGGTTGTTTGTCTTTGCGGCCTATGGACTTGGTGCGAACCATGATGAAAATCTTATGTAACCCAAGCTAAAATCACAAAAACAAGTGAGGAAGAAAGAAGAAACAACAGAATCCCATCAAAAATTCCCACAAAATCAAGGAAAAAGAAAAGAGAAAGAGGAAAAGAAATATTTGAGAGAGCTCTTAAAGGTGAAAATCGGAGAACAGTTGAATAAGGAAGTTAAAGGGTTGAAACTAGGGTTTTAGCTATTTATAGGAAAGGTGAAAAGGCAGCTAAAAACCTCATAAATTCAAATCTTGTGTCCTGTCGCAACCTCGTAACATTGTCGCACTCGCGACAAGACACGTTATTTGAACCTAGCAAGCTCGCGAAGCATGTCACGATCACGACAGTGCCTAAATGCCTAATCGCCTAATTCAGCAGTCGCAATCGCGATGGTGTCATGCTCGCGATAGAGCCCTAATGCCCATATCATGATGAAACAGTCGCGAGGGCGAAGGGGGCACGATCGCGATAGAGCCTTGTGATCCGTCCCATACATCCATGTCGCGCTCGCGACATTTACATGGATGATACCTCATGACTTTTTTTATGGAAATAGAAAATAATGGAAAACACAAATAAATCAAAAATACATACCTGTAAAATAAAAATAAAAATGTGTAAGTATTCTAAATAAGTTAATTAACAAAGAAAAATTAAATTAGCCACATAAAAATAATAGAAAGTAAAATAGGAATAACCACTAAGCCAATTTCAAAGAGATAAAAGATACCTCTTTGCCCTCATATACTCCATCTAAATATATTTTACATCGATGCCCATTAACTTTAAACAAATCTCCTTTACTATTTTTTAGTTCTAGATATCCATGGTCGAAAACTTGAGTTACTTTAAAAGGTCCACTCCATCTAGATCTCAATTTTCCAGGGAATAATTTCAAGCGAGAATTGAAAAGTAAAACCTTATCCCCACTTTTAAAGCTTTTATACTTAATATGAGCATCATGCCATTTCTTAGACCTTTCCTTATATAAACGTGCATTTTCATAAGCAAAAAGACGCAATTCATCAAGTTCATTTAATTGCAAACATCTTTTTAAACCAGCATCTTTCATATCATAATTCAAAGTCTTGATTGCCCAATATGCCCTGTGTTCTAACTCAACAGGAAGATGACATGCTTTCCCATACACTAACCTATATGGAGTCATTCTAATAGGTGCTTTGTAAGCATTCCTATATGCCCATAATGCATCATCAAGCTTATACACCCAATCTTTTCTAGAATTAGAAACAGTTTTTCCAAAATCCATTTAAGTTCTCTATTGGACACCTCTACTTGACCGCTGGTTTATGGGTGATATGGAGTAGCTACTCTATGGTGGACACCATATTTATGCAATAAAGATGCAAAAGAGCAATTAATGAAATGCGTACCTCCATCACTTATGATAGCCCGTGGCACTCCAAACCGTGAAAAGAGTTTCTTCAAAAATGAAATCACCACCTTTGAATCATTGGTCGGTAAAGCTTCAGTTTCAACCCATTTTGAGACATAGTCTACCCCAACCAATATATAAGATTTCCCAAAAGATATAGGAAATGGACCCATAAAGTCTATTCCCCACACATCAAAAATTTCTACCTCCAAAATATTATTCAAGGGCATTTCATCTCTCTTCCCTATGTTACCTGCCCTTTGACACTTATCACATCGAGCTACAAAAGTTCTAGCATCCTTAAAAAGGGTAGGCCTATAAAAACCACACTCTAGCACCCTAGAAGCAGTTATTACTCCACCATTATGTCTCGAATACAATGATGAATGACAATGAGCTAAAATATCCACAATTTCCTCCTCACTCACACACCTTCTTATAACACCATCCCCACTTATCCTAAATAAATAAGGCTCCTCCCAAAGATAATTTTTAACATCACTAAAAAACTTCTTTTTTTGTTGCCATGTCAATCCATAAGGTATAATTCTTGCAGCAAGAAAGTTAGCAAAATCTGCAAACCAAGGCACATGCTTATAATTTATTGACATAAGAGATTCATCCGGAAAAAATTCATTGATTTTATGACTATCCCCTAGTGGTCCTTCAGCATTTTCTAACCTAGATAAATGATAAGTTACTAAATTTTCAAAGCCTTTCTTATCTTTAATTTCTAAATCAAATTCTTGCAATAGAAGAACCTAACAAATCAACCTAGGTTTAGCATCTTTCTTAGCAAACAAATATCTCAAAGTTGCATGATCCGTATAGATTATGACTTTAAATCCTAACAAATAAAACCTAAACTTATCACATGCATAGACAACCGCCAACATCTCTTTTTCAGTGGTAGTATAATTCACTTAAGGTGGTGACAAAGTTGACTGGCATAGTAAATCACATGCAAATGCTTACCAATCCTTTGACCCAACACACAACCTACGGCTAAGTCACTTGCATCACACATAATTTCAAAAGGTAACTCCCATTTAGGAGAAGTGATTATAGGTGCACTTGTAAGGGCTTCCTTTAAAGTTTTAAAAGCATGCATACAATCATCAAAGAATTCAAAAGGCACTTCCTTAACCAACAAATTAGTTAAAGGCTTAGCTATTAGTGAAAAATCCTTAATGAATCATCTATAGAAACCAGCATGTCCTCAAAATGATCTAATGCCCTTAAGTGTAGTGGGTGGAGGTAATTTCTCAATCAATTCAACCTTTGCTCTATCCACTTCAATGCCTCTACTGAAAATCTTATGGCCAAGAACTATACCCTCTTCAACCATGAAGTGACACTTTTCCCAATTAAGCACTAGGTTAGTCTCCTCACACCTAGCCAATACTCTATCCAAATTATTTAAACATAACTCAAATGAGTATCCATAGATAGAAAAAACATCCATGAAAACTTCCATGATGTTCTCAATCATATCCCCAAAGATAGAGGTCATGCACCTTTGAAAAGTTGCAGGTGCATTACACAACCCAAAAGGCATACGTCTATAGGCAAAAGTTGCATACGGACAAGTAAAGGTAGTCTTTTCCTGGTCACTAGGGTATATAAAAATCTAAAAATAGCCCAAATACCCATCCAAAAAGCAATAATGATAATGCCTAGCTACCCTTTCCAACATTTGATCAATGAAGGGTAAAAGGAAGTCATCCTTCCTAGTAGCTGAATTTAACTTTCTATAATCAATAAAAACCCTCCAACCTGTGGTGGTTCTAGTAGGAATCAATTCCCCACTTTCATTCCTAACTACCACATACCTCCTTTCTTAGGTACACAATGTATCGGGCTCACCTAAGCACTATCCAAAATTGGATAGATAATCCCAGCGTCAAGAAATTTTATGACCTCTTTCTTAACTACCTCCTTCATATTCGGGTTAAGTCTCCTTTGCCTATCTGCCCTAGGTTGACAATCATCTATCATATTAATCCCATTCATGACAACATTAGGACTAATTCCTTTCAAATCCAAAATTTGCCAGCCTATACTCTTTATTCTCTTTTTAACCACCTCTACTAGAAAAGATTCCTAATTACTAGTAAGTTTATTAGACACAATGATAGGTAAAGTATGATTTAAACCAAGAAATGCATGCCTCAAATGACTAGGTAACTCTTTCAACTCTACCGTATGAGGACTTACTATTGAAGGTGGTATAGGTGCATCATTTCGATATAAGCATTCTAGCTTTGCACTCTCTTGCTTTTCCTTCCCACTAGCTTCTTCCTCAATGATCTCCTCATCAACACCTACTTCATTAAAAACTGCTGCAACCCAAACATCAATGACATATATTCTCATACATATATTTTCCTCCATGGGGTATCTTAGTGCCCTATCTATGCGATATTCTACACTATCATCCCCCACTCTTAAAATTAATGAACCCTCATAGACATCAACCAATGCCCTACCTATTCTTATGAAAGGTCTCCCTAATATCAATGGGCATTTCACATCATATGTAAAATCTAAGATAACAAAATCGGCAGGCAAAATAAATTTGTCAACTTTAACTAACACATCTTCCACTATGCCATATGGCTTTTTAATGGATTGGTCAGCTAGTGTAAAACCATTGAAGTAGGTTTAACATAATCTAACCCCAACTTCTTGAAAATAGATAATGGCATAAGCTTAATGCTGGCCCCAAATCGCATAAACACTTAGGAAACTCAACATCTCCTAACATGCATGGAATGGTAAAACTACCATTATCTTTCAGCTTAGTAGGCAAGTTATATGTGATAATATAACTACATGCCTTAGTCAATTCAATGGTAGAAACATCTTCCCAACTCCTTTTCTTAGCAATTAAATCTTTAAGAAACTTTGCATAATTTGGAATTTGTGTTATAGCCTCAACAAAATTTAAATTTATATGCACATGCTTCAATTTATCAAGAAAAGAATGAAGTTGCTTATCTTGATTCTCTTGCTTCAACCGTTGTGGAAATAGTGGTCATGGTTGAAAAACCTTTGAAATTTTTCCATGTACAACCCCATCAGTTGCGCTTGCAACAGGTGTCGCGCTCACGACAAAAGGCTTTTCCACTGTAATTGGCACGCACGCGACAGCTTCCTCACTCACGATGGTGGTAGCTTGGTAGTATGCATATAGGATTAGTGTTAAATATTTTTTGTTTTATGTTGAGTTGTGTGATGGAGTTATTCTTTGTGAAATTGTTGCCTATTAACATATGTAATTAGTCTTTGCATAGTTAGTTATGAGTTGATTTGATACATTCACTAACTTAGAATTTAGGGTCTTTAGTGTTAATATGATTATGCTTCCTTAGATAGGCATGTTTAGGTAAAGTACTTTGGTATATAGTTCTTTTAGACCAAGTTCTTTGTATATGTGCTTTAGAATAGTGAGAATGCATGATGTAGAGTTTTGCCATAGCCATGGTGAGCTTTTGAGCCTTAACATATGAAAATTTTTGTTTGTTGAGAGAATTCCTCTTGTATTCATTACTCTAGAACTTGTGTTAGATAATTTTTGAGATCACATATAGTATGAGATGTGCATGAAAAATGATAAGGGCATTTAGATTACACCATTTTGGCTTGCTTTAAAAACTTACCTTTTTGACTTTAGGTAGCCATTTTTTAGCCTAAACTATTTTATTCATGAGCTTATTTTTAGCCTTGAGCCTAAACTATTTTTTGCTTTAAATAACTTCATGTGGAAAATGTAGTTAAGTTTTGATGAGTAAGATATAGTATTGATATATTTTAAGCATGAATTTTTTTTTTATATGTGTCTAATCCCTGAAATTTAAAGCCACTAGTACTTCCTTAAAAAATATATATATATATATAGAAAAGAAGGAAGAAACCAATAATTACACTAGTTTGCTTTTAAAAGAAGGAAAACAAAAGTAAGGAAGGCAACTAGTTGAAATTGAGTATTGGAGAAAACTAGTGGGAAGTGAAACATTGTTGTAAGGGGATATGGAAATTGCATTAGTATAATTGGAAATCATGCTTAGGTGTAATTTTTGCAAATACAAAGTCTTATTTGTTTGAGTTTTGGTTATATTTTCCACATGAACGAGCTACTTAACCAAAATTTTCCTACCCTAACTTAAGCCAAGCTATAACCCTTTTAAGACCCTTTTGATTTTATGCATTATTTTATGCTAGTGATGGGGATTTTTGTTTAATACAAGCCTATGGTATGTGGTGGTACAAGAGGAATTATGAGTTAAACACTATCCACTAAACACTTGAGTGGTGTAAGGCACATATTATGAGAGAATAACTCTATATTTTGTATTACTTGCTAGGATAGAGTACATGTATAAGAGATAAGGTTTTACGAGCTTTATATAATTGTACTTTGCATTCTCTTGTTTATCTTATGTTGGGCATATGAGTATTAAGCCTTATAGATCCAAGATTTTATTTTGGTATTCGTTGATATTGACTCATGATTAATATGTTAAAGAAACTTTCCATGTGTTAATTTGTGAGAATTTTAAGAAGGACAACTCCATATTTCATGTTTTATGTTTAAATTACATGTTTGAGCTTTGATGGTTTTTAGCATTTAGAGTTTTTGCTTGAGGACAAGCAAAAGTTCAAGTGTGGGGAATTGATAGGAGCTTGAAAAACTCATAAATATTGTGTGTTAATGTGTGGTTTTGTTCAGTATTGTGTTTATTATTTTGGTATTTTATCTATATTTTATTGCTTTTATGTGTTTTGTGTATGTGTAGTTGTTTTATTTGTTTTATAGGAGAATGGGATGATTTAGAGATTAAAGGAGTCAAGTGAAAGAAAGAAAGCCAAAGGTGAGCTAGAAAGGAAGTGTCGCGAGCGCGACAAGGGGGCGAGGTCGCGACAGCATGAAGGGCAGAGAGCCAGGCCAATCCAGCATAAGCGTACCATGTCGCGAGGGCGACAAAGCAGAAGGGCTCACGACAGCCAGCGGAGCCAGCCAAGCAGAGGCGTGTCTTATCGCGAGCGCGACAGGAGTCGCGAGGGCGCGATAAAGTGCGGATGAGCAGTTAGAATTCTGAAGTGATGCAATTTTCCATGAACAAGGACAACTCTTGTGAAAGGATGTCTTGAAGGGACATAATTTTTAGAGAGGCATATATATGCCAAGTGAACAGAATTTTGAGGATGATGAATTTTTTTTAGAATTTGATTATTGTGATCCTAAGAACAATTAATTTCTTCTAGTACTTTAGTTTTTATTTTCATGTTTTGAAGAGGAGACAAGAAGCAAGGGAGAAGAAATCTTGTTTGAAAGGAAAAGGGTTGAGAGATCCCCTTCTTCTTGTTCTTATGTTTTATTATTCTTCCTTGTAATCTTTACATGAATATTATGTTTGCATTTGATTATATATAAACAAATTTCTATTTCCATTTATAATATTGATCTTTGGGTGTAGTATTTTCTATTAAAAGTTTATTGGTATCATTATAAGTTAAGGAAGATGACCTTCAATGTGCAATTCCTTTTCTGAAAATTAACAAAATGGTCATAAATAAGGGAGTTAGCGAGAGCAACATCTTATTGAAAGTTAATAGGAAATTCATTATCGAAGCATAGTTAGAGAGATCACATGTGGAGATAATTGCTATTGGTTGGTAGATAATCTTAAAATGTGTAATTGAAATCCACTAGTTCATTAACGAGAGTTGAGAATTAGTACTTTAATTGTATGTTTTAGGCAATCTAATTCAAATCGAGAGAGTGGTTTAGAAATTTATTCCAACTTGGCTTACTAATAAGATTAAAATTTATAATTAGAATGATGGTATCAAATGCATGATTATTTAATTTCATAATATTTATTGTCTTCTTTGATTATACTTAACTAGGATAAAATTAATTTTATGCAATAGATTAGTTAGAATTAACTTGCATTTTTGAACATCGTAAACAAGATTAAAATTGAGTAGTAATAGTGGATGATTAAAATCAACATTTCCTTGTGGGATCGATATCTGAAGTACTATAACCGGTACACCGTATACTTGCGGTATTTAAGCTTTAGAAAAAGCATATCAAGTTTTTGATGCAATAAATTAAATCAATCAAATTTCCCCGGCAACGGCGCCAAAAACTTGATATGCTTTTTCTAAAGCTTAAATACCGCAAGTATACGGTGTACCGGTTATAGTACTTCAGATATCGATCCCACAAGGAAATGTTGATTTTAATCATCCACTATTACTACTCAATTTTAATCTTGTTTACGATGTTCAAAAATGCAAGTTAATTCTAACTAATCTATTGCATAAAATTAATTTTATCCTAGTTAAGTATAATCAAAGAAGACAATAAATATTATGAAATTAAATAATCATGCATTTGATACCATCATTCTAATTATAAATTTTAATCTTATTAGTAAGCCAAGTTGGAATAAATTTCTAAACCACTCTCTCGACATGAATTAGATTGCCTAAAACATACAATTAAAGTACTAATTCTCAACTCTCGTTAATGAACTAGTGGATTTCAATTACACATTTTAAGATTATCTACCAACCTATAGCAATTATCTCCACATGTGATCTCTCTAACTATGCTTCGATAATGAATTTCCTATTAACTTTCAATAAGATGTTGCTCTCGCTAACTCCCTTATTTATGACCATTTTGTTAATTTTCAGAAAAGGAATTGCACATTGAAGGTCATCTTCCTTAACTTATAATGATACCAATAAACTTTTAATAGAAAATACTACACCCAAAGATCAATATTATAAATGAAAATAGAAATTTGTTCATATATAATCAAATGCAAACATAATATTCATGTAAAGATTACAAGGAAGAATAATAAAACATAAGAATAAGAAGAAGGGGATCTCTCAACCCTTTTCCTTTCAAACAAGATTTCTTCTCCCTTGCTTCTTGTCTCCTCTTCAAAACATGAAAATAAAAACTAAAGTACTAGAAGAAATTAATTATTCTTAGGATCACAATAATCAAATTCTAAAAAAAATTCATCATCCTCAAAATTCTGTTCACTTGGCATATATATGCCTCTCTAAAAATTATGTCCCTTCAAGACATCCTTTCACAAGAGTTGTCCTTGTTCATGGAAAATTGCATCACTTCATAATTCTAACTGCTCATCCGCACTTTGTCGCGCCCTCGCGACTCCTGTCGCGCTCGCGACAAGACACGCCTCTGCTTGGCTGGCTCCGCTGGCTGTCGCAAGCCCTTCTGCTTTGTCGCCCTCGCGACATGGCACGCTTATGCTGGATTGGCCTGGCTCTCTGCCCTTCATGCTATCGCGACCTCGCCCCCTTGTCGCGCTCGCGACACTTCCTTTCTAGCTCACCTTTGGCTTTCTTTCTTTCACTTGACTCCTTTAATCTCTAAATCATCCCCTTCTCCTATAAAACAAATAAAACAACTACACATACACAAAACACATAAAAGCAACAAAATATAGATAAAATACCAAAATAATAAACACAATACTGGACAAAACCACACATTAACACACAATATTTATGAGTTTTTCAAGCTCCTATCATAGCTCCATCTCTTGTCACGCTCGCGACACCAAGCTCATCTAGCTTATTACTTCCCTGCACATTACCAAACTTGTTAGTGGTAATAAATTCATTAGTGTAAGACTTTCCTGACCTCAAATTTATTGCCTTTAAATGTTCTCTTGGGTTGTCCTTCGTATTGCTTGTAAATTTCCTTGTAATCGCAACGGAAGAGCCTTGGCAATTTGCCCCAATTGAACTTCCAAATTATGAATGGAGGAAGCTTGATTCTTGGTTATTTGTTCAAACTTAGTTTTCATCCTTTTCTGGGCCTCCTCTTGAGCACTAAACTTCATATTTATGCCCTTCAAAAACCTATCTATCTTAACTTCCAAGGCACCAAACCTATCTTGAGGTTGTTGAAAACCCACAGCCCTATTTTGGTTGCTACTATTCCCCCAAGAAAAATTTGGGTGGTTTCTCCAACTGGGATTATAAGTATTTGAATATGGGTTTCCTCTTCCTTGCCCTTGGATGAAAGTAACTTGTTCTTCCGTACTAGCCATACCCAAATTATACCCTTCACTTCCATGGCCTAATTGTCCACATATACTACACCCACTTGGTGGATTACTTCCCATACTTAAGCTATTAATTTTTTGTGTCAACTGCTCAAATTGAGTTTACAAAGCTACTACCGAATCTACTGCATGAACTCCCCTTACATTTGAGAAATTTGTCTCCCTAGCTCTCTCAGTTGGCCACATGCAGTTGTTCATTGACATTTCCTTCAATAACTCAAATGCAGCCTTTGTGGTCTTCCTCATAAGAGATCCCCCAGCTGCCGCATCAATGGTGCCTCGAGTAGTTGGATTCACGCCATTATAGAATGTTTACATTAGCAATTCCCTTGGTAGATTATGGTGTGGGCAACTTTGCTGCAATTCTTTAAACCTTTCCCATGCCTCATACAAAGATTCAGTGTCATATTGAACAAAAGTGGTGGTATCCTTTATAATTTTGGCAGTTTTTGCTAGGGGAAAATATTTTGATAAAAAGGCTTGGGCTAATTGATCCCAAGTTGTTATAGAACCCCTAGTGAGGGAATTGAACCAAGCTTTTGCTTTGTCCTCCAATGTAAAAGGAAATAGCCTAAGCTTAATTGCATCTGCCGAAACCCTATTAATCTTAAAGGTATCACAAATTTCTAAGAAGTTTGCCAAATGAGCATTGGGATCCTCATTTGCCATACCATAGAGTTGTATACTATTTTGAATCATTTGTAAAAGCGATGGTTTTATCTCAAATTGGTTCGCATTTATCGTTGGTCTTGCCATACCTTGTTGACCACCACTCAATGCTGGCGTGGTAAAGTCCATCAATTACCGTGGATTCTCTTCTTCAGCCATAGTAATTCTTCTATTCCAATTCTTCTTCTTACTAGACTTGTGGTTACTCGTAATAAATCTCTCTATCTCTAAATTCAACGGTTCAAGTTCTTCTTGCGAACTCCTTATACGCGGCATGAATTGTCAAATCCTGAAAATTACATAACAAAACAAAAACAAATTAAATATCATAATCCAAAATCTTAAATCAAGATTCATAATGCAATAACTAAATGAAAAAAGTTCCCCAGCAACGATGCCAAAAACTTGATATACTTTTTTCTTGAAGCTTAAATACCGCAAGTATACGGTGTACCGGTTATAGTACTTCAGATATCAATCCCATGAGGAAATGTTGATTTAAATTATCCACTATTACTACTCAATTTTAATCTTGTTTATGATGCCTATAGGTGAAAATTAATTCTAAACTTCCTTATTGCATAAATTAAATCCTAGTTAAATATAATCAAAGAAGACAATAAATATAATGAAATTAAATAATCATGCACTTGATACCATTATTTTAATTAATATGTTGTAATCTTATTAGTAAGCCAAGTTGGAATATATTTCTAATCCACTCTCTCGACATGAATTAGAATGCCTAAGACATGCAACTAAAGTGCTAATTCTCAACTCTCATTAATGAACTAGTTGATTTTAATTACACATTTTAAGATTAATCACCATCCTATAGCAATTATCTCCACATGTGATCTCTTAAACTATGCTTTGATAATGAATTTCCTATTAACTTTCAATAAGATTTTGCTCTCTCTAACTCCCTTATTTATGACCATTATGTTGATTTTCAGAAAAGGAATTGCCATCTAAGGTCTTTTTCCTCAACCTATAATGATACTAATATAATTTTAATAGCGAATTCTACATTCAAAGATCAATTAAGTAAATGGAAAAATAGTACTTGTTCATATATAATCAAATGCCAAAATAATATTCATATAAAGTTTCCAAGGAAGAAATAAAATTAAGAACAAAAAGAAGGGGATCTCTCAACCCTTTTCCCTTCACAAAAGATGTCTTCTCCCTTGCTTGTCTCCTTCTTCAATTCATGAAAATTAAACAATAGTACTAAAGGAAATTATTGTTCTTAAGATCACAATATCAGATTCTAAAAAAAAAATTCATCATCCTAATTCTGTTCACTTGGCATATATATGCCTCTCTAAAAGATATGGCTCTTCAAAATAAATCTTCACAAAAGTTGCACTTGGTGATGAAAAATTGCATCTCTTTAAAAATACAACTGCTCATCCGTCCTGTGTCGCGCTCGCGACAAGACACGCCCATGCTTTAGCTGGCTCAGCTAGCTATCGCGACCTTTCCTTCATTGTTGCCCTCGCAATAATGCACACTTCTTCTGCTGGTCTAGCTCTCTTCCCCACTTGCTGTCGCGAGCTCTCTTGCATTGTCGCTCTCGCGACAATGCCCTTGTAGCTCTCATTCTCCTCCTCCTTCTCCAATTAACTCCTTTAAACCTCACATCATTTTCCTTCTAAACAAATAAAACAACCACAAACACACCAAACACATAAAAGCAACAAAATATAGATAAAATACCAAAATAATAAACACAATACTAAACAAAACTATACATTAAAACACAATATTTATGAGCTTTTCAAGCTCATATCATCTAGCTAAAGACTTTAAAAATTTAGAACTAAACTCTTTAATTCTTGCTTTGAATTATGTGTTTTTCTTTCATTTTTACCTTGATTTATGTGTATGTTTTTTGAGTTATTTTCATTATTTAGGTGTGAGTTTGATTTTATTTGCTTGATGATTCATGAATTAAAAGGAGATTTATTTATTTACTGAGTTAAGAGTGGATTTGATATGTACTTTAACTGGTTTATAGGCTTGCATTGTTTTGATTAAGTTTTGAGTGAAAATTGGTTGATTATTTAAGTAAGCGATTCATTTGAGTGAGCTATGAGTATTTAGTTTTATAGATGTTAAATTAAAGTAAAATAAAGAAAAACAATTGAAAATTAAGTATTTAGGAGTTTTAAGCTTTGAAGATATGAAAAATTGGAAGTGCAAATTTTTGGTCGGTGAGTGCCGGGAGAAAGCCATCACCCCGAGGCAACAAAGCCCTCACCCGAATACTTTGTTGCCTCTCCTGCATATTTAGTACCCTCTTAATTCCCCTTCACATCCAGTAGCCAAACACTTTCTTGAGTATATAAGACACTCACCTGAGTGTCCTAACTCCTTCTTGCTGAGATCAACTACTCTCCTCAAGTATATATGACACTTACTCAAGTGTTCTAACTCATTTTTGCTGAGACCAGCTACTTTTTCAAGTAGTCAAATACTCACCCAGGGGTCTTTGTCGTTATAACCCGCACACGTAAAATTTTTAGCACGTGCACTCCCTTACCAAAAGAACTCTCCCTCTCGCCCGAGACACTAATCTCCTCTCCCAAGGCAATTAAGTTAAAGTTTAAATTTCTCATCTTTTCTCATCTCAATTCATGCAAGTGTATACTACTCAATTTTTTCTTGAATTAACATTTTAATTTGCTCATTTTAAATTGAAATTGGGTTTTTATTCTTTAACTTAGGCTTGATCAGAGTTAACATTTGTGCTCATCTCCAATTTTTTTTTTTTTGCACTCATTATTCATTTATCTTGTTTAGTGTTTGAAATTGATGCTTATTTTCATTAATGGCTTAATTTTGAGTAGAAATTGCTTACACTTTAGCTTTGCTCACTTATGCACATAAGGTATTTGATAAAATGCCTAAGTGACTAAGTTTACTTATTTGGCTTAAATTTTCTTAGCCTAATGTAACACCCTTACCCTGTATTTGGCTATAACACTGTGATTAATATTAATCAAGCATGCTTATCAACATTTCATCTGATAATCCACTAAACAGATATCCAAAAGTTAACTATTAGAAGCTTCACTTACAGGTGCAACTTACTAACATCAAATATTACATATACAAAGCATCTGAAGTAATTACAAAATTTCCAAAATTTAAAGTTTCCACAACTACAAATCATAAGGACAAAAAGAAGACTCTAATATCAATCTTCTAAGACTTGTGTTGGCCAACCTGCTGCAAAAAAACAGGCTTGGAAGAAAGTCCTGTTCTCCCAACCTACACGGATAAACAAAAATCCGTGCTAAGCTATAAAGCTTAGTGGGGAATACTATAAATGATAACGACTACTCACAGTGGTCGTCAACAAGCATACATTATAAACTATAAAGTATAACTTATACTCAACAATTAACCATATAAGCATAATTGTCCTTTAATCTTGCGATTCATTCATTGATTATTTTACCACTGTTTATACTTAGTCATTCCTTCCACTTTATTACATACTTTAACATATGCTAGGAATACATGTATACATATATATTCACATATAAACTTATGATCCACAAGGACCTATGCATATTCGTAAGTAAAACAAGCATTAGTACTATGAAAGTTTATCATTTATCAAGAATTATGTTTGTATACTTATTGTACCAATGCATACATAGAATTTCTAGCTTGCTTCTATCTCAAATGCCATTATCATGTGAACTTTATCATTTGTAAATCTGTAAACACTTTATGGGTGTGCACAATACAATATACATCAATTCTCAATAAAGAGCAAGAACGAGTAAATATAGGGAAAACATATAACTCAACTGTATTAATTTGAAAAGCAATCACCAACATGAATACCTATTCATAAACTCTTATATTCATTTGCTATAGAAAACATACTATCTCTAATATAGTTCATACTTAGATATTAGTGATGCACTAGTTCATTTATATAACTCTGTATGTACTATTTATATATATGCGATAATCATGCATAAGTGTATATTGCAACATCTTTAAATATCATAATTTCCATATGTGCTAAAAAGGAATTTCACATATAAATTAGATTATGAAATCGATTAATGAATTGTTATGCTTCATAAAGCTTTAAATTAAACATCAAACTATTCTTAACTTTGGTATAAGGCCTGCACTATTCTAAAGAGGTGGATAACGGGTTAAACGATGGTACCCGAAGGCACAAGCTGTTTAGTCACCCAAACGGGGCTGACTACAACCCAAACGGGGTTGAACGATGGTACCCGAAGGCACAAATTGGTTTAGCCACCCAAATGGGGTGACCACAACCCACACGGGGTTGAACGATGGTACCCGAAGGCACAAGTGTTGGCGTATCTATGGTACCCGAAGGTACGGGGCTTAACGATGGTACCTGAAGGCACAAGCTGTTTAGTCACCCAAACGGGGCTGACTACAACCCAAACGGGGTTGAACGATGGTACCCGAAGGCACAAGTTTTTCTGCAGCTGCAAGGTACCCTTATAGGCATGCCTATCTATCCACTTCCTAGACTCAACGCAGGTAATAAAATCTATTTACTTTATCTTTCATTTATTCATTCATATTCTTATATGCACATGTATACTCTTGTATAAATATGAACAATGTACTCATACTCATGTTCATGTATAACTTTCTGTAAACCGGTGAACATTTCACTGTTGGGTAATACTATTCTGTTCTTGTAATCATATTCACTTATGTGGCTAGTTCGTATGTCAATATTATACTTATATAATGCCATTTGTACCCATACATGATCATGTAAAATATATATATACATCTTCTTTAGTACATATACATATATGCACTAATCATAAACAATTATACACTTTTCTCATATAATAATCACATGACAAGATACTCCTTCTGTGATGCATACACTTGTATACATAGTCTTGTATGACATTACCATTATATACTTTAATAAAATTTCTATAATGGTGTCTATAGCACTGTAGATCTGTATTTTAGCATGCTATCATGTGACCACACATATGCTTAATCATATCATTTCAATTAAGTAAAGACGTATTCATACGTGTCACTTTACTCATTTTCTTCGAATCATTACTCTCAAACTTCTTTCAACAGTCAAACCCAATCATCTAAGATCATATTATATTTATAGACATATGTTTATATGTTCACATAATCCACAAATCACATTAAGCATCTCACATGTTCACAGTCATTCTAAAACATTTTCTATCTCATAGTACAAATTCATGCTCATACACTCATGTACATAATCATGGATGTACGTACCTGTGGGTACACTCGCATATAGTACACTTACTCATATGAGCATATTTACCAAATATATATATATGTATATATATATATATCTTTATCATTATTAAAATCATGTGCTATACAGAATGTCAACATGTTTCCATATGGGCATATACACATGCCAAGGTCATACTATTGCAGTCCTTATTTCATAGCATAAATACATGTCAAAATGTGCACTTTCATGTCATAAGGTTACATGTGTATAATATATATATATCAATTTGGCATATGACAATCATGTACAAAACTATTTACATGTATAAGTTAGATATTTCATCATTAGTCTTTATTCATATACACAAATGAATGCATGTGTATTCATATAAATCCTTCATTGATAGCCATATTACGTGCTTTATCCAATTAACTTTACTGTCACATATACCCATATCTCTCTCAATTTATTTAAAGAAATCATATTATCAAGTATAGCAACAATTGACACATAATAGTAACTTCTGTTTTTGTGAGCAGTTTAGTAAACTAGTCCGAATTCAACCCTAGATTCCGCATACTTAGGGACAGATTTAAGTTCAGGTTTCTTCATATAAAATATAGGTATGGAAGTCTATTTTTCAATGCAAAAAGAATCAATCAATTTTCTGTTCTATAGCTCAACTTATGAGCAAAACATTCCAGACAGGTCATTCAGTCGTGAAGGGAGTTCGACTCGTGAAGAGGTTCACGAGTGAAGCAAACCAAGCAAAACTCACGACTCGTGAAGAAGCTCACGAGTGGAGAAGAAAACTGTACTTCATGACTCGTGAAAAGGTTCACGAGTGAAGCAAACAGGGCAAAGCTCACGACTCGTGAAGGAGTTCACGAGTGGAGAAGAAAAGCAAAAATCACGACTCAGACAAAGATTCACTAGTGACCCAGGAAGGCAAAGGCACGACTCGTGAAGATCTTCACGAGTCGGACAAAAGTTCACGACTCGTGAAGGTGATCACGACTCGGCAACAACTCTAACAGGAAGCAGATTCACGACACGTGAAGAGCTTCACGAGTCGGACAAAAGTTCACGACTCGTGAAGTGCTTCACGACTCGGCACTGACTCTCACAACTGATGAAATCTGTTCTTCCAAAATCAACCCGAAAACCCAGCAAAAACCAGAAAAAAAAAACGTAACTTCAATTTCTGTAAATTACATCCAAATTCAGCAACCAATTCCACATGCAATATGAACAACCTACATTCCCATACCTTAGCTGAAAATTCCTTTGTCTTAAACCCCTTGCAAGCCCTTTTCCTTGCTTCTTCCACCTTCTCTCTCTCCTTTACATCATTTCATACATACAACAACAATCATCCATCATCAATCAAATTAAGAAAGAGATGAAGATGAAGAGATGAACTAACAAGTTAGGATATTACCTTATAGTTATACTAATGATCTAGATTGAACAACATGCAACAATTCCTCTTCAACAAGACCTTGAGAATTCATCTATGGCTTTAAGAAATATGAAGAAGAAAATGAAGTTGCTGTAACTCTCTCTAAGATTTCGTTCACCACCATTTCAAAGAGTTTTTCTTTCATTCCACTAGCAAAAGACTTTATATAATAGCTAGGAAAATTCCCTCTTTGATCCTTCAACAAAATGCATGTCCTTTAATCAACCCACATCTTTTTGCATGTTATAAATCAACCTAATCACTTATTCTTTCTCTTAAATTAACCTCTCAAACATTCATTTATTCACCTTTGACCTTTAAGATGCTGAATTTACAAATTAACCCTTAAACTAATACTTTGAACATCAATTACACCATTGAATGTTATTAAACCAACAATAATAATTTAATTATGACCTTATAAAATTCATACCATATATCTTACACATTTATCACAATTATCGAACTTAATAACACTTATATCCCAATTGATCCTTGAAATAAAATATTATTTCAATTACACACATAAATAAACAACTAGTTTATCCTTCAATATATAAGCTTATAATAATTCATCTAATTAAGCTTGATTAAACATTAATAATTGGGATTATGTCCTTGAATTCTACTAAGGCCTAATTTGAGTCCTTACAAATCTCTCCCCCTCTATGTCTATCACAACCATCTATGATCTAATACTTACTTTACCATCTTCTTTTCTCACTTTTCATTTGACCTTATCTCTAAATAAGGGCAACCGTATCATACTGTCATATCATTACTATGCTTAACGTATATCCTGTCAGTTTTCCTATCCAGTTGGGGCCTGTACATGTAATATGATGCTTGATGCTATGTTTATGTGTGTATAATGCTTTCGTGTATGCAATAGAATGCAAATGCATTCTCTCGTATGCTGTATATGTTTTTGCCCCATCCCATGTATAATGTTTTGTCAACTGCCCATGCCTGTTAAGGATTCACTAACAGGTATACTTAGCGTCGTAATTAACCAAATTTCTCACAACATCATCACATAAGAAAGATTTTATTCACAACTTATACTGTTTCTTTAAAACCATATTAGCACACTTATACTATATTCTATTAACACACTTGTACTATAAGCCAAACACTAATCATATCATCATTTCTTTAGTTCCTCCAATATAGAAACAGACATCTCAACATGAGTTACTTTCACAGGATCGGGGATAAATAAGTTCAATGCCCCAGGATTGCTAACTTTAATGATCTCTTTCCCAGTTTCATTCAGTTTATCCATCTTTAATCTATACCGAACAAAACCAAGATATCTGCATTAGGCCAACACACTAAAATTTCCAAATAACAATTACTCTAAACACTTCTAGTCCAGAAACGGCTAAACCTATGCTCTGATACCACTAATTGTAACACCCTTACCCTGTACTTAGCTATAACACTGTGATTAATATTAATCAAGCATGCTTATCAACATTTCATCTGATAATCCACTAAACAGATATCCAAAAGTTAACTATTAGAAGCTTCCCTTACAGGTGCAACTTACTAACATCAAATATTACATATACAAAGCATCTGAAGTAATTACAAAATTTCCAAAATTTAAAGTTTCCACAACTACAAATCATAAGGACAAAAAGAAGACTCAAATATCAATCTTCTAAGACTTGTGTTGGCCAACCTGCTGCAAAAAAATAGGCCTGGAAGAAAGTCCTGTTCTCCCAACCTACACGGATAAACAAAAATCTGTGCTAAGCTATAAAGCTTAGTAGGGAATACTATAAATGATAACGACTACTCACAGTGGTCATCAACAAGCATACATTATAAACTATAAAGTATAACTTATACTCAACAATTAACCATATAAGCATAATTGTCCTTTAATCTTGCGATTCATTCATTGATTATTTTACCACTGTTTATACTTAGTCATTCCTTCCACTTTATTACATACTTTAACATATGCTAGGAATACATGTATACATATATATTCACATATAAACTTATGATCCACAAGGACCTATGCATATTCGTAAGTAAAACAAGCATTAGTACTATGAAAGTTTATCATTTATCAAGAATTATGTTTGTATACTTATTGTACCAATGCATACATAGAATTTCTAGCTTGCTTCTATCTCAAATGCCATTATCATGTGAACTTTATCATTTGTAAATCTGTAAACACTTTATGTGTGTGCACAAGACAATATACATCAATTCTCAATAAAGAGCAAGAACGAGTAAATATAGGGAAAACATATAACTCAACTGTATTAATATGAAAAGCAATCACCAACATGAATACCTATTCATAAACTCTTATATTCATTTGCTATAGAAAACATACTATCTCTAATATAGTTCATACTTAGATATTAGTGATGCACTAGTTCATTTATATAACTCTGTATGTACTATTTCTATATGCGATAATCATGCATAAGTGTATATTGCAACATCTTTAAATATCATAATTTCCATATGTGCTGAAAAGGAATTTCACATATAAATTAGATTATGAAATCGATTAATGAATTGTTATGCTTCATAAAGCTTTAAATTAAACATCAAACTATTCTTAAATTTGGTATAAGGCCTGCACTATTCTAAAGAGGTGGATAACGGGTTAAACGATGGTACCTGAAGGCACAAGCTGTTTAGTCACCCAAACGGGGCTGACTACAACCCAAACGGGGTTGAACGATGGTACCCGAAGGCACAAATTGATTTAGCCACCCAAACGGGGTGACCACAACCCACACGGGGTTGAACGATGGTACCCGAAGGCACAAGTGTTGGCGAATCTATGGTACCCGAAGGTACGGGGCTTAACGATGGTACCCGAAGGCACAAGCTGTTTAGTCACCCAAACGGGGCTGACTACAACCCAAACGGGGTTGAACGATGGTACCCGAAGGCATAAGTTTTTCTGCAGCTGCAAGGTACCCTTATAGGCATGCCTATCTATCCACTTCCTAGACTCAACGCAGGCAATAAAATCTATTTACTTTATCTTTCATTTATTCATTCATATTCTTATATGCACATGTATACTCTTGTATAACTATGAACAATGTACTCATACTCATGTTCATGTATAACTTTCTGTAAACCGGTGAACATTTCACTGTTGGGTAATACTATTCTGTTCTTGTAATCATATTCACTTATGTGGCTAGTTCGTATGTCAATATTATACTTATATAATGCCATTTGTACCCATACATGATCATGTAAAATATATATATACATCTTCTTTAGTACATATACATATATGCACTAATCATAAACAATTATACACTTTTCTCATATAATAATCACATGACAAGATACTCCTTCTATGATGCATACACTTGTATACATAGTCTTGTATGACATTACCATTATATACTTTAATAAAATTTCTATAATGGTGTCTATAGCACTGTAGATCTGTATTTTAGCATGCTATCATGTGACCACACATATGCTTAATCATATCATTTCAATTAAGTAAAGACGTATTCATACGTTTCACTTTACTCATTTTCTTCGAATCATTACTCTCAAACTTCTTTCAACAGTCAAACCCAATCATGTAAGATCATATTATATTTATAGACATATGTTTATATGTTCACATAATCCACAAATCACATTAAGCATCTCACATGTTCACAGTCATTCTAAAACATTTTCTATCTCATAGTACAAATTCATGCTCATACACTCATGTACATAATCATGGATGTACGTACCTGTGGGTACACTCGCATATAGTACACTTACTCATATGAGCATATTTACCAAATATATATATATATGTATATATATATATATCTTTATCATTATTAAAATCATGTGCTATACAGAATGTCAACATGTTTCCATATGGGCATATACACATGCCAAGGTCATACTATTGCAGTCCTTATTTCATAGCATAAATACATGTCAAAATGTGCACTTTCATGTCATAAGGTTACATGTGTATAATATATATATATCAATTTGGCATATGACAATCATGTACAAAACTATTTACATGTATAAGTTAGATATTTCATCATTAGTCTTTATTCATATACACAAATGAATGCATGTGTATTCATATAAATCCTTCATTGATAGCCATATTACATGCTTTATCCAATTAACTTTACTGTCACATATACCCATATCTCTCTCAATTTATTTAAAGAAATCATATTATCAAGTATAGCAACAATTGACACATAATAGTAACTTCTGTTTTTGTGAGCAGTTTAGTAAACTAGTCCGAATTCAACCCTAGATTCCGCATACTTAGGGACAGATTTAAGTTCAGGTTTCTTCATATAAAATATAGGTATGGAAGTCTATTTTTCAATGCAAAAAGAATCACTCAATTTGCTGTTCTATAGCTCAACTTATGAGCAAAACATTCCAGACAGGTCATTCAATCGTGAAGGGAGTTCGACTCGTGAAGAGGTTCACGAGTGAAGCAAACCAAGCAAAACTCACGACTCGTGAAGAAGCTCACGAGTGGAGAAGAAAACTGTACTTCACGACTCGTGAAAAGGTTCACGAGTGAAGCAAACAGGGCAAAGCTCACGACTCGTGAAGGAGTTCACGAGTGGAGAAGAAAAGCAAAAATCACGACTCAGACAAAGATTCACTAGTGACCCAGGAAGGCAAAGGCACGACTCGTGAAGATCTTCACGAGTCGGACAAAAGTTCACGACTCGTGAAGGTGATCACGACTCGGCAACAACTCTAACAGGAAGCAGATTCACGACACGTGAAGAGCTTCACGAGTCGGACAAAAGTTCACGACTCGTGAAGTGCTTCACGACTCGGCACTGACTCTCACAACTGATGAAATCTGTTCTTCCAAAATCAACCCGAAAACCCAGCAAAAACCAGAAAAAAAAAACGTAACTTCAATTTCTGTAAATTACATCCAAATTCAGCAACCAATTCCACATGCAATATGAACAACCTACATTCCCATACCTTAGCTGAAAATTCCTTTGTCTTAAACCCCTTGCAAGCCCTTTTCCTTGCTTCTTCCACCTTCTCTCTCTCCTTTACATCATTTCATACATACAACAACAATCATCCATCATCAATCAAATTAAGAAAGAGATGAAGATGAAGAGATGAACTAACAAGTTAGGATATTACCTTATAGTTATACTAATGATCTAGATTGAACAACATGCAACAATTCCTCTTCAACAAGACCTTGAGAATTCATCTATGGCTTTAAGAAATATGAAGAAGAAAATGAAGTTGCTGTAACTCTCTCTAAGATTTCGTTCACCACCATTTCAAAGAGTTTTTCTTTCATTCCACTAGCAAAAGACTTTATATAATAGCTAGGAAAATTCCCTCTTTGATCCTTCAACAAAATGCATGTCCTTTAATCAACCCACATCTTTTTGCATGTTATAAATCAACCTAATCACTTATTCTTTCTCTTAAATTAACCTCTCAAACATTCATTTATTCACCTTTGACCTTTAAGATGCTGAATTTACAAATTAACCCTTAAACTAATACTTTGAACTTCAATTACACCATTGAATGTTATTAAACCAACAATAATAATTTAATTATGACCTTATAAAATTCATACCATATATCTTACACATTTATCACAATTATCGAACTTAATAACACTTATATCCCAATTGATCCTTGAAATAAAATATTATTTCAATTACACACATAAATAAACAACTAGTTTATCCTTCAATATATAAGCTTATAATAATTCATCTAATTAAGCTTGATTAAACATTAATAATTGGGATTATGTCCTTGAATTCTACTAAGGCCTAATTTGAGTCCTTACACCTAAACCATGTTTAATGTCCTTTATCTTACATTGTTTCTCTTAGAATAATGTTTGAACTTTCAATGATATACACTCATTTTTGCTATTTTGCTTTGCGTAATGGCACCCAAAAGAACAAGTTATAGTAGAGCTTCAAGCTCTCAAGGATTGCACATTCCACATATATTGTTGAGGAGAATATCCCATTATATGAATTCTTTGGGATAGCCAAATATGTCAAACTAGTCTATTTTGAAATTTTTTTTTCTAAATATTACTGATGGAAGTCTATAAGATGAGATCATGCCATTTATTAGGAACATTGGTTGGAAAACGTTCATCATGAAGATGTTGGAAGTTTATCAATCTCTTGTATGAGACTTCCTCACTTCCTTCAAGTGCTACATTAAAGATAAGGAGGATACTGGCATTGTAAGTTTCAAGCTTGGTAGGAGGAACTACACCATGTCGTTTACTAGATTCATAGAGAAGTTAGGATTTCAATTAGATGGCATAGGTGAATTGATAACTCTACAGACAGAAACAAAGAAGAACTTAAATTTGAACAATTGTTCTAAAGAAAATCTAAAGTAAGATTAAGCTAAAATTGTATTTAAGATGCTAATCACTCTATATCTTGCTTTGGTGCCTTGAATCTCATTTTATAGGCTTTAAATAAGAAGTTTAGACCTTAATAAACTTCCTAGTCCATGTTGAATTGGCGTTCTACTCAAATAGGAAGCTTTATTTCATGTTTTTCTTCATGTCACTTTTGAGAGTTATGAAAATCGCTCGGCAGAGTGAAGATTGGCTGGAGAAAAGAAGGGAACAGCTTGGGTGAGTGACAGTTTTCCTTTTGGTGAGTGAAAACATCACTCAGCAAAATAAATTGGTTACTCAACTGAGTGACCAGCTCACTCAGCTAAGTAATGCTTCACTTTTGGCCGAAAATCTCCTCTTCCCTTGCCTTATTGCTTCATCTTTCATCCTTTCTTAATAAACTTCTTTCTTCCTTCAAATAAGACCTAAAAGACACCTAAATCTATATTTAGACCTCAAAATACAAATTTGAAATATGTAACCATAAAACAACTAAATTAACACCAAACTAACTCAAATAAATAGCTAAAACACACTAAGAAATATACTTTTAATTCACAACTATCAAATAGCCCACACTTAGACTTTGCTTGCCCTAGAGCAAATTTTGAACAAACCAATTCCTCAAAATAATCAAACTTCAACTAAGAATTATGCATTTCAAATTCATACTTAGCAATTAACAAAAGCACTTAACAAACCTTTAACTATAATAAATTCAAACAAAAAAATATAGGTTACTTTCTTTGTGTGTGTGCAAGATCAAAATATTTTATGTATTTTCAAAACCAAAACACCAATGCAAATTCATAGTGAAGCTTAGAATGAATGTACACCTAAGTATACAAATGGTTTCGCACTTGAAACTTTAGATACACTATATGCCTCTCATTTAGCACCATAACCCAAAGGTCATCTCTGCTAAATAACTCAAAAGCAAACTTAGAATCACTTAGGTCCTAGTTGGGTTGTAAAGGGGTCAAAGTAATAGTTATCAAAGAATGGATATAAGATAATCGAAAAGAATAGCCACTCTAAGATAAAATAGACTAACATTTTTAAAATTTTATCCCACTAGCTTAAAAATTATAGTACTTAGCCAAACTTGCTCAACCCTTTTATATTCAAAGTATTTTTTTAGAGAAAGAACTATCGATACACTCTTAATTTAAAAATTCATCCCATTTTTTAGAAGTCACCATTGCTTTCCCTTGTAAATAACTCACACTTAAGATTTTGCATAAATGCTAGCTTTATTTCAAATTTTGTTTTTCTTTTTCTTTTCTTTTTCTTTCTTTTTTTTTTTTTGCACTAGCTTTGTTGTTGGCAATACAATAATGAAATGGATAATAACAAGGAATTTTCACTTTTCACTTGACTTTATCAATAAATTTTAACAATAAAACCAAAACTTGCCTTACTAATTCCTTACTCAACTATTTCAATGTATTGTTTAATGAATAAATGTGTTACTAATTCCTTACACTTAATAATTCCTTACCAATTCTAGAAGGAAATATAAAAGCTTTTTAGGCTATATGGTTAATGAATAAGTGTAATAAGAAAAATAAATAAGCCATACATTAAGATACCTCATTAGGCTCAAAATGGCTAACAAGGGACAAATGTGTCATATAGGGTAAGGAAACAAGTTTAACCTATGGCTCAACAAGAAAATTATTGCCTAGATCACTTTCTAGCTTGTTTTGAGTTGCTTCTATGCTTTGAAGGGTGATGAGGAAGTACCTAGTGTTCTAAAATTTCTTACTCAACTATTTAAATGTATTGTTTTTCCTTAAGTTTAAAAATTGGTCTAAAGTGTTCAAAAAGTAGAAACTAATAAATATAAGCCAAGTTGAATGTTAAACTAGCAAAAAATTCATTAAACAACATACTCATTCTAATGCTAAACAAGAATTTTAAACATTACACATTCTAAGTTTAAGTTTAACAAGTTCAACTTTGAAGATAAACTAGGGAAAACTAAGTTTTAGTGCAAGTTACAGGATAATTTTTGTAACACCTAATTTCTATACTTGGTTATTACCACTAAATCTTGTATCATAATACATGTTTTACTATGTTCTAAAACCAAAAACATTTCTTATTAGATAACTTATAGAAAAAATTAAAACCATATCATGTGAACTTAAGAGTTCTCATTACATTACAATGTTTCTCAAACAACACATTTGTACATATACAAAAATTCTATCATAATTAAAAATTTACATATCCATAAAATAAAAGAATAAAAAAGAGACTCTACTTTTCAACCTTCTAAGACTTGTGTTGGCTAATCCGCTACAGATATCAGTCCTGTAAGAAAGTCCTATCCTTGCAACCTACACGGATGAAACACCCGTGCTAAGCTATAAAACTTAGTGAGGAACACAAAATATGAAAAACGACCACTCACAGTGGTCACCAATAAGCATACATCATGAACTACAAGTATACCTTATGTTCAAATGAAAGAGATACCAATTCAAAATGAATAAACAAGAGTTCACATATGATACCCGAATGATTTAATGATAGAAGATTTGACATTGGTGCTTTATATACACAACATTTAATCATATAAGCATAATTATCTTTTAGACCTATAATCCATTCATTGAATGATATACCACTATTTACACTAAGTCATACCTTCCACATACCACACACTTTGACATATACTAGGAATATATATATATATATATATATATATATATATTCAAATATAAGCATATGATCAACAATAATATATGTATATTCATAAGAAAGACAAAGCATTAGTATTATGAAAATTTATCATTTATCGATCTCGGATGTATTTGTGAATCTTAATGTACTAATGCATACATTGAATTACTAATTTTCTTTTATCTCAAATACCAGTATAATATTGAGTTTATCACAAATAGATTCGAAAATATTTTATGTTGCATACAAGACATTGAACATCATATCCTAGTAGAAAGCAAGAACGAGTAGCTCTAAGGAAAACTTATAACCTAGTGTTTTAATTGAAAGGCAATCACCGATATGAATACCTATAAATAACTCTTATATTTCATTGCAAAGAAAACACTTATATTGAAAAAACATTTTCATATATATCATACATGAAAAATCATGCAAGCCATTTAACTAGCTCAAGCAAGCAACATATTACTATGTAATATAGTCTATAAATAGATATTAGTGATGCACGGGTTCATTCATATAACTCAGTACATACAGTGTTTTATATGCAATAATTGTGCATAAATGTATATTGCAAACTCTTTTAATTTCATAATTTCCATATGTGCTAAAAAGAAATTTCATATATAATATATATTATGAAGTCAATTTAGGAATTGTCATGCTTTATGAAACTTTAATATCGAACTTTTTCTTAACTTCGGTGTAAAGCCTGCACTATTCTAAAAAGGTGGATATCGGGTTATACGGTAGTACCCGAAGGTACAAAACTGTTGATTATAATGATGGCACCCGAAGGTACAAATAAGATACCCGAAGGTATTAAATAGTGTCCCTTGTAGGGATAAAACTGTATGATAAATTGGTGGACCCAAACGGGGTCAATCAAATAACATGGACCCAAATGGGTTAATCAAATAACATGGACCCAAATGGGTCAATCAAATAACATAGACCGAACAAGCGGACCCAAGCGAGGTTGGCTACAACCCAAACGGGGTTGTTCAAATCAACTCTAACTTTTAAACCCAAATAGGTTCACTCTAACTTTTAATTTTAAGTGGACCTAAATAGGTCAAAACTGTTCAGAAACAGCTGAAAGGTACCCTTATAGGCATGCCTATCTATCCACACCCTAAACTCAATGCAGGCAATTAAATCCTTTCATAAAAACTCACTTTACTTTACTTTAACTTTATTCACATAAGTTTAATCATATCATATGTATACACTTATAAAAATGTATACTCATATGGACTATGTAAGATAAACATGATATGACTACTTCCACTTTTAAGCATTACTATCCTTTATTTATAAGGAGATCAAGGCCTACATTTCCACAAGATCACATATGTAAACAACATTTATCATCTCATTATATTAAGCGCCTCTATTCAAAGGATACATGCCCATATATCTATATTTCTTTTAAACATATCATATGCTTAAAAACACTTTTGTTTATGATTATAAATTCATACTTGTATAAGATGTGTATTATCATACTTATATGATATATTTATAGAAACCATAATTATATGTAAATGAATATGCATGTCTACGTCATAATTAAGTAAAAGTATATTTCAAGATTTAAACCCATTCACGTGTAATCACACTATGTTTATGCTATAAACACACATATACTCTATTAATAGCATTACTTCTTCATATATATAAAGTTGACATTTCAGCTATACCCAACATTAACCTCAATAGATTAATAATAAACATGTATATTCTTTAATATAGTGTCATTTAGACATTCACATATATATATATATATATATATATATATATATATATATATATTAGCCTAAATCAAAGATAGATCATATAACTAAGCACAATAACTTTAAGTTTTAATATGTAAACAACAATATAGTATCATCATGCTATCTTAAATTCCAATATTCATTTATTATATATATATACCAATATTTCACAAGACAAGCATAGTCAATTAACATAATATAACCAAGTAAAATTAATAATCCATATTTACATTTCAAGATTGATGTCTAATACTCTATTGTATTAGTAAATCAAATAAATCGATATTAATTAGCTATATTCCTAAGCATATAATTGTTTGGGCACATATATATATATATATATATATATACTATTTAATTTCAACATCTTAATTATGTTCATTCGTGATGGTATCAACATTTATATTTTAAATATTTTAAACATGCATATACATGCACATTCAATTTGCGGTAATATACATTATATGCATCCATATGAACAATTATGTATGTTCATATATACAACTGCCAGCATTCATGTATATGTATTTATATATATTCATGTTTTCTTCTTCAATTTTTGAACTCTATACACATTTTATGGCATCAAATTTCATTTATAATACTTTAACATTTCATTATCAATTTCATAGTTGAATAATTGTATAACAATATACACTATCATTTGATTAAATATATATAAGGATAATTTCACATAACCATCCATGTAAATGTTTTTGAACATACATGTATATACATAACATTTCAATCAAATAGTTTACATGGTACTTGTAAATCAGTGTACTTTCATGTATACATAGATTTAACATAACAATATTTAACACTAAATACTGAAAATTCTGCCTTTAGAACTCTGCACAGTGGCGGAGTTTCAAATCCAACTTATATGCTATTTTTGACCTTAAAAACATCATTTTTAGCAAATTTTTCCTTTTACCAACATGATTCCCTATGTTTCCCATTTCTATAACAGCAAGAATCATTTCAATATCACTTCTAGAACTCAAGATATTTACACTTTATAAAATACTGTTCCTATTAACAGTGCTGTGTATAGGTCTGGAATTAAGCTAAATTTAGACAAGCTTAAGGGCATAATTAGGCTTTACTTTCTTAGGCTTTACTTTCTTCATGAAAAATATAGGTTTAGAAGTCTATATTTCCCAGAATTTAACCTCATAGTATTTCGTTCACTACACAAGGAGATATGTCATATTTCCCACAATCTGTTCCGAAACCGAGAATAACAGCTCACTACAAATTCAAGTGAATATTTAGATAGTATAAAAACATATTTAGCCCTAGGTATCTTCTTAAAAGTTTTTTATATTTCTATCAAGTTTACATAGAATCAAACCTCATTTAATTATTACTTAAATACAGGGAGTTATGGTTAAAACATTGGTAACTGTTCAAGACTGCCTATACACTCAAATAGTTCAATTGTATGAATTTTCTGAGTTCCTTAACAACAGAATCAAGCCATGGCTCCTTCTAATAAATTTTAGATAATTGAATCTAGTTTATTCATATTTTTGAATCACCTCAATCTAAGGTCTACAACTCCATATATGGACAAAACAAGTAGCCTGGGTCACAAGAACCACATCCAGTTTTTGCTCAACATTCAAAAAACTCGATTTTCTCCTATATAAATCTCTCATTAACCCTAAACAAACCAATAAATTACCATTTAAATTAAGTAATCCAAGAAATAATATTTATATCCACACACATGCATGAAGAATAAGTTCCCAAACCTTATTTTGTAGCTTCAAATCAATCCTTTATTCCTTAAGCGTTCTTCTTCCATCCGAAACCATAGAAAGAAAATGAAGAAGATGGTTTAATTCTTACCTTAAAGCTTCCTACAATTCCCTAATTCTTAAGCTTGCCAATGATGGAGTTGAGAGAAAGTTTAACTTAAATAAAGAAGATAAAAATGACTTGCAGCACATCATCTCACGTGAAGAACATCTTCCAAAGCTTAGTGGGCAAAATTCTACTCACACCTTGCATGTGATTCTTACTTAAAGAATTTACCCACTAAAATCTGATTTCATACATTAACCTTATATTTATTTTCTATTACAACACTTACCCCAAACTTATTTAATCCTAAAAATCAACCTCAATTAATAATTATTTTAAAATTGGCCTCTAAATTTATATCCTCTTTTAATTTAGCTCTCAAACTATATTTTTATTACTGACTATTATATCCTCTATCACAGGCAATTTTCTGAATTTGACTTGTAAGTAATTTTTGACCTTCCAAAAAGCATTTTTAGCAAAAGTAGTCTTCTACAAACTTATTATACTATGTTTCTAGTTTCTAAAACATCAAGTATCATGTCAATAGCTTTTTTATATTTTAAGATATTTACAAAAAAATTGAGGTCTGCTCTTAGTGACAAGGCAACAGACTATTCCGAATTTTATGCTTAAATATGGCAAAGTTAAAGACATATTTGTAACTTATGCTCTTCATATGAAATATAGGCATTGATGTCTATTTGCTAACCCAATTAGAATCATCTAATTCAGTGCTCCATAACTCGAGATATAGGCAAAAGAGTGCCACAAGGTCAAGTAAAACAAGATAATCCATCCAAATGTTTAATTAGACTTTGGTAATGTGAAATTGCCCTTGAATTCTTCTAGGGCCTATTTTGGGTCCTTACAATTTTGAACTTAAGCAAACTCTTAACAAAAGAAAACTAACATTACTAAGCTACTAACAAAGAAATACAAAAAAATACAAAAGAAATTTGTGAATGAAAAGAGAGAGGTGCATTTTATCTACTTGTTGAAAATTTAAGCTTAACACACAATCTCTACCCCCCTCACAAAAAAAAAATTGTTGTCCTCAACAAAGTAGCTCACTATAGTGGCAAATCTAGAGGAGAAAATTTTTTCCAAAAGCTTTGAACAAATTGCTAAAAATTCCTCTTATGCTCATCAAGGCTTTTTTGCATAATGTCCATTCTTCCTTGCTAACTATCAATCCGAACATTAACCTCATCCAATCATACAGTAATCATAGATGAAGAAGCATCTTTAATTGAAGGTAGTTCTTGGTAACCAGCCTCCTCATGGTCTTCATTCTTATGCACATCATTTTCCTTTTTGTTATTCCCTTCCTCTTTAATCTTATTCAAATGTAAATATTCAGCTCTTGTATCCTAATGAAAATGAGGTTTAGGTACCAAAATCTTCATATGTATAAGCATAGCAAAGTTAACATACTCCAAATCACCTTTAAGAGGATCTCTCATGGCTTTATGATTCACATCTTATGCCAAAATATTAGAAATCCAGCCGATGGAAATTTCTTTTACCCCAACGGGTTTCTTTTGTAATTCCTTAATTTTTGATGTTATAATATATGCTCTATTGATGGAAATCCCTTCATTCATGCATCATAAAATCATAATCTCTTGAGAGGTGACAGCACTAAGCCCACAAATATAGTTAAAGATGTTTTTAGAAAGATACCTATGAAGAACTCAAAGGGAATGATCTTTGAGTACATGAGCCTTAAGTGAACCACCTTTCCATGGTTCAAGATTGATGGGGTCTCGCACAATTTCCCAATTCTCATGTGGAGTGTAGGAATGTTCCTTAATGGTATCTGCTGAAAAAGCCTAAGTATTTTGAAAATTAGGTAAAGTTCATTGAGTAAGGCTTCTTGCCTAACTTAAAGCCGACGGTGCTGAGATCTCCATTACCTTTAAAACAACATTTAAAAGAATATAAAAAATCTCATGTAAGCTCTGGGTAGACCTTGGGTTTATAGTCCATAAAGGCCTTTTAACCAATGTTGTTGATCAAGGGAAAAATTTCATTCTATAAGTTTCCATTATGTATATCCAAGTACATCTTACTCAAGTATGCTAGCTTGACATAAGTGCATCTGTTAAAGTATACATAACATAATCATTTGACCTTATCCATATAGCTTAAGAAGTGGAAATTGGAAGAGCTTGAAGCTTCGTCATGCTTAGCTTTCTTAGGAGCCACTACATAAAACAAACGAACAAAAATTAGTGAGCAATATTCAAAATGTACACATGATTCCAAAGTGAACAAGCAAGGATAATTCCAATCATTCCACAAGATTAATGCCATGCTTTTAATGATATACCTAAACAATGTGAGTGGAAAAAAGCTAGGTATTCAATGAAAGGTGGAATTGCAATATGATATAGCTTAAAGAGCAACTAGCATATGGCAATTGAATCTCAACAAGTGACCAAACCATGAAAGCTAAATAAACACATTGACCAACTATATAACTTATGAATAACATAAACATGACCTATTGAAATCAAAGTGCAAATGGTATTTGAGAAAGTAATGATGATAAACAAATACGAACGATAAAAGCTAAGAATTTTCAAGGTAAATTGTGAAAGCAAGCCATTCATACATTTCATCATACACTTGGTGTGCACTCATTGCAAGAGCAAGATTAAGGTTAAGATGAACCTTAAATTTCACCAAAATTGAAACTAAGTAGCAATAACATTCATACATTAAGCACAATGCATAATAAAACCAACAGCAACAACAAATTTTCATCAAAATGAAAGTGGAAGCACCCTAAGTTATCATATTTCAACAATATTTCCAAGCCAATTTAATCAACTTAGCAAATGTATAATGCAAAAATTAAGTTATAAATCACTTACTTGATGCAAATTGATAAGGAAATTAAAGAAATTTAACCTTGGTTCACGATCACTCGAGAAAGTGAGAATTGTTCTTTGAGAGAGTGAAAAAACCAAGTGGATAAGTGGGTGAGAAAGAGGGGCCGAGTAGGGGGCTTTTAAAACACACCACTAAGCTGAGTGAGGGGACACTTTTTCGAGTGAGTGCTAGCTATCCCTTTTTGTGCAAATATAGTTTTGAAAGAGTGAGGGAAGCTCAAAGGGCACTTGGCTGAGTGATTGGGTCCACTCGATCGAGTGACCCTTTTATGCCATTAAAACCCTTTACAAACCTCTTTTATGTATAAATGAATTAATTGACCATCTAACCAACTAAAATTAAGCATGAAATCCTAAATAAAATCCCCTCAAATCCTTAATGCATCATGCTTATCTTTAATCATGCATAATAACACTTTTAATTCATACTCACTACCATGCATTTAAACATCAATTTTCTTGAAGTTTTCACTTTATCATGCATTCTCATGCTCATTTAAAACTCATGGACACCTATAATTCTCTTTAACTTTATATTTAACCATTGAACACATATGCCACATTTTCATAAACCAAAGCAAAAATAATTATACAAACTATTAACCAAACTACTAAAACACACCAAAACATGAAAAAACAAAAAAAAAATGAAATACTAAAACAAAATAAAGATAGAGAGAGTCGAAGAGAATAGTTCTAAGTTTATAAAGTCCTCAACTGGACTTGTAACCCGTTTAATAGTCCAGAAATACCATGGTTACCCCAGGAACCTCTTTTTCTCCAAGTTGATAAGGTTTAAGCCAATGACCATTTACTTCATACTCATGTCCATCTCTTGGATTTTTTATTGTTACCATACCAAACTCAATACTTGACAAAACTTGATACTGTCCAAGACATATAGATTTTAATTTTCCTGGAAATAGCTGCAATCAACTATTGTACAATAAAACCATCATTCCCAGAGCAAATTCCTTTGTATGCAACTTTTTGTCTTGCTAATGCTTAGTCTTCTCCTTATAAAGAGTTGCATTCTCATATGACCATCGTTTAAACTCTTCTAATTCATTAAGCTATAACTTTCTTTTATCTCCTGTACAACTCAAATCTAGGTTAAGCATTTTGATAGCCTAATAAGCTTTATGCTCTAATTAGACTAGTAAATGACATGCTTTTCCAAAAATCATTCTAAAAGATGACATGCCTATAGGGATCATATATGCTGTTCTACGGGCTTATAGAGCCTCATCAAGCCTTTGAGACCAATCTTTCCTAGTGTTATTAATAGTCTCTTCTATTGATTTTAATTCCTTATTACATACCTTTAATTGCCCATTTTCTTGAGGATGATATGGAGTTTTTATCTTATGCTTAATACCAAATTTTCTAAGCAAGGTTCAAAATTTATGTTTGGAAAAGTGCTTGCTCCTATCACTTATAATGGCCTTTGGTGCTCTAAACCTAGTGAAAATGTTTCTCCTAATGAATTTAACCACAACTTTTGCATCACATGTTGTAGTAGCTATTGCTTCTACCCATTTTCTTACATAATTTATAGCTACTAAACTATATTCAAACCCAAATGAATTTGGAATGGTCCCATAAAATCAATGCCCTAAACATCAAAAATTTCTACTTCTAGTACATTATTCATAGGCATTTCATCCCGTTTAGAGATATTTCCTACTCTTTGACATCTTTCACATATTTCAATAAAAGATTTAACATCCATAAAAAAGGTAGGCCAGAAGAAACCTGATTGAGGAATTTTTTATACCGTACGATTTGGTCTATGATGACCTCTAACTTCTCCTCCATGGCATTGTTTCATTATGGCTTTTTGCTTCTCCTCTAGAACATATCTTTTAAGTACTTGGTCCAGATAAATTTTAATTAATTATGGGTCATCCTAAAGATAATGTCTTGCATCCACTTGAAGCTTTTTCTTTTGTTGATAAGTAAAGTCCTTTAAAAGGTAACCTCATGCGAGAAAATTAGCAATATCAGCATACCAAGGAACCAAATTTTTACAAACATAAATAGCACAAATATGTTCATCGGGAAATAAGTCAAAAATTTCACCCTTTTTAATATTAGCATGATCCAATCTAAATAGATGATCAGCTACAAAATTTTAATCTCTTTTCTTATCTTTGATCTCTACATCAAATTCTTGTAATAGCAAAACCCATTGAATAAGCCTTGATTTGGAATCCTTTTTAGCAAAAAGGTGCCTTAATGCCACATGATTTGACCACATTATGACTTTAGAACTAAGGAGATATGGCCTGAATTTATCAAAAGAAAACACAATTGCTAATAATTCCTTCTCTATGGTTATATAATTGACTTAAGCTCCGATGAGTGTATGACTTGCATAGTAGATAGTATGAAAACATTTTTCCTTTCACTACCTTAAAATCGCTCCCACTGCATAGTCACTAGCATCACACATAATCTCAAAGGGTAAACTCTAATCCGGTGATACTATGACTGTTGTCGTGATTAGCTTCTGATTTAAAAAAGTAAATGCCTACAAACACTTATCATCAAAGTTAAATGCATCATCTTTGATCAATAAATTAGAAAATGATTTGGCTATTTTAGAAAAGTCCTTAATAAATTCATGATAAAAATTGGCATGTCCAAGGAAGCTTCTAATACCTCTAAAACTAGTTGGGGGAGGAAATTTATCGATGGCCTCTATTTTGGCTCTATCTACCTCAATTCCTTTCTCAAAGATTTTATGCCCTAGTATTATCCCTTCACTTACCATAAAATATCATTCTTTCCAATTAAGAACTAGATTAGTTTCCTCACACCTATCCAAGACCAATGTAAGATTATGCATGCGAGACTCAAAATTTCGACCATATAAGGTAAAGTTATCCATGAAAACTTCCATGAAATTTTTAATAAACTCATGAAATATGGCCATCATACATCTTTGAAAAGTGGCTGGGGCATTACAAAGATTGAAAGGCGTCATTCTATATGCAAATGTGCCATAAAGGCATGTAAATATGGTCTTTTCTTGATCTTCCAAGGCTATACGTATTTGCATATACCCTGAATAACCATTTAAAATGTAATAAAATCTATTCCTCACCAATCTCTTTAATATTTGGTCAATGAAAGGTAAATAAAAATGGTCTTTTCTAGTAGCATTATTTAGTATCCTATAATCTATACATACTTTCCATCCTATCACAGTGTATGTAGGGATGAGTTCATCCTTTTTATTTGTTATTACAGTCATTCCCCCCTTTATAAGTACACATTGAACCAGACTAACCCAACTATTATCAAAAATTGGATAAATAATACCTATATCAAGGAGTTTAAGTACCTCATTTTCACTACTTCTTGCATAGCAGGGTTGAGTCTCCTTTGGGGTTGCACTATCGACTTTAAATTATCTTCCATTAGTATTCAATGTGTATAATAACTTGGGCTAATTCTCTTTAAATTGGATGTCTCCTAACTAATTGCTCCTTTATGCTTCTTTAGTACTTTAATAACCATCTCTTCTTCCAAACCTATCAATAAAAAAGAAATAATTACTGGTTTTGTATTATCTTCTAAAGATACATATTTTAAATGAGAAGGAAACATTTCAAGGTTAGAATTTACTCTCTTAGGAGGGGATGGTTCATCCTCCATATTTTCTTTCTCATTAAGCTCCTTTTCTTGCTTATTTATCAATTTTTTTCTCTTTCTTCCACTTTTTCCTTATTCTTTAGATGCATTAAACAATCTTAAAGCTTATCATCTGAAAGAATTTTTTCTTGCTTTTCTTTTGCACATTCTTGAACATCATCTATGTAGCAAATTGATTTTTCAAAGTCATATGAAAGGTGTTTCATCACTTTGTTCACATTGAACACCATCTCCCCATCATTGAACCTTAAAGTAATCATTTGCCCATTAACATCAATCAAAGTTTTTGCCATGTTCAAAAATGGCCTTCCCACTATCAAAGGTACCTTATTATCTTCCTCCATATCTATCACGATAAAATCAATTGAAAATATAAAATTTTCTACCTTTACTAATAAGTCTTCTATAATTTCCTTAAGCCTCTTCATAGATCTATTCACCAATTGTAGTGTCATTCGGATCTCTTTTATATCTCATAGATTTAATTTCCTACAAATTAAATAATGTATTAAGTTTATGTTAGGATCCAAATCACATAATGCATGACAAATAAAATTTCTTCCTAATTCACATCGTAGTGTAAAACTTCTAGGATCCTCAAGTTTTGCTAGAATTATGTTCATTAAAATTGCACTACAATTTTCAAATAATTGAATAATTCCTACACCTTTTAGCTTTTTCTTATTAGTACAAAGATCTTTCATAAATTTAGCATATTTGGACATGTGTAATAAAGCTTCAGAAAATGGTAAATTTTCTTCTTAAACATGTATAAAAACCTAGTTAATTGCTCATTATATTTTTCTTTTCTAGTTAAAGATGGATAAGGTAATTGAGATTCATTAAGAATAGTATAAACTAATTTTTTCTTACCTTTACTTTTCTCAACAATAAGAGATACCTTTTCATTAATTTTAGGATTAGAAACATTTACCTTTATTGTTGGTTCCACCACTTTAAAAAAATTCTTACCAATTTTATCTTCTTATACCTCTTTCCTATTTCTCAATGTGATTGCCTTGGCTTTCTCCTTTAAATTTCAGTCTACATGGGATAGAAATGTTCCTTGGGCTCTATTGGATAAATGATTAGCAACTTGGCCTACTTGGTTTTCTAGATTCTTAATGGATGCATCTTGGTTTCTCATCTAAATGTCTTAGGATTTTCACCTAGCTTCTTTACTAGCTAAATATGAATTTTGAGAGGCCATAAAACTAGCGATCATTTCTTCTAAATTTGTTTTCTTTACTTGTGGGGGATATGGTTTTTAAAATCTAGGTGGTTGATAAGGTTGTGATTGATATGTAGGAGGGTAATGTGGTTGGCTTTGGTTTTGATATGGTGGATGATTATTACTATTGGAAGCTAAGTTTTTGTTAAAGGGAGCCTTAGGTTGAGGGTTAATGTAGATGTTAGGTTCCCTTCCCTATATGGTAAGTTAAGATGATTCCTCCATCCCAGATTGTAGGTATTGCTATAGGGGTTTAAAGCACTTACTTCCTTTACTAAACCATCCCCATTCTTTATTGCTCCTTGATTTCCTGTATAAACATCACTTTCATTAGATAAATTTGAAACATTTTGAACATTTAGACCATTTAATTCTTTTGTCAACAATTTTAATTTGGCAATGATCATGGCAAAATAATCTATTCTATATACTCCTTGCTTTTTTCGATAGGCTCTAAAGCTTGCCCATTAAGCATCATTGGTAGCCATCTCATCAAGAAGTAAGAAAGCCTTTTCAGGAATTTGGTTCATAAAGCTTTCATTTGATGTTGTGTCTATTAAACACCTTGCAGCTTGATTCACACTTGCATAAAAGATATACATTGATTGATATACAATAAATTGATGGTGTGGGCAACTTTTTAGTAATCTCCTAAATCTTTCCCAAGCCTCATGAAAGGGTTCCTCATATAATTGCTGAAATTCATTAATGTGCTTCCTAATAATAGCTATTTTGGTAGGTGGAAAAAATTTACATAAAAACTTCTTTTGTATTTGTTGCCATGATTGAATAGATTAATTTGGTAGCATTTGCAACCAATCCCTTGCATTGCCTACGAGGGTAAAAGGAAACAACTTAAGTCTAATGGCATTCATTGACACATTTGGGATTTGTACCATATCACTAATTTCTAATAACATGTCTAAATGTTGAGCGGGATCCTCTATTTCCGAACCTGCAAATTGATTCCTTTATGCCATGGTAATGGTATTAGGTTTTATTTTAAAAGGTCCGTTATGAGGAATCCTAATGGTTCTATGTTCTTTATTCCACCTAGGAATAGCATAATCTGTAATGGTTCTAGGTCTAAACCAATCCCTATGAACTTGATTTTGATTAATTTGCCCTTTTATCCTAAGGTGTGGATCATTTATAGGTGAATTAATATAAGGTAAGCCATCATTATTGATAGGTGGATTTACTTGTATGCCTTAATTATTCATAGTGGCTCTTAATCTCCGAATCCTATGATAAGCCCTCTAAATTTCGAGGTCTATGGGTAAGATTGGTCTATCTCTTACGATAAACTATTGACACCTACAAAAGTAAAAGAATAACTGAAATAAAAGAATAGAAATAAAGAAGAGAGGAGAAGAAACACATAGTATCTGCTATAAAATCTAAAAATAATAAAAAAATGCCAATATTTTCTCTAACAACGATGCCAAAAACTTGATCGGCATCTAGCAAGTGTACTAGATCAGCTAGCAATATAGAAAAATATAGATTAAGATCCTAAATATCAAATCTAATGAAAACTTGTATATGTATGAAAGGTCTTAGATTTTTAGAATTAAAATTGTGTGTGAGAAAAGAAAGAAAGCCCAAAGTTGTAATGGTGAAGATTTAATTAAATTAAAGATAGAAATTTAAATAACCAAACAAAAATAAATAATTATAGATTAAATCAAGTAAACTAAAAAAAGCAAGTAAACAAGAGAGATAAAATCAATATTAAAGACAACTTTTACTAAAGGATTATCCACTTTAACTTATATTATAATGACTTAATCAAAAAGGGAACACAAGTGATCTTGAAGAAATCAGATGAATAGAGACAAGATATCTTAAAACAAGAATATCATTCTAAGCATTAAACCTATCTTGTTAAGAACAATTCAACACTTAGCATAAAAATCTGATTTTTAGCTCCTAAATGTCTATTAAACTCTTTTGCAAGCAAATTTAACTTTCACTTATTCTTGATTTTAACTCTTCTTAGTCTCAATTTACCATTATCAATACATAATTCCACCTAATTTAGAATATAATTATGTATTAATACCAATAAACCAACCTAAGAACATGTAAACAAATATTCATGCATAAATCAATCATCAACTATTAATTAAAACAAGTTAATAATCAAAACATGAATAACCAAAGGTAAGATTATGCCTAAAATTAATAAATGATCAACTTGCATAACATTAAGCACAAAGTAAGTCATTACAATATAAAGTCAAAGATTCAAGTATCCTTTAGCAAAAGTAAAAGAAACTACTCACTACTCATTTTGAAAAATAAAGCAAAAGTAATAAGAATATTCAAAAACATAAAGATGAAAAAGCTTCTTTGATAACTTTATAGAGAGAAACAAAGAAGATTTTAAACTTGAATAATTGTTCTAAGAAAATCTAAAGTAAGATTAAGCTAAAATCGTATTTAAGATGTTAATCACTCTATATCTTGCTTTGGTGCCTTCAATTTCCTTTTATAGGCTTCAAATAAAAAGTTTAGATGTTAATAAACTTCCTAGTCCATGTTAAATTGGAGTTCTACTCAAATAGGAAGCTTTATTTCGTGTTTTTCTTCATGTCAATCGGGAGAGTGAAGATTTGCTGGAGAAAATAAGGGAATAGCTTGGGTGAGTGATAGTTTGCCTTTGGATGAGTGAAAACATCACTCAGTAGAGTGAGCTGCTCACTCAGCTGAGTGGATTGGACACTCAGCCGAGTGGCCAGCTCACTTAGTTGAGTAATGCTTCACTTTTGGTCAAAAATCTCCTCTTCTCTTGCCTTCTTGCTTCATCTTTCCTCCTTTCTTTATTTAACTTCTTTCTTCCTTCAAATAAGACCTAAAAGACAAAAAAAATCATATTTATACCTCAAAATACACTATTGAAATATTTATCCATAAAACAACTAAATTAACGCTAAACTAACTCAAATAAACACCTAAAACACACTAAAAATATACTTATAATTCACAATTATCATAAATGATTAGAGATTCAATCAACCTAGTGCCATAGCATGCAAGTCAAACTAAGGCTTACTCTTTGAGGTATCATGTGCTATGAGTTTGACATCAGTTCCTTTTAATAACATTCTACAACTATCTTGGTTGCCAAGTGCCATAAATACAAGTGAGTTAATGTTATTGAGGTGTATGGTTGGAGGGATCCAAATCAATGTTGCTATCTATCTATGGTGAAAGATAAAGGAGCTATAAAAATAGCCTTATGTTGTCAAGGTTATCTTTATTAGATGGATTACCACTATCATGGCAAAAGCAATGAAACACTAGAATATGGGTGATCTTTTTCCTGGTGACTTGTTGTGCCTATTTCTAAGCATCAATTCAGCAAGTATACGGTGTACCAATTATAGTACTTCAGATATCGATCCCACAAGAAATGCTGATTGAAATTACCCACTATTACTATTCAATTTTAATCTTATTTACGATGTTTATAAGTGAAAATTAATTCTGTACTACTCTATTCTGTAAGCTACTTAAATCTTAAATAAATTTAATCATAGAAGATAGTAAATATAATGAAATTCAATGATCATGCACTTGATACCATTATTTTAATTAACATGTTTTAATATTATTAGTAAGCCAAGTTGGAATATATTTCTAATCTACTCTCTCGACATGAATTAGAATGCCTAAAACATGAAATCAAAGTTCTAATTCTCAACTCTCGTTAATGAACTAGAGATTTTAATTACACATTTTAAGATTAATCACCAACCTATAGCAACCATCTTCACATGTGATCTCTCAAACTATGCTTTGGTAATGAATTTTCTATTAACTTTCAATAAGATGTTGCTCTTGCTAACTCTCTTATTTATGACCATTATGAGAGTTTTCAGAAAAATAATTGCCATCTAAGGTTATTTTCCTTAACCTAAAATGATGCTAATATAATATTAATAGCAAATTCTACATTCAAAGATCAATTATGTAAATGGAAAATAGTAGTTGTTCATATATAATCAAATGACAAAAATAACATTCATTTAAAGTTTACAAGGAAGAAATAAAATTAAGAAAAAGAAGAAGGGGATCTCTCAACCCTTTTCCCTTCACCAAAGAATTCTTCTCCCCTACTTGTCTTCCTTTTTAAATCATGAAAATTAAAACAAAAGTACTAAAGAAAACTATTGTTCTTAAGATCACAAAATCAAAATTAAAAATTCATCCTCTCAAATTTTGTTCAACTTGATATATATATATATGCATCTCTAAAAGAGATGTCCCTTCAAAAATGACTCTTCATCAAAGTTGCAATTTTTGATGAAAAAGTGCACCTCTTCAAATTCAACTTCCTCATCCGCCTTCCGTCATGCTCGCGATGGATATCGCCCTCACAATAATGCCCTTGCAGCCCCACTCATTCACCTTCTTCTCCAATTGATCTCCTTTAAGCCCTAAACCATTTCCTTTCTCCTACAAAACAAGTAAAACAACCACAAACACACAAAACACATAAAAGCAACAAAATATAAATAAAATAACAAAATAATAAACATTGTTCTCAACAAAACTACATATTTAAACACTATATTTATGAGCTTTTCAAGCTCATATCATGACATCCAGTATATTGATTATGATAAGTTAAAGTGTATAAAGATAATGTGGCATAAACCACATTATCATTGGATGGATAGAACTGAATACTTACACTTGATTTGTGTGGAGTATGATGAACAGTAAATTGATGGAAATGAGGAAGAGGTTGTGCACCAAGAGGCACCACTAGCTGAAGAAGCCCCTTCACCCCAGATGGTTACCTTTATGAATCAGGTTAATGGTAGATTAGATATTCAATTAGGGAAAATTGACAACAAGCAAAGGAGCTTGGAGCATCTTAACATGCACTTTGAGTGGTTCACCACTAAGTTTTTGGAGCCATTCCCACCACCCCTACGCCTACCCCCACCATCGTAATGACTTGAGCTCCATAATTTGTTGACAAGTTTCTTTTAAGGGGCGTAGAGCTTATCTAAGCTCAATTTTATTTAGATTAATAAAGTAAAATTTCAACCTGCCATTTTTAATTCATGAAAGCTTTTATGTTTGGCTTGTGTGGTTTGCTTTATATTTAGTTATCTTTTGTTTTTCTTTAGTTTAGTAGCTTTTAGTGTAATTTTAATGTTAGTAACTTTGTATTTTGTTTTAAGAGTAATGGTAGTGCTTTTATTATGTCATTCTTTTAGTATTTTAGTATGCTCTTTATTTTTTGTTATGGTAGTAATTTAGTTAGTCCAAATTATCATTTAGTTTGCACTAAGCCTAGTTTGCTCCAATTTTTTTGCAAAATTGAGCATATTGAACTTTAACTTAGAATGTACAATAGTTGAAATCTTTGTCTAGAATTAAGGTAATCATATTGTTTGATGAAATTTTAGCTAGTTTAACATTCAATTTTACTTATATTTGTTAGTTCTCACTTTTTAAGCACTAAAGACTAATTTTTAAATAAAAGAAAAATAATGCATTAAAATAGTTGAGTAAGAAATTTTAAGATACTAGAACCTTCTTTATCACCCTTTAAAGCATAAAAATAACTCAAACAATTTAGAAAGTGATCTAAGAAAATTTTACTTATTAAGTCATATTAAGTGTATTTACCTACCGTATTGGTACATTTGTCCCTTGTTAGCCATTTTGAGCCTAATGAGGCATGCTTAATGCATTCCATGTTTATTTTTCTTTTTATATTTATTTATTTTACCATATAGTCTAAATAACCTTTATCTTCCCTTTTGTGAGTAGCCACTCTAGGATTGGATGGATTAACATGAGTTAGGTATTTAAAATGGTGTAATTAGGAAAAGGGCTTTGGTACTAATCTTAAACGCTATGGATGAAGTCAAGTAAGTAGTTAAGATTTACCTTGTAACTATCCATGTAATCTTGTAATGCCAGCAATGAAGCTATTATAAGAAAAAGAAAAGAAAAGAAAAGAAAAGAAAGAAAGAAAGAAAATTTTGAAATAAAGCTACCATTAGATGGAAAAATTTTAAGTGTGGGGTATTTACAAGGGAAAAGGAATTTTAGCTTCTTTTAAGTTGCTAAATTGAGAAATTTAAGAGGAATTCCATTAATGCTCTCTCTTAAAAGTGCTTAATATTTAAGGGAATGAGTAAGCAAGTATGGTAAAGGGGTATATACTTTATAGTTTGAAATTTTGGAAACTTAGTCTATTCAAGCATAGAGTGCCTATTCTATTTAATTATCTATTATCCATTCTTTGATAACTAACAACTTAACCCCATTACAATCTAATAAAGACCTAGTGATTCTTTATTTGCTTTTGAGTTGTTTAGCAAAGATGACCTTTGAGTTTTGATGATAAAGGAGAGGCCTATGGTGTTTTTAGAGTTTCAAGTGTGAAACCAATTGTACATCTAGGTGTACATCAATTCTAAGCTTAACGATGACATGCATTAATGTTTTTGATTTTAAAAAGAGCTTAAAAGGTTTTGGTTTTGCACCCACAGTCGGAAACTAACTCATTGATTTGTTGGAGCTTAATCTAATTAGAATTTTATTAAGTTCTCTTGTTAATTGATAAGCATAGTTTTGAAATGCATGATTCTTAGTTAAAGTTTGATTTTTTTGAGAAGTTGGTTTATTCAAATTTGCTCGAGAGAGAGCAACTACTAAGTGTGGGGTATTTGATAGTTGTGAATTATAACTATGTTTTTAGTATGTTTTTAGATTTTTAAGTTGTTTAATTTAATGTTAATTTGGTTAATTTGATGTTTAATTTTATAAGTTGTAATTCATGAGGGATTAATTGCATTTTGGTGTTTTTAGGTGCTAAATTGAAGTAAAAATGAAGTTTTATGGAAAAAGAAACAATTTAGTGTAATTTAGGAAGATTAAAGAAGCAATTCACATAAGTCTAGTAGTAAAGTACACTCCTAAGTACTTAAAGTACACTTTCAAGTATTTGAAGCCCTCACCCAAGTATGTCAAGTACTCACCCGAGTATGTCAAGTACTCAATCGAGTATCTCAAGCCCTCTATTTGAGTGAAGATGTTCGAAATATAATAAAACTCTTTTGCAATCTAGTTTAAGAAGTTTCAAGGCATCAAACTTCTTTTTTAGAGAGCATTTAAGCAAACCTAAGCACTAGAATTAAAAAAAGTATGATAATTATGAATTTTTACTCAAGTTCATAACTTAGTTCTCAAGACACAAAGATAGAAGGTTTGGAGGCTAAAACTTGGTGTTCTGAGAAGTGATCAAGAGAGGCATTCTTAGCTTTATGTGTTTGTATCTTTCTTTTAGTTTTTCTATAATTTTTATGACAATGAGTGAGTAGTTTTCTTTACTTTTGTTAAGGAAACTTGAACCCCTATACTTCTTTGTAATGACTTTAATTTGAGCTTTAAGTCAATGCAAGTGTGTTATTTCTTAGTTCTTGAGCAATTTCTTATCTTTGGTTATTATTGAGTTTATGATTGATTTATTGAATAAATGATTAATGATCACATTCAAGTATGACCTATGATATGTATGTTTTTAGTTTGATTCACTTGTATTGATACATAATTATATTGTGAAATTTGATATAATTATGTGTCAGTAAGAGTAGATTAAGACTAAGAAAAGTTGAACAAGGAATGGATTGAAGTTAGATTTCTTGAAGAAGAGTTTAATGGATGTTTAGAAGTTAATAAACCAGATCTTTATGCTAAGTGTTGGATTGTTCATAATAAGAAAATTTAATGCTTAGAATGATATTTTTAATAAGATATCTAAATTTATAACTTATTTTCCATAATCATTTGTATTATTTTTAATAGAGTCATTGCAATATAAGTTAAGGTGGATAGTCCTTTAATCGAAGAGTTTTTTATTATTGAATTTTACCATCTTTTATATCTTGCTTTGTTTAAGTTAATTTTATTTGTTTAAGTTTATGTTTACTTGCTTTAGTTTCATTATTTTAGTTATTTGAGTTTTTGTTTTCAATTTAGTTAGTTCTTTATCATTCAAAACTTGGAAATTCTTTTCACACATCACTCTTTCTAAAATTTGAAATATATAGCACTTACACATTTCCTTTCGGTTCAATATTGGGGGTTCTAATTATATTTTCCTATATTACTAGCCGATCTAGTATACTTGTTAGACATTGATCATCAACTCTAGTGGCCATACCTTGATTTGATGGTTATACAGCTTCTACAACTATACCTTTTGTAAGGACTCAAATTAGGCCTTAGTAGAATTCAGGGACATAATCCCAATTATTAATGTCTAATCAAGCTTAATTAGATGAATTATTATAAGCTTGTATATTGAAGGATAAACTAGTTGTTTATTTATGTGTGTAATTGAAATAATATTTTTATTTCAAGGATCAATTGGGATATAAGTGTTATTAAGTTCGATAATTGTGATAAATGTGTAAGATATATGGTATGAATTTTATAAGGTCATAATTAAATTATTATTGTTGGTTTAATAACATTCAAGGGTGTAATTGAAGTTCAAAGTATTAGTTTAAGGGTTAATTTGTAAATTCAGCATCTTAAAGGTCAAAGGTGAATAAATGAATATTTGAGAGGTCAATTTAAAAGAAAGAATAAATGTAATGGTTGATTTAAGAAAAAGATTTAGTGGAGGGGTCACTTTATAGCATGCAAAAAGGTGGTTGTTCATAGTGTGACATGCAAACTCTTAAAGGACCAAATAGGGAATTTTACCTTGTTTTATATAAGCATGTGATGAGAGATGGTGTGGGAGAGAATGAAGTGTCGGCATGTTGAGAGGAGAAAAAAACCAGAAATTACTTCCTCTCATTTTTTCTTCAAAGTCTTTGAATTTTTCAAGCAATTTAAGTGACAATTCATGATGGTTTACTAAGGCAATTAAGTGTATAACTTTAAGGTAATTAATCTCTACTGAACTTCATCATCTTCTTCTTCTTCTTCCTCTTCTCATTTTTGTTGAGGTAAATGCTGAAAAAGTGCTGAAGTTAAGTTAATGAATGATGATGTTGGTTGTAAAGGATAAGAGGAGAGAAGAAACAAGGAAAAAGGGCTTGCAAGGGGTTGAAGACAAAGGAATTTTCAGCTAAGGTATGGGAATGTAGGTTGTTCATATTGCATGTGGAATTGGTTGCTGAATTTGGATGTAATTTACAGAAATTGAAGTTACGTTTTTTTGGTTTTTGCTGGGTTTTCGGGTTGATTTTGGAAGAACGGATTTCATCAGTTGTGAGAGTCAGTGCCGAGTCGTGAAGCACTTCACGAGTCGTGAACTTTTGTCCGACTCGTGAAGCTCTTCACGTGTCGTGAATCTGCTTCCTGTTAGAGTTGTTGCCGAGTCATGAACTTTTGTCCGACTCGTGAAGATCTTCACAAGTCGTGCCTTTGCCTTCCTGGGTCACTAGTGAATCTTTGTCTGAGTCGTGATTTTTGCTTTTCTTCTCCACTCGTGAACTCCTTCACGAGTCATGAGCTTTGTCCTGTTTGCTTCACTCGTGAACCTTTTCACGAGTCGTGAAGTACAGTTTTCTTCTCCACTCGTGAGCTTCTTCACGAGTCGTGAGTTTTGCTTGGTTTGCTTCATTCGTGAACCTCTTCACGAGTCGAACTCCCTTCACGACTGAATGACCTGTCTAGAATGTTTTGCTCATAAGTTGAGCTATAGAACAGCAAATTGAGTGATTCTTTTTGCATTGAAAAATAGACTTCCATACCTATATTTTATATGAAGAAACCTGAACTTAAATCTGTCCCTAAGTATGCGGAATTTAGGGTTGAATTCGGACTAGTTTCCTAAACTGCTCATAAAAACAGAAGTTACTATTATGTGTCAATTGTTGCTACACTTGATAATATGATTTCTTTAAATAAATTGAGAGAGATATTTGTTTATGTGACAGTAAAGTTAATTGGTTAAAGCATGTAATATGGCTATCCATGAAGGATTTATATGAATACATATGCATTCAATTGTGTATATCAATAAAGACTAATGATGAAATATCTAACCTATACATGTAATTAGTTTTGTGCATGATTGTCATATGCCAAATTGATATATATATTATACACATGTAACCTTATGACATGAAAGTGCACATTTTGACATGTATTTATGCTATGAAATAAGGACTGCAATAGTATGACCTTGGCATGTGTATATGCCCATATGGAAACATGTTGACATTCTGTATAGCACATGATTTTAATGATGATAAAGATATATATTTATATATTGGTAAATATGCTTATATGAATAAGTCTACTATATGTGAATGTACCCACAGGTACGTACATCTATGATTATGTACATGAATGTATGAGCATGTAAATGCCCTATGAGATAGAAGATATTTTAGCATGACTATGAACATGTGAGATGCTTAATGTGAATATGATCAAACTTATGTACATGGCTGTTGTGTGCAATTATGCTTACATGTACATATTATTTAATGATGGAGTAAATGTCAACTTTACTTGTAGAAAGAAGTAATTTGAATTGTAGATTATATATGAACATATAAATATATAATACGATCTTACATGATTAGGTTTGAATGGTGAAAGATGTTTTAGAGCGATGATTCAAAGAATATGTGTAAAGTGAAATGTATGAATTTGGTTTCACTTAATTGAAATGATACGATTAAGCATATGTGTTGTCACATGTAAGCATACTGAAATACAGATCTACAGTGCTAAAACTCCATTATAGAAATTTTATTAAAGCATATAATGACATTGATATATGAGACCATGTATACAAAAATGTATGCATTAGAGAAGGAGTATATTGTCATCTGACTATTATATACGATAAGTGTATAAATTGTTTTTGAATTGTGCATATATGTACATGTACTAAAGAATATAGATATTTTTACATGCTTATGTACGGTTACAAATGGCCTTATATAAGTATAGTCTTGTCATACAGAATAGTCGCATGATTTAATAGAATTACAAGAACAGAACAGTATTACCCAACAGTTAAATGTTCACAGGTTTACAGAAAGTTACACATAAGCGCTCTTATGAGTATATTGTTTATAGTAATACAAGAGTATACATGTGCATATAAGAATATGAATGTATAAAGAAAAGATAAAGTAAATAGATCTTTTTGCCTGCGTTGAGTCTAGGAAGTGGATAGATAGGCATGCCTATAAGGGTACCTTGCAGCTGAAAAAACAAACCTGTACCTTCGGGTACCATCGTTCAACCCCGTTTGGGTTGCAGTTCACCCCGTTTGGGTGACTAAACAACTTGTGCCTTTGGGTACCATCGATCAACCCCGTTTGGGTTGCAGTTCACCCCGTTTGGGTGACTAAACAACTTGTGCCTTCGGGTACCATCGATCAACCCCGTTTGGGTTGCAGTTCACCCCGTTTGGGTGAATAAATAACTTGTGCCTTCGGGTACCATCGATCAACCCCGTTTGGGTTGCAGTTCACCCCGTTTGGGTGACTAAACAAACTCGTACCTTCGGGTACCATCGTTCAACCCGTTATCCACCTCTTTAGAATAGTGCAGGCCTTATACCAAAGTTAAGAATAGTTTGATGTTTAATTTAAAGCTTTATGAAGCATAACAATTCATTAATCGATTTCATAATCTAATTTATATGTGAAATTCTTTTATAGCACATATGGAAATTATGATATTTAAAGATGTTGCAATATACACTTATGCATGATTATCGCATATAGAAATAGTACATACAGAGTTATATATAAATGAACTAGTGCATCACTAATATCTAAGTATGAACTATATTAGAGATAGTGTGTTTTCTATAGCAAATGAATATAAGAGTTTATGAATAGGTATTCATGTTGGTGATTGCTTTTCAAATTAATACAGTTGAGTTATATGTTTTCCCTATATTTACTCGTTCTTGCTCTTTATTGGGAATTGATGTATATTGTCTTGTGCACACACATAAAGTGTTTACAGATTTACAAATGATAAAGTTCATATGATAATGGCATTTGAGATAGAAGCAAGCTAGAAATTCTATGTATGCATTGGTACAATAAGTATACAAACATAATTCTTGATAAATGATAAACTTTCATAGTACTAATGCTTGTTTTACTTACGAATATGCATAGGTCCTTGTGGATCATAAGTTTATATGTGAATATATATGTATACATGTATTCCTAGCATATGTTAAAGTATGTAATAAATGGAAGGAATGACTGAGTATAAACAGTGGTATAACAACCAATGAATGAATCGCAAGATTAAAGGACAAATATGCTTACATGGTTAAAAGTGGTGTATATTAAGCGTCAATGCCGAATTTACTATCATTAAATCATTCGGTTATCATATGTGGACTCTTGTCTGTATTTTCTTATATTGAGTATAAGTTATACTTTATAGTACATGATGTATGCTTATTGGCGACTACTGTAAGTAGTCGTTTATCATGATTTAGTATTCCCCACTAAGCTTTATAGCTTAGCACGGATTTTTGTTTATCCGTGTAGGTTGTGAGAACAGGACTTTCTTCCAGGACTGATATCTGCAGCAGGTTGGCCAACACAAGTCTTAGAAGATTAATAATAGAGTCTTCTTTTTTTCTTTATGTTTTGTAGTTGTGGAAACTCTAAATATGTTGGAAATTTTGTATTTACTTCAGATGCTTTGTATATGTAATATTTGATGTTAGTAAGTTGCACCTGTAAGTGAAGCTTCTAATAGTTAACTTTTGGATATCTGTTTAGTGGATTATCAGATGAAATGTTGATAAGCATGCTTGATTAATATTAATCACAGTGTTATAGCTAAGTACAGGGTAAGGGTGTTACACCTTTATTTGAAGGTGATTTTACTTTTGTGGCTATACCTTGATTTGAAGGTAATTCCACTCTAGCGATTATACCTTTACTTAAAGGCAATTCTACTTTTGTGGCTATACCTAGATTTGAAGGTGATTTTGCTTTTATGGCTATATCTTGAGTTGAACATGATTGCACCTTAGTGGCTATACCTTGATCTGAATGCGATTCCACTTCTGTGGTTATACCTTGATTTGAAGATAATTCCACTCTAGTGGCTATACCTTAATTTGAAAGCAATTTTACTTGTGTTGCTATACCTTGATTTGAAGGCAATTCCACACTAGTGGTTATACCTTGATTTGAAGGTGATTTCACTTCAATTGTTATACCTTGATTTGAAGGTGATTTTGATTTTTTAGCCATATTTGATTTGAAGGCGATTTCACTTCTGTGGATATTCCTTAATTTGAAAATATACATAATTTGAAGGTGATTCAACTTCTATAACTATAACTTGATTTGAAGGCGATTCTAGTTCTGTGGCTATACCTTTATTTGAAGGTAATTCCAATTTTATAGCTATATTTTTATTTAAAGGTGATTCTGCTTGTACGACTATACCTTGATTTGAAGGTTATTCCACTTTTGTGGCTATGCCTTGATTTAAAAACAACTTTATTGCATTCTTTGCAAAAATTTTATGTATGTTGGAGTTGCTTAAATTTGGAGTTAGTCGTATGACCATTTGCCCCCTGCAGTGGAAAAGAAGGCCATCATGTGCAACGGTCACGAGGCTAAATTAGCTCATGTAGAATAGTTGATTTATGTCCTTTTTATCCTACATTTGCAGTGTTAAAAATGTTAAACGAGAAATTGTTGCCTCTTATGTAGTTTTAATAAGGTAACTCAATCATAATTTGTCATTTACATGGTTGTGTATTAATGTGTTAAGTCCATCATTATTTCTCATGACAATATGATTTGGTTGTATTAGTCTTTTTTAATTTTCATCATCGTATGATGGTCAAAATATTGCAAAGTTGAAACAAGAGTGTTAAAGATAAGTATGTCACCAAATAACATAATATAGTATATAAGCAAGTTCTAATTGGCATGAAAATAATGTAAAATCCAAAATAAATCCAAAATAATAAACAACATTCCAAAATAGATAGAAACCTAAAAGTAATAATAAGACATATGTATGTAATGAAAGCCAATATAAATAATAGCATCTTCCTAAAATAATAGGCTGGTAGATCTCAATTCATGTTGTATTCTATGGGGCCCTTTAGGCATAAGCAAGAGCGGTGTTTGGGGACTGTTAGGCTCAATGCATGTAAAGGCTGAAAATTTCAATCTTTGTGAATAGTATTTTTCAAATCATGAATAACATCACTAGAGTGATATCGGGTGTGATTATACCAGTATTAATGTATTGGACCCCATAAAAACTTTGGAGTTAAATGTGCTTAGGTGAGAGAAATACCAAGATAGGTGACCTTCTTAGAAGTTTCTAACTTGCATCATATGTTGTAGTAATGGAAAAAAATGGATTAAATTGAGTCCAGTGGTACAATTTGAGGTGAAATTGAGGTCAAATAAACCTTTAAAATAAATAGCAAAAAATTTTTCTAGACCATAATAAAGTTGATTGAAAGTTTGATTGAGTTAAAAAAACATTTTATAGACCTCCAAAAATTATTTTGAACATATAAACCAATTAGAAATAGCCTAAATGAATTTTTGAAAGTGAAAAATAATTATTTTTCTAAGCACTTTGAATTTTTGAGTTTCGAATTGGTAAAATTGGTCTTTGGGCTTAAAAATAATGCTAGAGACCTCTGAAAAATATTCTAAACACATAGATTTACTAGAAATATTATGGAGAAATTATTTGATGATGACAAATCAATTTTATGGTGATTTTGAAAATTGAGTTTTCGGGCTGAGCAAAAATATTTTGGTACCCTGAAACCTATCAAATGAACTCCGATTGACTCAAAATTTTAAAAATATCTTAATTATGTTATATATTAATTTTTGAAATAATGTTAGTGGAAAAATAAAATAAGAATGGATAAGCCACTGAAAAATTGACAAGTGGCATAATTATATCCACATAAGGTGGCTTTATTTGTCCACCCATTAAACCACTGATTTAGGGTTAATTGTTGGACAAACTATTCATGAAAAACACAAAAAATCCTAGACAAAAACTAGACTAGAAATAAGCTCTTACTCTCCACCAAAAATATAACCTAAAACTTAGTGAAATTCTACCATTTTCACTTGATTCAAGCTCTTCCACCTTACTTTTTCATGATATATCAATTGAAGCCATTCTTATCATCTCTTATCAACCCTAAAATCAAGAAAAATTCAGATTTGAAGTGGAGAAAATGCATGGAATTATGAAGAGAAAGGTTTAAAGTAAAATTTAAGTAAGTTAAATTAGTGACATTTTAATAATTTTAATAGATATTTAGGTAGATTTTGATATAGAAATTTATATTTTGGGTTGAATTTTAATTATGGATGAAGAAAATTGATGATATTGATCATAGAAGAATTCGTCTAAGGTAGAGTTTATGAAAATTCAAATAGAATCAAAGGAGAAATGAAAGGAAAAGATGAAAAAAGAGGATAAATCATAGATAGAGCTTGGAAAATAGGTAAGTGGATACCTAAACTAACTAATTTCATATAAACCCTAATTATGTGTGTTTTGGGGTTTTTGATGCAAATAATGCTTAAATTTAAATTAATGGAACAATAATGAAATTAAATGCTAAAGAATTTAATTGGCATGAAAATTTGCATGAAAGAATGAATAAAAGTGGGAAATTAGTTTAAAACCCTATTATGATACTTAGAGAAAAATTGTTAAATGTGAACTTTAATTCAAAAGAATGGTAAAATAATGAAATTTGGATGATGAATAATAGAGTATATGATGTCATTTGAATGGAATTATGGGTAGAGATAATGCATTAGTTATGTAATCTATTATGTTCCTTAAGAATTAATTAAGTAATATTGGAATTAATTTAAATTAATGATAGATTAATGTAATTAGATGATGAATAATGAAATACATGATGTTGAATACATGAAACATGGCAAGAATGTGTTAAATGAACTAAAAAAATTTATATACATATGACCTAATAATGGACAAAAAGTAAATTATAGAAATGGAAAGGAATAAATGATGAAAATGATGGAAAAAATTAAGATACCTTGATAAAGTGATGAAATAACATAAAATGAATGATAATAAAGAAGAAAACAACTAATAAGCAATAGAACTTTAAATGATTGAATGATAGCCTAATGTTTATCAAGTGATAATTTGAAAATTAATTAAATAATTAATATGAAATTAGTATTATAATGATGAATAAACCTAATGTGAATGATTAGAACATTAAATTATAATTATACATAAAATTGACTAAGTGGACATAATAATGTTCGTATGTGAACTAAATATATATTAATGGAAGTTGATTGTGTATCATCATAAGAAAGCTTAAAATGATCATTGAAATATATAAACCGTGATAATGTATCATAAAATATGATAGATGCATATGAACTTGACATGGCCGATTGGTACTCAATGTGAAAATGGCATATTTTGACCATATTTGGATGATATTTTACATGTTTACCATGAATGAGTAAATTATGAGCATAAATGAGTATGAATGAGCAAGAAATAATTGTGGCATAACATGAAATGTATGAAAATTTAAGTGAAACTATGACATAAGATGAACAAAGGTATTTGCCTTAATGCATAATGGTTAATCTGGGATTTTAGCATGTAATGGCTAGCTATAGGGATATATACTGTGGTAGAACCATGAGATGATTGACAGCTATGATGTACATATTAGATTGATAGTTGAGGTATTGATCATGCCAAGTGGTCACATCAACACATTCTAGAGGCATTGATCACACCAAGTGGTCACCTCCACATATTCCGGAGTAGTAGATCATGCCAAATGATCACTCTAGCTCATTTTGGACAATTGAAGTCTCTGATGGAATATGACATGGTATGAATATCATGATGGCACAGCGGAAAACAAAAATTTTTATCATACATACCATACATATCCAAAGCTAGAAACGAAACATGCAATTTTAGGGTTGTATTACTTACAACTTTTGTTGCTTTTTAATGTTGAATTAGGTGAAGGCCAGCAACTAAGATGACTTTGTCTACCTTAGATGTCGATCACCAATGCCAAGGAACAGCCTTTTACGCCACTCCCTCTATTCTCACACACACACTTGCACCGCCGGCTTAAAATCGAGATTACTAGCTCTCTTTAAAGTATTATGTAATGGCTATAGTTTAAAGCTACAAAATTTGATTTTGTACTTCTCTTAGGTTGCTTTTACTACCCAAGATCACAAGAGAATGAGGAACTATCCTTTCTCCTTGTGAAAATTGGCTAAAAGAAATTAATGAGAGAGAGATGAAGTTCACGCAAAACCTAGAATAAAACTAGGGTTTTTCACACCAACTTCAATTTATATTTTTAGGGTTTTATTTCTTTTTAATATATATGCTTATCCTTTGGCAAGTCTTTAATTTGAATTCAACTATCCTAAGATAATTAATTCAAACTCTATCACTTCCTAAAGATAAGTAATATATTTTGAATTAAACTCCTTTGAATTTAAAATTCAAATTTGAAATAAAACATAAGACATTTAATTAAATGAAATCACTTAATTTAAATTAATAACATATGCCAAAATTCCTTGATTTCCCTCATGGAATTTCGGCCACTTCATTAAATATATAAGTGATTTAATGTAATTTAAATTCCTTTAGGCTTTAATACTCAATTAACTTAATTAATGCAACATAATGAATTAATTGAAATTAAACCTTGTGGGCTTAATTTCTCTCTCTCATGGACCAAGGCCCAATAGCAATTTTATAACCCATTACATACATTAATTTGACTTTAATTAAAAGTCCAAATTAATGCCCAATACTTAATTTAAGTATTTTAAGCCCAATGCTTTGTGTGCGATCCTATAGGTCCATTTAATGTTGGCAATGAATTAATAAATTAATTCAAAGGCTATATATATTCTCTAGCAAGATATTATAGCATTCCAAATTAAATGAAAATGCATATGGCATTTAGTGACCTAATGCAATTTTGTATAGTCCCTTACCCATAAATATCAGAATTAATATAAGGCATGGAACTAGTCATCCTTATATATATATATTAATTCCTTTCTTGATATTCCAGTGACACTGAACTCTCAGATAAATAATGATTACTCATTATTTCATCTCGGTATGGCCATACACTTCTCAGTTCACTGATCAAGTGGCCGATGATATTTTTCTCTCTTATTGAGAGGGGTAATCCCTTCACTTCTCTCATGCTCTCTAACATGAATCAATGCATACCCAATCATACCCGTACTTGTCACTCTGTTACGAGCACATTAGGTGTATGTCAAAGTACACAGTAATTCATAAAGAGTTTCATAGAGATTTCAGGTCTAAGAACTCCGATACAAAACTTGCTTATGAGAAACACTTATGACTTGTACCATGTAGTGTTCTCATGAGCGGATCATATCCAGATACCATGTTCTTTAACATGTATCTATGATCTCTGATTGACACTCTTGTCCTAATGATCCGTAAGACAGAACTCATAATATCAGAGAGAGCATACTAGTCTTAATTCATTTTTATTCCCATAACAATGACTGACTAGGGATATTTAGAATGATGTCTCATTTATTTCAAGGTCTTACAACCATGTGCCTCACACATGATAACTTAAACCGAAACAACACTCTTGGATAGTTTTATCAATTGATATGCACAGGAATACAAAGGATAAAACAAATGCCTCATTTTATTAATTCAAAGTGCTTTATTACAATGCATTGGGGCTAGGGCTTACACTAATAGTCTCATCCTGTATATTTGGTTTAAAGGTTTTCGTTAGGTCCTACTGGGGGGGTAAAATTGTAATTATACAAGAAAATAAGAAGTAAATGGGAAAATTAAACATGAAAAGATGTCATTTGTGTAATTAAATAGGTAATAATGTGAAAAATATAATTAAGCGATTAATGAGGGTAAATATGTAATTACGCGAGAAATTAGGGATAAAAGTGTAAATTTACATTATAAATGTGGTTACAAAAGTTAAAAAGGTCTTAAGGATAAAAACATAATTAAGGGAAACTTTCAGGGATCAAATAGTAATTTGCCACTATATAGGAAAAGTACAAGGACTAAAATGTAAATTTTGGAACTAAAATGGAATAAAAACTAAAAGAAAGCGAAAAGGGATAAAATTAGTATGAAATAACCAAATATACGTTAAAAAGGAAGTTTGGAAACTAAATTGTAATTTTCACTGACTAAGAAAATAAGTGAGAAAAAGACATAAACAAGTAGAAATAAGGATTAAATAGTAAATATAAGAGTTAGAGAAGAAATTTTAAGATAATAATAGGATATTAAATAATTAAGGTTAAAAAAATGAAAATGTAGAGAAATAAGTTAATAGGGGCTAATTAGTAATTTGTCAATGCATAAAGAATTAAAATGTAGATTGAGAAGGTGAAGTTGAAATAAAAGATATAAAGAGACCAAAAGGGTAAATTAGCATTATAACTAGTGAATTATATTATAGAATGAAAGTTTAGGGACTAAATTGTGATTTGCATTAAAAGTGAAGGAATAAGAGAATGAAAGGTAAAAATAGTAATAAGAGAGAATCAAAATTAATTAAGAAATTAAAAATATAAATTTGAATTGTTCGGATTGAAAATGTGTAAAGAAAAGAAGTAGTATGTAAAATGTAATTTACCATTATGTGAAGATATTATGAAAACTAAAATATAAATTAGAAGGTGATGATAGAAAGAAGGGTAAAAGGGAGCAATTATGAAATTAAATAATAAAATTCAATTGGACTTATAAACAAGTGGAGAAGGGTAACTAAGTATAAACAAACTACAAAGGATTAAAAAGTAATAAGTACGGCACACACATGTGTATAAAATAAATAGACAACCAATTACAAGAAATTGAAATAAGAATAATAACTAATAATAATGCAATTAAAAATTGATAAATGGAATAGAGGAAAAAGGAATATGAGATTAAGAATAAAGCGAATCAATTCCAATGAACTAGAATATTAGATGATACATAGATAAAAAATTAAAAATTTTTATGATTGTGTTCTTATAACTGTGAAATTTGTTAGTTGGGTGACAACTTTGTTTAAGTATTTATTTCAGTGTATTTTTGTTTGTATTTTTTCCTTGTTTTAAATTTTTTTGTGTTTTATGTGTTAAATTCCTCTTTTTGTGCCAAATTGAAATATTTTGAGAAATATTAAGTTTTGGTGTGTTTATTGGTGAAATTTTGACTTTCTGTAAAATTTTAACATGTCACACAGCAGAGACTAATCAGTCTCCCCCATGTGGTAGGCAGTTTTCGAAGAGCTTCAGTCCAAAAGCATACACATAGCTAAAACTAAATAGTCTTTGTCTTGTGTCAAGCTTTAGTACTCCGTTAATCGACTAGACACGGCATAGACTAAAATGTCTCCGTTGTGTGCCAATTCAAATAGCATAAATGTAGAATGTCTATTTGGCTCAATGAGGAGTTTTTAAGTTTTTAGAATGTAGCTTTTAACATTTTCTGCATTTCTCTTTAGATTTTTAGGGTTTTTTAGCTTAGTTCTTATTGTAAAAACTTCATTTTTATTAGGGTTTGTTAGTTTCAAGATTAAAAACATCAATTTTAGCTCAGTTTATAGTAGATTTAGCTGTGGTTTCATTGAAGACATGCTTGGATTAAAGAGAAAAAACTATTCCAGATTTCAAATCCATCTTCAACAAATGGGTTTAAGAGTTTCTTTCTCTTTATTCTTTGCATTTATTTCAATGTGTAATGAGTATTTTTTTTAGTTATTTAGGGATCTTTGAATCCCCATATCTATGTAAGACTATAAAGCTTATTTGATTAAATATATATTTAAATGTTTCCCTAGTGACGATCTTGATATTAGTTTTATTCAAGTATTTATCTGTTATCTTATTCAAGTTTAATGGGTTTTTACTTATTTGGATGAAATATATTGTAAGCTTTGTTCTTACATGTCTTGACATTATTTTTGATGGCGAATCCGGAATAAGGGATGTTAGATCTAGAGTTGATGCATTGTAGAACTAGAAATAGGTGGAAAAATGAATTGGTATTGGATTGGTTGGCTCCAGAATTGGAAGTCAATCCATATGTAGGATTTATTAGTCTTGTGCTTAGGCTAACTGTCATATTGGCTCTAGAATGGGAAATCAAGTAGTAAGAATAGTTGGCTCTAAAATGGGAAACTAAGGTTTAATTGGTTCATCCACATCTAAATCATATGAATATTAGGTTAAAAATATGTCTTGTAATGTGTATGAAAGGAATTTGATCCTTGCATAGCTCTTTTAGTGATAGTTTTACTCAAGTTTTTATACTCTATTTTACTACTATTGTTTGCTTTGTATTTTCAATTCATATTGCTTTGATTTTGTTTGCTTAAATTTAATAGTTGTAGTCCAAATCAACAAAAATCAATTAGGAAATTCTTACCACAGATTTGTAATCAATCAAACTTTAATCACACAATCCAATCTCTAGGGTTCAATAATTTTTGAAGTATTAAAAAAACTCCACTATATTACTTGTCGATGTAGTACACTTATTGAGGTTATCCCAAGTTTTTGGCACTATTGTCGGACATTGGCATGTTTATGTGCATGTTTGATTGGTTATTTTTTATATTTTTTATTTATTTTTGGTTGCCTATTCTTTTAGGTAATACTAATGTTTGAATGGACTGCATTTGCAACAACATCTAGCACTATTTGATCCTAAAATCAAGAGGACCTTGCATCAAAGAAGAAGGAAAAATCAATTTAGAAATATGGATGATCCACCTAATCTCGATGTGCCTCTTGAGAATGAACAAGGGGAAATGCAAAAATAAGAGAGAAATCAATATGGTTATAGATCAAGAACCATTCAATATTATGCCACTCCAAGGTGGAATAAGGAGCATAGGATGGTTATGCTTCCTTTTCAATAGTATTTTGAGCTCAAACCATCGACGATCATAATATTTCAAAGGAACAAATTTTCAAGATCAGAGATTGAGGACCCTAACACAACACTTGGATATCTTTCTAGAGATAAATGCATGGTCCAAAAACAAGGCGTATCAATGGTTGCAATTCGACTGAAGCTATTTCCTTTCACACTCATAGGGAAGCCAAGAGATTGGTTATCCATGCTTCCTAGTCATTCAATCCGATCATGGGTGCAGATGCAAGAAAAATTTATGGTTAGGTTTTTTCCACCTATGAATATAGCTAGCATAAGGCATAACATCTACAACTATGAACAATTACGTGAAAAGTCTTTTTATGAAGCATGGGAGAGGTTTAGGAGATTGTTAAAAAGTTATCCACACTATGAAATTACCATACACCAATTGATGTCCACATTTTATGTAGCTTGAAATCCCAACACAAGATCTTTATTATTGGAAATTGTTGGTTACATGCATCACATGCATAAGCGAAATTTAAAATTTTTAACCAATAAATCTGATCTTGCCATGAATTTACAATATAAATATTAATGAGAATAAGAAAAATCACCTTTGATTTTTGTTAAACAGTTGATTTTCCTTCTCACCGGGTTGTCGCAAACCATAATGTCCAAATTGAACACCTCCAATTAGTAATCTACACTAGAGAAGGATTGAATGAACCAAGAATGATGGAACACAAGGGCTGGCTGAATTCCCCTTGATGCTAGCAAGGGAGTGGCGGCTAGGATTTTTCAAAGAGAGAGAATATCTTTTCTCTTAATGTTCACTTTTTAACCCTAAAATCCCTATCACTTGGATTTTTATAGTTAGGTTAAAAATTCAACTTCATAATAGGATTGGGCTCTTTAAAATTGCTGGAGAAATATTAAATGGACTTATGGAATTATTAATAATTTATTTGGGCTCAATTAAATCCAATTTAAATCCTTTCACAAAAGACTATGCACAAAACCCACAAACTAGGCCCTTTATGTATACACTTGGATTTAATCACCCAAATTAATTCCAAATCCATCCAAATTAAATAGGTAGGCTCCATAACACTTATGAAATATATTTAATTTGTTTTGGTTCAACAATTAGGCCTCTAAGGCCTTCATATGGGTTTGGCATGTAACCCTTCCTCTAAAGTGTTTCTACGCCAAAAACAATTATCTGGGCCTCTTTTAATTCCTCCAATGGATCTATTAATTATTATATCAGCTCTATAACACTTATAGTCTAATAATAATTAATTATGAAATACAATATTTCAATTAGGTCTATTTTCCAGAATATTTCTAAAAAGTTCTGCGAACAATTCTACTTAATCATAATTAATTAAACTCTTTAATTAATTATTCTCTTATTCATTTCTCTCTTCCATTATAATATAAAATATTATTATCCTTTTCATTTTATCATTTTATCTTTTACTCTATATGTTTGTGACCTATTGGGTTTCTGTCTATATTGGCAGTATAATATGTAATTATAAGTTCTATTCAAAACACATATAATTTAAACTTCTTCAAATCATTTTATCAATCCCTATTGATATTTATGATACACCATTATACAATTCATGAGCAGCCTCTAGCTAGGCATCATGACTATCCAAATGTCAGGAAAGTCAAGTGGTTTGACTATACCCTTCCATAGAAATAGTTACCGTGTAATTACTCCTTTCACCACTCTTATCTCAATTAGATTCTGAGTATGGATTTCTGTCAACTCCTATAAATATAATTATGTATGTTCTATTAATTTAACCATTGTTTCCAAAATGCCCTTCATGGATCCCTATCCATTTTGGCATATTACTCTGGCCAGAGATTCTCTGAACAAGGCAATTATAGAATTATACGAGATAACTTCCCTTAATAAATATGGGATGGTGAATCCTTTGTCAATCACTCAACTATCTTCAAGTAGGTCATGATATACCCAACCTCCTAACTATGTTCACCCCCAGTTGAAAGTAATAAGTTATAGAGTCAAAGTATATCACTTGCTACTTAAGATAACCTTGGTGATCTCAAGTCTAAGGATACTTGCACAACTGCTATGAAGAGATTCCTCACTGACATAGATTTAATATCCATGTAAGGATTCTCTTTGTAGGTCTCCAATAACAAGCATCCACATGTTAGCTTTGATCATCTTCCATAATCACAGTTATGAGAACCACTGCTTAAACTATTCAAGAAACATAACATGTGCTAGTCTGTCCGAATTAACAATGTCCTATCTTGTTAATTCTATGACTAGGGATATTTATATATTATCACATTTGCATGCAATATACATCTCACATCATGAACACTTTCATGATTGCCTTTGTACTGTGTTTATAATATCTAGGACTTCATTTATTAATTTAAGATTTACAAACTCATGTATTTAAACATAGCATTAATAAATGAATGATGACTGTTATTAAGAATATGAGTTCATACATATGAAATACATCCCCATTACATGGGCTCTAGGGCATACTCTCTAACATTTATTAGATGTAACATCAGGGGGTAGTTTTATGAATAAGATCCCTAAGGAAGCATTCTTACTACTTGATAAGATGGCAATGAATGAAGCTCAATGGGCTAGCACAAGAGCATTGAATAAGAGATAGGGAGTTCATAGCATATATGAGGTGGTTATGTTAAAAGCTCAAATGAAGCTATTGAAGAAAGAGCTTAATGGTTTAAAAATTCAGAATGTGTTGGCTATTTCACAAGATAGACATGCATTTGAAGGAGCTAATTTTGGGAGTGAACCAAAAGCAATCATATCCTACACCCAAGGAATAGGAGAAATGAATGCTCTATATGACTTTAAAAGGGATGACCCATTCAACAACTACTACAATCCTGGGTGGAGGAATCACCCCAACTTCTCTTAGCGAGAGGGCAATCAAGCATCCACTTCAAACATCCAGCCATTTAATCCATCCATACATGTTAAGTAGTCACAACCAAGGTTATCATTAGCAGTATCAACCTCTAGCAGTTAACACTCATTTTCAAACACCATTCCAAACACCTCTTACTCACTAAACACACTTCCAACCCCTTAAATTCTAAGCTAGACAACCCCTACCATAAGTAAAAAAAAATCAAATCTAAAAGATATGTTTGCTAGCTGAATGTCTTGTCAAACCCAACTCATGACAAGCCAAGAGGCAAGGTGAAAGATATAAGAACTATGGAATAGAAACCAAGATGCGGCTATAAGGCACTTAGAGATGTAAATTAGGCAACTAGCCAATTCTATCTTTACAAGACCACTGGCTGTTTTTTCACCTAATTTTGATTGAAATCCAAGAGGGGAGGTCAAATCCATTACATTGAGAAGTGGAAAAGAGTTAGGCATTAAGGATAAAGGTAATAAATCATCTTTAATTTTGGTAGAGCCTACGATGCAGGTATGTGATTCTGACACTAAAATTGTTGGCAATGTGCAAAAATCTATTGATCAAGGTAAGCATGTTTTATTCGTAAAAGGACATATCTTAGATGAGTCCTTATTACCTTACCCTTTTATAGCAAACAAAGAAAAGAAAAATGTTCAATTAACTAATTTTTTGGATATGTTGAAAAGTTGCACATAAATTATATTACTTATTGATAGTTTGTTACATATACAAAAGTATGATAAGCTATTAAAAGAGTTTTTTTCTAAGAAGAAGAAGTTAGAAGGGTTAGGGATAGTGTACTTGTCTAAAAATTGCAGTGCCATCTCAACCAACAAATTGCTTGAAAAATTAGAGGACCCCAGTAGTTTTACTTTACCATATGAATTAGGAAGCAACTTTGTTTGACATGCTCTATGCGATTTAGGTGCAAGTATAAATCTCATGCCTTATTCAATTTATAGGAAGTTAAATTTAAGTAATCTCAAGGAGGCGCATATGTTGGTGCAATTCATGGATTTTTCCATCAAGAAACCCAAAGGGATAATTGAAGATTTGTTGGTGAAGGTGGGAGAGTTCAGTTTTCCTGTGGACTTTGTTGTCTTAGATATGGAAGAAGACTGAAAAAGTGTGTTAATAGCCAGATGCCCATTTCTCAACATGGTAAGAGCTTTAATAAATGTGCATGGGAAAATGGTCACTTTGTGATTCAATGATGAAAAGATGGTCTTTATTGTAACTAAAGTGATAGAACGTCCATCATGTGATGTTGTGGAATCAATTTGCTATGTACAAGATGTTTGTGGGCAGATAAAAGTAGAGCCTAAAGATGTGGTTTTGAATGATACTCTGGGAAAGTGTTTAATGCATGCCAAAGTTGAGATAAATATTGCTAATGAGTACAAGAAGAAATTGACTAAGTGGCATGAAAATTATTCAGTGAAGAATGAGCTCGAACCAAAAAAGAAAGTTTCACTTTGTTATAGTATCTAGAAATAATTTCAAATAAAGGTAAAACCCAGGAAGCTGGGAACTTATAAGGATCAAGATGACCCCAAATGTGGATTAATTTCAGTCTATGATCCAAAATTTGAAGGAAGGTGTAAGGATTCAACTCATCGATTAATTTTGCAAGACAAGTTCAAGTTTGATGTAGGTTTGGAACTAATGGGTTTGCCATAAGTGTGTTCAAATTGGAGGTGACGACTTGGTAAACTCAGAACAAATTCTCTTATCTTTATCTTTTGGGTTAGTTTGTTTAATTTCATTTGTGTTTTAGTTTTTAAGTTTAGGTTTCATTAGTGTGTTTTTGGCTAATTATGTGCTGATAAATTATGCATTAATGCTTGCTAAGATAAGTGTTAAATTAGTGGTGTAGGCGTGCATGAAAGAGAGTGTTAAATTTTAAAAGTGTGCAAAATTTTGGTTTAACATAGTAGAGACTAATTTGTCTTTATTGTGTGCCTTGTGCATTTTAGTTACAGAAGGCTGCACCCAGCTGACTTATTAGTCTCCATTATGTACCATGTGAAATTTAGATACAAAATGGTGTGCACGGTAAAGAATGATTTGTCTACACCATATACAAGGCCATAGTCTGGATTAGAGTAGGGACACATAGTAAAGACTAATTTGTCTCAGTCGTGTGTGAGTGCATATTTTAGTATAGAAGTGTGCATACGGCTGAGACTGATTAGTTTCCACCATATGTAAATTAAATTTTTTAGTACAAAATGGGTCAGATAGTTGAGACTATTTCATCTTTGCTGTGTCCATGAAAAAATGATGCGGTACATTTTGAGTTTTAGTAAAGCACATGATAAAGACTATTTAGTCTGCACCATATGTCTAGGGCTTTCAGTCATGTTTGCTCTTTAGAAACCCTATTTTTCTATAATTCTTCACCTTCTATTCATTTCTCTTTTTTCTTTCTCTACATTTTCGGCACAAACATCTCTCTCCTTCTTCATTGTGCATTTTTCATCCATTTATTCAAAAATCTCAAGTAATTTTTTTATTCTAGCCTTCTCTTCATTTAAAATTTCATTTATATATCAATTTTTATTTGATTACAATTGAGTTTGGAGAATATATTTTGAGTTCTCTTTGTTGTTGTCAATGGTAGAGTTTTTTAAATGATTAGAGACAAAGTGCATGTTTAGGTTTGGTTGAAATGTGGATGTAGGTGTTTTTACTTCTTGTTCTTAAGTGTTTACATGTCTCATCTATAGTCTAGTGTTTAAAGATTATATTTTGAGAATGTATAAACCATTAGAATGTTTGATGGAACTTAAATCACAGCATACATGTCTAATGTTTAATGAAATGCCTCAAAGAAGTACAGTTTCTATTTTTAGCCAACCAACCCTATCTTTGTGTTTAAATTTTGAAGAGCAATTTATTTTGATTTTGAGAATGCAATTTGTGCTTAATACATTTGTGTTTGAAGCATGATTTAGTTATCCATCAATGTCTATAGGGATGTTGTTCTCTAAATAATATAATTGCTTAAAATGACTTGCTTGCCTTATTTTAATGGTTGTAGCTTTGTGATCTTAAGGTTTAAATGGCTTTGAATTTTGGTATTTCACATGACTAACATTGTTTTGATTTATGACAATTGCCATGTTTTTTATAGCCATAGTTTATAATTATTTAGGGTAGGAATAGGTTGTTTAGGACTATTAAGTCTAGGTTGCATCAAGGAAATTTTTATTTTAGTTAAGGAATTATGCTATGTTAGTGCTTATATTGCTTTTAATTACCTTGTTTGTGTGTTCAAGGCACGTCTAATCATTTGTGTTACATTTTTTGAATGATTTCCTTTCTTCTGTCAACTTGTTTTGTGCTAATCTCTAAGATGCCTTCCCTTCCTCTATTTTATGATAAACTTTGTTCAGATAATAAGATATTATTGAAATGTAAGTGCATTTTCTTGTTTTATGGCAGTGGCACCAAAGAGGCGAAGAAATGAGGTTGGTTCATCCTCCTCTGCTCCTCAATAGACTACCAAGGTCAAAGTCCCATCCTAGGTTCCATCCGAATTCAAGAAGAAATGGGAACTATTTTCATAGCTCGAGTACATTGCAACTCTATACATTGATATAGCTATTTAGAGGAGTTTAACGTCTAAAATGAGGTTGAGATATTGATTGCTAATGTAGGATGGACCGAATTCATGAGTAGAAGAGAGACAGTGTACCCATAGCTGACAAGGGATTTCTTAGCCATAGTCCATATTCGGATAGGAAAAAATAGGCATAATGACGAAGGTTTAGTGAGCTTTAGGTTGAATAGGCATGACTATATGATAAAATTCAATGAATTTTTTACCTAGGTTTGACCCCTATGCTACTAGGGGCATTAAAAATCTAAACAAGCAAAAGTCTACAACAGCATCTCTGATGAGCAAGATCTGATAAAATTTATGACTGTAAACATAAAGGCATATCACCTGCAAAATCATCCATTGAGGATTTTGCAATGCTACCTGGCTTTGGCAATCTTTACCTATCTTGAAGGACCTAAGAATGTCAATGCAAATAAAGCTATCATCTTATACACTATGCTGAATTCCATTCCCTTAAATGGACGATGTTTATTTTCTAAAAAATTGATGCGTTAAAGACATTCCTAATAAGGTAGCCCAAGATCACCATCGGTAGCATAGTTACAATGCTAGCTAAAGTAGTCAATCATACATATTTGGGCAAAAAAGTAGGTGACCCCATCCTAATCGACCGCAAGATGCTAAATAGTATGTAGGTGCTAGTGGACAATCCTTAATTTTTGAAGTATGTATACCTTGTGATTTTGGATAGGATAACTTATTTGGAAAATGTAGTCAAGACTAAGATAGTGCTTTCGAGAGCTGATGCTGGAGCTGTCACCTATCATTGCAGCAATATAATGAGATTTAAATCTAATTGGTCTCTCTGACGACCGATTAAACTTAGCTTGAGGATAGCATGGGCCAGATTTTGATAGCCTTCACCATCATGCAGCTTAGATTTTATCATCATTTTCCTCTTCCACCACCATAGGAGTGATTCATTTTAGGGATTCCTTCAACCCCCACCCCATTATTTGGAGTTGATATTGTGTTATTTTGCTGAGGGTAGCAAAATTTCTAAGTGTGGGGTAGAGGTCTTTTGAGAATGATTTGTTATACTCATTGAGAAGTGTGGATTTGATGCTTTTAACTTTATCACCATAGTAGTTTATCTTTATGTTTTTAAGTTTTTGGTAGTTAATTAAGTGTTTTTTTATCTTCTTTTTAATTTTAGTAGTAGTGTGTTTTGTTTTTATTTCTTACTCTTCTTTTATTACTGCAATTTTAATCTCTTTAATGTGATATTATTTTATGCCTTTAGTTTACTTTATGTTCAGCTTTTGTTCTTATTTTATTTTAGTTTTGCTTGTTTTTAATTTTTGTGCATTGTTGCTATTAAGTACTTTACATATTAGTTAGTTTGCCTTTGTAGTTATTCGCATTGTGAATGAAATTTAACTTAGAGTTAGAAAAACTTATTTAGTTTAGTTTGAATAGCTAAAGAGTAGTTAGTTGTTAAATGTATATTCTTTATCGGTTAGGTTCAATTAGATCAATACTAGCAGGTATCCTAATAAATGTGCACTTTAGGCCTATTTTAGAAATAAGAAAAATTGGTGCATAAAAGTGACTGAATAAGAATTCTAGAGTGCTAAAACCTTCCCCATCACCATTCAAAGCAATTAAACAACTTAAAAGTAAGGCTAAAAATGACTTCAATAAATTTTGTTAATCGAATTTTGAAAGACCTTTTAACTTACCTTTGTTATATTATATCCCTTGCAAGCCCTTTTGAGCTTATTTTAGCATGCTAATTTTATGCTTGTTGATTACACTTACATTATTATCCCTTAAGACTAAAAAGCCCTTATCCTACCCTTTTTGAACTAACCATCCTAGAAGTAGGTGAGATAAGTTTTTCTTAGGTAGTGCGAGTGAGTAAAGGGTTATGCTTCAACTATTAGATTCTAGATTGCCAATATCAAGTGAGATTGAAAAAAGTTTTTGATTGTAGTTCTTCTTTAAAAGTAATCTTATTAAGTCCCTACTTGTAAAAGTATAGTTTTGATTGCTATAACCATAATATAATATTTTAAAAAAATCATAATTAGAGCTAGTAATCATAGCTTGATCTAAGTGTAGGATACCCTAAATGTTAGATGAGAAAGAGTTGTGCTCTTAAAGAAAATTGAGCTAGAAATCTTTGGAGTAAGAAATTTAGAGAGAATTCTTCTTATATGTGCATTTTCCTTAAATAATGTTCTGCATTCTAGATAGTTTTATGAGTTTGGCAATGATGTTGACTTGAGTAACGGTAGAGTGAAGGTCTTAATCATAAAAAAGAAGTGGCAAGTAGAAGTAGAGAATGGCCATTCAATTTACGCATACAATCCTTTCATGTTAGCCATACTTTAGCCACGTTACAACCTGTTAAAACCTAAGGATCTTGCCTTGTTTAGAGTCATTTGTGAAGATGACCTTTCAGTTTTGACTCTAAAGAAAAGACCTATGGAATCTCTTGAGTTTCAAAATTGCATGTGCAATCTTTTATATACCAATTCTTATCTCAGTTGTCATATTACACTGGAGTTTTGAATTTTCAAAGTTATTTTAATTATTTTGGCCTAGCACACACACCCTAAAAGACTAGCTAGTATGATTTGGTTTGAATTCTTTTTGGTTTAGAATTTCATTTAGTGACGTCTGTTGTAGTGTTATTTAAATTTCTTAGAATTTGTGATTTCTCTCTCATTTTGCATGTTTTTCATGTTTTATATGTTAAATTCCTCTTTTTATGCCAACTTGGACTATTTTGTGAAATATTAAGTTTTGGTGTGCTTATTGGAAAAAATTTAACTTTTTGTATAATTTGGACTTGGCACATGGAAGAGACTAAATAAATAGTCTCCCTATATTCTTATAAAGATTCATCAAAGCACACCATTTTATTAAAGCACATGGCAGATACTAATCAGTCTCCCCTATGTGCCAGGTAATTTTTGAAAAGCTTCAATCAAGAAGGGTACACACGGTTGAGACTAAATAGTCTCCATTGTGTGTCAAGCTTTAGTACTCTTTCAATCAATTGGACAGAGTAGAGACTAAATAGTCTCTATTGTGTGCTAATTTAAATATTATAAAAGTAAAATTTATGTTTCGCTCAATGAAGAATTTTTAAGCTTTTAGAATGTAGCTTTTAAATTTTTTTACATTTCTCTTTAGATTTTTAGGACTTTTGAGATCTTCAACAAATGGGTTTAAGAATTTCTTTCTCTTTATTCTTTGCATTTATTTCAATGTGTACTGAGTAGTTTTTTAGTTGTTTAGGGATCTTTTAATTCCCATATCTATGTTAGACTATAAAGCTTATTTGATTAAATATATATTCAGGTGTTTCTTTTCCCTTATGATAATCTTGATATTAATTTTGTTCAAGTATTTATCTATTATCTTATTCAAGTTTAATGGGTTTGTGCTTGTTTGGATAAAATATCATGTATGCTATATTTTTACATATCTTGACTATATTTTTTATGGCAATTCTAGAATTGGAGTTTTTAGTTCTAAAGTTGATGCATTGTAGATCCAAAAATAGGTGGAAAAATGAATGGGTATTGGATTGGTTGGCTTTGAAATGGGAAGTCAATTCATATAAAGGATTTATTTAACCTGTGCTTAGGCTTGCTATCGGATTGGCTCAAGAATGGGAAATTTGGTTGTCAGAATAGTTGGCTTCGAATGGGAAACTTAGGTTTAGTGGGGTCATCCGCATCTGAATCATGAAAATATTAGGTTAAAAATATATCTTGAATTGAATATGGAGAGGATTAGATCCTTGAACAATGCTTTTAATGATAGTTTTATTCAAGTTTTTATACTCTATTTTACTGTTATTGTTTGCTCTATATTTTCAGTTCATATTACTTTAATTTTGTTTGCTTAAGTTTAATAGTTGTAGTCCTAATCAATAAAAAAATCAATTGCAAAATTCTTTGTACATATTCATAATCAATCAAAGTTTAATCACACAATCCAATCTCTAGGGTTCAATAATTTTTGGATTTTTAAAAATACTCCACTACATTACTTGCCAATTTAGTACACTTGATGAGGTTGTGCCACTTGATATCCACCATTAAGCATTACATACTTTTAGCATGTAGGTTTAAAGTATATAGGTTGGTACTCGAAGGGACAAGTACTGGATTTAGGCATAGTTGCACACTAATGAATATAAATTCTTATATTTTATATGTCTATTATACTGAAATTATTGTTATATATATTGTGATATTTATGGTATATGGGTGTTACAGTGCATATCCTGAGATGGTGGAGGAGAGGATAGGTCTGGTTGAGTAGATCCCGTGGGGTCAGCAGCAACAAGATGGAGAAACTCACCAAGGAAACCAGCTAAGCACCCCATCTCCTATCTCATACTGGCTAAATCTATCACTTGTTCATTGAGGCGATGCCAGACCATCCCTTCAACTCCTATGATGTACCCTCTGAAGTTGAGATCAAGCTTCTCTATCCTCTTCTCTACTTTATCCCAAACATCCATGACCTTTTTGTTGGCTGTGTAGTGCCATCTCAAGGGCATGGACACTTTTCCCAGCCTTCTGAACATTATTATTAGCCTATTGAACCCCTATCTCTGCTCGAACTATGTCAGCTGCCAGCTAGTGCTACTAAGCCAGAAGCTCCTCAAAACCTTCTGGTAGGACTCATGAGATTGGGTTTTCTTCTGTAGTATAAGTTGGATATTGGCGGACATCATAACCTAGGTCGCCTCCATACGCTATAGGTTTTATAGTATTGAATCCTAAGGGGCTATGGGTGTGTCTATCTATGGTGGCAAAGGTGTTGAGGATGATGTTTCACGAGGATGGCCATAGTCTCGTGGTAGAAGGTCCTGTTGGAAAGCAGTGAAAGTCTATGTTACCTTACCTATCTTGGCTCTTGATGGGCCTTACCTATAAAATAATCAACAAAAGGTGCCTCCTCCTCTCAGAGTATAGGACCCAATGTGTCCTCTATATGTTGGTCTATATCTAGCTTTTGCTTGAGTTCTACATACTAGGGGTTATCATCTTGTGCACGACCCAAATGGAAAGCTCTATCCATCTCATATAAGCCCAATAACTTGATCCCATAATGAGAAGTGCCATCTTTTCAGGCTAAACGCATTTCAAATACTGCCTTCCTATCCAACTAAATACCCTCACCAGCTAATGGGCCTATTATGTGCTTGGGCAGTCCCTCTACTAGCAGTAACCTAATCACTAGGCCCTCAATAACTGTCTTCTACCTCGAAGGATGCTATACTCTCCTTAGGTGCTCCAATATGGCATGGCTCAAGTCCACCTGCCTATATGTAATCATCGCCCACAGGCTATAAATCTCGACCGCATTTATAGCCCTTAAACTGCCTATCCTACCAAAGTATGACCATGAAAGCACCCACTAAATGTATCTGAAGAACTGTGATCGTAACATAGTGGATTTTTCCCTCTTTTGACTATATGCAACCCCTAGGCTTGTTATCGCCTCCCACGTGTATGGCATGATAAATCTATTTGGGAGGATTGCATCCTTCTCTATCGATAGGCATAAGATCTTAGCAAAATGCCTGTGAGTCAAAGACACCAGCTAGCCTAAAATATGGTAAGAAATGATGCCTTCCTCAGTGTCTGGCCTTTACTGACCTAAGTAGATGAAGGTAGCCAAGAATTATAGGGTCATCTCGGGATAAGTCCTGTAAGCTCTTACATAGAATATTGTCTAGGCTACCTAAGCTAAGAGCTCATCGACCAACTCAATCAGTCTTAAATGTCCTAATAGGTCCCTAGACATGAATCAGATGGGTAGCATGCAGACTCTAGCTAATAGCCTATGCCTAGCTGCCTACTCTTGTGTCATTCATATCGGCGCTTACTGTAGGGTCTATGATATGAAAAAGGGCAAATTTATACAATTAATTATAATGCTTATTGGGCCAGTGTTATTTAAGTGTTGGTGCCATTCATGTGTACATTTTGACAACATTTGGGCTTAAAAAACCTTAAACCTAAACCTACATTAAATTCACCCATTATGGCCTATAGCTAAACAAGATATAATTTAACATAACCCGCCACCAAAAGTCTAGCAATCATTCAAAATTTCACAAATAAATGCAAATGTATATCCTACATTATATTTTATATGTGTATTTATATATTTCTTTTATTATTGCTATTATATATATATATATACATATATATTCATTTTTCCTTATGCATATACTCCTATGCAAATATACATATGGGTCACACACACGTTTATTTTGCACACATATTTTCTTTAGCTTATCATTTTCACCGATATATCGCCATCATTTATATACATATTTTTTTATTTTTTTATTATTAAATTTATTATTTATTTCTTTTTACTTACTGCAACTAACTTATTTTACAAATTCCTAAAGTGTATATTATCGCATATTTCCCTACCTCCTCCTTTTTGTAGATGCTCATATTACATCAATAAACACTTTATCATTCCATCATAAGACATCATACCAACATATTATATTTTCATCACTTATATCAACATATATACTTCAATCCTAATTTATTTCTAAAGAGAACATAAAGAGGCAATAACACAATTTCCACACTTACATTAACAAATGCATTACATATCCAATTTTATCTCTAAAGAAAAGTGGAAAAAGGCATCAATATCACTCTATCCATAATCAATATAGCATTTACCAATAATTTGACATAATTTCAATATCATTTGGTACATAAAAATAAGTTTAAAGTAAAAAAATGTACCTTTCTATCATACAAGTAAAAACTCAATGAAAATGCATGAATCAGGTGTCTAAACATTCATAACATAAAGACCTTGTAATATATCAAATTAAAAGCATGAAATGACAATTTAGTAGTGAGAAAAAGGTAAAAAATAGAGGTTATGGTGAGAGGAATCTCGAAAGAAAGAAAGAAAGAAAGAAAGAAAGAAAGAAAGAAAAAACCATTGGAATTTATAGTTCACAGACATGCAAGACATTTACATGGAATGCAAGGAATGCAAGGGTGTGTAAATACTATGCACAACTGTGCAAAGCAAAAAATAAAGAATTTGAAAAGATTTGAAAGTAATCTCATTAAATTCATGTAAAAACCTATGTGAATAGTATTTTAGCATGGGTTTTGACAACCCAGATTTGTTTGAAATCACTCCTAAAAATTATTTTTTCACAATTTTTTTTATAATTTACTTGTTTTTCGAACTTATTGCAATTTTATTTTGTGGCATGATTCCTTTTTTGCATTAGTACACGAGTGCCAACAAATGAATTTTTTGTTCTATAATAAATATTGACATTACCAAATATTATTTACAACAATGACATATTTTTATTGGCTAATTACATTTATTTTTATTATCTTTATTTTATTTTTATTTCTTTTTTTATTTACTTATAGTCTCAGTTAATTAACCATATGTGCAATATGTACTCCCTAAATTATCAATTATCCCTATCAATTTTATCATTTCAGAGGATGAGACATTTTGAAACAAAAGGTGTAAAACTGATGAAGTGATGCAGTATAAGTTATAAAACATGTAAAGTGCCATTTATTGTTCATCTTTACCAAGTGGTAATTGGGGTTCATGCATGGAATGCAACAAACTTACACGGCCATACAAACTGAGAATTAAATAGACCTTTAAATTTTAGCTTATGTTATCTTATAGCCTCCATCTACTATATTTTTCCTTAAATTCTACTTTTATGCCTCATATTCCTTTGATCTTTCATTTCATTTACCTAATATGACTCCCTTTGCTTAAACATTGGCCATACTGCTTGATGACTATTCTATTTAGGATAACCCAATTATATCTCCTTATTCTAATATGCAATTTCTTCATAGGGTGGAACTTGATGAAGATCTTCTTGTGGCATGTACGCATTATTGGGACCTCTGTTTCCACATTTTTTATTTTAACAATATAGAACTGTGCCTTTTGTAAGAAGAATTTATGGCCATCCTCAATATCCCTTTTTCACTAGGCACCTTTCCTTACATGCCAAACTGTGTACCCAACTATCCTCGAGAAGCTATTTGTGCTTCGAGGATTTACCTTTCCAACATCTGAGTTCTTATAGACCTAGTGAAGCCTATCGTACTCAATGTTCTCTGTAACAACCTGTAATACTTCACTGGAAATAAGAGCTACTTAGTTGGTGCCACCCTCTTCATATGTCTAGCCCTTTACATGGTTGTAACTAGTGAGTGTGGCATCTTAGGAGATTATAGGCTTTTTGATGTTGTCAATGATATCCGTGAATGGTTGATCCCTTTTACTCTATTCCTGGATGAGACTCTACATAGGTTAGATGTTGTGCATGTAGACCCTACTACTTCATTGACTAGTAGCCCATTACTGCTTCAGGTATCTATAGTAATTAATTTAAAGGTAGTGTACCCCTTGGCAGTTTTCACACTAGCTTTGATTTGCTGAAAATACATATTTTTATAGATTTTCACATAACCCTATGCCTAATGTTTGCCTAAAATAGACCTTAACCATCCAGTGGCTTTTATACTTCACTTTTTTTAGATCTGGCTATAGGAGAAACTCAGTATATTGGTTGAGCCCCCCTCCCCATGTGATAAATGCATACTCCTTGAGATTCTTTGGCTCTCGCATGCACTAGTATTGGGTAGGCTCAGTGGAGGAAGGTATAATCTGGTTAAGCTTAGTGGTCGAGTAAAGGGTGAGCTTTATGCTTCCATGGATAAGGTTAGAGTACATAACTTATGGTGGTAGCTCTAGTTGTGTTCCCCTCTATGGTTTATATGGAGCCACCTTTTGAATCATTGGGCATTATGCTTACCAATATAGTGCAAAATAGGACATTGTGTGCACCTGATTGAACTTTGGAAGAGGAGAGCTGACCGATGGCTTTGTCACAGACTACCATTACATTTAAAGACGCTTACCAGTCAAGACCAATATCCTGTTTGTGAAAGTTTATGACTTCAAAACTAATGTTAAGTATGATTATAGTGTTATGGAGGCACCTAATACAAGGGCTTTTTTGCTAAGGCACTAAGGCAGGAGAGGCAGCGTTAGAGTAGATAAAGCTTGACTAACTTTTTAGGAGGGAGAACTTATGTAATATGTAATATAATGTGTGTGTGTATTCCATATAGGTTAGAAGATAATTCTTCCATCTTTTGCTTGCTATTGTGTGTTTGTATAAATAAAAAACACTTTGCTCTTATGTTATTCAATGTGTTTAACTTAGATTATTTATTCATTCTCTTATAATAATAATTATGCAATAATAATAATTATAATTATAATAATAATAATAATAATAATAATCACAACATAACATTCAATGCAGAAACACAAGCTTTAATTTAATCTCTAGCGATGACATATTAGGTGCACCTAACTCCTATTGTCAATTTGCCTTTGGATGTTTTCTTGTTCAACCATTTTCTCTTAACCCTTAATTTTTACTTAGGGTGCCTTTTTTTTTTTTGCCCTAGTAGGGTGCCTAATTTTAATAAAGCTACCATTTTTTTTATTTTTGATTGCAGGCTATTCTTCCCTTCATTTGTTCTTATCTTATCCATAGAACCTTTTTAGTCTGTCGATGTTGACTGGTTCCTTAAACTCATTCCCATCTCTATCTATGAGAATAGCTGCACCCTTTGATTGTAACTTCTCAGCATGAAAAGGCCCTACCACTTTAGTTTGACTTTTCCTTTATAGTCAGGCATACTGGATTTTATTTGATTGATACCAAGTTTCCCTCCTTTAGATGATGACCTTTGACCTTTTTACTAAAAGATCAGGCTAAACTTTTGTGATATAGTTGATTATGGTAATATGGTTGTATCCAATTCTCATCTAGTAAGTTTAATTGTGCCAAATAAGATAAAGACCCTTAAATATCATACCCTAAAGATTGTGCATTCCAAATTTTATAATGAGCAATGTGTGAAAGAATTTCCAAATTTAATGTGATTATAGATTAACTAAGCTAAAAATAGAAACTAAACAAATCAAGTAATAAAATTAAATCTGTTAACTTACAAAACTAAAATAGAATAAGATGTAAGAGATGATAAAATTCAATAATAAAAGCACTTCTACTAAGGGACTATCCACCTCAACTTCTATTATAGTGACTTAATTAAAAATAGCACAAGTGATTATAGAAAACCAGTTTAAGTTTAGATATCTCATTCAGAATATCATTTTATGTACTAAGACCTCAGATTATGAACAATCTAATACTTGGCATATAAATTTGGTTATAAAATCCTAAACTTTCATTAAATCCTCCTTTGAGAGATCTAATTTCAACCTATTTTTAATTCAGCATTCTTAATTCTAAACTCACTCCTAAATAACACATTACTATCTCAATTCACAAAACACAATCATGCATCAACATAAGTAAATTTGACCAAGAACATGCAAATTATAAGCCATAGACTAAATTGATGATCAACCATTTATCCAATAGATTAAACAACAATCCAACATAACCTCAGATAAGTATTAACTCAAGAATTAAGAAAATAACACATATGAATTAAAAATTAATGTAAGGCCCCTAACATGACCCTAATTTAATTTGCATATTTTTGTGATTAAGTAAGGGGCTAAATTATCATGTTATTATGTTAATTGCATGAAAATAAGATAAAAGAATATAGTTTAATAGTAATTGAGGATGTAATTGAAGTAAAAGATATTAATTTGGGGTTAATTTGTATTTTTTTGGCATTTTAGTGGCCAATTTTGAAAGAATGAATAAATTGATAGGTTGATTTAAGAAAAATGAGTTAGTGGAGGGGTTAAAGTCTAACATGCATAAAGGTTTGTGGCATTTGTGTGACATGCAAGATTTTGAGGGAGTAAAAGGGAGATTTTGCCACTTATATAAATAGAAAGAAGAAAGTGGAATGTAGAGGTGGCTGTGTGAGTGAAGGTGTCGGCAATTGAAGAGAGAAAACCAGAAAATAGATCATCTTCTTCTTCCTTCTTATTTCCATTGATTTATCTCAAACAATTTGAGGATGATGTTTGTTGATTAATCAAGAGTACAAGGTATTAAACGTAAGGTAATTAAAATGTTAATTGAACCCTTCATCATCATCTTCTTCTTGTTTCATTTTGACTGAGAAAATGTATATATGCTGGAAATATATGATGATGATGATGGTATTTATGAAGGAGAAGAGGAAGGAAGGAAGAGCAAAGGAAAGGGTATTGATAGAGGTTGAAGACATTGGGTTTATCAGCCAAGGTATGGGAACTTGCATAAGTGTGTGTGTATGCTTGATGTGTTAGCATGAGAGATGTCTTTACTGCTTCTAGTACATGTTTTATATGTGAATCTCAAGCTTGGAAGTGGTTTAGAAAGGAAAAATACACGTTTGATTGAAAGATGTAAGAAATCTGTTTTAAGGATCATATGACCAGTCTGTAGTATTTTTGTTATATCTTGAGTTTCCATGACTCAAATTGAGAAATTCCAATTGGATATGAAACTAGACTCACAGATCTTCATTTCATATGAAGAACACGAAATCTGAATCAATTTTTATGATAGAGAAAATAGGCTTGAATCCGGGTCCTGCTTGCTGCCTTTGTTTTTGAGAGCAGTCTTCGGTTTTTAGGGTATATCTTGATATTAAGAGCTCTGATTGAGTTGATTTTTGATGTTTTGAAAACTAGAAAAATATATCTACAACTTTGTAGAAAGAATTGAGAACTAATTTTCATTTTCTGATAGTGAAAATTTGGATAGTTTCTCTGCTTGAAGCACGTAGCCACGCATGTGTATATTTCTTTCTTACCCGTGGCCACGTGAGCCTTTTCTTTCCCTTGTGCGTGGCCACGTCTGGTTCCTCTTGTGAAAACACGTGACCACGTGTGTTTCTTCGGCATAAAACTTCATTCATTGCACGTGGCCACGTGAGTTTTTCTTCTTCTTTGCATATGGCCACGTGTGTGATTTTCTGAATGATCTATTAGTACTATTTTGCTTATAAGTTGAGCTAGAGACCTCGGAATTGAGTGATTCTTTTTGCGTATAAAAATAGACTTCCATACCTAAATTTCATATGAAGAAACCTAAGCTTAAATCTGTCTCTAAGTACATGTAATCTAGGGTTGAATCCGGACTTATTTTCTAGACTGTTCAATGTAACAGAAACTACAATTATGAGTAGATTGTTACTACACTTGATAATATGACTTTAAATTGATTGAGACATATAGTTGTTTATGTGATAGTAAAGTTAATTGAATGAGACATGTAATATGACTATCAATGAAGGATTTATATGCACACATATGCATTCATTTGTGTATATGAATAAAGACTAATGATGAAATATCTAACCTATACATGTAATTAGTCTTGTACATGATGGTCATATGCCAAATTGATATATATATATATATACATATATATATATATATATATATACACATGTAAATCCTATGACATGAAAGTGCACATTTGGACATGTACCTGTGATATGAAATAGAGAATATAATGGTATGACCTTGGCATGTGTATATGCCAATATGGAAACATGTTGATATTATATGTGTTGGTAAACATGCTCAAAAGAATAAGTCAACTATATGCAAATGTACCCACAGGTATGTACATTTATGATTATGTATATGAGTATATGAGCATGTAATTGCCCTATGAGATAGAAGATGTTTTAGCATGACTATGAACATGTGAGATGCTTAATGTGAACATGATCAAGTATATGATATGATGATTATATGTCATGCCTATATGCTATGATGCAAATTGTATAGTCATACAGATTTGAATGAGCCAGATGTATAACTTGGCATATGAAATGTGCATATATCTGATTATGCACCAGAGAATTCATAGTTTTATAAGACTATGTATATGTGCACAATATTATATATGAATAAAGTATTAATATGTGAATTGAACACGAATATAATTCTGCCTGAGATAGAGTTTTAGATGTGGATAGATAGGCGCCTATAGGGAAATTGCAGCTGCCATAGTTTGGCCCGATTGGGTCCATAGTATATATGATCCCGTTTGGATCATGATCAACCCCGTTTGGGTTGATAGGCTACCCCGTTTGGGTATGCTTGACCGGTCCACAGTACAGTTTGGCCCCGTTTGGGTCTATAGATTTGATATCTTCGGATATCCTTCTTTGATACCAATGTCTATCCATAGTTCCCGTTATCCACCGATAAAGCTAAGGCAGGCTAAACGTTATTCATAGAATGATCAAAATTAAATAGTTAAAGTTATTTGACTAAAGCTTGATATTGTGGCTTATATTGTTGGTTTACCACAGGAGTTATGTTTCAATTGAATATGTTCACATGGAAAATTGCCATCTATACGAATTATGAAAATGAAATATGTGTTACTCTCCTGGGTACGATGTTTATGTTCATGAGAATATGCTTTACGCTTTAAAGTATATGTTACTGTTGTCATGTTATGTTGGACATGTTGTTTATAATATATGAGTATATTGTAAATGCATGTTTTAATGACCTGTGTGTGTGGTCATCCATCTGTAGATATTCCCCACTAAGCTTTATAGCTTAGCACGGGTTATTTATCCGTGTAGGTACAAGTAGCAAGTCTTTTGTTGAGGGACGTTCTCTGCATCAAGAAGGGCCAACCATCGATTGATAACCTTGATGTAGGATGTTTTGTAATACAATTATCATATGTTTTGTATAAAGGCCAGTTATCTTATGTTATGTATAAAACCTATGTGGAATATTGTAACTCACTAGTAGTAAAGCTAAGACAGAATATGTGTGCATGTGATATACATAAAGTAATATTCATATAGTCTAATATGCATGATAATAGGTATGAAATGGGAAACAGGAATAAACTTGTAGCACGAATATAGGCATATGAAACCATATGGCATGATTAATGGCTAAATGATGATTAAATGAACATGTAGTGTAAGCATGATTAATAGTATTCATGATACATGTGTAATAGGGCATTTGCATAGGGGGTGTTACAATTTATGGTATCAGAGCCCTAGGTTTAGCCTTTTCTAGGTAAAAATGAACCTAGGATTCTATAGTATGATATAGTGTTTTGTTGGCCTAATGCAGAAGTCCCTGTTTTTCTTATAGATTGAAGATGGAGAGCTCTCGAGATGCATTTGAGGAATCGGCTGAAAGTAACAGGCCGGTTAGAACTAATCCTTCCAATATTGGACCTTCATCTTCCAATCCAAATGAGCTTCCAACAGCCGTCCCCACAGAAGCATTGTTAAAAATATCACAGGCTATGGCTCAAGTTCTTCAAAGAATGACAGCGCCTAAAGCTCCAATATCTGAAATTAGAAAGCATGGTGCTGAAGAGTTTTTAGGCACTAATCTGGAACAGTCTGAAGAAGCTGAATTTTGGCTGGAAAGGCTAGAGAGAATTTTTGATGAAATCCACTGTCCAGTGGGTCATAAGGCATCTTGTACTGTGTCTCTATTACAGGGTGCAGCTTATGATTGGTGGAAATTGGTGTTGAAGAAACCTCAGTTACCAGATTCCCTTACATGGGAATTTTTCACAGCTGAATTCAAGAAAAAGTATGTTACTGAGGAGTATAAGCAAGAGAAGTTAAAGCAATTCCTCCACTTGAGGCAGAGAATTATGTCTGTGGCTGAGTATGAGAAAGAATTTAGTAACCTGTGCAAATATGCTCCTGATGAGATGTTAACTGATACTTTTAAGTGTAGACAGTTTGAAGATGGGTTGAATGATCGTATCCGAGAAAAGTTGATTGGGTCTACATCTTTGCAAGTGGTTAATTTCACTCAACTGGTTATAGCAGCCTTGCGAGTTGAAAAGAATGAAATGGCAAAAAGGGAGAGAGAACAGAGAAGAAGTGGGTCCAAGGGTGGATCTTTTACAGGAAAGAGAGCTAGAGGAGCACAAAGAAATCAGCCAGCTGAGTCTGGCTATAGTTCTGCAAAAAGGGACAGGAGACAAGAATCTTCGGCAATGTCTAAACAGGGAAAGGAAGCTTCAGGGAATCAGAGTGGGGGGCAACCTCCAATGTGTCCCCATTGTTTTAGGAAACATTGGGGTAATTGCAGGAAATTGTCTGGGGCATGTTTCAAGTGTGGTGGTACCGATCACTTCATGGCAAGCTGTCCTTCGAAAAGGGAACAGGGTGTTGAACAACAGGGCAGTAGAGGAACTTTTAATGCACCATCTTCAGGTAGAGGCAGAGGAAGAGGACGTGGGGGATCGAGTTATCAGGGATCCCAGTCCAGGAACATTTCTAAATCAGTTGACAGGCCCATAGCTCCAGTTGTTCCTATTCGGGCTTATGCAAAGAAAGCTAGAGAGGATCAGAGTACTCCAGAAGTCATAGCTGGTACATTCTCTCTTTTTGATTCTGATATGCATGCACTTATTGATCCTGGTTCCACTCATTCTTATGTTTGCACTGGGGATATGGGTAGAAATGAGTCTACTGTACATGAACTGGAATATGATATATATGTAACCAACCCTTTGCGTCACAGTGTTGTTGTTAATAGAGTGCATAAACAGTGTCCTATTGTAATTCAAGGGAAAGAATTCCTTGCTGATCTTATTGAGTTACCATTCCGGGAGTTTGATATTATACTTGGTATGGATTGGCTGTCTAGACATCATGCAGTGATTAATTGTGAAGTTAAAACTGTAACTCTCATTGGTACTGATGGTGAAGAAACTTTAGTACAGGGCATTCGATCTAAACCCATAGCTAATGTAATATCAGCTATGCAAGCTAAGCGATTTTTAAGAAAAGGGTGTGAAGCTTTCTTAGCACTTGTGCTTGATTCAAGAATAGAAAATGTGAATCTTCAAGAGATTCTAGTGGTGAAAGAGTTTCCTGATGTGTTCCCTAAAGACTTACCTAGTCTTCCACCTGAAAGGAAAGTTGAATTGTCTATAGACATTCTACCTGGTACAGCTCCTATTTCGAAGGCACCATACAGGATGGCTCCTTTGGAATTGAAAGAACTAAAAGCTCAGCTACAGGAGTTGCTTGACAAAGGCTTCATTAAGCCTAGTACATCGCCTTGGGGTGCACTGATTTTATTTGTGAAGAAAAAGGATGGGTCTATGAGGATGTGCATAGACTACAGACAGTTAAACAGGGTAACAATAAAAAATAAGTATCCTTTACCAAGAATTGAAGATTTATTTGATCAGTTGAAGGGTGCTAGAGTATTTTCCAAGATTGACTTGCGTTCAGGTTATTATCAACTTCGGGTTAAGGATGTAGATGTTTCCAAAACAGCCTTTAGAACCCGATATGGGCATTATGAGTTTCTGGTGATGCCATTTGGGTTAACAAATGCACCGGCTGCGTTTATGGATCTTATGAATAGGGTGTTTAGACCCTACCTGAATCAGTTTGTTGTTGTGTTCATAGATGACATTTTGGTGTATTCGAGGGATGAAGCGGAACATGCTGAGCATTTGAGAATTGTTTTACAGACTCTGAGGGAGAATCAATTGTATGCTAAGCTGAGCAAATGTGATTTTTGGCTTAAGGAAATTTCTTTCCTTGGTCATGTAGTATCTTCTGAAGGCATCAGAGTGGATCCAGCTAAGATAGAGGCTATAGTGAATTGGAAGCCGCCTCGAAATGTGACAGAAGTGAGAAGTTTTCTGGGCTTAGCAGGTTATTACCGTCGCTTTGTGAAAGGCTTTTCAGTTATAGCCGCACCACTCACTAAACTGTTGAGAAAGGGTATAAAGTTTGAGTGGACTGACCGGTGTCAAGCAAGTTTTGATCAATTGAAGAAATTTCTAACAGAGGCTCCAGTTTTGACACAGCCAGTTTCAGGAAAGGAGTATGCTATGTATAGTGATGCTTCTAGAGTTGGCTTGGGTTGTGTGTTAATGCAAGATGGCAAAGTAATTGCCTATGCATCTAGACAGTTGAAGCCACATGAACAAAACTATCCAACCCATGACCTGGAGTTAGCAGCAGTAGTGTTTGCCTTGAAAATTTGGCGACATTATTTTTATGGGGAAAAGTGCAAAATCTATACAGATCACAAGAGTCTCAAATATTTGCTCACTCAAAAGGAAATTAACTTGAGACAGCGAAGATGGTTAGAACTGTTTAAAGATTATGATTGTATAGTGGATTACCATCCAGGCAAAGCTAATGTTGTAGCTGATGCTTTGAGCCGTAAGATGATGGCTGCTATGATTGCACATTGCTGTGGATGGAAACTTGCTTATGATGGTGCTTTAATAGCACAGTTGAAGGCTAGACCTTGTTTGAGTCAAACAGTGATTGATGCACAGAAACATGATGAAAAGTTGCAACAGATTTTGAAGTCTTCACATGAAGGGACCCAGTCTGAGTACTCAGTGAAAGAAGATGGGGGTGTGTATTATCAGAATAGATTATATGTTCCTGATGACAAAGAATTAAAGAGAACAGTATTGAATGAGGCTCACAATACAATATTTACTATGCACCCTGGTGGGAATAAGATGTACCAGGATTTGAAACAAAGTTATTAGTGGCCTGGCATGAAGAAAGATGTGGTAGCCTATGTCTCCAAATGTTTGACTTGTCAGCAGGTAAAAGCAGAGCACCAATTACCCTCTGGCTTGTTGAACCCCATTCCAATTCCACAATGGAAATGGGAGGATATCACTATGGATTTTGTAACAGGATTGCCCCTTACACAGAAAAAGCATGATGTTGTTTGGGTTATAGTTGACAAGCTGACTAAATCAGCTCATTTCATACCAGTTCGGATGGACTACCCTATGGATAAGTTGGCAGAACTTTATGTAAATGAGATTGTTAGATTGCATGGCATTCCGGTGTCAATAATCTCTGATCGAGATCCGAGATTCACATCGAGATTTTGGCAAAGTTTGCAACAAGCATTGGGAACTCAGCTTTGTTATAGTACAGCATTCCACCCTCAGACGGATGGGCAATCTGAACGGGTTATTCAGATTCTAGAGGATATGAAGAGAGGATGTATTTTGGAGTTTGCAGGAAGTTGGGATAGGTATCTACCTTTAATGGAGTTCGCCTACAATAACAGTTATCAAAGGAGCATCGAGATGGCACCTTATGAGGCCTTGTATGGCCGGAAATGTAGAACTCCTGTTTTCTGGACTGAATTGTCTGAGCGCAAAGTTATTGGTCCTGATATTGTTAAAGACACAGAAGAAAAGGTACAAGTTATCAAGCAGAGATTGAAGGAAGCTAGTGATAGACAGAAGTCTTATGCTGATTTGAAAAGAAGAGATATTGAATATCAAGTGGGTGACAAAGTGTTTTTGAAAGTGTCCCCTTGGAGAAAAGTATTGAGATTTGGGAAAAAGGGTAAACTGAGTCCGAGGTTTATAGGCCCATATGAAATTCTTCAAAGAGTTGGGCTAGTGGCATATAGATTGGCTCTTCCTATAGAATTAGCCAAGCTTCATGATGTGTTTCATGTTTCCATGCTTCGAAGGTATCGATTAGATGAATCCTATGTGATACCAGTTCAAGATGTGCAAGTACAGCCAGATTTCACTTATGATGAAGAACCTATAGCAATTCTGGCTAGAGAAGTTAGACAGCTTAGAAATAAGCAAATTCCACTTGTTAAAGTACTCTGGCAACATCATGATTTACAAGAGGTTACTTAGGAGCCAGAAGCAGCTATGAAGGAACAACATCCTTACTTATTCCAAACAGGTATGAATTTCGGGGACGAAATTCTTAAGGGGGAGAGAATTGTAAGGCACCTAACATGACCCTAATTTAATTTGCATATTTTTGTGATTAAGTAAGGGGCTAAATTATCATGTTATTATGTTAATTGCATGAAAATAAGATAAAGAATATAGTTTAATAGTAATTGAGGATGTAATTGAAGTAAAAGATATTAATTTGGGGTTAATTTGTATTTTTTTGGCATTTTAGTGGCCAATTTTGAAAGAATGAATAAATTGATAGGTTGATTTAAGAAAAATGAGTTAGTGGAGGGGTTAAAGTCTAACATGCATAAAGGTTTGTGGCATTTGTGTGACATGCAAGATTTTGAGGGAGTAAAAGGGAGATTTTGCCACTTATATAAATAGAAAGAAGAAAGTGGAATGTAGAGGTGGCTGTGTGAGTGAAGGTGTCGGCAATTGAAGAGAGAAAACCAGAAAATAGATCATCTTCTTCTTCCTTCTTATTTCCATTGATTTATCTCAAACAATTTGAGGATGATGTTTGTTGATTAATCAAGAGTACAAGGTATTAAACATAAGGTAATTAAAATGTTAATTGAACCCTTCATCATCATCTTCTTCTTGTTTCATTTTGACTGAGAAAATGTATATATGCTGGAAATATATGATGATGATGATGGTATTTATGAAGGAGAAGAGGAAGGAAGGAAGAGCAAAGGAAAGGGTATTGATAGAGGTTGAAGACATTGGGTTTATCAGCCAAGGTATGGGAACTTGCATAAGTGTGTGTGTATGCTTGATGTGTTAGCATGAGAGATGTCTTTACTGCTTCTAGTACATGTTTTATATGTGAATCTCAAGCTTGGAAGTGGTTTAGAAAGGAAAAATACACGTTTGATTGAAAGATGTAAGAAATCTGTTTTAAGGATCATATGACCAGTCTGTAGTATTTTTGTTATATCTTGAGTTTCCATGACTCAAATTGAGAAATTCCAATTGGATATGAAACTAGACTCACAGATCTTCATTTCATATGAAGAACACGAAATCTGAATCAATTTTTATGATAGAGAAAATAGGCTTGAATCCGGGTCCTGCTTGCTGCCTTTGTTTTTGAGAGCAGTCTTCGGTTTTTAGGGTATATCTTGATATTAAGAGCTCTGATTGAGTTGATTTTTGATGTTTTGAAAACTAGAAAAATATATCTACAACTTTGTAGAAAGAATTGAGAACTAATTTTCATTTTCTGATAGTGAAAATTTGGATAGTTTCTCTGCTTGAAGCACGTAGCCACGCATGTGTATATTTCTTTCTTACCCGTGGCCACGTGAGCCTTTTCTTTCCCTTGTGCGTGGCCATGTCTGGTTCCTCTTGTGAAAACACGTGACCACGTGTGTTTCTTCGGCATAAAACTTCATTCATTGCACGTGGCCACGTGAGTTTTTCTTCTTCTTTGCATATGGCCACGTGTGTGATTTTCTGAATGATCTATTAGTACTATTTTGCTTATAAGTTGAGCTAGAGACCTCGGAATTGAGTGATTCTTTTTGCGTATAAAAATAGACTTCCATACCTAAATTTCATATGAAGAAACCTAAGCTTAAATCTGTCTCTAAGTACATGTAATCTAGGGTTGAATCCGGACTTATTTTCTAGACTGTTCAATGTAACAGAAACTACAATTATGAGTAGATTGTTACTACACTTGATAATATGACTTTAAATTGATTGAGACATATAGTTGTTTATGTGATAGTAAAGTTAATTGAATGAGACATGTAATATGACTATCAATGAAGGATTTATATGCACACATATGCATTCATTTGTGTATATGAATAAAGACTAATGATGAAATATCTAACCTATACATGTAATTAGTCTTGTACATGATGGTCATATGCCAAATTGATATATATATATATATATATATACATATATATATATATATATATATACACATGTAAATCCTATGACATGAAAGTGCACATTTGGACATGTACCTGTGATATGAAATAGAGAATATAATGGTATGACCTTGGCATGTGTATATGCCAATATGGAAACATGTTGATATTATATGTGTTGGTAAACATGCTCAAAAGAATAAGTCAACTATATGCGAATGTACCCACAGGTATGTACATTTATGATTATGTATATGAGTATATGAGCATGTAATTGCCCTATGAGATAGAAGATGTTTTAGCATGACTATGAACATGTGAGATGCTTAATGTGAACATGATCAAGTATATGATATGATGATTATATGTCATGCCTATATGCTATGATGCAAATTGTATAGTCATACAGATTTGAATGAGCCAGATGTATAACTTGGCATATGAAATGTGCATATATCTGATTATGCACCAGAGAATTCATAGTTTTATAAGACTATGTATATGTGCACAATATTATATATGAATAAAGTATTAATATGTGAATTGAACACGAATATAATTATGCCTGCGATAGAGTTTTAGATGTGGATAGATAGGCGCCTATAGGGAAATTGCAGCTGCCATAGTTTGGCCCGATTGGGTCCATAGTATATATGATCCCATTTGGATCATGATCAACCCCGTTTGGGTTGATAGGCTACCCCGTTTGGGTATGCTTGACCGGTCCACAGTACATTTTGGCCCCGTTTGGGTCTATAGATTTGATATCTTCGGATATCCTTCTTTGATACCAATGTCTATCCATAGTTCCCGTTATCCACCGATAAAGCTAAGGCAGGCTAAACGTTATTCATAGAATGATCAAAATTAAATAGTTAAAGTTATTTGACTAAAGCTTGATATTGTGGCTTATATTGTTGGTTTACCATAGGAGTTATGTTTCAATTGAATATGTTCACATGGAAAATTGTCATCTATACGAATTATGAAAATGAAATATGTGTTACTCTCCTGGGTACGATGTTTATGTTCATGAGAATATGCTTTACGCTTTAAAGTATATGTTACTGTTGTCATGTTATGTTGGACATGTTGTTTATAATATATGAGTATATTGTAAATGCATGTTTTAATGACCTGTGTGTGTGGTCATCCATCTGTAGATATTCCCCACTAAGCTTTATAGCTTAGCACGGGTTATTTATCCGTGTAGGTACAAGTAGCAAGTCTTTTGTTGAGGGACGTTCTCTGCATCAAGAAGGGCCAACCATCGATTGATAACCTTGATGTAGGATGTTTTGTAATACAATTATCATATATTTTGTATAAAGGCCAGTTATCTTATGTTATGTATAAAACCTATGTGGAATATTGTAACTCACTAGTAGTAAAGCTAAGACAGAATATGTGTGCATGTGATATACATAAAGTAATATTCATATAGTCTAATATGCATGATAATAGGTATGAAATGGGAAACATGAATAGACTTGTAGCACGAATATAGGCATATGAAACCATATGGCATGATTAATGGCTAAATGATGATTAAATGAACATGTAGTGTAAGCATGATTAATAGTATTCATGATACATGTGTAATAGGGCATTTGCATAGGGGGTGTTACAATTAAGAACAAATTAAATCATTACAATAAAAGAACGAGGGTTCATGTTTTCTTTAGCAAAAATAGGAAAAATTACTCACTGTTCAACTTAAAAATAATTGAAAACTAAAATAAAAAGTTACAATACACATAAAGTCTTTAACTCCTCTTAATGTCTTCATAGAACATCCAATTTGTAGCTTCAAACCCTAAGTTAATTGTAATCTTGAAACTAAGTCTAAGAACCTTAGAAAATTCGTTCTCCCTTTATTTTTGGTATTAAGCTTGCTTAAATACTTTAGAATGAAGAAACCAGCTACCACAAAACTTCCTAAACCAGAGAAAGTTGGAATTTTACCATAACATGGACACTTGCCTTAACAGAGGGGAAATCCTCCTTCACCAATGAGATTTTACACTTTAGAAATTAAGCCCTTCTTCGATAGAGGGAGAATTCTCCTCCACCAAGGTGTCTCCTCTGGATGTCGTCCTCAGCTGAGGGGAAATCTCCCTCCACCAAGGAGCTAGCTTTTGGATCACACGCTAAAATTTCCTCATTTAAGACCTCGGTTTAGGTGATTCTCACCTCTATCGTGGTGATTCCTTCTACTTAACATAAACACCTACAAAAACACCAAATTGCAATTAGATGTATATAATCAAAGAGTTATGAAATTAAACACATAATTAACTAAATTAACACTAAAGCAACTCCTAAACGCACTAATAAGTATAGTCATAATTCAAATCTATCAACACTCATTTCAAATAATGAATAAAATATGCCAATGTGTATATCAATTTATTTATAAGTTCAAAAAACTAAATAATTGCTTACAAAAGGTTTAAAGGACTAAATGAATTATTAGGACAAATTTAAAGAATTAGACATGTATTAGGCCGTATTATTTTAATTATATATTTAGCCTTAATACACTTTAAGCGCATCAATTTTACACAACATGACACATAAGTAGTAAAGGATCAATGTTTCTCAATTCTACAAATTCAAATGGTTAAAAGGTTATGCATAAAGTTTAAGAGTCAAAAGATAAATTTAATGAGCTGAGAAATATTAGGCTTATAAGATGCTAACTACAAACCCTCATTTCATCTTACTACAATTTAAAGGGAAAAGATTCTTAGCTCAATTTGAGTGGCTCAAATAGGGATAATAACGTAAATGCACATTTTTTTATTTTTTTCAAGACAAAAATAACCTTTACAAAACTAAGATATTTGAAGCCATCCCGAACCAACTCTAAGCCATCTTAACCTCAAGTCACATTGGGCTTATAAAAAGGTCATTAAGTCATCATTAAAACACATTGAAACTATAAATTGATTCATTTTTTACATACAAACTATCATACCTACTTGTAATAGGAATATAAGCAAATAAAAAAATTATTGTATTCAAATTTTTCTTTTTTTTTTTTTGCTCAGCATTCATATACATTGTATTCACCTACTATAAATTGAATACATCTTATTTTTAATTGAAATTGAATTTATAAACTTAATTTAAATTAGATTTAATCGGCTAATTCAATTTTAATTGGATACTATTCAAATTGAAATACTTTTCAACTTTTCTTGTTGAAACAAAAACTTTTAAAATTCTAGAATTATACTTTTTCCACTAGTGATTATAGGGTGGATAAAGTTACTCATCTATTAGACTAGTTCAATCTTTGAATAAATATGTATTCATGATTTTAATTATTTTCTTTCATTAATTCTTATTAAAATGAATAAGAAAAATATTATTGGCTATTCAAAATATTTTGTTTTGACTTATCAATTAAGTGTGTAATGTATAAATAAAAATCATATATTTCATTGAGGTATTTGTCAAGAAAATATGTGTTGGTTCATAGTGGGTATATCCATTAGTATGTTTTAATGAATTTAAAAACGTGAAAAAAAATATTATAACTCTTGACCATAGTTATTATAAAATTAAAAGCATAAATCATGGAACTTGTGATATAAATTAAGTATTTATTTTGCTCTTTAATAGAAGTGGGGAAGAATAATAATAATAATAATAATAATAATAATAATAATAATAATAATAATAATAATAATAATACATTATTATGTCATTTCAGAAGAGCAATATCTACTTTATGTATAAAACAATAATTCTTATAGCAATATTAAAGTTGAATGTCAAATTGAAAGTGAATATAATTTATTTAGTTTGGGCAAAAAGTGAATACAACATATTCAGTTTTGGCAAAAAATGAATACAGTGTATTCAGTTTGGACAAAAATGAATGCAATGTATTCAGTTTGGGCAAAGTGAATACCATGTATTCAATTTGGACAAAAAGTAAATACGGTGTATAATTTTGGCTCATGGAATCATATTTTGGAACAAATTTTATAATTTTTTAGAAAATTATTTTATTTCTTGGCTCATGGAATCATATTTTAACAAAAATAAATTTTAAAATTTTCTAAATTTCAAATTCCATGACGCTGCTATCTCTTTAGGAAAAATAAATATGATTTACATATGTACTTTTTTTACTTTTTAACAATAAATAGAGCTTGTCTGCAAGAGAATGAGATGGAGAAGATAAAGCACACAACAGGGGCCACAAATGGCATCAATATGCACTTTACATCTATAGGAACAGGACTGGTCATTTATGTTCTTACACGGCTTCCCCGATATGTAGTATATTGTATACACTTATTAATTAATAAAGTTTCTTATTATTTTTATTACACCTAAAAAGAGATTAAAGTCAATAAACTCATAAATAATTGATGTATTATTCTAACAAACCATATATTTTAAAAAAAATAGAATAAATATTTAGGATATTTAAATTCAAAAATATAAAAATGAATCATTTTTCTTGTTCGATTTCGAAAGATAAACAAATCTTGAAACATTTGATTGAATTGTCTTGTTATGACTAGTTCTTTTCTAATTAACCAAATCTTTTTTTTTATTCTCTTTTTAGTATAAAAGCAAAGATTATTTTTCAACTATTGTAGAACTTATAGTTCTAAAATAGAAATTACGAAAAAAAAAAAACTAAAGAGAGACAAAAAAAAAAGAAAGAAATATAAAACATATATATATAACTTCATATTTTATTTTAAAGAAAAGAAATTTGTATTTTCTAATAAGTAATATTATTCTCAAAAATTATACATATATAAAATTTAATTATCAATTTATTCCATTTCATTAGAATACCAACTATATATATATGAATTATGTGATAAATTAATCCAAATCTAATACTAATATTAAACATATCCAATTAAATAAATTAATACTTTAATTGAATTTCTTATATTTAATTGATTATTTAAACGAAATAAGATATTATTGAATAATGTTAAATAGATTCCACTACAATTTTTTTTTTGGATAATCTATCCGTCAGGGCTAAGTTAACCAGTACATGCGTAAAAAAAATTAACCAATCTATTAATATCGATTTTTTAAAAGTACTAATCGTTAATCAATCCGTTACATTCGGTTAACCGGTCCATCGATTCGATTTTTTCGTTTGGTTAACAAAAATATTTTTTGGTTAACCATTAAAATTTATAACATAAAACTATTAAAAAATTAGGCAAAGTTCAATTAAATTTAAAATGTGTAAAGTAATTTAAAAGAAAATCACAAAATAAACATAATTTACTAGCGAAAATTCATGTTTAACAAATTAATAGCTAATATTATAAAATAAATTTGATATTTGTTGAAAATTAACATACTTGATTTTAAGTCATATAAAATTTTAGATAATATTAAATGTTAAAATATAAATTCTAAATTATAAAAACTTATAATTAAATACTATTAAGTGAAATATGAATATCAATATATGAAAAAAAATACATATATAAAAGTTAATCGGTTACTATATATAAATATTACTATATAATTAAAAAATAGCATAATATAAATTATATATATATATATATATATATATATATATTGGTTAACTGTGAACTAACGGTTAATTTATATTCAGAAATTGAAACCATAATCAAAAATTGAAAATGTAAAAATTAAAAATCGTAATCGAGTTCAGCAGATCGGTTAATCAAAAAATTCAATTTTGTTTCGGACCGATTTTGCAGTTAATCATATTTTTTATTTTTTCTGCTTACCCCTACTATCCGTCGTCATATTTAGCTAGTTTGAGTTACTTATCACATAATAGTGATAATTTAACCCTTGAAAATAATATGCAATTCGAGTCCTCACACTTTTGGTTGGAAACTACAAAATATCTATTAATAATCAATTTATAATTTTATATAAGTATGTTTTTTCTAATAATTGATTGTGAAAATTAAAGTTTATATTATAAAATAAAATGTTAGCGAAACTGCATTATTTCCAATCAAGAATTGAAACTTAATTAGCATTCTTAACAAATTTCAAGAACTAAATTTGGCATTGTTGTGATATTTGAAGAGATATTTTGCAATTAATTATCAATATGAATTTATTTAAATAAATTCTCTCTTTTAAAAAGTAATAATAATACAAATAAAAGAAATATTTTAGTAAAAAAATATTTTTATATTTAATATAAACGCATTTGATCGGGCATGCGGAGAATAATACATCAAATTAACTAATTTTGGGTAAAGTCACATAAAATTGTTTTGGTTAGGTATTTAATTAAATTATGTATTCAGTATTTACTTTTTGGTATTTTTAAATTATGAATTAATACATCACTAATAATTTTTCTTTTTAATTGTAGATTTTGAATTCTCTAACTCTTGAGCTTTTTTTCCTTTGAACTATTGTTTAAATCTGTAATATTTCAGACTAAAATCATAAAAAGGAAGTAAATAAAATAAAAAATTATTGTATTTAATTTTTTTTCTTTCTTTTTTTTCTCAGCTTTCGTATACATTGTGTTAACATACTGTAAATTGAACCCATTGTTTTTCAAATTGAACTCAAGTTCAAAGAACTCAAATTCAATCTTATTTTTAATTGAAATTGAATTTGAACTTAATTTAAATTGGATAATACTTCGATAATAATTAAGCCAAAATAGGTGACAAGTCAATTTTAATACAATAATAACTGGATCAATTTTATTTGTGAATGAAAAATAAAAAATCATACCTTGATGTGAATGAAATTTGGACAAAAGTGTATTAAAAAGGAATTGAGTAGTTGAATTAATTCAATAAAATTTAGCAATTAAAATCTATTAAAATCAAATTTGATTTCAATTTGAATAGTATTCAATTAAAATTAAATTAATTGATTAAATCCAATTGAAATTAAGTTTACAAAAGTGACAAATGGAAAAGTTAATGCACCATCCCTGAATTTATTAGCCATTACTCATGAGATTACACTGTAATATGGAAAAGTTCAGGCATCAACAACTTTTTTTTTAAGACATATCAATTCATGGTGCAATTTCTCAAAAAAGTGCAGGAAAAAAAAGTAATTTTTTGATGACATTTTATTATTAACATTTTATGATCAATTCTGAAAAGAAAAGGCATGTTCACTTACAGAAAACTATTACAGTTTTTAAGAAAAATTTTTCATAAAAAATAGAAAATATATTTTGGTCAGTTTTCTAAAATAGAAAACAAAAAATTAATTTTTCATAAATAAAGAATAAATTAGAAAACTAATAAAAAATATTTTTCAAATTTTCTGAATAATCTTCACACACACATACATACATACATACATACATACATATATGTGTGTGCATGTATATGTAACACATGCATACATATGGATATGTATATATATGTATGTACATACACACACACGCATACGCGCGCGCCTATATATGTATGCATATACATATACACATATATATGTATGTATACACACACACACACACACACACATATATATATATACACACACACACATGTATGTATTTATGCACATATATGCATATACATATACATATACATACATTCATACGTACATACATACATACATATGTATATGTATGTGTATGCATATGTATGTATGTGTGTGTGTATATATATGTACACGCATACACATTCATGTACATATTTAATACATATACATATGTATATATGTATACATACATGTGTATGTATGTTTATATATATGCATATATTCACATAAATATACATATGCATATACATCTGTATGTATGCACATATATATATATATATATATGCACATACATACATACATACATACATATATGTATGTACATACATACACATATATATACATGTATGTATACACATACATATATATGTACATATATACATATATACATGTACACACACACACTCACACACACACATATATATATGTGTGTGTGTGTGTGTGTCTGTTTGCTTATATACAATGTGTGTGTGTATATATATACATAAAATAAATATTTCAGTTTTTCATTTGTTGATGAATGAACGTATTTTCTAAATTTTTTATAGAAAATAAATACTCAAATTTTCTAAAAAAAATAGAAAATAGAAAATTATTTTCTGTAAGTAAACGCACCCAAAATAATTGATATCAGATCTATAAAATATTTGTTATAGTTTACTAAAATATTATTTATCAATTTTTTACAATTATATATATTTTGTGAATTGTGAGAGAAGAAGGTAGAAACTGGAAAGAGTATGCTAAGTTTAATTTTTATTTTTACTTTTTTAATTTCCCTATATTTTGAATTATCGTGTTTAAAGTAATGGGCAATAATTTATTACATTGTAATATGCACATAAAGAAGAAAATATAAATTCATCCCATTAATAAGTTAGAGAAAAATTAAAATTGAAATAAATTGTATTTAGTTTGGTGAAATTAAATACTTTGTATTCAGTTCTATCCAAAGTAAATATTCTGTATTCAGTTTCTCCAAAGTGATTACATGTATTAAATTTAACCAAGAGTAAATACCCTATATTCAATTTTGTCATAAGCGAATACGCTGTTTAAAAGATTTCGATATTATACTTTATTAATTGAGATTATTTTATTTAAGAATCAAATGCAAATCCATTTTCAATTAATTGGTTCAAATTTAGTTTCATTTAAATTCAATTAAAAATCAAATTGAGGTCAATTATCCAAATTGAACTCAAATTCAATTTTATTTTAATTGGAATTGAATTTGTAAACTTAATTTTAATTGGATTTAATCAACTATTCAAGACTAATGCAAAGATTTATTGCTTTTTAAAACTCTCAGAAGCAGTAAAAAATTCAAAAAACTTAATTTAATTTCCTATATTTATATCTCATGTTATCTCTTTTATATAATCATTATACTCCAATATAAATGTCAAGAAATAGAATTTTGTAAGATACTGACAATTAATTACAAAATATCTCTTTAAATATCACACCAATGCCAAATGTAGTTCTTAAATTTTGTTAAGAATGCTAATTAAGTTTCAATTCTTAGCTAAAAATAATTAAGTTTTGCTAACTTTTATTTTATAATATGAACCTTAATTTTTACAATTAATTATTAGAGAAAACATGCTTATGTAAAACTCCCAAAACTTTTGCTCGAGACTAATGCAAAAATTTACTGCTTTTTAAAACTACCAAAAACAGTAAAAAATTCCAAAAAAAAAACTTATTTTCCTATATTTATATCTCATGTTATCACTTTTATATAATCGTTATACTCCACTATAAACATCAAGTAAATACAATATTGGAGTACATCTCATGTTATTTTAGCTGTATGTCTATTTACGTATACCCTTCTCGCTCTTTTTTCTTCTTCTTTTATTTTTATTAATACATTTGGTGTTCTGTTCTAAAATTTATACAACAAGCTTATGCCATTTCTAATATTTATTTGTCAACGGTGGATTTAATCAATTTGCCAAAGTTATTTCGTATGAAATTAAAATAATGATTTTGGTCTCATTGTATTTATATAAAATAAAATAATGATTTAAGCATTAAGCTTTTGATTTTTGGAATTCTAAGTTTAATGCAGGGAAGCCAAAATGTATATATAGTTTTAGATAAATTAAATTCTCTAATGGTGTATAATTAAAATTTGTTTCAATAGATATTGTTGGGTTGGGTTCAATTTACTTAGAGATTGACTTTTGTGAAATTGAGAACTTATTTCCATTTTCGAAACAAAATGTTAGAAATTGGATTTTTTTTCTTTTTTTTATCACACTAATCAGTTGAATAATTGATAAATTTATCATACCAAAAGTAATAAAATGATTAAAATCTTATTTTATTTGTTATCCAGAAAATCAATTTACAATTCTTCTCAGTTCTTACACAAGCCAGTGGGAATGAATCGTATGTAGAAGTATGAATGATGTATAGGCAAGAATTTTCCCTTACATAATACTTTCATTTCATTTATACAAGGAAAAGTTCATAATTTTGTTATTGAACTTTAACGTTTTTAAACATTTAATCTCTATACTTTCAAAACTATATATTAGATCTCTTAACTTTTACGTATTTACACATTGGATCCTTATATTTTAAAAATTACACAACAAGTCCTTAAACGTTTCTATTAGAACACTTAAAGTCCAAACAAACTTTAAAAATAATAGTGTTCAATTAAAATATACGTAATTTTAACTGAGCGTGTATTACACTGCCGTTTGTGCCGTCCATTTTGGACTTAATGTTTTTTCCTTAAAAAGTTCAGGAATTCAATATACAGTTTAGAAAATATATGGATCCAATGTTTAAAATCATTAAAGTATAGAGGCTAAAATATGGTTTTTTCCGTTAAATATATAGAAAAGTACAGCTGAAAAAGAATAAAAAGTAAGTAATTACGAACTTCAAACTAGGGCTGTGTAGAACAGAACAGGAACCAAATATTGAACCGAATAAATTTTGGTATGTTTGATTCGGTTTTTCAATTTTCGATTTGTTCGGTTCCGGATTGAAATAAAAGTTTAGTTTAATCTGTTCGGTTCGATTTTAAAATTGAAAAATCAAAATAATTGAACCGATCAAAGTTTACAAATATATTTATATTATCGTATTAAATTTGGAATAAAAATAGTTTGGATGAGTGGTGTGGAATTATTATTATTACTATGATGTCTCAACTTCAAATCCTAATATGGACAATTTTCAGTTTCTTTTAGCAGCTTTTTTTCCTATTTTAAAAGTTTTGTTTTCATTTTTGCCTTATTTTATATTTGAAAAATTATATTATATTTTTATTTATATGAATTTTTTTTATTGGAGAACTTTGAATGTATTTTTAAATATTATTATAACAATATATTTTTTAATATAATTTTAATTAGTATTTATTATGTACATAATATGATAAACTTATGTGCATTATTTTAATTTTAGTTATTTTAAAAAATATAATTTTGATTAGTATTTATAATGTAAATATAAATTATCTTATATTTTTATTTTACATTAATTTTTTGTTGGAGGATTTTGGATGTATTTTTAAATATTATTATAACAATATATTTTTTTAATATAATTTTGATTAGTATTTATTATGTGCATAATATAATACATTTATATACATTAATTTAATTTTAGTTATTTTAAAAAATATAATTTTGATTAGCATTTATTACGGACATAATATGAAAAATTTATATGCATTATTTTAATTTTAGTTATTTTAAATGGTTTTATGTTGTTGAATATAAGTTAATGTAATTTATAGGTTCATTTAGGTTAAAGGATCAATTTTAAAAAGTTCATATTGATCCAAAATCGATTGAATTGAATCGAATCGATCGAAATTAATTTGATATATTCGATTTTAGTTCTAAATTGGGTTCGGTCCAAAATCGAACCAAACCGACCGTTTAAACATTCCTACTTGAAACTCTAAATGATGTACAAGAGATGGAGAACTGAGAACAGAGAATTTTTTTTTTTTTCCTACCAACAATTAAGCTGAAATAATTGTATGCTATTATTTTATATCAATATGACAAATAAAAAATAATAGTTCCTAGAACTTGCCCTCTGTTATTTATCGTTTATTTGCATACAATATATTATGATTATATTAATTAGAAAACATATTATACAAATGGTGAAGATATTTTGGTAAAATTGGAATGGTTTTTAATTATTACTACTATTATCAAATTGAAACAGCAATTAAAGATTTTTTTTTTTGAGTCAAGATCGATTAAAAGGTCAAATGTACACAAAACTAATACATATAATTATATATGCACATGCATGCATACATCATGCATATATGGCTAACTTAATTTCAAATTGAATACTTGATATTTTTAATTGAAAGTCAATTTTTAGTAATTGAATCAATTGAATATCTTGTATTCAATTTTGTTCAAAGTAAATATCTTTATTAATGTTGCTTTCAAAACTCTCACATTCTTGCATAATAGAATTTTTCTACTTTCATTTGAGACTTAAGAAAGTAAAATCGAAATTGATTGTCATTAATTGGATTTAATCATGCTTACCAAATACTATTTCTATAACTATTTAAAAATTATGTCTTTCAAAGAACTTTGATCTAATTAAGTGTATGGAAAATTTTCAATTCAGTTTTTATTTTCGAAGTTTACAATTGGTTATAAAGATATTTCTTTAAAATATGAATTAAAGATATTTCTTGATTTGAAAAGGAGAAAATGATTTTTTTTTTAATTGGCTCATCAGATCGCTTAATGTATTTAAACGACCCCGTCAAAATATAAAATTCAATTAAAATAATTGTATATAAAATTTTGATGTATAATTTTTTATTTTACTTAATATTAAAATAATATTCAGTTTGGCCGAATGTGAATATCTTGTATTTAATTTTGTCCAAAGTAAATACTCTGCATTCAGTTTCTCGAAATGAATACATTCCATTGATCTTAAATCTATATAATATAATTAATTTGCAATTTGTATATAAATTAATTATAGTTGCTTGGCTATATGAACTTAAATCTATTTGGTTTAATATAATCATCAAAACTTACAACATTCTCTATATCTAATCATCAAAATCAAACAAAAGAAATGAAGAAGATGATCAAATCACGAAACTAGTGGATACAAATTTAACAAAAAAAAATTCAAATTTTTGTACTCAACTAAAGCTGATTAGAAATAACATCAATTTATGTACTGGTTAAAAGAACCATCACCATAACCCAAATCAATTTATTTATTGATTAAGAAAGATTCATCATTTGAAAACTGCTTTCCAATTCATTTTATCAAAAACTTACATGGTTGAACTCTAAACAGCGTTGTCCCTTCAGATTAGCTCAAAATTTCTTTCTTCTATTGGCTTAGCTTGTAATTGACCCTTAATTATATTATACTCGAGGAACTGCAATATAGTTTATACCCATACTGATATTATAATTTAATTAATCTTTTTAAATTAAATTAACCTTTTATTATTAGACTAAATTAATCTTTATTATTAAAAATACAATTACAATAAATAATAATATTATATAGTTATTAATTATTTTTACTTTTATTATAACTTAGATTTAAGATCAATAGAGTATATTCACTTTGAAAAACTGAATATAAAATATTTACTTTGGGCAAAATTGAATACATGATATTCACAATCGGCCAAATTGAATATTATTTTAATATTCAGTAAATTCAAAAATTATATATCAAAATTTTATATGTAATTATTTTGATTGAATTTTACATTTTGACAGGGTTATTTAAATACATAAACCGATCTGATGAGTCAATTAAAAAAAAAATCATTTTCTCCTTTTCAAATCAAGAAATATCTTTAATTCATTTTTCAAAGAAATATCTTTATAACCCAATTGTAAATTTCAAAAATAAAAACTGAATTGAAAATTTTCCATACATTTAATTAGATCAAAATTCTGTTAGTTGAAAGAAATAATTTTTAGATAGTTATAGAAATAATATTTGATAAGCATGATTAAATCCAATTAATGACAATCAATTTCGGTTTTACTCTCTCAAGTCTCAAATGAAAATAGAAAAATTCTATTATGTAATAATGTGGGAGTTTTGAAATCGATTAAAATCGAATTTAATTTCAATTTGAATAGTATTCAATTAAAATTGAATTAGCCGATTAAATCCAATTTAAATTAAGTTTATAAATTCAATTTCAATTAAAAATAAGATTGAATTTCAATTTAATTTGAAAAACAGTATATTCAATTTGTAATAAGTGAATACAGTGTATATGCATGTTGAGAACAAAATATAATTTTGATAATTGCTAAATGCCGACACAAAGTAGAAAAAAATTCTTGCATCAGCTGCATGTGTTACCCAATTTAAAGGTTGAGCTTGTATTTCAATATTTCAGCTATTTTTATTTGAAAATCATATAAGATATACTAAATTAGTAGTATGTTTTAATTAATTGGAATATTTTTAGTTTGGACTTTAAAAAATTAAATTAATTTGCAATTTTTATAGTAATAATCACATATATTCCTTTAATTCCTCATCTATATTTTAAATAGACCCCTAATATATAAAGCTAATTAAACAAATCTACCGTCAATTGAAAATGCAAATTTTTATTACCAAAGAAATTTTACCAAAAAAATCCCATCAAACAGTTTGATGATCAAATAAAGAAGAAATTATAAATTGCCTAAATTGATTACATTGTAGTATGCAGATCAAGAAGAAAATATAACTTCATCCCATTAATAGGTTAGAGAAAAAAATAAAATTGAAATAAATTGTATTCAGTTTAGCCAAAAATAAATACCACATATAAACATATAGTAGAAAATATTTGCTGCATTTTTATTTTTCAACCAATGAGAGCCTAATTAATGAGTAATTTTATTCAATCTATGATCATCAGTGGTATAAGTAGAATTCTAAGACTTAAAAGTAGAATTTAGACAAATTAAAAAATGGCACGTATAGGAACCAAAATTTGGAAGAACACATTCTCTCTTGTTTGTCTTCCCTCTAATTTTTTTACTCCAAAATTTCCACACTTTTTTCTCTTTTATCCAATTTCTGTAAAACTAAATATTAGCAATCAAACAAAACAAAACAATCAACAAAAAGAAAAAATGAAGCTTTTTGGATTCATCCTTTTTCCTGTCTGTGTTGAAGAAGTATTGTTTAAAGATTTTGACTTTGCAATACTTGATGAAATATCAAAATTGTTCCATGAATTTAAAAAAAAAAAAAAGTAGTGAAGAACGGTGAAAGAACCTAAATATTTAATTGGAGAAAAAGACTATTTGCAAACAGTTAAGGATGTGTTTACTTACGAAAAACAGTTTTTTATTTTTTATTTTATAAAAAAATTGAAATATTTATTTTTTGTAAAAAACTTAAAAAACGCGTTCATTTATCAAAAAATGAAAAACTGTAGTATTTATTTTTTATACGTATATACATATATACGTATGTATACACACGCGCACACACACACACACACATATATATGTATATATATAAATAGAAAATTTAAAAAACGCATCTATTTATTAAAAAATAAAAAATTGAAGTATTTATTTTTTATATATATGTATGTACACACACATATGTGTGTGTGCGCGGCCGCGCGCGTGCACTCGCACGCACACATATGAATATATATGCACATGTATATATACATATGTATATGTATGTATATATGTATGTACATACATATGTATGTACATATATATGCATACACATACATATATATGTATGCACATACACACATATATATGTATTAAAATTATTTAGAAAATTTGAAAAACGTTTTTTTATTAATTTTTTAATATATGTTTTATTTTGAAAAACTGAAAATTTTATTTTTTATTTTAAAAAAATGATCAAAATAACCATGATTTTTATTTTTTATTTTCTGTAATAAATTTTTCTGAAAAAATGTAGCAATTTTTTTGTAAGTTAACATGCAACAAGTGTTTCATTCTCCTTTAATGTGTATTACACTCGCTGCAACATCACCTAATATCAATCCACGTTAGCTGCCACACGCACAATGAGTGTTTATTAGCAGTGTTTTTATTAAGTTGAGCAGTTAAAATGAAACTTCAACAGCAAATTGATTATACTAATTTTCAATTGGCACAGTCATTGCCTTCTATTCAACTAACAGTAATTTCAAAATAAATTCATTATGTCATTTTATAATGAATTGAAATGAGCTTGCTTACTTGTGGAATCAAGATGCTGTCCAATGGCTGAAGGCTTCAACTTGTGGCCGTGCACAGCCTCCTTAACAACTATGGATCAATTCCCACCATTCCTGAGTGACAATTCCATGCACCAAGCATTGTGCAGTGTGAATACACCGATCGAAAGGTGCACAGCTTGGTGCATGGGTGTGCATGGCCTGAGTTTACAAACCACCACCTGCAGACCCAAAAAAAAAAAAGGGTTTACCTGCCTTGTTTATTTGGCCCAGACTAGAATGCCTCGGTTACCTAGGAAGAGTTTAGACCATACCCTGAGCACCATGGCGAATTACAGATTCATAAAATATTGGCAAATAATACTTCACAATTTGATTACATAAAGCGGTCCTCTTATGCTATCCCGTAAGCGTAACTACAGTGCTTTTATTTAATTCCGTTCTGAAGACTGCAATTGACAACATTTTAAGAGTAACAATCAATTGCACATCTATAACTTTAAACTTGCACTAAGACAGATCCCTGAGATGAAAAGAACTCCCGAGCTTCTTCGTATTTATTTGAGACCACATTGTATAGAGGATGAATGGGTTCCAAGAGATTGGAGAAGGGACCCAACACTGCCCGTGGCGGAGGGAGATAATTCACATCTTTCGACCAGCTATACTGACTCACTGAAAGGCCACTTAAACAATAGCATGTATGATAATAGTCTCTAGCCTTTCCAGGTTTGTCTCTGAATCCACCCTCTTGTTCCTGCAGTATAAAAATTGTGCTAGAATTTAATCATCCCATATTTCTAGTATTAATGAATACTCAATATGACAACACCAAACAAGGATTTACTGAATTATCTGAACTAAAATTACCAGAAAAGGACAGGAAGTAGTTTAGAATATCAAGCTCCTTAATTAGCTTCAATGGCATCTTTGACTATGTCAAATGCCTTTCCAACTTTATAATTTTTCATTTAGGGTACAGGATCTCAGGTCCACATGGCTAAAACCATGTCAGATAAAAAACGCCCCTCCAACATTTTTCCCCCTTCATCCATACATTGCCTTGTTCAAATTGCTGAAGACTCCGCACGGGAACAATCTAATATAATAAATGAAAATAAGACCTTTTCTACGAGCCTAAAATCCTGCTTATAAAAGTTCTTGCATTATCTGAACGAAATTTTCTTCTTTTTCTTTTAGGTGACAATTGGATTTGCATTAGATAAATTGTTTTCTTTATTTTAAACCAATCAAATTGAGTACCTCCAGTTGTTCATAAAAAAAAATAATAATAATAAATAAATAATTAAGTCCCTCCATTTTTTTAACTTGGAACAGTATTTTTATTTTCTATATTTACAATGTTTTTCAAATTAGTATAAAAATGTCTTTGAAGTTTTTGACAGATATATTTATACAATATTTTTGCACAATAATATTTCTTAATAAAAAAATAGTTAATACTTTTATTTGGTTCAGTAAGCAATCAGAATCTGATTTTTTTTATAAGTTGTTTGGGTTACAAGAACCCTGAAACTGAAATCGACAAAACATTTTCAAACTATTTTTTTATAATAATAAGAATATAAATAATAATAGCATATAATTATTATGATAGAAAAGGCCAGACTCCTTAAATCTATAGAATGCTTACTCCCTCTTTATTAGCCAAATTGAACATATATATCCATGACCATAAAATCAGTACTTACTGAACCAAATTAATTCTCGTTTCAGGAAAAGAAGAAAGGAGAAGAAAAAAAAAAGGTAGAACTAGAAGAAAACATTGTGCTTTTCACTTGATTGTAGCACTGAAAAACATAACAAGCCCCATTTTCTTCTGCCTTTGTTTTCCCCTTTTTTTCCTTAATTTTATTTTCTTGAATTAATTGTAATTCTTGATCTTTTTCCAAGTTAATATCAAGATAGTAATAGCAGTTGTGGTTTTGGTCGATTAATAGTAAAGGTGAAGTATTATTAGCTTTCTGTTTAGGCACAAAATACATTCAAAAATGCAAGACCATAAATGTTTCCAGGAAAAGCATTCTTTTCCATCTGGCTTTTCTCAGGCTTCCAAATTATTTTCCATTGTGAAATAAAGAATACCTTTCACATCTTTCTCTAAGAAAAGCATAGATCAAAAGCTTTATTGTTTTAGAAAATGAACTAGGAATAAGAAATATTCAAATATGCTTTGATGAATTGGGTTTGGTCCCAACTTAATTAACAGATGAATGCACGATCCATGTAAAGGTGTCCATCTATTTTGTTATTTAGTTGGTTCGGACACCCCTTAAAAAGAGATGCCTGAAGCAGACTAAACAGTAAAAATCGCCCTCATTACTGTTTTGGTCCACATCTACCCGAAAAGTTGACACCTCATTTTAGGTCATTGTTCGAAACTAATATCAACAAGCCAGTCAAAGCTTAGCGGCTTTCTTCAATGGCATTAAAAAAAAAAAAAGGACAGCTTGCGGTTTTTGCAAAACATTAATAGCAAAATAATTCATTTTTCCATTTTATTAAAACACTACATTACCAGCCAGTAAATAAGTGCTTTCTTTGATATAATTAGGTAGACTACGTTTCTAAACTATACCTGTGAGCATAGAATAAGGTACTGCTGCAACGCTGTGCTGTGAAAAAGAGGTTCCGTTTGTCCATTTCCTTCTCAAACCATGACAATGAACAAGGAAAAAGGACATGAGAGAAATCCCATAATAAATATTAAATAAATATTAGAAAGTCTAGAAAGATGCAATATAATCATTGTCGCAATCGCATTTATAAAATAAAATGGGGAATAAAGATACACTGACTGTTTCTAAATGAACTTACCTCCCTGACTAAAATGACAAAATTCACAAGGCTCAGATGAATTTTCATCTCTACCCTCTACATCATAAGAGCTATCTGTACCACAATCTCTTGCTTCAGCATCAGAAAGTACCAGACATTCACCACCAAGTGAATGTAATCTTTGTAATAACGCAAAGACACCTCCCTACTCAATGCTCTTTGTTAGCATACTATCAACCAAAAGAAACAGTGCCAAAAACTAGGATAAAATATCACCTGCCAGAAGGAGTAACAACCATCAACCAATTTGTTTGTTCTCCCCTGAAATCCACACTCCACTCCTTGTCGAAATACCAACCAATCCTAATACAATATCCAACAATCAAATACATGAACTAAATGGTCAGTTAAATCACAAGACACAACTGTAAGACATAAGTTTATATCCAACAAAGAGAAAGGCAGCATTATACCCATGATACCACTGTAGAAGAACAAGAGTGGAGAGGATTGTCTGTTTATTTCTCAAGAATTACAAAGATATATATACAAGTATAGCTTTATTGTCTATGAAAACTAAATCAATTAACCTAATTAGGAAAATACTATACAAGGAAGCTAATCAACTAATTAGGAATATACTATACATTCCGTAACACTCCCCCTTGAATTCAAATATAGATATTGATCATGCCAAGCTTGGTACACAGATATTTCACCCAAGGTCTATTGAATGTTTTTGTGAACAGATCACCTAATCGTTCTCCTATCTTTACATATGCAGTTAAAATAACATTATCTTGGATCTTTTCACATAAAAAGTGATGGTTAATTTCAATATGTTTAATTTGTTCATAATATACTAGATTAAAAGTGATATAAAAAGAAGCATTGATAGAGGATTCAAACCAATCTTAGCTAATAAACAATGAATCCACAAAATCTCACAAGCAGATTATGACATAGCTCTATATTCAAATTCTGCATTAGATCTGGATACACAGTTTGCTTCCTCCAACACACTAAATTTCTTTCAACAAAAACGCAATAGCCAGTAGTTAAGCTCTTATCACTTTTGGAACCTGCCCAACCTGTATTAGCAAAGCACTCAATGCTAGAATGCCCATGATCACTGTATAGTATACCTAAACTAAGTGCACCTTTCAAATAACAAAAGATTTGCTCTAAAACTTTCAAATGTTTGACTGTAGGAGTAGTCATAAACTGACTAATCCCGCTAACTGCAAATACAATATCAGGACAAGACATTGTGAGGTAGTTCAGCTTTCTAACTAACCTCCTGTATCATTCTAGATCATCAAAAGAATCACCATCTTTTGTAAGATACATATTGGAAACTATAAGAGTACTATAAGGCTTGGCTTCTAATTTTTCAGTTTCTGCAAGCAGTTCAAGAATATACTTTCGTTGGGATAAAAGAATTTCCTTGTTGCTTCTTGAAACTTTCACTCCTAAGAAATACTTCAGCTGGTCCAAATTTTTATTGTGAAATCTAGTATGCATAAAAAACTTAAGTGAACAAATATCTGCAGAATCACTCACTGTAATCACAATATCATCAATATAAACAACAAAAAAAAGTATTGCAAGCTTGTGCTTGCCTATAGAAAAACTTAATGATCACAATTGACTCTTTTTCAATCCAAACTCTTAAAGCACCTCACTAAACTTGGCAAATCAAGCATGGAGACTCTGCTTTAAACCATACAAATATTTCTTCAAATGACAAATTTTTCGATGCTCCCCTGAGCAACAAACCCAAGTAGTTGCTCCATGTACACTTCTTCCTAAAGATCTTATTAAGAAAAGCATTCTTTATATCCAACTAGTGTAGGGGCCTATTCTTTGAAGCAGCTATGGAGATAAACAATCTAACATAAGTAAATTTAACCACGGGAGAGAGTATCTGAATAATCCACCCCATATCTCTTATCATATCCTTTTGCAACAAATCTTAACTTTAAATCTAGCCACATAACCATTTGGATTAACTTTAACTGCAAAATCCCATTTGCATCCCACAACCTTCTTCCCTTTAGGCGAATCAACCAAACCCAAGTGTGATTTTCATCCAAAACATTTATCTCCTCAATCATTGCACCACGCCAACCGAGATGAGACAAAAAAATTTTAACAATTCGAGGGATAAAGACAGAGTCGAGAGAAGCAATAAGAGAACATGCATATTGAGATAAATGACCATAGGAGACAAAGTTACCAATAGGATGAGTACATTGACATTTGCCTTTCTGTAGATCAATGAGAAAATCAAGATCACCCAGTACTGGATCTGATGATGAATCTAATTCAGGCATTGTACTGAAGGTTCCATGTCTTGTAGAATAGACCTGCACAATATGTGGCTTTGCTAGAGCAAGAATAGAAGCGAGTGGCGCTGAATCACCAAGAATAGTAGAAACAAGATCACTTGGAATAAGAGGACCAGAATCACTTTGAGTAATAGGAACAGGATCATCTGGTCGTCTTGGAATAACATTGTAAATCAACCAATGGTTGTCCTCCCCTAACTTGTAGCATCAAAAGATGGGTAGAATGGTTTATTCTCCCAAAAAGCAACATCAATAGACACAAGATATGGACAATAGCATTTATACCCCTTCTAAAGACGAGAATATCCCAAGAAGACACACTTCAATAACTTTAAATCTAAATTAATGATACAAGGTTGAACATCTCGAACAAAACAAGTGTTCCCAAATATTTTTCATTTTACAAGAAATGACCACTTCAATGGAAAAAGAACAAAGTAGGGAGTTTCACCAATGAGCTCTGAAGAGGGCATGTGATTAATCAGGAAGCAAGCAATGGACACATCGGCCCAAAATTATTTAGGAAGGAACTTTCATCTGAAATAAAAAAGCTCGTATTGTCTCAAGCAAATATTTGTTTTCCCTCTCAGTAACTCCATTTTGAGATGATGTATATGGATATAAGAATTGATAAAGTATGTCATTCTGAGTCATGTATGACTTAAAGAAATCTGAAAAGTATTCTTTGGCATTATCACTCCTTAATGTGCAAACAGAAACGCTAAATTGAGTTTTAATCCCAACACAAAATGCACGAAAATAAACGAATAATTCAGAACGACTTTTCATAAAAAAATTCCCTATTCATACGAAAGTAATCATCCACAAATGTTACAAAATACTGGAACCCAATATCTGACCACCACAGAACATGGTCCCCAAACATCTGAATGAACCAATTCAAATGCAGAGTTAGCCTCTTCATTAATCCGAGCACTTGAAGAGTTACAATGGTGCTTGGCAAATTGACATGACTCAGCCAAGAGAAAAAATATTGAAAAATTTAGGACATATTTTCTTCAAAGACGGCAAAGAAGAATGCCCCAATCTACAGTGTGCTTCAAAAGAAGAGAGGACAGTAGGACAAGCAACAGGTCTAGATGCTCTTTAGTTTAGAATATAAAGACCAGTTGCCTTATACCCTTTACCAATAATCTAATTTGTCACAAGATCTTGAAAAACACAATGGTCATGGAAGAACGTGATACTACACTCGAGATCTTGTGTAAGTTTACTTACAGAGATCAAATTGTATGATAACTTTGACATGCTTAGTACAGATGACAGAGATATGGATGAAGTTGGATTAACAATACTCAAACCATCAATATAAGCAACTAACCCATCACTCATAGTCACTAGAGAAGCAAACGTATGTGGCCCAAAATTTGAAAAGACTTTCTTATTACCAGTTATATGATCCGTCGCACCAAAATCAATGATCTAATTAGATTAAGAAGACAATAGGCATGTACTAGGTTCTCCTAACCCAACAATTATAGTGATAGATGGGACTTTAAGTGAATTTTGATGCTCGATGGATTTAGCATATTCATCCACAGAAATACACACAAAATTTTCAGCCATACCTAGTATAATTGTAATAACAATTCACAAAGAAAGAGACAAACTTCAACAAAATATCCTGCAATCAACAAACACAACAACCAATAAATAAAGGTCTCAAATACCAAAAAACAAAACAGCCAACCAAAACAAAAGGGAAAAGGAAAACCTCACATGTGACACTGGAAGGACCAATACGCCGAAGATAATGAAAGAAACAGCAACTTCCAAATCAAAACAGCAAACCCACACTTGAGTAACACTAGAGGATGGCCAAAACAAGAGAAAATCCTCCAAATTGAAGTCATCCAACCACCAATAGACCGAAAAGCAGACAGAGCACCTCACAAAAGAAAAACTACAAAATCCAAAATGCGAAAACAAAGTTCCAGGAAGATAACCATAAAAAAAAAAAAGAAAAGAGAGAGAGAGAATAGAGGCAAATTTCGATGACTAAACAGACGTATCAATGATGGAAATAGCCAAGCGATGTCGAAGACAAGATCGGAGCTTGAACCACTATCACGTGCCGGCGCGTGAGATCTATCCAGAAAGTTGAATCGGTGCATGAGCCTCATGCGCTACACACCCGATCACCGAAAATTGGGTAAGGGCCGAACCAAGGCTTACGCCTTAGGATGGTGAGACAAAATGGTCACCGGAAAATGTGAACCCAAGAAGACCAATAATAGAATATAAGTATCCCAAAATCCAAAACCAAGAAACATAAAATCAGCAAAAGAAAATTCCCAAATGAGCCTAAGGCTCTGATACCATGTAGAAGAACAAGAGTAGAAAGAATTTTCTATGTTTATTTCTTAAGAATTATAGAGATATATACACAAGTATAGCCCTATCATCTATGAAAATTAAATCAATTAGCCTATTTAGGAAAATACTACACAAGGAAGCTAATCAACCAATTAGGAATATCATATACATTCTTTAACAAACACAATTGGATATGAACATTGAAAAAGCTGCACAAATGCATATAAATAACAAACTTTTATGAGCAAGACGTAAAAAATAAAAATAAGAAATAACAATATTATCTTACCAGTAAACTAGCCAAGTCCAAACGGTTGACCTCTTTGATTAGAATCATTGTAGCCAATCCACAAAAGGTGTACCTAGGAAAAGTAGAATACAAGCACAAACACATTTAAGTGAACACTTAAACCTAACAATCATTATATATGAAAGGAAATACCAATTGAAGAGGGAGATAGGAAGGGAGACAAAAGGGCATCACCATACCCTCCATGAGCTTCAGAACCAGGTTCTCCAGCAATGCCACCTTCGTAGGTCTGACAACTGCAGTAAGATGCAAGAGAAAATACTTAGTTGCCAAAAAAAATTATATAATCTTAATGATAATCCACAAAAAAAATCAAGAGTCAAAACATAGACCAGCTTGATTAATCGGCAGGTGTTTCAACTTGGGACCATCATAAACTGTGGACTTGTTTTATGCAACATAATATGAAAGCAATCATGTCCAATAGGAACTTAACTAAGGCAAACAGCAATATGCATTTTAAGGAACAATAGTTACAAACATGCAATTGTGTCTGCAAACACATGTCTTAAGTTTATGTCACAAACATATAATGTTATCATTAGCTCTAAGCATGATCCAGTTCATGCATTGAAAGAGTTATTCTAGAAGGTGAACCAATCATCCTCTAAAAACTAAATCCTTAACATGAATGAAGAAGTATGCTTCCACAATGATAGGAATCTTCCTAAAAGGTGAACCAATCTATCAATTTTCTAGAATGTGAACCATTTTCCTAAAAGAGCTACATCCTTAACATGAATAAAAAAGTATGCTTCCATAATGATAGTGCAAGTTAACAAAAATACAACCTTAAGATGTAATTACCGACATCCTTAGCCAACTCATTATCCAAGATGTTGAGAATACTTGCAATCTGGTTCAAAAAAAGAATCAAGTATTGTAAAGTTAAGCAGTACAGGAGCAAATATAGTCTAGAAATACGAGAAAGATAGACCAAAAAGAAGAGCTTCTGAACACAACCATTGAAGTCAACATAATCTATCAATATACACTAACTGCTACTCCATCACCCTCCTGCATACTTATATGTGACTAAAAATGTGTATAAAATCAAGAGAATGTTAATTATTAATGTTGATCCCAGAATTCCCTTTATTATTATTTCTAGCCTAGAAAGGAGAGAAAGTAAATTGCTTTCATGCAAGAGCAGATTGATAAGACTTCAAAAGAAAGTAAAGAAAATCATAGTGGAATTGCATCCACTCTATGGCATCATCTTCTTTGGTTTATTTGTTTTCCTAGAGGTGATCATTTTCTTTTGAATTATCCCATCTCCATAAGAGATCAGCCACCCCGAGTATATACTCCAGATGATGTTAATGCCACAATGAAACATTTTTAAATGAAAAGGAATCTAGGTATGAGAGTTTTTCTTATGCATACCAATCTACAAAAAAAAATGTCCATGATGCACTCTTGAAAGAACTAGATATACACGACTTACAGATATGGCTGTGTAACAAGCTCGCACATCAATTTCCCCAGCATCATGCATCCTATGATTGAAAAGATGATCAAAATTGAGGTTCAGATCTATTTATAATTCATTAAACAAAAATGTTTAATGGAAATGAACAAGTGCAGTATGTAAGCTTTTGCCAATAGTAAGGACTGTGAAAGCTATTTAGGTGCACAGGTAAGAATGCAGCAGCATCACAAAAGTACAAAGAGAAATAAATAACAGGTGGACAGTTTGAAACTAGAAAAACTCATATTAAACGTATCTACAATGCATGCATGCATATAAGCATGTATTGAGCCTAAAAGAGGGCAATTTCATGTTCAAAGTTCAAACTGCTTGACTGAAGATGACATCACACCTGAATGCCCCACTTGGGTCTTTCATTCGTCGTAAATATGTGTATAATTTACCTCTGAAATAAACATTAAACTAGTTAGTAAAGGCATATGTTATATCATTGCAAGAAGTGACAAATTCTCTTAAAGTAGCACAAACTAACCACCTATTAATAGATGACAAGGCTCTACATCCACCCAAGGTTACAAGTGAATTAACTGCAGCATAAGTTGTTGCAAGATGAGGCATCTGAAATTTGTATTGACAAAATGACAACAATTATTTAGTAGAAAGAAGGTTTAATTTAAAAGAAAAATAGGATATCTACAAATCTATAGATCTGCACAAGACAAAAGCCACTAGTTTCTCCTAATACATGGAGCACTAACAGAGTTAGTTCTCAAGAATGCCTCTGATGAAATCCAGCCATAATAAAACAAGATATAAGCCGGGGATCCCCATATTAAGACAGTTCCCTTTTTCTTAGGAAACACTTGCTCACAGAAATTGATCAAAATTAATAAATTTAAAATAATATAACCATTTACTTTAGTTAGTGTATGCAAAGAATACTTGGTCTCCCTTATCATTTATCACAATTAAGAATGTAAGATAGATAAAAGAAGAGTAAAAAGTTTCATGGATAAAGTTTGACAAACTATATACTTGCCTGCCCAGGTCCCCCACCATAACCACCATTTGAGTCCTATCAACAGAAACCACAAAAATGAATGAAAACCCAAAGTTGCAAGCATACTACCCTTTTCAATAGGAGCATGCCACTATAGAAGTGATATTCCAAAAATTTATAGCAGTAATACCAGAACAAGCTTAACAATCATGTTCCCAATCAAAAAACAAGATCACGGTCCTTATCTTGATGCTTTCCATAAAAGGGAACTGCTGGAAGTAATCTTGTCTTCACAAATGTCAAAATTCAACAGATTTAAATTATTTAGGATGAAAGAGCTTACCAAGTACATATAAGCAAATAATGAGTGAGCTTGCTACAAGAAATTTGAGTCTTGCTCATTCATATATTTCATCTAGATCATATCAATTAAGTCTTCAATTGTGTCAGTATCATTAAAATATATGCACATACAAATGTCCATTTCATTGAGCAAATATTTAAACAAAGAAAAATAATTTGTGTTCACAAAATACTTGTTATATTCAAAGTTTGATATAACTTCAATGATAGAGTTTGAGCAGATTAAGCATCAAAAAGAAGTTATTGAAAACTTCATACCTGACAACGATTAAGAAAGTCAATGGCATTATTTTTTAGTTCATAATCAACAGATTCCCCCAATAAAGCAATTGAGTGCATGATCCAGTAGCAAAGCCAAGGTCGACTGCATAAAGATATTGGTATATGAATGTCATTCAATGCCTAAGCATCCCATGTAAAACAAAAGCAAGCCCATTATGTCTCATAATGCAGTTACTATATAGTACCATTTTTCAGAATTAAAAACTTCCTCAAATCAATAAGTAAATTTAACTCGGGCACAGAAACCTCAAAACCTCTTGTAAAAGAAGTCCTTTACATTACTTTGCCATTTAGTTTATTCTATGAAACAATTTTTAGCAGGCTGCTATGCGACATAAGATCTAAAAGACAATAGAAAGAATAAGATCAAATGTTGCTAATCTACATAAACACATCCCATGACTCCAGGGTTAAAAGAAAACAGTTGAATTGACAAAAAAACTTATAAAACCAGAAGAAAAAATATAACTCTTATCAAAAGATTCTCTAAAATCAAGAAGCAAAACGTTACTGATCAATAAATTCAAATTTTCAGCATGTTCAACCAATACTTCAAAATCAAAGAGAGTCAGACTCACTTAGCATCCAAAACAACAAAAGAGGGACCAAGTTGCTTGAGTCCTCTAGTTAGGTACTCCATATGCTTATCGCGCTGAAGCTCTAACCTATAAAATAAAAATTTTAAAATATTGTAAAGGCATCAACATAAAAGGGGACAGAGAAGCTGAATTTAATTGATCAAATAATGTTGAGACCAAGATTCCTTGTTACATTAGTGTTTGGGCATTTGGAGGAATATTAGCGAAGATATCATAGATCTGAAACACCTGATCTTGAATCATCCATTGGTCACGTTGACTCACTGTCACTTGATGTGAAGTCGACCGTTCCACCGAGTCCATTCGTTCTGATCAGCTCAGTTATGAGTTCTGGCGAAGAGCTAGGAAATTGGATGCTTTGATTGTGACTCTGTGCTTGTGTCAACTGTGGCGGCTGCTCATCCACTCTGCTGAGAATTTTGAAAATAATATTATTTTAGCAAATACTTTCAATGTTCTGTTCTGAGAGTAATTGAAAGTTTGGTTGCGATAGGTTGCATAAAAAATCCATGACGTTTACAATGGAGCATAAAAATTCTTTCCAACATCAGTCTCCCAAAACAACTTCACACTAGTTTACCGTCCTACAAGACAATACAAACAACGACATTAACAAAGCTGCAGCAAAAAAAGCAAATTTCAATGACGAAAAATACATGCTTAAGTAACTATGTGGTAAAATGATTGACCACAAATTGATGTCCACAAAATAAGAAGCCAAATAGGAAACAGCTGCCAGAAAGCTTTCCAATTGACTAGAATGGCTGTAGGGAAAGGCATAACAAAAGATAGAAATAGGTTTGCTGCATTTTCAAGCACTTCATGAGAATTATTTTATAATTACTATTCAAAAAAAAACAAATAAAGGGGAATAAAAGCATATAAAACATCAAGGTTTGACATCAATCAGCAAATACTAGATTCACAAGCACGTGTGCGCAAGAAATTAAACTAAAAAGCCAGATGTCACCGAAAAGCATCAAGCTCTAATTTTAAACACTCCAATACGATTTAATATTGTATGCGTTGGAATTCTGGAGCACAAAGATTTTATTAGTATCCCATAATCACGATTCAATAACCCAGAAACCTCAAAATTCTTTTCGCCGCACTATATCAAAATCCATCAACCAAATGATTCGATAACCAAAAAACCTGACAATGTAGTTTAGCCTGGAAAATTGTGCATTAGTTTTGCCACAAGGCACTCCATTTTCTCGTAACTAAAATTTCTCTTACTAGTTACTTGAGAATTGTATAACCAACAACAAAAAATAAAAAAGAAAACTTTTAGATGAGAAAATCCAAATCCAGAAAGAAATCGCAGAGAATATTTGATTGAATAAAACAATGCCCCCATAAAAGAAGCAACAAAAACACAAAAAAAAAAAAAAATCAAACCGCACCTTCGTCCAGCCGCCTTTAGGTTCTGAGAAAAAATGATCAGAGAAAAAGGGTTCTTTCTCAATAAATTGAGCGACGGGCTAGGAGAGGAGAAGGTATCGATTCTAGACTGAAGCTGCTTGCCTTTTTTTTTTTTTTTTGGGGTGCGGACGGCGAGCGATACACCAAGGGGCACTTCCTGATACATACAACGGCTGGAACCGCTGCGTCCGAGTTGAGGTATTTTATCTGTTTTTTATGTATTGTCGGCTATCTGGCACAATTTTATTTTATTTATTTTTATTTTTATTATTTTTTTTTACGAGAACAAGAAGAAACAAAAAAAATAACAGCCACTATAACATTTTTGGGATGTAGTACCCATCAAATCAAAAGCAAGAATACGATTGAGATCGTTTGGGCACATTAAGTGCCAAATCAAAACGAAATTGTATCAATATAGGAGGCACTGAAAATAAAGCTTGATATACAATCTCCGAAAAATATCGGAGTAGTCAAATCAATTTTATAAGGCCCCAATTACGGCCATAGTAAAAAAGGCATGACCTTATAAAATTATATTTTATTAAAATTAAATTAAATAAGTAAATTTTGGATATGAGTTATGAAACTAGCGAAAATTTTATTTTATTATATGAAGTGAATGTAAATTAATTGATATAAAAATTTATTAAAGGATGTAATTGAAGTATAATATTTAAATTAGGGGTTAATTTATCAAGATTGCTCATGTGGGATCAATTTTTTTAGAAGAGGAAAGTTAAGTGGGGTGGATTAATTAATGAATAATAGAGTTGGGTAAATGTCATAAGAAAAGGAAAGTGAAGGATAAAGTAAATGACATGCAATTAATTAAGGAAGCAATTGAAAATTTTTGCCTCCACTTTAAACTTTAGACCAATGCATGATGAAGAGTGGAATTAAAGAAATGATGGGATTGTTTTGGATGGCATTCACTTGAGGAAGTTCAGATTTTTATCTTCAATTTCTTTTCTCCTTGATTAAGAAGTTTTAAGAGTGAATCATAAAGGTAAGGGGATTCAAGACTTTAATTTATCTCTTCTTCTCTTTCTATCATATTGTGTTGCTTTCCTACGGAGAAATAATGATGTAATTTGATGCATGATTGTATAAAAATGTGATTTGTAGAGGAGGAAGCTAAGAAGAAAAAGAAAGGCAAATAAGTGAGCATAAGATTGAAGTAAGGTAGTGTTTCGACCAAGGTATGGGAATGGTGTTTTTATGATAGTTTTTATTGTAATCAAATGCTAAAAATTTTAGTAAAGATGTGGATTATGGCATGAGTTAATGAACCTAAGAGAATAAGGTTTAATTTTTAAGATAGGATTTGTTAATGGCAATGTATGTAAAAAATTGTTGAAACTAGCTTCTTTAATTTTAGCATATCTAGAGCTATAGACCTTCAATTGACTTGATTCTAGTTGGTAATTTGACGTAATTTGTTTATCTACAATTTTGTAGAAGAAATATAAACTTGGTTCTGCCTCTAAATAGTTGTAGTTTTTAATTGAAGTTAGAACTGAACTGTTGTCTATTATAGTGAACAGTTTGCAGTATTTTGTGCATAAGTTGTTGCATATTGGTCAAAATGCTATGAGTCAAATTTTTGGTGAAAATAGACTTATATGTCTACAATTTCTATGAAGAAAACATAGTTTAATTCTAATTCTAAATATGTCAAATTGATGGTTGGATCCAGAACTGTTGGCAGCACTCTTTTCAAGAACAATTCTTAATATTTTTAAAATATCTTTAAATTTAAAAATGATATTGATGTGATTTTTAATGTTATAAAACTAGAGACATTGGATCATTTTTGTAGAAGATCACTTTGGCTAGAAATGACTTTTGGTAGGTCAAAATTAGCCTTAAAAATAAGCTTGAAAATCTGTCTTAATGCAAAATTGTTGCAAGAATTTACCACAATACATATACATATACATATGCATATGTATATGTATGCATACATATACATATATATGTATACATACATATACATATATATACATATATATGCATACACATATATGTGTATACATATATATGTATATGTATGCATACATATATATGTATACATATATATGTATATGTATATGTATATGTACATATACATACATACATACATATATATATATATATATATATATATATATATATATATATATATATATATATATATGTATGTATACATACATATACATATATATACATATATATGTATACACATATATGTGTATACATACATATACATATATATACATATATATGTATACATACATATACATATATATACATATATATGTATACACATATATGTGTATACATATAATCATCTGCTTCCGGAAGAAGTCGAAGAATTTCTTGGGAATCCTACAAGATCCATTCGTTCTTTTTCCATTAGAGATGTATATATATATATATATATATATATATATATATATATATATATATATGTATGTATGTATGTATGTATATATATATGTATGTATGTATACATATATAATGCAAATTAGCGACGACAAAATTCGTCGCTAAATGATATTTTTTTCGTCGCTAAATCAGTTTAGCGACAACTTAGCGACGACTTTTATTTTGAAACAAAAGTCGTTGTAGCAGAATTTAGCTACAACAAGAAGTCGTCGCCACAATTTAGCGACGACATAATGTGGTGGCTAAATATTTGTCACCATTATACATATATATATATATATATAATGCAAATTAGCTATGACAAAATTCGTCGCTAAATGATATTTTTTCGATTTAGCGACAACTTAGCGACGACTTTCATTTTGAAACAAAAGTTATTGTAGCAGAATTTAGCTACAACAAGAAGTCGTGGCCAAAATTTAGCGACGACATAATATTGTCTCCAAATATTTGTCGCCATTTGGCTACAACAATGTTCACGCAAAATTTTGCGACGACAGTATTTTCGTCGCAATATTGCTATGACATTGTTTACGAAAAATTTTGCGATGATAATATTTTCGTTGCAACATTGCTACGACATTGTTCACGCTAAATAGCTACTATTCAAATATGCTAATCCCTTGCTAAATTAAAATTATTTTTTTATTTTTAAATTAATATGAAAATTTTATTATTTAAATGAATAACCATGATGACATATTTATATTTATAGAATACTTAATATTGAATACAAAAATATATATATATATTAATGAAAATATTGTTATTTACAAATGGATATCATCGTTAATTATATATCTAAAATAATACACGCATATATAACAATAACAAATGTCATCCAAAATGTCATACTATGTACTTGTAACTATAATGTAAATAGATACATTTGCTCCTAAATCTATTGCTAAAAAAAGTTGGTGTATCTCCATCTATTGCTGGATTGGTTTGACTCGCCGATTCATATTTTGTTCATGCTCAACTAAAATCTCAACTTAAAACTCAATCCGCATAGTGGACAAATATTGTAAGTACAAGCCATCTGCCCACAGTTTAGCACCTTCCACGCTTCTCCACCATTTACAAAGCGAAAAGAAGAATTTTCACATTCAGTTAAAAAAAACAGATCATACATGTGCACTACACAAATAATTCTTGTAACTAATTAACAACAATTCAAGTTTGTTATCTAGTTTTTATTTCCTAGATCAACCATTATATCATAACCAAGAAAAGAAAGCTTGCCTGAATTACGGTCTCTGCTATCCGTGGTACAGTCCATTGGCTTCTGATTGCCCTGAAAATAACATCTATAGCCTAATCACATCTATAGAGAAAAAATAATTAGGATGATAATCACACTTCAATATACACATTAACAATTAATCAGAAAACAAAGGCTAATGTTGATAATCCATTCAAACAAATGAAATCAAGAACATACAAATAACAGATTACAAAAAACCTTCCCATGTAAAAAATCTGTATAAAACTAAAAAAATTATTTTGATCAAACCATTCCAAAACATGAAGAATGAAGAATAAAGCATGCTTTGGAACTAAACTCAAATTTAGAAATCTCTATATGTATTGATTTTCGATGTCCTTTAATATCAGCTTTTATTTTGGCAAGGGCCTTTTTATTAGTGATAATATGCAATCTAAAAAACATCGAGTTTAAATACAAACAAAAAAGAAATAATGTTAATCATAAAATAGTATCTTTCTCATTTATCATTATGATAAACATTATTAATTTTATGCTGAAAGAAAACTCAATTAAAACACTATCTGTATAACTAAAAGTTGTAACCTTGCTTAAAAAAAGCACAAGTGTTCCATACAACACTTTGAATTTATGAAAAGCCCACACAAAAAGAAGCATCCGCTTTTTCATTATGAGTCCAGAACCTCAGTTAAATATGAATTCAAGGCTCTCATATGACTTAACTCTAATTAAGCAGTGAACTTTGCATTCAAGTGATAGCATTACAATTACAATTCAAGTACAATCATAATTCTCAATCATAAATCATGCAAATTTTGAAAATTTTTCAACCAATGAGATAAAGAAAATTGTCCAAACATAGATGGATATGTGCAACCCTTGAAAACATACATGAAAACAGGTCCTTAAAGTCACCTAAACTCCCCAACCCCAAAAATACAATAATTCTAACAAAACCAAAAGAACTGAAACGACAATAAGAAATAACTTTCATATAAAGAAAGTGCAATCTCTTACTAATAAATCACCTCTCATCAATCTACGAGATCTCATACTAATCTCACATCTCAGTCTATGGACTCCATGAAGAAACAAAAAAAATATATCATGCACGACGGCTAAATAGAGTCCATTTAATATCTAATTGTATTACGTTCAAAACTTGTGATATTCCCATGTCCTCCCCCCAACCGCTAAAAAAAATGTAATGGGTATTTCAAATGCCCTTTTTTGAACCGACTCATCTATTATTGCTCGTCAAAACAATAATAACTCATCAATGACCATAAATGTACATTGAGATACTTCAGGAAAAAAAATCACGAAAACTATCTCATGTATCCTCATTGCTCCTTTCCAGCACTTTATTTTGTTGTACATCAAGCATTCGGATTGTCATTCGCACTTATCCTACACTCTACTAGACTTTGTTCATAGGGCACGTGAAACCAGATACTTTATTTAATTTAAGAAATTAATATGACCAGGTATGGTAGTATGCATGAGGACCTTTCATGCCACACTAGTCTGGACACAATAGCAAAATTTAAGAAAGTACATGATGCAAAGATTTTCAAATCTTACACCCAGTCCGTACTACCATAAAAGAAACAAGAAAAATACATAAAACAAAATAAAAAAACTTACAGTCAGTTCAGGAAAAAGAATATCATGTTGAGGGCACACATCCAGTCCATCCTATATCTCATCCTACATAGAAACATTAAATAGATCAGAAGAACAGAAACACAGTAAATTCCAAAAGAATAAAAAAGACAGAAGAAAAGAAAGAAATAGAAGATGTATAAAATACATGAAAACTTAAAATGCTTGTGAACAGTTCACATTTTAATCTCCAGAGAACTTGAAACCCCTCACACAGCAGGGAATGAAAAAGGGGAAAAGCAGGAAAACTACAAATGACACATATCCGGCTCAAACCAATTCGTATGATATTGCTATGACAGGATTAATATCATACACATTGGACTACTGCAAATTGCAGAGAGCATGTTGTCTTAGAAAAATAAAATTACCATGTCCGTCAGTATATTCTTTCCAAACATCAAAGCGTCCCTTGAAGTAGGAGGAAGAAGGCCAACAAGCATTGAAATAGTAGTGCTTTTCCCCACTCCATTGTGTCATTTTAGAATAGTAACATTGTATCAGTTAAAAAAATAGAATATCCTCCATCAAGGTAACAAGAAATTTCTTAGTTTTCTCAATAAGAACAAAAAATATCAAATATTGAAAAATAAACTTAGGCCTAAACTCAACTCTAAAAGCTAGCTCATGGAGAAAGATTACATAGCCATTATAAAAAGCACTTGATTCTTATTACCAGCTTGTCCGACATACTTAACACACCTCTTACACCCAGAACTAGACACCTAAAGCCTCAAGTTTGCTGGACTGGATAATTGAGGGTGACCAACAGCCCAAGATTGGTGGCACTATTAATACTTTGTTGAGAAATGAACTTAGCCTAACTCAACTCCAAAGCTATCTCATGAAGACTTATTGTCCAAACCATTACAAGAAGCATTTGATTCTTATAAGTAGTCAATGAGGGATGCTTGATACCTAACATATACAACTGCAATATGCTTTTCTAAGCCACTCAACTTAATAAATTTCCTATTAATGGATAAACTCAAAGGTTAAAAGGGGGGGAGGGGCACAAATGGATGGGTTTTTGCGCCATTCAAAATCCTCAAAAATAAATTAAAGGTTTTAAAATTTTTTTGAGAATAAAACTTACCATTTTCAAAATCCTCAAAAATAAATTGAAGGTTTTAAATTTTTTTTGAGAATAGAACTTTAGGAATGTGTCTTGCTAGGAAAATGAGAAGAAAAATAATCTATCGCACAGAAAAATGCACATCATTGAAGATTAGACTATCAAGCAGGGAAGATAGAAGTCTTAATCAAAGGTACAAAAAAGTATTAAGGAGAATTATCATCGATCAGCAGAGTTCTAGACATGCACACAGATAGTTCAAAGACATAAAGTTATTGATTCAAAAATTACATTTCATTCAGGTAATCATTTTATAATGGAAAAACAGAGTACATAAGCCACTTGTATTGTAGTAGTAGTTTAACGTATTTATAAGGCTTAAATTGAACATAAATTTTCATTCTTAGATTGAAAAGAAGGTAGATAATTCCACAAAAAAAAAGAAAAGAAAAGCAATGGTAGCATATGAGCACCTAGCAAGAAATAAGAATGAAGATGAAGAAACTGAATTTTCAGAACCCACCAAGTAGAGCAAGAATCTGATTTTCATACAAGGTAAATTGTAATGAACCAACAGCAGCAGAACTCCCCCTCTTAGTAGCATAAAACTTATGTAGGTTCCTAATTTGAATACACCTACAAATCAAACAAAATGTGTAAGAGAGAGAAACCTCCAAGTTACAACAAAGTTGACATAACATTAGACTAACAGTCAGCCCCATCTTAATTATAGTATAAACATTCAAACACCTATGTGTCAATATAAAAAATTTCTGACGCCCAAAGTTACGTAAGAGGGAAGAGAAAAATAAAAGAATTCAGAAAATGAAATATATATTCAAATAGCATTACCAATTCATTGTATTTATATGACAGGGAAAGGTAAAGAACCATTGATCAATTTCACCATCTAGGAAAATAAAGAATTTCAAATATGTACCTTATCAAGGTAAAGACCAACGACAAAATATAATAGCATGTTGAGCCACTTCATCAAGAGACAGACAAAAAAATTCACTCCAAATGACTCCTGCACCAATTAGAAATCAAAAGATTCACTGGCAGGCAAAACAGCAGAAGAAGAAGAATTTCAAAAAAGAGGTACGCAACATACTCACCACATGTTGCTCCAGCGAAGCCCAACATGAGCCCGCTAGTAATCAGCAAAGTTGACTGATCTAAGGGCAAATGCCGTAGGCCCAAAAAAGAAGCAATGACCTTTAATTTCCTGTAAACACAATATTTTAAATAAAAATCATATCTAGCATAACTTGCGACAAGTGTGTCTAGCACAAATTTCTTGCTCCCTAAAACTCTACCAGCTTAAATTGTTTCAAGCATGCATACTCATATAGGGATAGCAAGATCATAGACAGTATAATAAGGAAAGAAGGCCCCGAGAAAAGAAAGGGTTCCAACTGCAACAGCTATTTTTGCTCTTGTGAAGAATTTAGAGATAAAAAAGGACAGCATAATTGCACTCATTCCAAATGAGAAAAAAATACACAAACACCATAGACTTGTCACTATACTTGAAAAGGTTATTCATTGTGCAAGTTGTAATAATCCTAGATGAAACTGCAAACTGTAGGAGCAAATACACAATTACAAGATGAGAAAAATAAGGACCTGTCCAACCTGCCAACCAAATGGAACAATACAAAAATGATGAAAAAAAAGGGAGAGATAGGTCACAACAACCGTTTTTTCTATAAAGATATGTGTATTGTGCATAGGTATTGGGAAAGGCTTCTTAGTGCAAACTGCAAAGATAGGATTGGATATCTGCATCAATAGATGCAAAGTCCTTGGCTTAAATGCAATGAAGCACCAAAAATCAGTCAACCTTTGATGGCAAAAAGTTGTAAATTTTTACCCACAGAAAATAACCACGATTAACATATTTTATCACTCATGGTACCTCCCTATCAGCCCATTGCAAAACGCTCTCACCAATACTCAATAGCGCAGCCATGATAGCAATATCTCCCACAAATAATTGCATTAGTACTGCCACCTCTACCTCTATAACGTGGCATCCGCAATCATAACATCTAAACCAATAAAAAAAATGGGCATGCTGTCACTGCCACTAATACTGCTGAAGCTAACGTTGAGTGAACTTTGGTTAAGAGGGGGAAATGTTTGATTCATGAGCAATTCCACAATGCAAGCAACATTAAAAGTTCCATTTTATATTTAACTTGCACTGGACATTAAATTTGCTGTAGCTAGCACCCACCAAAGAGTCGTTGATGGGACAAATAATCTCTGATGGCAGCAGGTCACAACTGCACCAGAGCACACCATACACACATGCAAACACAAAGCTGATACAAATATGCACCCTGAATATACACAAATAGTTTTCCTTGCATAACTATGAAGTCATGAACTCCAACATTAGATCATCAAAAAGCTCTTTGGAGTATTCACATAAAGTGATATAGAACTCGTAATTTAATCTAGAAAAATGAAAAGTTCACCTATAAAGCATATGCAAGAAACCAAGAGAGATGAAATATTCCATCTTTCAATCCCATCATGTAGAGACCTTCTCTTATCTTCTGTTCCTAAAATATCAAAAGTAACTAATGGCTTTAGAAAAAGTTAACAAAAGAAATTAAACAAAGTTCGCAACATAAATACATTATCCGATTTAAACTGACAATTTGAGGGGACAATTCACAAGCATAAATAAGAAAGTGTAGAGATACACTGGCATTGCCAACTATCAGTCATTACCAAACCTTCTCGAACACAGAGTAGCTGATAAGGTGAGAAATCGGATAGAGATGTAAGAATTTATCACCTGCTAAAACAAGGCCATAAGCTTCATATGGTTTCATAGCATAGCATATCTGAAGACTGAATAAAAAAGAGAAGAGGAATTAAGAGAGGAAGCAGGAGAAATCACCATTTTTGACATGTTTGAGAATTCAAATACAGTATAAAAAAGAGGATGAGCCGAGAAGAAAGGAATGAAATATTACCTCTTGATCCACAGAGGAATATAAGAAATGCTAAACCAGTGAACAACCTAATGGGTTTTGTGAAATGGAAAAAAAGCCCGCCATTTTATCCCGCTCAAAAATTTGAGGGAATTGGCTACAACACAGTCTGTTGCAAAATTGACTATAACATTTTATCAATTGGGAATGCATAGATTAATTAATTTAAGTAACGATAATTTAATTTATCTATAGCAAAAATAGAATAATTAAATTTATTAAAATAAATAGTTTAACTAAATATAAATAAAATTTAAATATTAAAAATAAAAAAAGAGGCACTTTTAACTGAAATAAATTTTATGGGATTAAGTATTTTAGTACTCCAAAAACAAAAATGTCATAGGACAATTTGATTTTTTTGGCAATAATGAAAAATATGTTAACAATTTATATTATTATTTGTAAAGATAATAATCTAGCTAGTTTCTTTGTTATATAATTAATAATAATTTATATTATTATTTGTAAAGATAATAATTAATTCTAGCTAATATTGTTATATGAATGAAATAATATAGAGCTAAATCAGCGACAACATTGTTGTCTCCAATTAGCTACGACATTGTTGTCGCCAATAGAAAAATAGGAAGAGAATAATATTTTGCAGGCGACAACATTGTTGTCGCTAATTTAGCTACAACGATGTTGTCGCTAATTTAGCTATAACATCTTTGTTACCAATAAAGGGATATGAAGAGAATAATATTTTGCAAAATTGGCGACAACAATGTTATCGCTAATTTAGCTACAACATTATTGTCGCCAATAGAGAGATATGAAAAGAATAGTATTTTGCAAAATTAATGTTGTCGCTAATTTAGCTACAACGATGTTGTCGCTAATTTAGCTACAACATTGTTGTCGCCAATAGAGGGATATGAAGAGACTAGTATTTTGCAAAATTGGCGACAACAATGTTGTCGCTAATTTAGCTACAACAATGTTATCGCTAATTTAGCTACAACATTATTGTCGCCAATAGAGGGATATGAAGAGAATAGTATTTTGCAAAATTGGCGACAATAATTATGTCGCTAATTTAGCTACAACGATGTTGTCGCTAATTTAGCTACAATATTGTTGTCGCCAATAGAGGGATATGAAGAGAATAGTATTTTACAAAATTGGCGACAACATTATTGTCGCTAATTTAGTTACAACGTTGTTGTCTCCAATAAAGGGATATAAAGAGAATATTATTTTGCAAAATTGGCGACAATATTGTTGTCGCTAATTTAGCTACAACGATGTTGTCGCTAATTTAGCTACAATGATGTTGTCACTAATTTAGCTACAACATTGTTGTCGCTAATAGAGGGATATGAAGAGAATAGTATTTTGTAAAATTGACGACAACATTAGTTACAACGGTGTTGTCGTTAATTTAGCTACAACATTGTTGTCGCCAATAGAACAATATGAAAAGAATAGTATTTTGCAAATTTGGCGACAATATTGTTGTTGCAAATTAGCTACAATGGTTTTGTAGCTAATTAGCTACAACATTATTGTCGCCAATAGTATTTTGATGAATTTGCGACAACAATATTGTCTCCAATTAGCTACAACGGTATTGTCGCTAATTAGCTACAAAATTATTGTCGTCAAATCTACTTTTGTCGTCGCAAATGTTTGCGCCTGATATTAGCAACAATAAGAATTTGTTGTCACTAATTTGTCGCAATATTTATTTTCCCACCAAATCTTTCAATATTTGCGACGCAAGTCATTTTTTGTCGCAATTTTGTCGCTATATTGTGAATTTAGCAACGAAATTTATTGTTGTCGCAAATTTTCATTGCTATTTTGCATTTTTTGTAGTGATATAGGTATGCATATATATATATACATACATACATACATACATACATACATATGTGTGTGTGTGTATACATATATATATATATATGTATACATACATATATGTATACATATATGTATATATATATATATATCTATATATATTGTGTGTGTGTGTATATATGTGTGTGTGTGTGTGTGTGTGTGTGTGTATGTGTGTGTGTGTGTGTGTGTGTACATAAATTTGTATATGCATATATATATATGTATACATATATATGTATATAGATATATATGTATATACATATATACCTATTTACATATAAACATATATACACATATATGACCTCAGGGATATATGCGCTCATGTACAAGTTGATCACAATGTTATATGAGGTTGAGAATACATGTTTATATACTAGGAATTATTTGTATTTTTGATATCACATGATTATATATATATATATATATATTCTAACAAATATGCTAAAGATTGTGATACACGTACAGTAAAAAGCACGTATAGGTTAGTTGAATTTAATGTGATATGATGTGATGATTATATTTCATTCTTATATGTTATTATGTCAAATATATAGTCACAAAGATAATATAATGTAAAGTATTGCTATAGGAAGAAACAATTTGTAAAATATGATATAACTTGGTGAGTACGTGATGAGGTCATAATGTAAAACTTTGAGTATGAGGCATGCTATCTGGTAAGTTCATGAACTGGAATGTATTATTACATCATTGAAATATCATGGCTATGCATATGTGATGCCCAATGTTAGCATGCTAAAGTACATGATTACATGGCAGTTTGTTTAATCACAAATAATCTAGCAAAGTACATGACTACAATAATTTATGATTAATTATGAAAATCAAGCTAAAATACATGATCGCATTATTATATGAGGTTGTGTATACATGTATGTCTACTAGAGATTGTATAAATTATGATAGGAAATGTGCATACATGATAGGAAATGTGCATACATGTTTATGCACTAGAGATGGTATGTCTTTTATATGATTATGAACATGTGCAAGTGGAATAATATAAGTACAAGCCTGATATACAAAATGACTTTAAACACCATATTGCTTGCAAATAGAGTTTAGTTGTGTCTATCTGGATAATTGCAGCTGCCACCATTTGGCTCAATTGGGTTTAGAGTACAGTTAATCCCATTTGGATCATGAACAGCTTGATTTGGGTTGTTAACTGACCCTATTTGGGTATGTTTGATTGGTCTAGAGTACATATCGATCCCATTTGGGTCTGCCGATACTATATCTTCGGATCTCCACCGTTTTGATACCTAAGGGTATCCTCCATTTTGTTATCTACTCTTAGAACTTAAGCAGGCTATCTAATATGATTACAATAATTGAACTAAAAGCACAAATGCTCTTATGTCATCATTTAAGTAATGTGAATTGTTTTAATCACAGTTATGGCTGAAATTATAGTATATGGAATACATGATACATATATGAGGCTATATTATAAAGATAAGTACTTGGCATTTTAGAATCACAGTCTTATTAGACCAAGAAGTCATGCATATAAACTTGATTGATATTGATACTTTATCCACAATCTAAATGATGAATACATGATCTTTATAGTCAAATGCTTCTTATATGATCAATATATATGTGTTACCTTTTAAAATATCAATGTATAGCATATGGAAAAGTATGACTTGGAGTGAAAGAGTATTTGGTTATTGTATGCATGAAAATCCTTGAGATGGCTTTAAAGTGTTTCCTATACATAGGAATGCATGATATACGAAATGGTATGTGATGCTTTGCAAAAGTATACCAGTTGATGTATAACACCATAACTACATGTTACTTGTTGAATATTGTGTAATTGATACAAGTGGTATGTATGACTTATTACATGATAATATAAATAAGTTACGGACTCATAACATGTGAATTTGATTTATATGGAGATAGAAGTGCAAGGGTAGTATTGCAATGCTTTAAAGAGTTTGTATACTAATCAAGGTAATAATAATAATAATAATAATAATAATAATAATAATAATAATAATAATAATAATAATAATAATAATAATAATAATAATAATAATAAGTATTCAAGCAGATGAAAACATGTCTTATCTATGAAATATGCTATATATATGTATAAGAAATGGAAATTAATTGAATTTATTATATATTTAATGATGTAGTTTATTACTTAAAGTCTTATGATTATAAAATGACTTTTATGAATGTGTATTGATAGTGCCATGTCTTAAAAATAGTTAAAAGTATATGAATATGTGTGAGAGTAAATAAGTGGTAAATAAATGGCATAGTTAAAGAGTGTTTGGCAATTGATAATGTTTCATAAGCAAGAAAAATTTGTACATCAAGATGATTAGTCAAGAATAACATAATGGAATTAAGAAAGTAAACTTGATGTCTAAGATTTTCGGGGTCAGATGAATATTGTTATAAGTATGGAATCGATAAGCAATGGAATATCAATAAATACCTGATATTAGTTAAAAGTGTAAATAAAAGATAATATAGTCCTCGAAGATCTTTGTGAATATTTTTTTAAATGATTAATTATATGCTTAAAGTTATGCTTGTATGTAATTGCATTTTTGACGACCTTTGTAAGAGGTCATCCACATGTCTTATGTTCCCCACTAAGCTTTATAGCTTAGCAAAGGTGTTTTATCTGTGCAGGTTCTGTAGATAAGATTTCTGCTTAGGGACATTTTCTGCATCAGGAAAGGCCAACACAAGCTGATAAGGGTTGATGCAAGGAGATTTGTGTATCATTATTTTGAAATATTTTGTATTAAAGCTATTAGGCATATGACGATGTATTTAATATGTGTATATTGAATTGTAACCGACTCATGATATAACCAAGCAAGCATATATGTGCATATAAAACCTAAAGTAACACATATATAACATGGTATGCATGATACTATACATGAGTTAAAGCATGCAAATAGTTAAAGTAACACCCATATGAATATATGATATAGCATGATATGAGTAATAGTAACATAATGATTATATGATGAATAATATACATGCATGATAGTGTTGTGATGCATGATTAAAGCAACTTAATTGGATATAGACAATAGGTTAATAGTATGAAGGTGTTAATTTAACACCATTTTTTAATTTTTATAATATTATATTTATATTATATATATCCTATTTTTCATCTTTCATTGTTTATTCATTTTCACCCACTCAACAAGCTTATTTCCTTCAAATTTCTTATTCACTTAATCGTATTTTTTTTATCGTTTATAATTTTTTTAACATACTGTTTACATTATATTTTGAAATTTTTATCTTGCTTTAAGAATTAAAGATAAGTAAAATTTATTTTATTTTTAACAATTAATTGTATTAAAAAATTATAAATATTTAATTGTGTTATTTTGCAACTTGTAAATGTAACATGTTCGTTAATTTGGTGACGTAAAAAAAGGCAAGTTATAACTTATATTTTTATTTTAAAATATAATATCCATAATGTTAAATGTTGAATAATAGGTTTAAATAATAACAAAAATTTATGAAAATGTTAATTAAAATTTGACAATCATTTATTTTATATTATAAGTTATTATATTCAAAGTAGATAATTAAATTTTCATATATTATTGAAATGTGTAATTTTTTTTTGTAAAATATGTATTTGAAATTTTATTTATTTATTTGGTACTAAAATTAGAACATAAGGGAGTCTAAATATGCTTATAACTTCTGATATGGAAAAGAATCCACAGTGATATGGAAATTATCCTGATATAAAAGTGATCAATATCAAAAAGGAAATAATACCGATATGGAAAGAGTTACATATCAAATCCTTTAATTAGAAAAAATTTTTTATTTGAAAAATGTAACTTCCTTTTTCAATTAATTTTCTTTAAAGAATTAGTTTCCTATTTTAAAGCAAAAAGCTTTATAAATAGGCATTAGAATAATCTACAAAATATATAGAAGTTTCTAACTATATCGAAACTCTACAAAATTTTTTTCTCTCCCTATTTTCTCTTTAAGGGGTTTTTAGACCGTAGATTCGAGCTTTTATTTTACATTTATTGCCTATGGATAAAATCCTGCCAGCAATGCGAAATAAGATCTTCCACTTCCACTTTCGCTTCTGCTACTTCGTCTTCTGCGCTACAAGAGGTAATTTCGATATTTTCCTGATATATATTGTGATATATATCAAAAATTGGTATCAAAGCCTTTTTTTGCATTCCAGCATGTGTTTTTATTTGATCTCTAATTTATATATACATTGATCGATTCAAATAGGTTGTATGAACACCTAATAATTTTTTTTTTGTGTTTTTGGTATATATTTTTTTGTGTATTTATACACCAAAAATTGAAAAAAAATCCATAACGCTAAATTAAAATTCAATATTTTAAAATTTTAACCACACTATCAAATTCACAAAACCCAAAAAATGCTTAGAGGGCAGTGCGTGCACTCTGGGTGCATGCCAGAGGGCACGTGTCCTACATGCGTGAGGTCACTTGTCAGGGTGAAATGTCACTCTAACACGTGAACCAATAGGGGCTTGACATGTGGACCATTGTGGTGGTGCCATGTGTCGACTCCACATGTTAGGATGATGTGTCATTCTGACACATGGGCTAATGAGGGGTTGACATGTGGATTAATAAGGCAATGCTATATGTCATTGTGTGACATATGGTCCAATCAAGGTTTGCCATGTGGCTGATTATGGTCATACCACCTGGCATATGTGAGCATATCTGGATGCCATATGGGCACCATGTGGTGCTAGCCATGTGTCAGCCCTCGATCTAACATGGCAAAACTTGGCGCTATTGGGTGCAATGTGGTAGTAGCCTTTAGCTGCTGTATGAGGGTGTGTGTATGCGCGTGAACCACTCTTTTGCCGGTACGTAAAGGCATATGAAAGCTCTTTCGACCACCAAATGAGCTTAATTTTTTATTATTTTTCTTATTTTTTTGATTTTTTGGTTATTTTTTAAAAAAATTAATGATCAAAAAATATTATTTGGATTTTTTCCATTTTGAAAAATTATAGAAAATATATTTTCTACCTTTTAAAATTATTAAATTTTGTTTGAGAATTGTTTTTGTGGATTTGTCCTTATTTTTGGACTAAAATAATTTTCAATCATATGTGTTTTGTACATAAGCGTACTAACCATCTATTTTCTATTATGTGTAACGGAAATGATGATGATAAGGATACCCATTATTCCATAAAATTTTCATGGTATTGCAGAAGCTATATATGTATATATGTGTGCGTGTGTGTGTGTGTGTGTGTGTGTGTGTATATGTATGTATGTATGTATATTTGTATGTATATATATGTGTGTGTGTGTATGCAAACACACACACTTAAATATTTATATTATATGTATGCATATATGTGTGTGCGTGTGTGTAAAGGTCCGTAATATGAGGATGCATAAGAAGGCTCGAGCTAATGACATTGATGTAATAGTGCATCATATTGTGAACATGCATGAGCAAATATAGGAACGCATTTGGTCTGGTAGCCTAGATCGAGGAAAGGTTGATAGGACCTTGATTAAAGTAACGATTAACTCTTTTAATCACCATCCAAGTCTGAGTAACTTTATGTTTGATACTTGGAGCATAGGAAATGGAATTTATAAAAAGTGTATTATCCAATTTTTGTTCAAACTAACACAAAGAGGAGTGTTGAGAAGTAACACTAAATCTAAGATAAGTCTTAAAAGTGGACGTAAAATGCATCATCCATGACTTCATTAATGGATTCATGGGATTCCTTTTGAGTTGTTGAAGATGGTTAAGGAGTCTTTTCTTGTGACGAGGAAGATTCTTGAAAATATTATACTTCTTGAATAGTTGGCATGTTTGTCAAATTTTGTTTGTGGACTTGTTTTTTAGGATTTGTGTATCCTATTGATGTTTAAAGGAAAAGTGTGTCTTGATTTTTTTAAAATTCTTGGATTTTTTTAACAAATGTGTTTATTTTAGATATTATGTTGCCTTTTAACATTTATTATTAATGTATTTATTTTATTGTTAATTGCTTTTTGCAATATTGTATGAGTAAAATGATTGCATGACAATTTAGTTAAGACTTAGTTTATCAAACCTATAATATCCCATGTTAAGTTTAAGAACTTAATATTCAATAATTCTAATTTACTATGCATGAAATTTTAACATGTAAGGTTAGACATTATGATTTAGAGAATAATTAGATACTATAAGTAGCCTTTTCGTATTTGAGCCTAATAAAAAACTCCATTAGTTTAATTTTTTCAGATGCATAGTAAATTACATGTACTGCTTGATCTCTTTTAACAATGTGCACAAATTGTTCCATTAGTGATCAGAGGATCCAAATGGCTACTGCTTCTAAATTTGTAACATAAAAATCCAGTATATGCTTGAAGAGTAAGAGGCTCTAAAAACTTTAAGTTCTACTATGGCTTAACTCGAGGATGGCACTATAACCCAGCATAGACAGGACCGAGATGCCTATATGACATTAAAAAAGAGGAATTCCACTGCTCACATTATATTGTTAAGTGCAATGGATGATGACATCACTAAGTAATTCCGCAAGTATCAAAATGCAATGGATTTGTGGATCGATTTGCAGGAGAAGTTTGGAGGTGTGTCTGTGACTAATCTTTGATCATTAATGATCAAGTTTGATACTTATTGGAAAAAGTCTAATCATACAATGCATAAACATTTGAGGGAGATAGAAAACATGATATGTGAGCTTAGTGAAACTGGTCATAAGTTGACCAATGAGCAGTGGGTCCAAGCTATTATCCATTATTTATCTAAGAGTTTAGAGCATATGAAGATGCAGCTAACTCATATGGACAATATAAAGACATTTGGAGATGTCGCTTGTGTGACACCCTACATTTATTCATACTTCCATATGTCATGAAAAATTATTAGCAATATTCTATAGTTACTTAACCTAGCTTAGTTGTCAATTTATCATCCCATTCTTAAGTCCAATTTGGCGTCGCTACATTACTATTCATTTGGTATAAATTTTGGTAGCATGACAGCTTATAATTCATGCTACCCAAACCTACAAATATGCAAATTCACACTCCCAAATAGCAACCTCCACCTCCAATATTCCAACAACATTCACAGCACTTCTAATATCAGCCCACAACTCTTTCACACATCATGCATCACATTATACGTATATCATCAATTTCACGGACATTTATCATTCATTACATGCCATATTACATACATCAAGTTCTCAACTACCTAAAGCATATATATACAAAACAAAAGTACACAACCAAAAGTCTTTATAGGTATATGCTGCTTTGTTTTTCTTGGCTTGACTTCAATTTACATGTCCCTGCATGCAGTCAAAACAAACCACACACTAAGCAACATTGTTGCTTAGTGTCAGATACAACTACATAAAATTTCATTTAATAAAACTACTTTAAGTGAATTTACTATTTTACCCTTAGTTGTCATTTTTAATTAATTAAATTTATGCTTTTAATGTCATAAATTCCATTTAATTCTTTTCTTATTTATTATTCTCATTTAAATTCATACACTTCTGTACTCAAGTGAAAAATTTCAATTAGGTCCCTATATTTTCTTTTTATCATATTTCATCTTATTTAACTTCAATTTTGACTCTTTTTGTTTCCTTTGTCTTCTAATTCTTCTTAAATGGTAAATTTACATTTTAATCCATATGTGCACCTATGAGGTGGCAAATTATATTTTGATCCTTGAACTTTTTCTTATTTACAATTTTACGTTTCTTGACTTATTCACCTATTTTAACCTTTTTAACCATATTTTTAGTACCAAATTACGATTTTACCCCCTATTTTATTCTATAATTACATTTTTACCCTTTTTAAATATATTAATCTCATTTTTTCCATTATTTCTTACCTCTTTACATTTATGACTTCTTTTATGTAAAATTTACCATTTTATCATTATTTTCTTGCATAATTGTAGTTTTGCCTATAGTAGTGATCAGTGAAAATCCTCAAAGTGTATATACGGGATAAGAACTCCAATGATGCTAATGAACTGGAGGGACCGCTTAACATATTTTACTGTTCTAGTATGGGTGAAGGGACCACTTAACGCAATCTAGGTATCCCACCATATATTATATGCTGGTTACTCCTTAGTGAGTGCAATAAATCAAATCTTATGGTGATCTCATAGTGGTACCACGATATATGTATCCTTATGGCTAGCCATTATATCCTAAGATCCTAGATTATCCATTGTACACTAAGGGCAATTGTATATTTTATTTGACATTATTTTTCTATGTAATTATCCATATTATTCACATTATGTCACCAATATCATATACTTATTTAGCATCCATTCATGCCTAACAATCATATATTCATCATGTAGACAAATAACATTACATAAAAATAATTGAAACATGCCATTATCACCACATTCACCATTTGGACTTTTAGTGTTCTTATAAATACATTATGTTTCTTTCTTCATTCACATGCTATATGTGTTTCTATATCCATTTTAGTTATCCATATGGTAATATACACCTAATTTACATCAAAATCCTTAAGTTATCTTTACTTCTATCATTATGTTCACTTGTATATAATTATGTTCACTTATTATTTTTAATTCCAATCAATCCTCTTGCATTCTTTATACATCATATTTTCTATTTCTTACTAAATACTCCATTAATTATCAAATTCTTTCACATAATTCGGCCAACATAGTATGTATCATTCCTAAGTTATTTTTTTCACTAATTTGCATTCATATCATGATAATTCATCATTTTATTAAGTTATATTAATTTATTTCACATTTTTACTAAAGTGTATATAGTTACATAATGTAAATTCTAGGTTAAATTCAATGAAATAAATAAAATTAATTGTAATTTGTATCGACTAACCTTAAAATGACTTGAAAATTCTCTATTCCTCCTTCTGACCTTTCTCTTCCTTGCTTTCTCTTTCTCTTGAAATTTCCCTTTAGGCCAAAATTAGGGAGGAGAAATTAATAAGTTTATGCCATGAATTTAAACATATAAAAGCTAGTAAACAACTAAACTAATGATTCTCTACAAGCCTATAACAAAATCCTTAACTAATTCCATAAAAAACCCAAGAATTTACCTAGTTAGGTTACCTTTCTCTCTTTGAAACTTCTAATTTTACAAGCTCCTTTTTGCTTCAATTTAGTTTCTATGGAAGAGGATGCTTCGTAGTGTGTTTGGGTGGAATTAGGGCTTGAAATTTGGCGAGAAATGGAGAGAGCAAGAAGAAAAATGGTGGAAAGAATTCTTAGGGCTGGTTGAGTTTTCTCAAGGAAAAGGGAGAAAGATGGTAGAATTTTGGGCAGAATTGTAGAGGATTATAGAGGCCTTTAAACTGCCTTTAGGTCCACCAAACCATTGTCCAAAATTCCTTCATTTACTATTTAATCCACTGACTTTTGTTAAGCCATTTGTCATGATTTCAATGGTTTTCACCATTCTCTATGCAATGATGATGCATGTAGGTGTTTATGTCTTATTTTTTAATGAAAATTATGCCCTTATATGAATTAAATATGACATTTAAGCCCCTTAATGAATTTAGCCTCGATTTTTTACCTTTTTTTTGAAATTAATGTTTCACTTGTCAGAATGCTCTAAAATTTTGCTCTACATGCACTAGCATATGCAAAAGTATGTGGTTACAATTTTAAGTCATTCTGATATTGTTTTAGTATACTTCCAGCTCTAGAGGTAAAGTTAGTCGATCCAAAACTTGAAATTTCGAAACCATCAAAAAAATTTTTCCCCTTCCAATAGCTCCTTTATGTTATTTCTAATGGGTTTATATAATTAGATTAATTTTTAGAGGTCTATAGAATATTTCTAAGTCTGGTCAAACTTTCGATCAACCTTTTCTACTGTATTGAGTAAAATCTTCACTGTTTATTTGAGGATCTATTTAAGCTCAATTGTGTCTCAAATTGTACCACTGGACTCCACTTAACTCATATTATGCCATCTAATTCTTAACTACAACTTTTACATAGGTCACCTATCCTCAAATTTCTCTAAACTGAGCATGTTTAACACTAATGCACTTTTTAATTCTACTATACTATTCTATGGTATTCACTCCAATAATTATCCTAGGATTACTGTTTATACTTTAAAATATATTATGCATATCAGATACAAATTTTAAGGCATAACAACTTTTCATTTGGAGTTTAAAGAGGACTATTTTGCGGCAATTAAGATCAATGGCGAAGTGCATATGGCATAGTCCCATTCTGGTGGAATGAGTTCTAACCAAAACAAGAAAAGAAGCTTTTAAAGTAGGGATAAGGAAAAGGCTTGATGAGAGCCTAAAAGGCAAAAGGTAAAACATAATTACAAAAGGTCCAAAGACAAGAAAAAAAGTGATGTTTTCAAAAGTGAGATATTCTAATTGCCAATAGAAATGATACTATGTAAGAGAATGCAATGTACCCTAATAGGTACACTATTCTGACTCAAGAGTGAGTGAAATTTATGTACTAGTTCTATATTTCTAACTGAACCTCATCCTTTATGGGTAGTGGATTTAGGAGCAATAGACCATATTACAAAGGATCAAGATACCTTTGTTGAATTCTGACAAATGAAGCTAAATGGATTTATGTGAAAAATAATGTAAAACCCTCATAGCCCTCTAGAAGGAATATGAGAGAGCAACAACATCCTAACAATTTCATCTCATTAAATTATCTCTTTTGAATTAGATTAAATACAATTAAAGCATATTTATAAGTTATTCACGCATAACTTCATTACACTTTTTGCATTATTAAAATTTCTTTCTTCATTCTACATACTACTTCCATATCATAATATGCAAATACATATACAATCTCTAAAATATTTATAACATCATTACATTTCTTATTTATAACACATATTACATATATTTTGTAGCACCCTTATCCTTTAACCTAAACATATCACTTTATCCTTCTCATTGCACAAGTTTTGCAGTGCAACTTAAATATAAACTAACTAAATAGAGAACATAAATTCCTACTTTAACCATAAAATTGTTATACTAACAAAAATTTACAATATTCATTAGTCTCTTTACAAAATGCAGCAACCAATTAACATCTTTGTATACAATATTTCCAATATCACAAAAACTTTTTGCATGTTGTAATTTGACCTTTTCATTTATTCCTTCTCTTAAATCAACCTCTCAATTCATTCTTTTATTCATATTTGACCTTTAAGATGCCATATTTATAAACTAACCCCTAAATTTTTATCCTCTTTTAATTTAGCCTTCAAACTATATTATTATTACTTGACTATTGTATCCTCTATCATAGACAGTTTTCTGAGTTCAACTTCTAAGTGATTTTTGACCTTCTAAAAGGCATTTTTAGAAAATGGGATGTTCTATAAACTTGTTCTACCATGTTTCTAGTTTCTAAAACATCAAGAATCATCTCAATATCAATTCTATATTTTCACATATTTACAAAAAACTGAGGTCTACTCCTAGTGACTAGGCATCAAACTATTCCGGATTTTATGCTTAAATATAACCCAATTAAAGATAGATTTGGAACTTAGTTTCTTCAAATGAAATCTAGGTATGGATGTCTATTTTCAAACCCAACTAGAATCATCTAATTCGATGCTGTATAACTTGAGATATATGTAAAAGAGTGCCAAAAGGTCAAGCAAAACATAAAAATTCATCCAATAATATTTAATTAAACTTTAATGACTTGAAATTGCCCTTGAATTCTTCTAGGGCCTATTTTGAATCCTTACAAATCTTTTCCCCTTAAGAAATTTTGTCCTTGAAATTCATACCCGTATCATTACTCATATATATCATAACTATTTCGAAATCTTTGATTTTGTTTAAATATCTGTCTCAATCAACTTTAATCAAGGCTGCCTCTACTAACTTCACATGTTTTGTACATTACCATATTTACATTTCTATACTTTATCACACTTAAATTCTATCTAACTCTATCAACTTTCAATCTTATCATACCGTTACATTGTTATTATGCTCAATGTATATCCTGTTAGTTTCCTTTTTAGACGGGCCCATACATGTAACATGATGCTGGATGCTATGCGATGTGTGAATGATGCTTTCATGTATGCAATAAGATGCAAATGCATAATCTTATATACTGTATATGTTTTTGCCCATCCCATGTATACTATTTCGTTAATTGCCCGTACTCAATAAGGAAATAGTGATAGATATATATAAAGCTTTTAATGAATCCTCATATTATCTTCTCAAAAGCTTCAACTATAAATCTTCTCATCAAATTAGCATAGCTCCATCTCATGTTTCATAATAAAACAATCACTATGTATTCTACTATCACACCTATACAATAATCACATTTACCTTTCATATTCGTATATCATCGACTATTCAATCCAAAATTAAGATCATAAAAGAAATACTATCGTACATATAGTCCATTTTTGAAACTTCAATCATGTACACTTACCCACATATACAGTTATTCATATATCCTCTTTATTATATTCTATCGAGCCATCTTACTTTAGTCTAACCATAACAAAATAAGGATATTTGGATTGGCCAACACTATACAACTTCCTATGACAATAACTCTGTGACACCCTAATTCTCTTATCCTAGAGATATCAATAATTCAACTATTTAGTCATGCATCACCATTTTGTCAAATAAAAAACCTTACTATAAGGATTGTCTTATACAAAAGCTTAACTCAACGTATATATAAAAACTTTAAGGTATAATACTTAATTATATAAGAGTCCTTTAACAACATTACAATTATACATGTACAAAATAATTGTACTTATACAAAATTTCCAACACCAGATAAAAACCTCGAAATACAAAAAGAAACCTAAAAGAAGACTATATATACTTTTTAATCTTCACTAACTTGTGTTAGCCAACACACTGCAGATATCAACCCTGAGATGAACTTTTATCTCTACAACCTACATGGATGAAACATCCATGCTAAGCTATAAAGCTTAGTGGGGAACTTAAATTATGATAAATGACCACTTATAGTGATCATCAACGAGCACACATCATGCCTCAAATATAACAATGATTTATTTTAAGAAATGAATAAAACTCAATATTTATAACCACTTATAGAAATCATAAAGTTCAACTGTAAAAATTTACATAGATGCTTCATTTAATACTATAATACCCTTTACCTTAACACAAGTTTCTTCACAAATTATACATTGTAAATAAAGCATTAATATAATGCAAGTTCATCATTTAACAAGCTAGCTTGTATTTTTGATACTAATAATATTGCTTACATATTTTTTAACTATGTGGTCTTCTTGTAGATGCATATTCTATTTACAATAAAATGAATTCTATACGTGAAATAGTATGATGTCAATTAAGAACTTTCATGTTTTATGAAACTTTAAATTCATCAATAAACTTTTCTCAACCTTTGTAATTAAGTCTATACTATTCTAAAGAAGTGGATAAATAGGGTCAGTATAGAGGTCCCGAAAGACAATCAATAAACCCAAAAGGATCAATATAGAGATCCTGAAGGACAAACAATATACCCAAAAGGGTCAAACAGATAACTTGGACCCAAATGGGGTCAAACAGATAACTTGGATCAGTCAAGCGGACCCAAAAGGGATTGGCTACAACCCAAATGGGGTTGTTCAAATCAACGTTAAACTTTTAAACCCGAACAGGGTCACGTTAAACTTTTAATTTCAAGTGGACCTAAACAGGTCAAAACTGTTCAGAAGCAGCTGCAAGGTACCCTTATAGGCATGCCTATCTATCCACATCTTAGAATCAATGCAGGCAATTAAATCCCTTTGATTTATCTTTCTAATCACTTACATATATTTATGTATATATGTACAACTATATGCAGAGTTTCATATACATGTTCATGAATAGACTTTATGTTAACATGATATTACAAACATGTACGAGCATAAATAAGTTATACTCTTGATCAATTCAAATGCATGTAGCTCATTCACATGTATGTGATAATTATAGTTATCATCATTCTATCTTAAATTCCAATATTCATTTATTATATACATACATACTAATATTTCCCATTACTTCAAGATATACAGTAAAGTTTAGAATCATATATTGAGTATCCATATCTTTTTACACATTTTTCTATCCTACTCGTATATCACATTCATAGGAATCATAGTTATATGGAGATAAATGTACACATGTATATTATCATTATATAATTGCGTATTTATACAATTCACTATGAAAACATGCTTTATATCATTACTCTTAAATATATTTCACATGACAAGCACAATCAATCAACATAATATAACCAAGTAAAATTAATCATCCATATTTACAATTCAAGGTTGATGTCTAATACTATAGTGTATTAGTAAATTCATGAAATCAATATTAATTAGGTATATTCCTAAGCATATAATTGTTTGGGTGTATATATATATATATATATATATATATATATACTATCTTATTTCAGCATCTTAATTATGTTCATGCGTGATGGTATCAACATTTATATTTTCAATGTTTTAAACATGCATATACATGCACTTTCAATTTGAGGTAATATAAATCACATGCATCCATATGGATAATTATGTATGTTCATATACATAACTTCCAGCATTTATGTATATATATTTATATATATTCATGTTTTCTTCTTCAATTATTGAGCTCTATATACATTCTCTGGCATCAAATTTCATTTATCATGTTTTAACATTTCATTATCAATTTCATAGTTGAATAATTGTATAAAAATATACACTATCATTTGATTAAATATATATATAAGCATAATTTCACATAACCAGCCATGTACATATTTTTGAACATACATGTATATACATAGCACTTCAATCAAATATTTTACATGCTATTTGTAAATCAGTGTATTTTCATGTATACATAGATTTAACATAACAACATTTAACATTAAATATTAAAAATTCTGCCTTTAGAATTTTGCAGAGTGGCAGAGTTTTAAATCCAACTTATATGCCATTTTTGACCTCGAAAACATCATTTTTAGCAAAACTTTTATTCTACAAACATGATCCCTTATGTTTCCCATTTCTAGAACATCAAATATAATTTCAATAGCAATTCCAGAACTCAAGATATTTACACTTTATTAAATACTATTCTTATTAACAATGCTGTGTATAGGTCCAGAATTAAGCTAAAATTAGACAAGTTTAACGAAAGAATTAGGCTTTACTTTCTTCATGACAAGTATAGGTTTAGAAGTCTATGTTTCCCAGAATTTAACCTCATAGTATTTCGTTCACTATTCAAGGAGATATATCATATTTTCTATAATTTGTTGCAGAACCAAATTCAACGGCTCTATTAAATTTCTAATTAAATATTAGGATGACTTATAAGCATAATTAGCTCCTAATTTCTTCTACAATTTTGTAGACATATATCTTATGTAACTTAAGAAATTGGAATAGTCTCAAATAGAGTTTTCTAGCTCAAATTATGCTAAAATTACAGCTACTAACTCATATGGTTTTCATCTCTCTCTCTCTTTTCTTTCATTTTATAAAAACTTATTAAAATTATTTCTCTATTCATTTATACAACTACCATACTTTTAAATCATGTCCCTAATCCAATTAATTACATGCATGTATGAGGAATCTAATCCTAGACATTAAAAATAACTTTAATACCACATCTATAACTCAAGATATGCAAGAAAAATCATAAGCTATTCATAATACCAAAACAGTTTCTGTCACCAATTAGAAAATTCATAGAAAAATATACATGTAGAGTTGGACAAACCTTTCTTCATGAAAGTTGTAGCCATAAATTTCTAGTTTAACTTGAATTTTACATCACAACAATTTAACTCCTTTACCAAATCTTATTCTCAAAATACTAAAATATGTTCTTTGACTATAACTAATAGTGTCTATAACATTCAAGATAATTTTAAAGATATTTAGAGGATGATTTAGAAGTGTATTCTTTCTACAAACTTATTTCATTATCTCTCTAGTTTACACAGAATCAAATATCATCCAATTATAACTTAAATACAAGGAGTTATGGGCAAAACATTGGGAATTGGTCAAAACTACCTACACACTCAAACAGTTCACTTGTACGAATTTGCTGAGTTCCTTAACAATAGAATCAAGCCATGACTCCTTATAATGAATTGTAGATAACAGAATCTTTTTTACCTAGATTTTTGAATCACCTCAATCCAAGGTTTACAACTCTAGATATAGACAAAACAAGCAGCCTTATTCACAAGAAGCACAACCAGTTTTCCCTCAACATTCAAAAAAATGATTTTCCTATTTAATTCTCTTATTAACCCAAAACAAACTAATCAATTACCATTAAAATTAAGTAATACAAGAATAAACAATGATATCCAAACATATGCATAAGAATAATTAGGAAATAGAAATCCCAAACCTGGTTTCTTCTAAAGTCTTTGAATTTCTTCAAGAATTCTTAGGGAGATTAAACATAATTAAGAAATAAAGGTGAAAAAAGAAGAAAAATCTTTCAATGTCATCCTTTGAATGCCGTCCCTCTAACTATCCACTCCAATTTTCAGCTTCTTATAGTGGAGGAATAATTCCCTTAAAGTCCTTTTAAAATTTGCATGTAACATATTGATTTCTCCCTTTTTTGATTTCTTTTAATTCAATCACAAATATTCTTTTTCTTATGAAATTAACCCTTATTTAATCATTATTTTAACATTGACCTCTAAATTTATATCCTCTTTTAATTAGACCCCAAATAAATATTATATTATTACATTTGGCCCTATATTTTTAATTATGTCAAAATTGACCATTGAACATTTCAATTACAATCCATTTGATTTTTTTATGTTACAATTGTAGCCTAATTGAATTTTTTTTTATAATTGACCTTTGAAATAAAATTTTTATTTCAATTGCACTCATAGATAAATAACTAATTCATCCTTCAATACACTAACTTATAATTTCATCTCAATTTATCCTTCAATACACTAACTTATAATTTCATCTCAAATAACGAAAATTCGTCATAATTACTACAACCTGTTCCAGAGCCAAAATCAAAAGCTCACATGATATTCAATTAAATATATGAATGACTTAAAGGCAAATTTTGTTAGTGTAAGCCCTAGCCCAAATACATTGTTATAAAGAATTTAATTTAATAAATGAGGCATTTATTTTATCTATTGTATTCCTGTGCATATCAATTGATAGAACTATCCAAGAATGTTGTTTCAGTTTAAGTTATCATGTGTGAGGCATATAGTTGTAAGACCTTGAAACAAATGAAACTTCATTCTAAATATCCCTAGTCAGTCATTGTTATGGGAATAACAAATGAATTAAAACTAGTATGCTCTCTCTGATAAGTTGAGTTCTGTCTTACGGATCATAAGGACAAGAGTGTCAATCAAAGATTATAGATACATGTTTAGAACATGGTATCTGGATTTGATCCGTTCATGAGAACACTACATGGTATAAGTCATAAGTATTTCTCATGTGCAAGTTTTACATCGGAGTTCTTAGACCTAAAATCTCTATGAAACTCTTTATGAATTAATGTGTACTTTGACATACACCTAACGTGCTCGTAACAGGGTGACAAGTATGGGTATGCACTAATCCATGTTGGAGAGCATGAGAGAAGTGAAGGGATTACCCCTCTCGATAAGAGAGAAAATGTCACCAGCCACTTGATCAGTGAACTAAGAAGTGTATGGCCATACCGAGATGAAAGAATGAGTAATCATTATTTATCTGAGAGTTCAGTGTCATTGGAATATCAAGAAAGGAATCAATATATATAAGGATGACTAATTTCATGCCTTATATTAATTCTGATATTTAAGGGTAAGGGACTATGCAAAATTGCATTAGGTCACCAAATGCCATTTGCATTTTCATTTAATTTGGAATACTATAATATCTTGCTAGAGAGTATATATAGTCTTTGAATTAATTTATTAATTCATTGCCAATATTAAATGGACCTATAGGATCGCACACAAAACATTGGGCTTAAAATATTTAAATAGTATATTGGGCATTAATTTGGGCTTTTATTTAAAGTCAAATTAATATGGATAATGGGTATTAAAATTTCTAAATAGACCTTGGCCCATGAGAGATGGATTTGCGACATTAGTAGGTTTAATTTCAATTAATTAATTATCTTGTATTAATTAAGTTAATTGAGTATTAAATCCTAAATTATATTTGAATCAAAATAAATTACTTAAATGGGAAATAAGGTGATTGAAAATTCAATGAATAATCCTAGTGGATTTCGACAATCACTAATCCCTAATGAAGTAGTTAATTTTGATTAAATGACTAAGGATAATTTAAATCAATTTGAATATCAGCTTTGATATCAGCTCTTTTACCACTGATGGAATATGACATGGCATATATATGATGATCATGCAGCGAAAAAATAATAAAATTGATCATACATATCATGCAATCCATAAACAAGAATCGAAAACATGCAATTTTAGGGTTTTAAAAGTTACAACTTTAGATGCACTTCAAGACTTGGTTCTAATGATGACCAGCAATTAGGATGAACTTATATGCTTCAGGTCTTGATCACTAATGCCAAAGAAATAGCCTTTATGCTACTCCTCTCTATGTTCACACACACAATTGCGATGAAGGCTTAAAATTGAGAGTGCTAGCTCTATGTGTAAATAATTGGCAATGGTAATGGATTAAAGCTACAAGATCTGATCTTGTACTTCCTTTAGGTTGCTATTACTATCCAAGAACACAAGAGAACAAGAAAGAATCCTTTCCCCTTATGTATTTCGACTAAGAGTGTGTGAGAGAGAGAGAGAATCACGCCTAGGGTTTTTATTTTGTTCAAAAAATATATATCATTTATTTTTGGTAAGTGTTAATTCCAAAATTTACTACCTAAAGATAGTAAATTTAGCATTAATCACTTCCTAAAATCAAGTGACATATATTAATTCAAACTCTTTTGAATTTTAAATTCAAATTAATTTGAAATAAACATAAGATATTTATTCAAAACAAATCACTTAATTTAGGGATATGGTTGCCGAAATTCTTATTGAATTTATCCTTGGATGTTTAGTCACTTTATCTCCATTTAATTAATTTATTTTGATTTAAATGCCATAAGGATTTAATACTCAATTAACTTAATTAATCCAAGATAATTAATTAATTGAAATCAATCCTATTGGGCCGAATTTATCTCTCTCATGGACTAAGGTCCAATAGCAATTTTAATACCCATTACATATATTAATTTGACTTTAATTAAAAGTCCAAATTAATCCCCAATCTTCAATTTAAATATTTTAAGCCCAATGTTTTGTATGCGATCTTATAGGTCCATTTAATATTGGCAATGAATTAATGAATTAATTCAAAGGCTATATATATTCTCTAGCAAGATATTATAGCATTCCAAGTTAAATGAAAATGCAAATGGCATTTAGTGACCTAATGCAATTTTGTGTAGTCCCTTACCCTTAAATATCAGAATTAATATGAGGCATGAAACTAGTCATCCTTATATATATTAATTCCTTTCTTGATATTCCAGTGACACTGAACTCTCAGATAAATAATGATTACTCATTATTTCATCTCGGTATGGCCATACACTTCTCAGTTCACTGATCAAGTGGCCGATGATATTTTCTCTCTTATTGAGAGGGGTAATCCCTTCACTTCTCTCATGCTCTCTAACATGAATCAATGCATACCCAAGCATACCCATACTTGTAACTCTATTACGAGCACGTTAGGTGTATGTCAAAGTACACAATAATTCATAAAGAGTTTCATAGAGATTTTAGGTCTAAGAACTCTGATGCAAAACTTGCATATGAGAAACACTTATGACTTGTACCATATAGTATTCTCATGAACGGATCGAATCCATATACCATGTTCTAAACATGTATCTATGATCTCTGATTAACACTTTTGTCCTTATGATCCATAAGACATAACTCAACTTATCAGAGAGAGCATACTAGCCTTAATTCATTTATTATTCCCATAACAATGACTAACTAGGGATATTTGGAATGAAGTCTCTATTGTTTCAAGGTCTTACAACCATGTGCCTCACACATGATAACTTAAACTAAAACAACATTCTTGGATAGTTCTATCAACTGATATGCACATGAATACAATAGATAAAATAAATGCCTTATTTATTAACTAAAGTGTTTTATAACAATGCATTGGGGCTAGGGCTTACACTAACAATTTCCCACTAGCACTAGTCCCAATTGGGCATAGCCCTAAGTCCAAATGCTCTCAAATAAGCTTCGTGCAGATTTGGACGTAATTGTTTCGTCAAAGGATCTGCTATATTTTTTTCACTTGCTATCTTGCTAACCTTGACGTCCCCACGATCAATGATTTCTCTAATTAGGTGGTACCACTTGAGTATGTGTTTGGATTTCTAGTGTGATCGGGGCTCCTTTGCCTGTGTAATGGTCCCATTGTTGTCACAGAAAATTTCTAAGGGATCTAGGATGCTTGGGACCACTCCTAATCCAGAAATGAAATTTTTAATCCAAATTGCCTCTTTTGCAGCCTTACTCGCTGCAATATACTCAGATTTTATAGTTGAGTCGGCAACGGTCTCTTGCTTTGAGCTTCTCCAGTTGACAGCACCACCGTTCAAAATAAAAACAAACCCATATTGCGATCTTGAATCCTGAGTGCTGGTCTGAAAAGCAGCAATTGCATAACCTTGTATAACAAGCTCTTCTTGACCACCATACACCAAGAAGTGATCCTTAGTCCTTCGCAGGTACTTTAGAATCCCTTTTACAACAGACCAGTACTTCTCACTAGGGTCTTGCTGAAACTTACTGGTTATACTTAGTGCACGTGTAACATCCAACCTAGTACATAACATAGCATACGTGATAGATCCAATAGCCGATGCATATGGGATTATACTCATGTTGTCCCTTTCTTCTTTGGTTTTATGGCACTGTTCTTTAGTTAAAGGAACTCCTAAAGCCAAAGGTATGTACCCTTTCTTTGAGTCTCCCATAATAAAATGCTTTAGTACTTTGTCTATATACTTTTCTTGACTTAATCCCAAAAGCCGATTCGATCCATCTCTATAGATCCGAATACCAAGTATTGTCTCGGCTTCACCTAAGTCTTTCATTGAGAAACACTTCCCCAACCATTGCTTAACCTTTTGCAATGTTGGAATGTCATTCCTAATGAGAAGGATGTTGTCCACATATAGGACCAGAAATACTATTATGCTCCCACTAACGTTCTTGTACACACAAGGCTCATCTTCATTCTTGACAAAGTCAAATTCTTTGACTGCCTCATCAAAATGAAGATTCCAACTTCAGGATGCTTGCTTTAATCCATAAATGGATTTTTGAAGCTTGTAAACCTTCTTAGGATGCTTGGGATTGACAAAACCCTCAGGCTATGTCATATACACATCCTCAAGTAAATTTTCATTGAAGAAAGGAGTTTTGACATCCATTTGCCATATCTTATAATCATGATATGCAGCTATGGCAAGCAAGATCATAATGGACTTGAACATGACTACAGGCGAAAAGGTCTCATCATAGTCTACACCATGAGTTTGTCGAAAACCTTTTGCTACTAGTCTACCTTTGTAGGTCTTATCAGCTTTGAGTTTAAATAGCCACTTGCATTCAATTACCTTAGCACCTTTTGGTGGATCAACCAAGGTCCAAACCTGGTTATCGTATATTGATTGCATCTTAAATTTCATGGCTTCAAGCCAATTTTTTTAGTCTGGGCTCTCAATAGCTTCTCGGTAGGTAGTAGGAACCTCACGATCTACTAACTCAATAGTTTCACTATCAGTGATTAGAAATCCGTATCTATCAATTTTCTGACGTACCCTACCGGACCTTCTAGGTTTTTGTGTAATGGGTTCCTGTTCCACAACTGGTTGTGAACTTGATCCCATTTCCAACTCATCCTCTATAGGAGTTTGTGGCACTTGAATTTCTCCAAGTTCTACTTTACTCCTACTGTCTTTCTTGAGAATGAACTCCTTTTCCAAGAAAATAGCCTTGCAAGCAACAAACACTTTGTTCTCGGCTTGTGAATAAAAATAGTATCCCTTTGTTTCTTTGGGATAACCCACAAACAAGCAGACAGTGGATTTGGACTTTAGTTTATCAGATGTTAATTTCTTAACATGTACTTCACAGCCCCAAATCCTGAGAAATGACATATTGGGTTCTTTTTCAGTCCATACTTCATATGGTGTTTTCTCAATTGCTTTAGTTGGAGTACGATTTAGTAGAAATGCAACAGTTTCTAATGCATAACCCCAAAAAGAGACAGGAAGATTTGCTTAACTCATAATTGATTGAACCATGTCCAATAGAGTTCGATTTCTCCTTTTGAATACACCATTCCATTGTGGCATTCCAGAAGGAGTTAGCTTTAAAATGATTCCACACTCCTTTAGATGACTGTCAAACTCTTGGCTTAAGTATTCGCCACCTCGATTTGATTGAATGGCTTTTATGCTTTTACCAAGTTGTTTCTTTACTTTGTTCTTAAACTCTTTGAATTTCTCAAAAGTTTTAGACTTGTACTTCATCAGATAGACATAGCCATATCTACTGAAGTCATTTGTGAACGTCACAAAGTGGCTAAAACCACCTCTAGCTTGTGTACTTAATGGTCCATACACATCGGTATGTATTAGCTCCAATAAGTCATTAGTCCTCTTGCCTTTCTTGTTAAAAGGACTCTTTGTCATTTTTCCATGCAAACATGGCTCGCATGTGTTATAAGATTCTAAGTCGAATGACCTAAGCACTCCAGATTTGTGGAGTCTTGAAATGCATTTTTCATTTGCATGCCCTAAATGATAATGCCAGAAGTAAGTAGGGTTCAATTCATTTGATTTAACCCTCTTTGTATTAATGTTGTATATGGACTCTTTGTTTTGAAGATTAAGGATATAAAGGCCATTTTGCAACATGGCATTGCCTGTTGGAATTTATCGGTTACATGCATCTCATACATAAGCGAAATTTACAATTTTTAACCAATATTACTGATCTTGCCATGAATGTACAATATTAATATTAATAAGAATAAGAAAAATCACCTTTGATTTTTGTTGAACAGTCGATTTTCCTTCGCACCGGGTTGTCGCAAACCACAGTGTCCTAAATCGAACACCTCCAATGAGTAATCCACACTAGAGAATGATAGAATGAACCAACAATTGGTAAGGGACAAGGGGTTGGCCAAAAATCCCTTGAGCTAGCAAGGGAGGTGGCGGCTAGGGTAGAGAGAAAAAGAAGAAACCCTTTCTTAAGTGTTTTCTCACTTAACCCTAATTCCTCATTATTTGGATTTTTATAGTTAGGTTGAAAATCCAACTTCATAATGAGATTTGGCTCTTTAAAATTGCTGGAGAATTATTAATTTGGCTTTTAGAATTATTTATAATTATTTGGGCTCAATTAAATCCAATTTAAGCCTTTTCATAAAAGACTATGCACAAAACCTACAAACTAGACCCTTTGTACAAACACTTGGATTTAATTACCCAAATGAATTCCAAATCCAACAAATTAAATATGTAGGCTCCACAATACTTAGTAACATATTTAATTTAACTTGGTCCAAGAAATAGGCTTCTAAGGCCTTTTACTAGGGAGTTGGCGTGTGGCCCAACTTGGAGGGCTTTTGCGCCAACTTCATTCCTTCGGCCCCTTTATAATTCCTCCAATGGACCCATTAATTATTATATCAGCCCTATAACACTTATAGTCCAATAATAATTAATTATGAAATACATTATTTCAATTAGGTCCAATTTTATAGAAAATGTCTCAAAAGTTCCGCGAACAATTTTACTTGATCATAATTAATTAAACTTTTTTATTAATTATTATCTTATTCACTTCTCTGTCCCCATAATGATATCAAATATTATTATCCTTGTCATTTTGCCATTTTATTCTTTTTCTCTATATGTGTGTGACCTATTGGGTTCCTATCCATGTTGGCAGTATAATGTGTAATTGTGAGTTCTATTCAAGACTCGCATGATTTAAAATCCTTTAAATCATTTTATCAATCCCTATTGATATTCTTGATACATCATTATACAAGTCATGATTGGCCTCTAGGTAGGCATCATGACTACCCAAATGTCAGGAAAGTCAAATGGTTTGACTATACCCTTCCATAGAAACAGTTACCGTGCAATTACTCCTTTCACCACTCTGATCTCAATTAGATTCTGAGTATGGATTTCTGTCAACTCATATAAATCTAATAATGTATGTTCTATTAATTTAACTATTATTCCCAAAATGCCCTCAATGGATCTCTATCCATCTTGGCATATTATTATGGCCAGAGATTCTCTGAACAAGGCAATTATAGAATCATGCGAGATAACTTCCCTTATTAAATTTGGGATGGTGAATCCTTTGTCAATCACTCAACTATCTTCAAGTAGGCCATGATATACCCAATCTCCTAACTATGTTCACTCCCAGTTAGAAGTAATTAGTTATGGAGTCAAAACATACCACCTGCTACTTAAGATAACTTTGGTGATCTCAAGTCTAAGGATACTTGCACAACCTCTATGAAGAGATTCCTCACTGACATAGATTTAATATCCATGTGAGGACTCTCTATGTAGGTCTCTAATGAACTTGTTCTTCTAACAAGCATCCACATGTTAGCTTTGATTATCTTCCATAATCACAGTTATGAGAACCACTGCTTGAACCATTCAAAAAGCATAAAATGTGCTAGTCTGTCCGAATTAACAATATCCTTATCTTGTTAATTCTATGACTAGGGATATTTAGATATTAACACATTTGCATGCAATAGACATCTCATATCATGAACACTTTCATGATTGCCTTTGCACTGTGTTTATAATATCTAGGACTTCATTTATTAATTTAAGATTTACAAACTCATGTATTTAAACATAGCATTAATAAATGAATGATGCCTTTTATTAAGAATATAAATTTATACATATGAAGCAGTAATGTACTCAGCTTTCGTCATGGAATCAACAGTTGTTTCTTGTTTGGAACTTTTCCAACTAACTGCTCCTATATACCCATTTACTTCCAAACTATCATATCCATATACCAAGAATATATCCTTAGTCCTTCTCAAGTACTTAAGAATATTCTTTATAGCTGCCTAGTGTTCCTCTCCAAAATTGGATTGGAATCAACTTATGACACTCAAAACAAATGCTATATCTGGATGTGTACATAACATAGCATACATGATAGAACCAATTGCAGCTACATATGGTATTCTATTCATGCTCTCTCTATCCTTTAGTGTCTACGGACACATAGACTTAGAAAGGTGTTTTCCATACACTATGGGTATAAACCCTTTCTTAGAGAGATCCATATTGAACCTCTTCAATACTTTATCTATATATGTACTCTAAGAAAGACCTAGCAACCTATTGGATCTATCTCTATAGATCCTTATTCCCATAATATAGGATGCTTCTCCAAGGTCTTTCATGGAGAATTGCTTGGATAACCATATTTTAACATATTGGAGAAGAGAAATGTCATTTCCCATGATCAATATGTCATCCACATATAGAACTAGGAAGACAATTGCACTCCCACTGACCCTTTTATACACACAAGGTTCATCTTCATTCTGTGAGAAATCAAACTCTTTGATTGTCTCATTAAATCGTATGTTCTAGCTTCTAGAGGCTTGCTTCAATCCATAAATGGATCTTTAAAGCTTGCATACCTTTTCGCCATTGCCTGATGTGAACCCTTCTGGTTGTGTCGTATACACATCCTCAGTCAGATTTCCATTTAGGAAAGTTATCTTCACATCCATTTGCCAAATCTCATAATCATAATGAGCTACAATGGCTAAAAGTATTCTTATAGACTTAAGCATTGCTACAGGAGAAAAGGTTTCGTCATAGTCAATACCTTCTTTTTGATGATAACCCTTTGCTACTTAGCGAGCTTTATAGGTAACTATATTACCTTCCATGTCGGTCTTCTTTTTGAAGACCCATTTGCACCTTATGGTTTTTATCCCTTCAGGTGGTTGAGTTAAAGTCCATACTTTATTCTCATACATGGAGTCCATTTCATACTGCATAGCCTTAAGCCATAAATCACGTTCTGAACTGTTTAAAACTTCTTGATAGCTTCTAGGCTCATTGTCCTCTACCATAGTTATGCCTATATCCGAATCAATGTGAAATCCATATCTCACAGGGATAGAATGCATCCTAGTAGATCTTCTAGGATTTTGTGTATAATCAGGTTCTACTGTAATCTCATCATTATGAAATTTAGTTTCGGGTTCAATCGGTTGATCTACTTCTATTTGTGGGTCTTGAACTTCACCAAGTTCAATTTTACTCCCACTGTCCTCTCATAGGAGAAATTCTCTTTCCAAGAAGACAACATACCTTGAAACAAACACCTTTTGTTCTAAGGGATGATAGAAATAATATCCAAATATTTCTTTTAGATATCCCACAAATAAACATTTGTCAGACTTAACATCCAGTTTGTCTGACATTTTCCTCTTCACATAAGCAGGACAACCCCATACTTTTATATGAGAAAGCATGGGTTTCTTGTTATTCCACATCTCATATGGAGTAACATCAACAGATTTACTAGGAACTCTGTTTAACACATAAATAGCAGTTTCTAGTGCATATCCCCAAAAGGACTTAGGCAAGTCTGCTCGGCTCATCATTGATCGAACCATATCTAATAGTGTTCGATTTCTCCTTTCAGATACATCATTATGTTGTGGTGTATATGGTGGAGTCCATTGAGATAAAATCCCATTATCTCTAAGATAATCCTGAAACTCTTGGCTTAAGTATTCTCCACCTCGATCTGATCTAACTGTTTTAATACTCTTGCCAAGTTGTTTCTCTACTTCATTTCTGAATTCTTTAAACTTTTCAAATGCTTCTGATTTATATTTCATTTGATAGATGTATCCAAACCTAGAATAATCATCTATGAAAGTAATGAAGTAGGAGTAACCTCCTTTGGCATGTGTAGTCATTGGACCACATACATCTGAATGTATTAAGTCCAAAACCATTTTAGCTCGTTCTCCTTTACCAATAAAGGGAGCTTTTGTCATTTTTCTCAATAAACAAGATTTGCATGTATCAAATGATTCATAATCAAATGATCCCAAATCACCTAACTTGTGTAATTTGGTCATGCGTTTCTCATTTATATGACCTAAATGAAAATGCCATAAATATGAGGTATTTAGATTATCAAGTTTCATTCTCTTGGTATCCATATTATGCACTTCTTTAATTAAGTCAAAAACAAATATACCATTCTCAATTATAGCTTTTGCATAAAACATATTGCTCTTAAAAATGAAACAACACTTGTCCTTTAAAGAAATGTCATAATCGTTCAATAAACAACTGAAAGAAATAATACTCTTGGATAAAGCTGGAACATAATAATAATTATTCAATTCCAGTACTAATCCACTAGGAAGAGGCAAATGATAAGTCCCCACAACTGTTGTAGAGATGTTTTATCCAGTAGCTGACTGCAAACATATCTCTGCCTTTTCAACTCTTCTAAAGCTTCTAAGCCCCTATAGATCATTACACAAGTGAGATCCACATCCGATATCTAATATCCAAGATTGTTTTGAAGCAATAGAATAAGTATTAATTTCAATCATATGAATACCTAAAGTAGAAGTATCAACTTGCTTCTTCTCCTTGAGAGAATCTGGATAGGCCTTGCAATTACGCTTCCAATGACCATCCTTTTCACAATGGAAGCAAGTTCCTTTGGGATTCTCTTTCTTGGCAACCTTCTTCTTGGAGATCCCACCTTTGTATGTGCCTTGGTTATCTTATTCTTCTTCTTTTTCTTCTGCTTCTTGCCTTTAGCAGAAGTGACAACCATGACACTTTTTGGATCCTTCTTAAAGGATCCATCAGCTGTCTTGGGCATGTCGATTAACTCAGGAATGGTTACTTGGATCTTGTTCATGTTGAAGTTAAGCATGAAAGGTGCATAACTTGGAGCCAACGAGTACAAGATTAAATCTATGTATAGATCATTATCTATAACATAGCCAAGTCTACTCAAATGCTCAATATACCCATACATCTTCAATGCATGAGTAGCAGCTGAAGTGCCTTCTATCATTTTGCAGCTAAATAGAGCTCGAGCAATCTCATATTGCTCAGTTCTAGCCTGAGAAGAATAAAGCTCCTCAAGATGCAAAATGATGGTTCTAGCATCCATCATCTCATGTTGCTTTTGAAGCTCTGAGGACATAGCACCCAGCATCAGACATGCTGTCGCTTCACTATCCTCCATGTATTTTCGATAAATACCTTTGATCTCATCAATGGCATCATCTGATGGAAGTGGTGGTGGATCTTTATCCAAGACATAATGGATCTTTTCAGCTCTGAGAACAATTCTCACTTGCCTGATCCAGTTAGAATAGTTGCTGCCAACTAGCTTTTTATCCAATATTGATCGTATATTAATGTTTGATGTGCTCATGATGATGACCTTTGATGTGAAAAAGAAAACTTATGAGAGTATGTTCATATATATGTATGCATTAATAAGGTTTTTAATTAATCCATTTACTCCCACTATTTTATTGTGAATTAATAGCCCTCACTATATAATTCGAGAAAACCCGATGGTTTTCCTAGTGGGCCAATATCCAATCCTTGATATGTAATTTGACCTTGACTGGGGTCAACAGGCCAAACTCCATACCCTTGAAAGGTAGGTATCTCTATACCAATTGTGTCTCTACACAACTATTGGATCATTAGATTATCAACTCTTGATGCATGCATATCGTATATGCATTCCCTAATCTTGCCTTTAGAACCATTAGCCTTGACTGTGGTCAACAAGCTAATGGGCTAGCTAAGATGACCCATTTAATTAAATTTGAACATATTCGATATAATGTGAGCTTGATTATGGTCAACAACCCACACTATAAAGAACTCTGGTTCTCCTCAAATTAATGGAAGGCTTATATACCTTAGTATTTGTTTGAGGGCTTTAGTTAATTAAGTCTCATCATACATGGTTGGCATACATTGGTATGCATCCTATATCTATCATATAAATATAAGCATATAAATATGGTATAGTTATGGACTTTACTTCATTGATTTCCCCGAGCCAAGAGGGAAATCAAAAGGTCACACCTAGGTAGTATGCATGATTCAAACAAGAAAAATAATTACATTATTTTCAAGCTTGTTGGATCTCCATCCGGCCCATCTTGCTCCTTGATAGTGGTCTCCATCTCTATTTCTAATTCTAATCTAAGTAATCTAATTACATATTACAATTTGAAAAGAAATACAAACCAAAAACAAGTGGCCGGGACATGAAAGTCCTCATTGGGCTAAAACATGCATAATGCTCAATCACATTGGGCCTTGTCCATAACTATCCATCATGCCAATCATACACCCTTATATGAATTTCTAATGCATAAAGACATGGATTACTAACTTTGTTTCAACTCTTGAAATAAGCTTTTGAGTTATTTTAATAATGTGATCAAATTAGGAAACTTTTTCCATTTTGGAAACTTTCATTTTAGGAAACCTTTTTGCATGCATGTGTTATTGCCTTAATAATCAATCCAATTGATTATTAATTAATTATTAATTGATTATTTAATTAATTAATCATATTAAATAATTAAAAGAATCAATTTTGGGCTTAGGATTAAGGGTAGGCCGAAACCCACCAAATGAAACCCTAATTGTGTTCACACACAAACTAGTTTTGTGTCTATTGGACCATTTGGGCCTTTTGGAATGAGGCAAGCCCACTCCAGCCCTTAAAACCCATTAATAAACTTAATTATTGTTTATAATATTTAATTTAAATCAGCTCCTTGAGCCCACCAAGTCATTTACTAATTTAAACCAAGTCCGTAAACATAATTAAGCCCATTAAGTGGTTTTAATGAATTAAAATTAATCAAATTAATTTAAGGCCCATTTTAATTAATCCAATTAATTAAAAACACTTTAATATATCAGATATATCAGATTTAGAAGATTAAAAATCGTTCTATACAAGAACACACCAAGAACATATCAAGAACACACGAAGAACACCAATTTATCGAACTTTTCGACTAAACTAGTTTTCATGCAAAACATGTTCGATTTTAATTTCATTTGATCATATGGGTTAATATCACATATTAAACACATAAATTATCATCTAAATGATCTTATAATGGATCTATAAAAAATTAATTTAGAACAGCCCCTAAATCTAAAAGCTTCTCACGCAAAAACACAAAATTCTTTTCTCAAAAAAATTATTTTTTTCATATATATATATTTGATCACACTTATATCCTGAAATCAATATTTATCATTCATGAACAATTAAATCTGATATTTTAAACTTTATGAAATAAATAACTCAAAAATAAAACTTATTCCGTAGAAAAAATATAGAATTGTATATTCATGGCAAAACCGAGGCTCTAATACCATGTTGGAATTTATCAGTTACTTGCATCTCATACATAAGTGAAATTTAAAATTTTTAGCAAATATTACTGATCTTTCCATGAATTTACAATATTCATATTAATAAGAATAAGAAAAATCACCTTTGATTTTTGTTGAACCGTTGATTTTCCTTCGCACCGGGTTGTTGCAAACCATAGTATCCAAAATCGAACACCTCCAATGAGTAATCCACACTAGAGAATGATAGAATGAACCAAAAATTGGTAAGGGACAAGGGGCTGGCTGAAAATCCCTTGAGCTAGCAAGGGAGGTGGTGGCTAGGGTAGAGAGAAAAAGAAGAAACCCTTTCTTAAGTGTTTTCTCACTTAACCCTAATTCCTCATTATTTGGATTTTTATAGTTAGGTTGAAAATCCAACTTCATAATGAGATTGGGATCTTTAAAATTGCTGGAGAATTATTAATTGGGCTTCTGGAATTATTTATAATTATTTGGGCTCAATTAAATCTAATTTAAGCCTTTTCATAAAAGACAATGCAAAAAACCTACAAACTAGGCCCTTTGTAAAAAAACTTAGATTTAATTACCCAAATGAAATCCAAATCCAACCAAATTAAATATGTAGGCTCCACAACACTTATGTAACATATTTAATTTAACTTGGTCCAAGAAATAGGCCTCTAAGGCCTTCTACCAGGGAGTTGGCGTGTGGCCCTCTTTTGGAGGGCTTCTGCGCCAACTTCATTCATCTGGCCCCTTTATAATTTCTCCAATGGACCCATTAATTATTATATCAGCCCTATAATACTTATAGTCCAATAATACATTAATTATGAAATACCCATTTCTCAAAAGTTCTGCGAACAATTTTACTTGATCATAATTAATTAAACTCTTTAATTAATTATTATCTTATTCACTTCTCTATCCCCATAATGATATCAAATATTATTATCATTGTCATTTTACCATTTTATCCTTTTTCTCTATATGTGTGTGACCTATTGGGTTCCTGTCCATGTTGGCAGTATAATGTGTAATTGTGAGTTCTATTCAAGACTCGCATGATTTAAAATCCTTTAAATCATTTTATCAATCCCTATTGATATTCTTGATACATCATTATACAAGTCATGATTGGCCTCTAGCTAGGCATCATGACTACCCAAATATCAGGAAAGTCAAGTGGTTTGACTATACCCTTCCATAGAAACAGTTACCATGCAATTACTCCATTCACCACTCTTATCTCAATTAGATTCTGAGTATGGATTTCTGTCAACTCATATAAATCTAATCATGTATGTTCTATTAATTTAACCATTGTTCCCAAAATGCCCTCCATGGATATCTATCCATCTTGGCATATTACTATGGCCAGAGATTCTCTGAACAAGGCAATTATAGAATCATGCGAGATAACTTCCCTTATTAAATTTGGGATGGTGAATCCTTTGTCAATCACTCAACTATCTTCAAGTAGGTCATGATTTATCCAATCTCCTAACTATGTTCATTCCCAGTTGGAAGTAATCAGTTATGGAGTCAAAACATACCACTTGCTACTTAAGATAGCTTTGGTGATCTCAAGTCTAAGGATACTTGCACAACCGCTATGAAGAGATTCCTCACTGACATAGATTTAATATCCATGTGAGGACTCTCTATGTAGGTCTCCAATGAACTTGTTATTCTAACAAGCATCCACATGTTAGCTTTGATTGTCTTTAATAATCACAGTTATGAGAACCACTGCTTGAACCATTCAAGAAGCATAACATGTGCTTGTCTGTCCAAATTAACAATATCCTTATCTTGTTAATTCTATGACTAGGGATATTTAGATATTAACACATTTGCATGCAATAGACATCTCATATCATGAACACTTTCATGATTGCCTTTGCACTATGTTTATAATATCTAGGACTTCATTTATTAATTTAAGATTTACAAACTCATGTATTTAAACATAGCATTAATAAATGAATGATGCCTTTTATTAAGAATATAAATTTATACATATAAAAAACATCCCTATTTCATGAGCTCTAGGGCATACTCTCTAATAATTGCCATATGAAATGCCTTGGCGACGAATATGAACATTGCCATTATTAATAACAAAATCAAATCCATCCAAATCCAAACAAGAAACTGAAATAATGTTTCTGCTCATAGCAGGCATATAATAAAAATTTTTCAATACTAAACAAAGTCCGAAAGGTAAAGTGAGTTGATAGTCGCCTATCTCCATGGCAGCAACTCGTGCTCCATTCCCCACACGGAGGTCCACTTCATTCTTCCTAAGTAACCGCCTATTTCTTAGCCCCTGCACATTTGAACAAATGTGAGAACCACAACTGGTATCCAATAACCAAGTGGTAGAAATAGAAAGGTTAATTTCAATAACAAAAATACCAGAACTGGATGCCTTGGCTCCATTCTTCTTTTGTTCTTCCTTGAAAAGAGCATAATTCTTTCTCCAATGCCTTATCTTGTTGTAATGGAAGCATGTGCTCTCGCTCTCCTTGAGCTTTTATGCCTTAGACTTGGAATGGGCCTGAGGTGCACTCCCATTTGACTTGAACTGAGCTAGGTCATTCTTAGGTTTTGCCTTTCCCTTTCCCTTTCCCTTAGCGAGTCCCTTCTTAATGCCCCTTTGAACCATAAGTACAGGATTGGTCTTTCGAATGTTCTCTTCAGCATTCTTAAGCATCCTATGAAGCTCGTTGACTGTCTTGTTCATTGCATGCATGTTATAATTCATAACAAATGGATCATAATCATCGATCAATGAACCTAAGATCAAGTCAGTGGCCAATTCCTTCAGGACTTGTACCTCAAGCTTCTCAAGAGTATCAAGATACCCTTTCATCTTGAGTACATGGGTACTAACAGGAGTACCCGCAACTATTTTACAAGAAATTAAGGCCTTTGTTTTCACGAACCTCTCGTGACGAGCTTGCTCTTGGAACATCTTCTTGAGGTGCACCATGATCGCATAAGCCTCTTGGTCCATGAATTGCTTTTGCAAGTCAGGCACCATAGTGGTCAGCATCAAATAGGTCACATCATTGGAGTCGCTCTTGTCGGTCTCAAAAGTTTTCTTTTGAATCGTAGAGGCATTCCTACCAGGTTCTTCAGGCAAGGGTGCATCCAAAACATACGACTTTTTCTGTTGCTTAAGAACTATTCTTAAGTTTTGAGACCAGTCTATGAAATTGGTGCCATTCAATTTGTCCTTTTCCAGGACCGATCACAATTAAAAGTTGTTGTTTGAAGAAGCCATTTTCAATCTACAATAAAACTTAGCAAGATTATATGAGATCTTATTTATAATCCCACAAACTGAATTAATATCCCTTTAAATAATTTGCGTTAGTGATTTATTGTGGGCCAAGATCCACTTTTCACAATAACTTATTAGTCAAGCTGAGCTTGTACACCTAACAAGTTAAGTTACTTAGGTAGGAAAACTCCAATCATGTCTCGTACATGACTCTTGGATCAAATAGGCTAACATCTTAAGATGTTATAGCACAAACCCATTTATTAGTTGCCTAGGTTCGGGCATCCCTTTCCATGTTAAGTCCAACCTACATTCACAACCCATGCCTCACAAAGATAATCGAGTGCATCTAGGACTTCTAGTCTACGTGACCGATGATCGATGCCTTGACATGTTTCGAATTAGGAAGGCAACTTTGTGACTTACTATTTTAGGGATTCATTTTATTATGGCTTACATGGCATACGCTTTGTCATCCATTCATAGCATGCATATATATGTAATTGCATAAAGTAAAGCGTGACAAACATGGGCCCAAAAACCTACAACTAAGATTCTATACTATTACATAAGAATCTTCGAGTTGGGCTTCTCCACTCCGGTGGGCTTCGTCTTGATTTACAAAGTCTTCAAATAAATTTTATTCTAAGAAATAAATGAACTTTTACAATAATACATAATGGCACACAAGCCATATTTAATTACAAAAATTCAAGGCCCATGAATGCACCATGCATATCCATTCATCACACAAAACAAGCAAATAGATATATATAACATTCATGGATAAAACAAAGTCCAATTGTAATTAATTTAGCCAAGCCCATTAATGGAAATTGTGTACTTGAACTTTTAAGAGGAGACCCCATGATGGGCCTAGGCCGAAGCCCAATGGACTAAATCCTCTTATTGAATAAGTTCTCTTAAAAGCCCAAAATACAAACTAGTTAGATTTATGCCATAAATCAACTATAGTATAATTTCCAATTTTTGCCATTTTTAATTTTATGTCATACAGCCCATAAACATTAAAAATACATATAATATGTACCAGTATGAATTAAAACATTAAAATCATGAAGAACATATATCATACATGGCATTCATACTAAAACAAACAAATAAACAAGAATGAAACTTTGGTCTTTAATGCTCATATAAAGCCACAAAAATGCACAAACACTTAAAATAATTTTATGAGTCATTTAATAATTTAAATAAGGTCATAAATATTGAGTTAATGTTCTGTACCGATATGATCTAAATGTGTTTTTGCCATTTTAATAAAAAAAACAAACAATATCGATTAAACATGCAAAAAACACAAAAACTTTAGATGCATGAAATAATTATTCAAAAATCGTTCGTTTAAAAACATGCAATGCTGAAATTTTCTGTTTTGAATTTTTTGCATTGTTTTGATGTACAAACGATTTTAAATGATTAGATAGGTATTATAATTATTATGACATGTTAATATACTGTCCTAAGATGTTCTTAGAGCTGTTCATGGTCGGATTTAATTATAAATACCTGATGGTACATGTTAATCTTGAAACCAGGTGCTAGTTGACATGATAAGTGTTTGTTAAACAACTAGTTTTCAAAATTAAATGTAAAAATGATTTTGGCATGTTTGTAAGTGATTTTAAAGATTAAATATCAGGTCTAGACATATTTTAAATTTGGTTTTAATTCTGGTCCATGACAATTTAATTGATTAATTTTAAAATCACTTAAAACTATGACTAGTTTGTGTTTGTTGCATGTTTAATCAACATTGTTTGTTTTGTTTTGATTAAAATGGCAAAAACACATTTAGATCAAATTGGTACAGAATATTAACTCAATATTTATGACCTTCTTTAAATTATTAAATGACTTACAAAATTGTTTTAAGTGTTTGTGCATTTATTTGTGGCATTATATGAGCATTAAACAACTAGTTTCATTATTGTTTGTTTGTTTGTTTTAGTATGAATGTCATGTATGATATATGTTCTTTATGATTTTAATGTTTTAATTCATGCTGGTACATATTATATGTATTTTTAATATTTATGGGCTGTATGACATAAAATTAAAAATGGCAAAAATTGAAAATTATACTAGAGTTAATTTATGGCACAAATCTAACTAGTTTGTGTTTTGGGCTTTTAAGAGAACTTATTCATTAAAAAGATTTAGTCCATTGGGTTTCAGCCTAGGCCCATCATATGGTCTCAAATTCGAAGTTCAAAAACTCAACTTATGATCAAAATAGTGACTGGAGGTCAATCCGAATTTCTGGACAACACTTTGACATTAATACTTAATATCTTAATTCCTTTTCCTGAAAAATCATTTGTAATCTACACATGCAAAACCTGTAATTCCATTATCTCCTTCACATCAATAAATACATGCAAGATAAAAATAATTATTATACCTTATAATTGAAAGATTATCACATACTTGTAAATTATTTCCAAAGCTCAAGTTCCATACTTCTATTTCTTAATCTCATCTTCTTAATTCAAATCAATTTACTTATAAAATCCATAATCAAAATAAGCATTAATGCATGCAAGAAATAATAATTTCCAAACCTTTTTTGTAACCTTAAACTCTTTCAAAGTTCTCCCTTTTCTTTCAAGTTCTTCTTTCCACCTTCTTCTTTTTCTTAATGCTTTATGCTAATTGTCCTTGATTAATCCAACATGCAACGATTTTTCTTCAAGGATTTCTTAGAGAGAGATTTAAAAATGTTTTTGAGGAAAAGAAGAAAGAAAACTCAGAATTTCTTCAAGGAATTTTCGTCCCACACCCTCTCTCTCTTCTTATAATTGACTATTTATAATGGCAAAGGAAAATTTCCTTTTTGGTCCCTTAAAAACTTGCATGTCTCACAATAATCTCTCACCTTTTTGCATGTTGTAATTTGACCTTTCCATTTATTCCATCTCTTAAATCAACCTCTCAATTCATTCTTTTATTCACATTTGACCCTTAAGATGCCATATTTACAAATTGACCCCTAAATTTTTATCCTTTTTTAATTTAGCTTTCAAACTATATTATTATTACTTAACTATTGTATCCTCTATTATAGGTAGTTTTTTGAGCTCAAATTCTAAGTGATTTTTGACCTTCCAAAAGGCATTTTTTGCAAATGTGATCTTCTATAAACTTGTTCTACCATGTTTTTAGTTCCTAAAACATCAAGAATAATCTAAATATCATTTCTATATTTTCAGATATTTATAAAACACTAAGGTCTACTCCTGGTGACTAGGCATCAAACTATTTCGGACTAGCCCAATTAAAGACAGATTTGGAATTTGGCTTCTTCATATGAAATCTAGGTATGGATGTCTATTTTCAAACCCAATTAGAATCATCTAATTTTATGTTCTATAACTCAAGATATATGCAAAAGAGTGACCAAAGGTAAAAAAAAACATAAAAATTCATCTAGTAATGTTTAACTAGACTTTAATAACGTGAAATTGCCCTTGAATTCTACTAGGGCCTATTTTGGGTCCTTACATCTTTTACACTGTATAATACAAAATAATTTTATACCAAAATAAGATTCCAAGTTTCACCCCTAGTGGCCCGTAGATGTTGATTTGAAAATCTGGCACTTCTATTCTACACCTATGTGCCTACACAAGAAAAACACTCGTGCTGAGCAATAGCTCAGTAGGGAGCAAAATAATGCAATTGACTTCTTAACGAAGTCACAAACATAAATGGTATAACATACAAGTACAAACTTCACATATTTACATTCAATAACTAACAACATACCATAACATTTATTAAATTTTTATATCACACATTGCATTATCTAGCAAGAGAATCACTTTAATAATAACAATAACATGCATTAACTAAACATGTGAATCTCATTAATAATAACACTAACATGCACTAATATTGCTATATACACTATTAATAACAAAGCTCTTACTACTATTATTTACTTAGAGACTCATACATTGACTGAATTCCTATTAATGGTGGATAACATAAATAAACACTAGATACTAGCATGTAGTATCAAACACTAGAGATACAAAAGTCTCAAATCACTAGATACCAATAGGTATTAAAACACTAGACACCTTTTGGTGCCAACACTACTTGTTGTAAAAACTATCCTTTATAGGCATACCTAACTACCCATGAATATGTGAAATTTAGGCTCTTAATGAATCTTTAATCACTAAATAATGTTACATATAATGTATTTATGATCATGGGGTCAAAAATATCAATGTAGCACTTATATTTGATTACACTTAAGGTTCATTCATAAATGTTTAATCACTTAGTCTATCTTCATTATCTCATTTACTAACCTTACACATACAATTTGAAGTTTTGGTGAACATTTCAAAATGTGCAGTTTGAATTCGGAAGCTTTTGGAAGCCTAAAACTCATTAAAGTACTTAAATCATGCCTTATATATAATCTTGTGCCAAACCTTGTAGGCACCTGGTTTACTTTCGAAAATCCGCTTTTAGGGCTCAAGATCGGACTAAGGTTCTTTTAACTCATGAAAATCAATCGCTTTGTAATGAGTAAGGGTTCAACCCAATCTGTACTACCTCGGACCTTTAAAAGCCATGAAATAATATCCCAGGGTATCCTTATTCATTTACTAGTGACTAACTTACGAGACATTTGCTGAGCATCACAAGGCTTGCTTTAGGAGTTGCCACCCAATAAAATATTGGGAAAGTGATTTTGTACCTTGTGACACTGAAACCAGAGATGTAGCACCCTTATCCTATAACCTATACATATCACTTTATCCATCTCATTACACATGTTTTACTGTGCAACATAAACATATACTAACTATATAGAGAACATATATTCATACTTAATCCACAAGAGTGCTATACTATTAAGATTTTACAATATACATTAGAGTCTCTTTACAAAATATAACAACTGATTAACATATTTACATACAATATTTCCAATATCACAAAAAAAAATTCATTATATATGAAGATCCCAAAATAAAAGTCTACACTAATCTCTCTCGTTGAATTGAGTTGGCCATCCTACTGTAGATATCACCCCAATAACCTACACGGATGAAACACCCATGCTAAGCTATAAAGCTTAGTAGGGAATTAAAATCATGATAAACGACCACTCACAGTGATCTTCAACAAGCACACATCATGCCTCAATTATAACAAAGCTTTGTTTCAAGCAATGAATAAAAATCCAGTAGTTAAATCATATTACGGAAATCATAAAGTTCAACGATAAAAATCTACATTGATACTTTATTCATATATACAACTTTCAGCATTCATATATATATATATATATTTATTTATATATATTCACATTATCTTCTTTAATTATTGTACCCTAAATACATTTTATGGCAACAAATTTCATACCATCAAATCTTTCAATTTCATTTTTTTTATATGTCCTAATTAGATTTGAAGATGTCCATATATATAAGCATAATCTAATACAACAAGTCATGTACATATGTTTTGAACATACATGTATATACATAACATTTTAATCAATCATTTTACATGTTAAATGTAAAACAATGTATCTCAATGTAGTCATACATTTAAACATTAAAAATTCATAATCATAATCTTAATGTATATCCTTTGTAAACATATCAACACTTAAACATTAAATGTTCATACTCATAAGCTCAATATATATTTTGAGTTCATATTCATAACTCAATATGTATGTATGTATGTATGTATGTATGTATGTATGTTTCTTGTAATCCTATTAAACATAACAACATTTAACATTAAATATTAAATTTCTATCTTTGGAATTCTGCATAGAGGCAGAATTGTAGATCAAATTTATGTGCCATTTTTGACCTCGAAGACATCCTTTTTAGCAAAAACGTCCTTCTACAAACATGTTCCCCTATGTTTTTAGTTTTAGTAGCATCAAAAATCATTTCAATATAATGTCCAAAACTCAAGATATTTACATTTTACTAAGTACTATTCCTAGTGACACTACTGTATATAGGTCCGGATTCAAGCTAAAATTAGGCAAGCATAAGGACTGATTTAGGCTTTGCATTCTCATGAAAATCATAGGTTAAGAAGTTTATTTTCCATATAATTTTAAATTCATAGCATTTAGTTCACTGTACAAAGAGATATGTCATATTTTCTATAAACTTTTCCAGAACCAAATTAACAACACAATTAGATTTCAAAAAATTATCAGGATGACTTATAGGCATATTTAGCTCCATGTTCCTTCTACAGTTTTGTAGATACATATCTTATGTAATTACAAAAATTGAAATGGTCTAAAAAAGAATTATCCAACACAATCTATACTGAAATTACAACCACTAGCTCATAAGACTTTCATCACTCTCCTATCTTTATATTATTAAAATTCCTTAAGGTTTATTTCTCTTTTCATTTAATAAAACTAGCTTGCAATTAAATTATGCCTCTCCCAACAACAATCACATGAATGCATGAGAACCTAATCCCATACCTTGGCTAAATTTCCTTAGTCTTCAATTTTTAGTAAGGCCTTTTCCCTTATTCTTCCTTCCTTCTCCTTTTTCTTTTGCATATAATTTAATTTCTTAAATCTTCCATTTCCAGCATTTTATTCCATCAACCAGTCAACAAAAATTAAGAAAGAGAAGAAGAAGAAGATGATGATGAAAAATGAAAATAGGATAATTACCTTAATGCTTTATGCTAATTGTCCTTGATTAATCCAACATGCCATGATTTTTATTCAAGGATTTCTTAGAGAGAGATTTAACAATGTCTTTGAGGAAAAGAAGAAAGAAAACTTAGAATTTCTTTGAGAAATTTTCTTCTCACACTCTCTCTCTCTTCTTACAATTGACTATTTATAAAGGCAAGGGAGAATTCCCTTTTTGGTCCCTTAAAAACTTGCATGTCTCACAATAATCTCTCACCTTTTTTGCATTTTGTAATTTGACCTTACCATTTATTCCTTCTCTTAAATAAACCTTTCAATTCATTCTTTTATTCACATTTAACCTTTAAGATGTCATATTTACAAATTGACCCCTAAATTTTTATCTTCTTTTAATTTAGCCTTCAAACTATATTATTATTACTTGACTATTGTATCCCCTATCACAGGCAGTTTTCTGAATTCTATTTGTAAGTAATTTTTGACCTTCAAAAAGGCATTTTAGCTAACATTATCTTTTACAAACTTGTTGAAATATGTTTCTAGTTTCTAAAACATCAAGAATCATCTCAATATCATTTCTATATTTTTAGATATTCACATAACATTGAGGTTTGCTCCTAGTGACTAGGCAACAGACTATTTTGGATTTTATGTTTAAATATGGCCTAGTTAAAGATAGATTTGAAACTTGGTTTCTTCATATGAAATCTAGGAATGGATGTATATTTTAAAACCCAATTGAAATCATCTAATTTAATGCTATATAACTAGAGATATAGGCGAAAGAGTGCAAAAAGGTCAAGCATAACGTGATAATCCATCCAATAATGTTTAATTAGACTTTGCTAACATGAAATTGCCCTTGAATTCTTTTAGGGCCTATTTTGGGTTCTTACAAAAGAGAGTTTAGATTTTACCCTTACTTGCATACTTGGTTAAAATCGATATAAATAATTGCTTGTGACTAATTATGTTGATCCTTTTATCATGCATTACGGAATATAAAATAAGATACACACTTACAAGTACATAAAAAAGCCATAAAATCATGCATATATTGCAATGATTCAAGGAAATTGGTCCCAATATATGAGTAAAAGAAAGAATAATTTTGTCTATTTTTAAATTGTTGTTCAAGTAAAAAATTTTTTTTCCTATACATTAAGAAATGTAAACTATAAACATATATAAATCGGAATATTCGTTGAATTTGGAAACACTGGTTCCTTCATGTAGAATTAGAAAATCCTTTTGGTGATTTTTAGGATAAAATAGGACATTGGTCCATTTTATTAACAAAACTTAGTCAATTAAGTATTTGATGCAAGTTTCCTTTGATTTTCATGCTAGAAATACCGTTTTAACTAATTATTACAATCCGTATAATAATAAAAGGCAAAAATACAAATAATATAAATACACTTGAACAAAATAAAGTAATTGCTCCAAGGTCAACTGAGCTCCCTTATTTCTTTCGAATCCTTTGAATAAATTTTGAGTATTTATGCATAAAAAATGCAATAAAATAATGGATTAATTAACAATAATAAATATATTATTTATTAAACATTAATAGGTTTAAGTATAAAAAAGCTTAAAATAACAAGATATTAATATCAAATAAAATAAAGTAAATTAAAAGAAAACATGTGGAAAAAAAGAGAAAAAAATGAATAACGGAGAGAGTTATAGACCAAAGGCCAAGTCACAGCCTTGAGTAAAATGATTCACATTCCCTCAAGTGAGTCACTATCCAGCTAGGAATGAGTCATGATCAAGTCAAGAGCAATTCATGGACTAAATTCATGACTCACTCACAACTCAAGGCCTCGAGTCACTTCAGGACTGTCCAATAGCTACTGGAATGACACCATGACTGAAGCTTAAAGCTATAAAACCTATTCTAAGGCTCAAAATAATAAAAAAAACTCCTACACTTCCTAAATTCAACATATAAACTCAAAAAAAGGTTTGAAAAATAAAACAACACAATTTGCACAAATTCATCAAATGAGAGAAAATTTATTCTAGAGATAGAAAATGTAACCAAATTGCATAAAACTCTACTCAAATTGTAAGAAAATAATAAATTTTTGTATAAAAGAAAAAATCACACACAATCATGCCAATATAACTTTATTTACATAAGGAAAAGGAAAAATGCAAAATCACTCCAAGAGGAAGAAGAAACAGAGTAAGCTAAAATAAATATATTTCAAACTGGATTTTTGTAAGAATTAAAGTGCTAGATCTATACAAAAGCTAGAGATTTGCCTATTACATTACTTTTAGTTGAGTTATTTTTTAGAACCAGTGAGTGTGCTTCTTTATCTACTCTTATGCTTTCTTTGTATATTTTCCCAAAAACTAAAGCAAAAACCAGTTTTTTCTCTCTCTAGTTTGTTACTTAATTCTTGTTATTCCTCCAAAACCATCCCATCCATCTTAATATCTTTGGATTAAGATTAAAGGAAAAAGGAAAATTTTTAATCTTGAAATAATCCTTTATTTTCGAGGAAGAAAATATGGAATTTTGGCCAAAAAATCCAATTATGGTCTTAACTGGTGAGTCACAGATCATGACTCATATATTGAACTCAGTGAGCCCACCTAGAAAAACAAAAAAATAAATTTTAAATAAAAGGGGTGAGTCACGAACTAAAGGTTACGACTTGATGGTGAGTTATGGACTTGAGTCCATAACTAGTTAATGAGTTACGGTCTTGGGTCAAGCCTTAAAACTAAGGCCATAATTTAGAAAAAGGAAGTGAGTCACTTTTTGAGTCCATGACACCGAAGTAAGTCACGGGCTTAACCCCGTGAGTCAAGGTTGTGACTTATTATGAGTAAAGCAATGGCCTTTGAATATGCTCACTTCACCCAATTTAGAGAAAGAAACATAAATGCACTTTTGAAAGACCATTTTTCCACTCAAAACTTGATAAAATAATTTTCAAAACTAACCACCAGTGTAAGAAAAGAGAGAGTGCCGTTGCTTTCTGGCTATCTTTAAAATAGCATTATCCTCATTATGTAATCTTGACAAAGAGTAACTCAAGCCCAATGTCTAAACATGTGCTTATAAGGTTCTAAAAATATTTGGGAAAGTTTGGGTGAGTTTTAGTAACTTTTTGGTGTCTAAAACTCACTAATATGATGGAATAAGTGGGTATCCAATTGGATTAAACTTTAATTCAATTGGGTGGGTCATATTCTATCCATTCTAGAATGCATCAACATGACTAGATTAGAAACTAATCTAGTCAAGTTGGCCTAAAAACCTAATTTTTTAGTAAACAACTTTTCGGGTTCAACTTGTACAGGGTTTTTGGCATAAGAGACATGATTTTTAGGCAAAGTGATCTTCTAAACAACTATTACCCTATGTATCTATTTTTCATATCACTAAAAATAAGGCTATTTAAACTTTTATATCAAAAGATATCTCTAAAATACTATAGATTGCTCTGAATGACAAGATAACAACTATCACTCCACTTTGAACTAGATTCGATGCTATTAAAGGTAGAATTAGGATATGGTCTCTTCATAATAAATTTAGGTCTATGATTCTAGTTTATTATGCAATTAGAATTATCTCATTTAGAGCTTTATAAATTAAGATATCATAAAAAAACTCTGTAAATCCTATGGATCCTACACTAGAATTTTTATTCTAATAACCTTTTCACTACACTATCTTCTTTAATACCTATTTTAGCATTCAAAACATATATTTATAAAATTTAAATAATCAAGTGTACATTCCAGCAACTAAAACTCATAAGTACCTAAATATGCAAATACCCCCATACCTTACAAAGCTTGTTCTTCTATTTCTTATTTCCAACCTTTTCTTTTCCTCTATGTCTAGCAGCTTCTTCCATGATAAGCATAATATATTTACACATCTAAATCAATTTCCTTTCATTATATATAGCTCCTCTAGTATAAAAAGTACAATAAGGAAGAAAAGCAAGAAAAATCCCATGAAAGCTGACCTTAAATGATAGAGAATCAACCCAACTTAGATAAGCCCTTTTATGTGAGATTATAGGCAAGAGTGTAGTATAAAGAGGAAGAGAAATTGTTGGAGTCTTTTTTCCCTAAAGAGGTCAGCAAAGCTACCTCAAAAGGGTAAATTTTTCATGCCTTAATAAATGAAACACAACTCTAGAAATGCATGGTGTTGAATTCTCATTGGCTAAAATTTTTTGGTCTTTGGTTAATTTGCTTTCAATCCCTTTCTAACTTCTTAATCACCTTTTTTCTTAAATTATCACTTCATTTATCAATCTAATCCCTAACCATTTCCATGTAAGTCCCTATTTACACAATTACTAAATGCCTTTAACAAATACTAAGATTTTGGTTACATCCCTAATAACCCTTTGTGAGTACACTAAATCTCAATTCACTCTTACTAATTACATATTTAATCATACTCTGATCCTACTGGAGTACACTTTAAAGCCTTATAAATAATTCTTGAGTGGTAGTTTAAAGGATTGGCATATGTAAATTAATCTTACATGAAGGTTAAACCCTACTCCTACATGATATACTTTATGCCCTCGAATATTTGTAGGAATTTAGTTTTTATTTTAGTCTTAATGAGACTTGGTTTTGATTTGTATTTTAAAGATGACAATGTATGCTTATGTTTGGATAACATATATTATGGTTCTAATTTTGTTTTGAATAGTTTTATTGTTATGAATGTTGATCCTGACTATTTAAATAAAATAGTTTTTTCCTTATCTCTACTTTTTTACATAGTTATGAGAATAATGTGAAATTGTGGTATGCTAGATTAAACCATATTGGGCAAACTAAATTAGTTGGTTGGCCAAAATGGGAGTGGTAGGTGATTTAAATAAGGTTAAATTGCCTACCTGTAAGCATTACCTGAAAGAAAAACTGGTTAGAAAATTGTTCGAGAAAGGAATTAGAGCCATTTTCCATTGTAACTAATTTATTCTAATGTTTGTGATCCAATGAATGTAAAGGCTAGGCATATGGCCTACTATTTTATCACTTTTATAGATGACTATACTAGGTATGGTCATCTCTATTTGATTTCTCATAAGTTAGAAGTAGTTATTTGCTTTAAAATCTAGTCAAAAATTAATTAGATCGAAAAATAAAAGATTTAAGAATTGATCAAGGTTGAAAATATCTTTCAAATGAATTTAAAGCTTTATGTGATGAAAAATAAATTGAATATCAGTTGTTAATTTCTAGAACTCTATAACAAAATAGTGTTGTGGAAAGGAGAAATAGTACTCTTCTAAATATGGTAAGATCTATAATGGCTGAGGTAAATTTGTTAATCTCCTATTGGAGAGATGCATTATTAACTGCCATATATATTCTAAACCATGTGCCTTCTAAGTTTGTCACATCCACTGCTGGACTGGTTGACAACTTGACCTAAGATATTTATGATCTTGGGGTTGTGCTCCTTATGTCCATGATACCTCAAGAAAATTTAGTAAATTGGGACCAAGAAGTAAAAAGAGTATCTTTATGAGAAACATTCCATATGCTTGTGCTGTGGATCGTCTAATGCATGCAATGTTGTGTACTAGACCTGATATATGCTATCCAGTGGGCACGATAAGTAGATATTAGTCCAATCCAGGTGAAGCAGATTGAAAAGCCATCAAAAGGATATTTAGATACCTCAAAGGTACCACATATTATTCTTTCTATTATTAAGGAAAGGATCTACAATTAAGAGGATATATAGATGCTGATTGGGGAGGTGATGTGGATGATAGGAAATCCACCTCAGGTTATATATTCTTGCTTAGAAAGGGTGCCATCTTGTGAAGTAGCAAGAAATGAACCTATATAGCCCTATATATAACGGAAGCTAAATTTGTCATTTCCTTAGCTACAGTTTAGGAGGCAGTTTGGCTTAAACGATTTATAAACCATTTAAGAGTAACTGCATTAAAGAAACTTGTGATAATCTATAGTGATAGTTAGTCATTGATGGCTTACATTAAAGATCTAAAATTTCATAGTAGGACTAAGCATATCGACATTAAGTATCAACATATAAAAGATATTGTTGCATGATGAGAAGTGAACTTACAATATATTTCCATGTATGAAATGATTGCAGATCCATTAACTAAACCTATATCGAGAGATGGTTTGAGAAACACATTAGAACTCAAAGTTTAGCAAGGTTTGGTTTTTACTGTTTATGTAATCCCTTATTAACATTATTATTTATAAACAATAATAAAGTTCACTATTGGCAATATATGAGTGTGAATATTTATGTGTGAAAATTTATTGTTATTTATTATAAGATTAAATATGCCAGAGAGAGAAATAGCCTACTTACATGGGTGTTTATCTTAGTTTTAACAATGAGTTGACAAAAATTAAGATGAGGCAATTTTTGAATGTATGGTGAACTCAAGAGCTTGTTCAAAATAAAAAGCCCATCTTGTGGAAGATAAAGACATACATAAGGTTGCATACTTTTAATTGAGATCTAAAATAGGGTAGTATAATTAAGCATAACTTGGTTGAATTTTGAGTCTCAATTTCTTTGGAAATTCACTAAGAGTGAAGTTATAATAGCATTATTAGATCTATATTGGGAGCAAGAAATTATTTTAGATATATTAGATATATTATTCTAGAAACATTATTTGAAATATATAATAGCGAAGTCGAATTAGATAATCTGAGTCTTTCTTAGATAAATATTCGAATTAAAAATATCCAAATAAGTATATTTAATTAAGATAAATTTGAAGAGAATTTTAAGACCGTGCTTGGAGCGATGAAATATTGGTCAGCCTTGAAGGCTTAGCATTGGTCAGCCATTGGAAGCCAAGATAGGAAGTTGGTCATCCCGAAAAGCTGGGTGGTGTTGTGATTCGTGTAGGTTTCTTTCTTGACTTCTTTTTAAATTTAGCTTGAATAAAATATTCAAATGTATAGATTAAGTTGAATATTTTCTATTAAAGATTCTAGATCTAGTTCAACTAGCAGAGATAATAGTAGAGATGTAGATGAAATAAATTCTATAGAAGTAAATATAAAAAAGGTAGAGAATGATTTATTTGATTGGACTATACCTAAACAAGATATTCAATAAGAACTTTTGAAAATTTTCATGATTATTCTATTAAGCAAACAGAATAGACAATAACTATTAATCAAGAACATGAAACTATTCAATTATTATCAGAAAAAGGTATAAATGAACATAAAAAGAAAAAATATAGATTTTTGCATATAGGATCAGTTCAGATAGCAATAAAGCCTTTATTTAGATTAGGATTAGATACTTCAGTTATAATTGGTTTAAGAGATGCTAGACATACTAATTTCTCTAATTCTTTTTTAGCAATGGGAAAAACCAACTTAGCCAATTGACCAATTTATTTTGATTATTTTCCAGGATATTCAATAAGTTTATATGATTCTAATATATTAGATACTTTAACTTTTACCATTAAAATAAAGAATTTAAAATTTAAAGAAAATATTAGAGCAATAACAGTAATATATAGAATATATTATAAAGTAATGTTTACAACTGTAAATCCTAAAACTAAAAAACCCTTTAAAAGAATGAAACTTTTTTATTCGAAGCTAATAAAACACATTTTAATATTCAAATACCAAAATGAGTTATATGGGATTAAATAACAAGCTCAGGAAATTTGAAATTAAAATAAATATGTGAATCTAGATCAATTAATAATAGTAGTCAATTTTCTCGACTATTAAAGCATAGTGATTGATATATTCAAATAGATTTTTCATCAGACAATAGTCAATCTAGTAAAATTTCTACTTATTCTAATAATAGACTTTCATCAAGTTTACCTAGATCATTATCTACAAAATATTTAGAATTAAGAGAAGTAGATTTTAATACAAGTATTCCAAGACCATTATATACGAAAGAAAAAGAAAGTGAATATATAATTAGTCTAACAAGATCTTAAATGGAAGCTTTTTCTCAAATTAATAAGTAAATTAAAAATAATTAGTTTTCAAATAAATAAAGAATTTTTAAGAAATGATTTAAAGGCAGAATATAATAAAAAAATAGAATGGTATTTTAGAAGTTTTTCTCATGAAGAGTTAAGTAATTTTAGAAGTCTATGGTATAAAGAAATGGAAAATAAATAAGTAAAAATTCCTTTATTTTTATGGTTTGAAAATTATTGTTATTATAAGAAAATAGATATAAATTAGGATACGATGGTACTTCCTTATATGAATGGAATATTAATGGTCTAATTGAATATCGTGCATTAAACTTATTACAAGAAATGACTATGGCAGCTAATGCTTACAAATCAAAAGGTAATAATTAGACAAGTGTAGCTCAAATATCAATATCAGGATTTACTGATCAGTTAAAAGGTTGGTGGGATCATTATGTAGTTAATGTAGACAAAGCTCATATATTATCAGCTAGAAAAATGATTGTTAAAGTAAAAAATAATATTCAAATAGAGACTAAACAGGATGATATAATAAGTACTTTACTATTTGCTATTACTAAAAATTTTGTAGGAGATCCTTATTTATATCAAAAAAGGAGCTCAAAAATTCTTCAAAACTTAACCTGTCCAAAATTACAAGATTTTATATGGTATAAAAATTTATTTTTAACTATAGTAATGACTAGAATAGATTATAATAATACATTTTGTAAAGAAAGATTTATTGCAGGATTACCAAAATTATTTGCAGAAAGAATTAGAAATAGGTTAAAAAATGATAATAATGGATTAATGCCCTATAATGATTTAACTTATGGGAAAATAATAAATATTGTTAATAAAGAAAGATTAGCAATTTGTACTGATTTGAAATTAAAAGAAAAATTGAAAAAAGATAGTATAGTTGGAAGAAAAGAGTTATGCTCTTTTTATGAGGAATACAATTATCAACATATCATAGCTCCATCATTTACTAAAAGAAAGATAAAGCCAAAAAGAAAATATATTACTAGAAAAAGAAAATATAACTATAGGCCTAAACAACAATATAATCAAGAAAAGCCAATTAGAAAAAAAAACAAAGTATAAAAAAGCTAAATCTAAGACTAGTAAAAAGGATATAGTAATTTGCTATAAGTGAAAAAGGTAGGGACATTACTCAAGAGACTGCAGAGTAAGATAATGTATTTTATAATTTAGATGTTTTTGAAGAATTGAAATGGGAAATAGCTAAGATTATAATTAATGAAACCCTAATAGTGAAGAATAAGTCTCAGATTATTCAGAAAATGATTTAAACGCACTAAAAGAAGAGTCTAATATCAATAGTACATATAGTAATTCAGAATTAGAATCTTGTAGTTGTATAGGACCTTGTCAATGTAACAGTATAAATATATTAAGTAATGAAAAGGAATTTTTATTAGATATTATAGATAAAATAGAAGTTTCAGAAATAAAAAGAGATTATTTACTTAGGTTAAGAGAAGTAATAAGTACAAAATAAAAGAAAGATTTTACACTATATAATTTATCAGAAATATATAAAAAGTTTGAAGTAAAAAGATAATCAACTATACAAGATCTTCAAGAAGATATTAGAATATTAAAATAAAAAAATAAATATTTTAAAAGAAAAGGTTTAGAATCTAGAAGAGGAAAGTTTAAAGGTTAGTCTTAGTAATTTAGTACATAAAGATAAAAAATTAAAGGGAATAACCTCACCTAGTATAATTATTAACGAAACACAAGATGAATATGTCAATAGTATATCTCAAGTAAATTATCAAAAGTGGTATGTAAAATTAGACATAATTATTAATGATGATTTTTATTTTACTACTTTAGCTTTAATAGATAGCGGAGTAGATCAAAATTGTACTCAAGAAGGATTAGTTCTGACTAAGTACTATGAAAAAATCTTTGAAAGATTAGGAACAACTATTGGATCAAAATTAATAATTAATTATAAATTATTTAAAGTAAAAATTTGAAATAAAGGGTATTGTTTTAAAACTCATTTAGTTTTAGTAAAAAACTTAAATTCAGGAGTTATTTTAGGAACACCTTTTATTACTATGTTATATCCTTTTCAAGTATGTCATAATGGAATAAGACCAAAAATTTTAGATAATATTTTTTTCGAATTTTCATTTCCTACAATATCTAGAGAAACTAGTCATGTAAGAAAAAAATATACAAGAAATTAAATTGTTAAAAAATAAAAAAAAATTAAATTTCTAATAAAAGAAATAGAAGGAAAAAAAAAATAAAGGAATAATTAGATAGCCAAAAAATAAAAGAAAAAATCAAGGAATTTGAAAATACTTTTTCAAAAGAAATTTATGCAATAGCTCCTAATGCTTTTTGGAATAGGAAACAACATGTAGTGAAATTACCTTCCATAAAAGACTTTAATAAAAATAAAATTCAAACAAAACTGCAAGCTATCAAAATGACTCCAGGATTAGAAAAATTTTGTAAAAAAGAAACATAAGATCTTAAAGATAAAGGATTAATAAGAGAATCAAAATCTCATTGGTCATGTTCAGCTTTTTATGTTATGAATGAAATAGAAAGAGAAAGAGAAACCCCTAGATTAGTAATAAATTATAAGCCTTTAAATACAGTTTTGCAATGGATATGATATCCTATATCATATAAAAGAGATTTATTAAAAAAATTATATGATGCAAATATCTTTTCTAAATTTGATATGAAATTAGGATCTTGGAAAAATACAAATAGATGAAGAAGTAGGTATAAGACAGGATTTTATGTTCCATTTAGACATTATAAATGGAATGTTATGCCATTTGGTTTAAAAAATGCTCTTTCAGAATTTCAAAATATTATGAATAATATATTAAGACCAATACATGAATTTTCAATAGTATACATTAATGATGTATTAATTTTTTTTCTCATTCAATAAGTCAACATATCAAAAATTTAAAAAGATTTTTTCACTTAATTTATCAGAATGGATTAGTAGTCTCGGCACCAAAGATGCAACTTTTCCAAAATAAAGTTAGATTCTTAAGATATGATATAGATCAAGGCACCATAAAACCAATAAATAGAAGTTTAAAATTTACTAGTAAATTTCCAGATGAAATAAAAGGTGAAAAATAGTTACAAAGATTCTTAGGATGTTTAAATTATGTTCATAATTTTCAAGGATTTAGGAAAATTATGTAAACCTTTGTATAATCAATTAAAAAAGAAACCTGAATCCTGGAATGAAAAACATACTAGGATAGTGAAAGAAATTAAAGAAAAAATTAAAAGTCTACCATGTTTAAATATTCCTCATCCAGAAGCCTTTTTAATAATTGAAACAGATGCTAGCGATATAGGTTATGGTGGTATTTTAAAACAAAAATGAAAAGAAGTAAACAAAGAAGAACTAGTAAGATTTTACTCAGAAAGCTAGAATCAAACTCAAAAGAACTATTCTGCCATTAAAAAAGAAATTTTAAGCATTGTTTTATGCATTAAAAAGTTTGAACATGATTTATACATGAATTTTTTTTTATTATGAATTGATTGTTTATCAGCAAAATATATTTTAGAAAAAGATATTAAAAATTTAATTTCAAAACAAAATTTTGCAAGATGACAAGCTTTACTAAGCAATTTTGATTTTGAGATTGAATTCATTAAAGGAAAAGATAATAGTTTACTTGATTTTTTTTCTCTTAAATTCTTACTGGGCAAATGAATTCTAATAAGAATGTTTTGACAAAAGCTACCTTATCAACAGGAAACTCATTATCATCAGAAAATTATCAACAAAATCCTCAACTCACACCTCCTCCTATTAAGAATGTTACTCCTAGATTTAGACCTTCTTTTCCACCATCTCCTCCACTCCTAAGACCGTAAACCTTTTTCACCTTTTACACATTTTACACCATATTCAATAGCATTTGCTTCGACTTCTTCTCCTTTTTTTCCTACTATATATTCTCCTTCTCCTTCAACTATAAAAATTTCTTCCCCTTACTTTTTAAATGAGAAAAAATTAGTTATTAAAATTTTAGAGCTAGAAGAACTTAATTTAGCAGAAACTCAAAGTTTAACTTAATTTAGCAGAAACTCAAAGTTTTTACATATTAATTGATTATATTTTTCCTAATAGTTGGCATTTTTGTAAAGAAGATCCGAATAAATCAAGAGAATATTGTGAATCCATATTAGTAGATTCTAGATCTGTAGAAATAGAGCTTAATTGTGATCATCAAGAAAAAGATAGTATTTCTTATAGTAAAGTTAAAATTATCAATATTATCACTCAATCAGAATGGGATCATAGACCGTATTTATTGAAGACTTTGTCAAGATACCCTCCTAAATTGGCATATAGTTACTATGATTATCAAGAAGTCTAGTACAAAGCATTTTATTTGATAAATTTTTAGCATTCTTGGTTCTTTATTTTTCACATAAATTTGGCCGCATTCTTCCCAATTGGCTCACTAGATGGTTTAGTTATATAGGTTTAATAATCGAAAGAGCTTCATTTCTAATAAAATAAGCTTTTGCAAAGTTCAGAACTTATTGTCAGCTGGATGCTCCCAACAATCTTCTTAAATATTATGAAATTTTTAAGGTTTCTTGGATAATATCTTGGACTTATCATACTTTGAAGCAAATTAATCAACTTCCCATCCTTTACAGAAAATTTAGAATAAATTGGTGGGATAGTTTTGAAGTTAAAAAGGCTGATATTCAAGAAGTCGTCAGTTATTTTACTCCTACCGCATCATCATCAACTCCCCCAACATGTTTTATTTTAGATAAAAATTAGATAGTCAATTTATTATCAACAACATCCTTTTAAAAAGAATTCAATTCCATTATCAATTGGATTTCTGCTGAAGGGAAAATTTAATAGGAAGTAACAATCCTCCCCCTCATCTTGTATTTGAAGATTCTTAAGACCCATATGCAAATATTAAGTTGTAAAATGTAAAAGTGAAAAATAAGTATAAATGTAAACATAAACAAAAATGTAAATAAAAAAAGTAAAAAAGTCTCCAAGTTAAAAATATTTATCAAGCTAAATTCATCTCCCGACAACTACCAATGTTTCAAAAGATAAAATCATTATTACAAGTTTCATTTTTTCAAAAGATCATCATTTCGTAAAATCAAATTTCAACAGATCAATAGTAAAAGGCATCATAAAAGGCTATCTACAGTATCAATAGTTATGAATTTCTGACTCAAAAGAAGACAAGAAGTCATCATTTCAGTTTTGCCAAAAGATAAACAAGTAATTATTAAGCTTTATCTTGAATAGGATTATGATTGTAATCTATCTTTATTTTCAATGATTAAAGTATTTATATATAAGAAGACATTCTCATCAGTTGCAAGACAGAGTTTTTACAACCTTCAAGAGCCAAAATACTTTAAGTTCAAAATTAGATAGAAGAATAAAAAACTCTTTATAATGTCAACTTCCCTTTGTAATAAAACATTAGATTTACAACTTATATTTTCAAAAGCTTATACTTGTAATCCTTGTTTTACTCCCTCTCTAACCTCAACCGAAACCTCTACATGTAAATTATCATAAGAATATATTTTATCAGGTTTTTTTTAAATGTCTTGGTGTATAGATAAATTTTTAAATGTTTTATGTGCTATTGATTTTGATAATGATAATGATATGTTTTTATTAAAGAAATAGATAATCAGTTTAAAAGATCCTTTAATCAAAGAACATTAAGATTTTCATTTAAACAAAATTTGTAATTGTCCAAATTTTCATAAGAAAATTAATTCAATTGATATTTTAATTAATTTTTTCCTAGGTATTCCAGTAGAACATTTTCCTAAATTATAAAATATTTCAAATAATGGATAGGAAAAAAAAGATAAAAACTCTGAGAAGGATATGAAAATATTTGGAATGTTAAATAAAAAATTTACGAATTTAATAATCAGATAACTAGATTAAAAGTTTATCTTATAGTTTATCATCATATTTTACATGAAAATAATATGTGTGAATATAGATATTTTAATCATAATATAAAGTTAGTGAATTTAATGTTAGAAATTTTTCAGGCTTTAGTAGAAGTTAAAAATGAATAGTATAAAATGTATCTATAGAGATGCTAATGATCAAATAGAAGAATTATATTTAGAGATAAAAATAATAAAACTTCAAAGAGAAAGTACAATAAATGAAGGAGTTATTGATATAGAGAAATTAATGTCATTCCCTACTTCGGAATGGTATGAACTAATAAAAGATTATGATAATATGATAATGTGTAATGAATATTTAAAAGATAGATATAATAGTATACTTAATAAAATACCTTTATGTTAATAATATGGAAAATATTAAAAGAAAATTTAAAGTTATAGATAGATTAATACATGAATTAAAGGAAGAATTAAAATTCTTGAACAAAGATTAGTAGAATTAGAAGAATTAGTAGAATTAGAAGAAAATATAATAAAAATAGAAAATTTAAATTTGCCTCAATTTTCAAATTATTATACTATTGTAGAAAATATTAAATATATGATTAATAGAAATAAATATTTAATTAAACTATTAGAAAATAATAAAAATCTATGCCTATATGTTAAAACTATAATTTCTTTTATTACATAAGCTATAAGTTTGTCATAAATTAATCCCAGAACAGAGGTTGGCCCAATCTTGCAATTTTGGTATTAGAGCCCGGTGGGGATAGTATGAGTGTAACTTGGTTGAATTTTAAACCTTAATTTCTTTGGGAATTCACTTAGAGTGAAGTTATAATAGCATTATTAGATTTATATTGGGAGTAAGAAATTGTTTTACATATAAGAAATTGTTTTAGATATATTAAATGATACATTATTTGAAATATATAATAGCGAAGTTGAATTAGATAATCTAAGTCTTTCTTACATAAATATTCTAATTAAAATATCCAAATTAGTATATTTAATTAAGATAAATTTAAAGAGAATTTTTAGACTATGTTTGAGCATTGAAACATTGACTAGCCCTGAAGGCTTAGCGTTGGTCAACCTTTAAAAGTCGAGATGGCAAGTTGGTGGTCCCGATAAGCTAGGTGGTCCCGTGATTCGTACAGGTTTCATTCTTAACTTTTTTTTTTTTAAATTAAGATTGATTACATATATTTAGATGGATAGATTAAGTAGAATATTTTCTATTAAAGATTCTAGATCTAGTTTAACTAGTGAAGATAATATTAGAGATATAGATGAAATAAATTCTATAGAATTAAGTATAAAAACGGTAGATAATGATTTATTTGATTGGACTATACCTAAAAAATATATTCGAATAATATATTCACTAGTAACTTTTGAAAATTTTCATGATTGTTCTATTAAATTGACATAATAGACAATAGTTATTAATCGGGAATATGAAACTATTCAATTATTATCAGAAAAATCCATAAATAAACATCAAAAGAAAAAATATAGATTTTTACGTATATGATCCATTCAAATAGCAATAAAGTCTTTATTTGGATTATGGTTAGATACTCCAGTTTTAATGTGATATTACAAAATAAAACTTCAAATCAAATATTAGATACTATAGCTAATTAGTTAAATAGAGTAGAAGTAATAGTACAAATTCCCAAGTCATAAATAGAGATAGGTCAAACATCGAAGCCAATAGCAGAAAAACCACCTATTAAGTTAGAAACACATTTATTTAAACCTTTTGAATTTTTATTAGGAACAACTATTAATTTAAAGGATAAAGATTTTGTATTAAGAAAAATAGAAGAAAAATCAGCAAAGCTAAGTATCAAAGAAAAACCAATTATGACTATAGACGAATAAGCTACATCAGAAATAGAAACTACATTAGAAATAGAAAACATAGAAGAACAATTTAAATCAAATAATGTATAAGAATTTTCAATTAAAGAATTATATTTTAATACTTATACACCTAGACGAAAAATTCGTAACTATTATCCAAGACCTACACCTCCAGATACTCAATATAAAGAAAATAGATATAAAGTAGGATACGATGGTACTTCCTTATATGAATGGAATATTGTTGGTTTAACTAAATATCATATATTAAATTTATTACAAGAAATGACTATGGCAGCTAGTGCTTATAAATCAAAAGATAATAATGAGAATTTACCAGTCAGTTAAAAGGTTGGTAGGATTATTATGTAGTTGATGAAGACAAAGCTCATATATTATCAACCAGGAAAAGGATTGTTAAAGTAGAAAATAATATTCAAATAGAGACTAAATAGGGCAATATAATAAATACTTTACTATTTGCTATTACTAAAAATTTTGTAGGAGATCTTCATTTATATCAATAAACAAGCTCAAAAATTCTTCAAAACTTAACTTGTCCAAAATTACAAGATTTTAGATGGTATAAAGATTTATTCTTAACTAAAGTAATGACTAGAATAAATTCCAAGAACACTTTTTGGAAAGAAAGATTTATTATAGGATTACGAAAATATTTGCCGAAAGAATTAGAAATAGGCTAAAAAATGATAATAATGGAACAATACCCTATAATTTAACTTATGGACAAATAATAAATATTGTTAATATAAAAGGATTAGCAATTTGTATTGATTTAAAACTAAAAGAAAAATTGGAAAAAATAGTATAGTTGGAAGAAAAGAGTTAGGATCCTTTTGTGAGCAATACAATTACCAACATATTAGAGCTATATCATCTACTAAAAGAAAGATAAATCCAAAAAGAAAATATATTACAAGAAAAAGATAATATAACTATAGCCTTAAACAGCAATATAGTCAAGAAAAACCAATTAGAAAAAAAGTCAAAGTATAAGAAAGCTAAACCTAAGACAATAACAAAGATATAATAATTTGCTATAAGTGTGGAAGGTAAGGATATTATTCAAGAGACTATAGAGTAAGAAAATTTATTAATAATTTAGATCTTTTAGAAGAATTGAAAAAGGAAATAGCAAAAATTATAATTAATGAAACCTTTAGTAGTGGAGAAGAAGTTTCAAATTATTCAGAAAATGATTTAAATGCAACAGAATAAAAGTCTCAAATCAATAATACATATAGTAATTCAAAATTAAAATCTTGTAGTTATATAAGACCTTGCCAATGTAACAATATAAATATGCTAAGTAATGAACAAGAATTTTTATTTGATATTATAGATAAAATAGAAGATCCAGAAATAAAAAGAGATTATTTACTTAGGTTAAGAGAAGTAATAAGTACAAAAGAAAAGAAATATTTTACACCATATAATTTATAAAAGATATATAAAAAGTTTAAAGCAAAAAGAGAATCAACCGTATAATATCTTCAGGAAGAAATTAGAATATTAAAATAAGAAATAAATATTTTAAAGGAAAGGTTCAGAATCTAGAAGAGGAAATTTTAAAGGTTAGTCTTAGTAATTTAGTACAACAAGATAAAAAAAATTAAAAGGAATAGCCTTATTTAGTATAGTAATTAAAGAAACACTAGATGACTATATTAATAGTATATCTCAAGTAAATTATCAAAAATGGTATATAAAATTAGACATATTTGTTAATGATGATTTTCATTTAACTACGTTAGCTTTAATAGATAGCAGAGTGGATTAAAATTGTATTCAAAAAGAATTATGTCTAACTAAGTACTATGAAAAAACCAGTGAAAGATTAGGAACAACTAGTGGAACAAAATTAATAATTAATTATAAAATATCTAAAGTAAAAATTTGTAATAAAGGATATTATTTTAAAACTCATTTAGTTTTACTAAAAAAACTTAAATTTTGGAGTTATTTTAGGAACACATTTTATTACTATGTTATATCATTTTTAAATATGTGATAATGGAATTAAAACAAAGATTCTAAATAAAGAAATTCTTTTCAAATTTGCATTTTCGATAATATCTAGAGAAATTAGTCATGTAAGAAAAAATATATAAGAAATCAATTTGTTAAAAAATAAACAAAAATAAATTAAATTTCTTATAAAAGAAATAAAAGGAAAAAAATAAAGGAACAATTAGATAGTCCAGAAATAAAATAAAAAATCAAGGAATTTGAAAATACTTTTTCAAAAGAAATTTGTGCACCAGTACCTAATGCTTTTGGGAATTGAAAGCATCATGTAGTAAAATTACCTTACATAAAAGACTTTGATGAAAAGAAAATTTCAACAAAATTGCAAGCTATCAAAATGACACTAGACCTGGAAAAATTTTGTAAAAAAGATATACGAGATCTAAACGATAAATGTTTAATAAGAGATTCAAAATCTCCTTGGTCATGTTTAGCCTTTTATGTTATGAATGTAACATAAATAGAAAGAGAAACCCCTAGATTAGTAATAAATTATAAACTTTTAAATGTAATTTTACAATGGATAAGATACCCTATACCATATGAAAGAGATTTATTAAAAAAGTTCTGCAATATAAATATTCTTTCTAAATTTGATATGAAATTAGGATTTTGGCAAATACAAGTAGACGAAGAAGATAGGTATAAGACAAGATTTAATGTTCCATTTGGATATTATGAATGGAATGTTATGCCATTTGGATTAAAAAATATTACTTCAGAATTTTAAAATATTATGAGTGAAATATTAAGACCAATACATGAATTTTCAATAGTATACATTGATGATGTATTAATTTTTTCCAATTCAATAAGTCAACATATCAAACATTTAAAAAGATTTTTTTTACTTAATTTATCAGAATGGATTAGTAGTCTCCGCACCAAAGATGTAACTTTTTCAAATTAAAGTTAGATTCTTAGGATATGATATTGGTCAAGGAACCATAAAATCAATAAATAGAAGTTTAGAATTTACTAATAAATTTCTTGATGAAATAAAAGAAAAAAAACAATTACAAAGATTCTTAAGATGTTTAAATTATGTTTGTGATTTTTTCGCGAATTTAGGAAAATTATGTAAACCTTTGTATAATCGATTAAAAATGAAACCAAAACCCTAGAAAAAAAAATATACTAAGATAGTAAAAGAAATTAAAGAAAAAATTAAGAGTTTACCATGTTTAAATATTCCTTATCTAGAAGCTTTTTTAATAATTGAAACATATGTTAGTGATATAAGTTATGGTGGTATTTTAAAACAAAAATGAAAAGAAACCAACAAAGAAGAACTAGTAAGATTTTATTCAGGAAGTTGGAATTAAACTCAAAAGAATTATTTTACCATTAAAAAAAACTTTAAGCATTGTTTTATGCATTAAAAAGTTTAAAGATCATTTATACATGAAAATATTTTTACTCCGAATTGATTGTTTATCTGTAAAATATGTTTTAGAAAAAGATGTTAAAAATTTAATTTCATAACAAAATTTTGTAGGATGGCAAGCTTTACTAAGCAACTTTGATTTCTAGATCGAATTCATTAAAGGAAAAGATAATAGTTTCCTTGATTTTCTTTCTCGTGAATTCTTATAGGGAAAATGAGTTCTAATAACAAAAGCCACATTCTCAATAAGAAATTCATTATCATTAGGAAATTATCAACAAAATCCTCCACTTGCACCTCCTTCTATCAGAATTATAGCGAAACCTTCTTATCTTACATCACCATCTTTTTGTCCACTCTAAAGACCACAAACTTTCTTTCCCTTTGCACCTCTTAGACCATATTCATTAGCTTTAGCCTCTCTTTCTTCTCCTGTTTCTCCTATAGTTCATCCTCTTCCTACCAAAGTTACCTCTCTTTATTTGTCAAATCAAAAAAAAATCATTAAAGTCTTAGAACTAGAAGAAGTTTGTATATCAAAAACACAAAGCTTTTATAGATTAATTGATTATGTTTTTCCCAATAGTTGATATTTTCATGAAGAAGACCAAAGTAAGTCAAGAGAATATTATGAAGCTATATTAGTAGATACAAGATCTGTAGGAATAGAACATCATTATGATCCAAGAGATAAAGATAGGATTACTTATAGTAAAGTTAAAATTATCCATGTCATTACTTAATCAGAATGAGGATCCAGACCCTATCAAATGAAGACTTTATCATGATATCCTCTAAGGTTGGTATATAGCTACTATGATTATCAAAAAACTTGGTATAGGGCTTTTTACTTAATAAATTTTCAACATTCGTGGTGTTTCTATTTTTTGTATAAGTTTGGTGGTATTCTCCCAAATTGGTTCATCAGGTGGTTTAGTTATTTTGGATTAATAATTAAAGTAGCTTGCTTTCGAATTAGAGAAGCCTTCGTTAAATTCTCAACTTATTATCAACTAGGCACTTTAGATAATCTTTTAAAATATTGTGCAATGTTCTAGGTTTCATGGATTGTATTTGTAGATGTATCATGTTTCTAAACAGGTTAACCAATTACCTATACTTTATAGAGAATTTAAAGTAAAATGGTGGGACAGTTTTGAAGTCAAGAAAGCATATATTTAAGCAATTATTTGCTATTTTGAGCAAAAGACTTCTACAGCTTTGTCATCCACTCCTTCAACCGATCTCCTTTCAGATAAGAATCAGATTGTCAGGTTATTATCATTAGCATCCTTTAAAGAAGAATTTAACTCCATTATCAATCGAATTTCAATTGAAAGGGCAAATTCATCAGGAAGTAATACTCCTCATCCCCATAGAGCATTTGAAGATTCTCAAGATTCCTATGTTGATATTGAATTACAAAATGCAAATTGTAAAATGTAAACACAAGTGTAAATGTAAAAGAAAATGTAAAAAAAGGTGAAAAAAGACAAAAAGTCAAAAAGTTAAAAGTCAAGAAGTCTTAAAACTTTAAGGCATATCTTTAGCAAAAGTTTAACTCCTGACAACTACTACTATTTCAAAAAGTAAAATCATTATTACAAGATTTAGTTTTTCAAAAGATCATTTATAAAAGATAAATAATAAAAGTGTTTTTAAAGGTACTATCTCGATAAAAAACATTATTCTCAAAAGCAAGTTATTATGAAGTTATCTTTTCATCATTTTGGTCAACTATTTTCCAAGCCAGATTATAAAGCAATGATAAAAGATCATTACGGCCCCTTATCAAGATCATCATTTCATTCAAAAGAATGAAGCAAATTATCTTCAATAGCCAACCTTATCTTCAAGTATTTGATGGAATATGACATGATATGTTAATGGTAATCATGCAGCGGAAAAATGATGAAAAACAATCGTACATGCCAAACAATTCCATAATAAGAATCGAAACATGCAATTTTAGGGTTTTTACAACTTACAACTTTTGATGCCTTTTAAATCTTGAATTTGGTGATGACCAGCAACTAAGATGACTTTATCCGCCTTAGATCTTGATCACCAATGCCAAGGAACAGCCTTTTACGCCACTCCTTCTATTCTCACACACACACTTACAAAGATGGCTTAAAATAGAGATTGTTAACTCTCTTTTAAAGTATTGTGTAAAGGCAATGGTTTGAAGCTACAAGACTTGATCTTGCACTTCTTTTAGGTGCTATTAATGCCAAGAACACAAGAAAGGAAGAAAGTATTCTTCCCCTTGTGTATTTTGGCCAAAAGAGAAAAATTGTTCACCTTGTCAAAAATAGAATTAATTAATTTATATCATTAATTTAGGAAAGATAGGTCATACCAAAATTCCTTAGAATTAGGAATATATTCAGCCTCTATCACTTCCTAATTAAGTGATTTAAATTAATTCAAACTCTATTAGGTTTCAAATTTAAATGGCATTAGTCATTTAATCAAAACAAACTTATTTTGAAATTAATTGGTTGCCGAATTTTGGCCACATTAATTCCCTCTCAAGTATTATATTTTGATTAAATACAATTTAGAATTTAATACTCAATTAACTTAATTATACATAGATAATTAATTAATTAAAATTAAAACAAGCATATGCCGATAAATTTTTCTCGTGTAACAACTGTTAACATATTTGCCTAAAACAGCTTGTTTGACAGATTTGCCTAAAACAACCAGCAAAATCGCACCTTGACAGCTGTTTTAGGCAAAAAAATTATTTTTACAGCTGTTTTAGGCAAAAATCTGTTTACCCATTTTATGCATTAATTTGACTTTAAATAAAAGTTCAAATTAATTCCCAATACACTATTTAAATATTTGAAGCCCAATGCTTTGTGTGCGATCCTATAGGTCCATTTAATATTGATAATGAATTAATAAATTAATTTAAAGGCTATATATATTCTCTAGCAAGATATTATATCATTTCAAATTAAATGAAAATGCATATGGCATTTAGTGACCTAATGCAATTTTGCATAGTCCCTTACCCATAAATATCAGAATTAATATAAGGCATGGAACTAGTCATCCTTATATATATTAATTCCTTTCTTGATATTCCAGTGACACTGAACTCTCAGATAAATAATGATTACTCATTATTTCATCTCAGTATGGCCATACACTTCTCAGTTCACTGATCAAGTGGCCGATGATATTTTCTCTCTTATCGAGAGGGGTAATCCCTTCACTTCTCTCATGCTCTCTAACATGAATCAATGCATACCCAATCATACCCGTACTTGTCACTTTGTTACGAGCACGCTAGGTGTATGTCAAAGTACACCGTAATTCATAAAGAGTTTCATAGAGATTTTAGGTCTAAGAACTCCGATACAAAACTTGCATATGAGAAACACTTATGACTTGTACCATGTAGTGTTCTCATAAGCGGATTGTATCTAGATACCATGTTCTTTATGTTGGATTTTAACGGATACATGCATCACATACATGAGCGGAATTTTAAAATTTTTTAACCATTAGATCTGATCTTGCCATGAATACACAATATAACTATATGAGAATAAGAAAAATCACCTTTGATTTTTGTTGAACAGTTGATTTTACTTCGCACCGGGTTATCGCAAACCATAGTGTCTAAAATCGAACACCTCCAATGAGTAATCCACACTAGAGAGGGGTAAGTTGAACCAAAAAATTGGTGTAATACAAGGAGTGGCCGAAATCCAAGAGGCTAGCAATGGAAGTGGCACAAAAAGGGAGAGAGATTAAGAGAAAAGACTTTCTTTTTGTTTTAATCACTTAACCCTAATTTTCATTAGTTGGCCTTTTATAGTTAGATTAAAATTCCAACTCCTTAATGAGATTGGGCTCTTTAAAATTGTTGGAGAATTATTAATTGGGACTCTGGAATTAATTATAATCATTTGGGCTTAATTAAATCCAAATTAAATCTTTTCATAAAAGACCATGCACAAAATCCACAAACTAGGCCCTTTGTGCATCTAATTGGATTTAAATACCCAAATGGATTCCAAATCCAACCAAATTAAATATGTGAGTTCCATAACACTTATGTAACATATATAAATTAATTTGGTCCAAGAAAAAGCCCTCTAAGCCCTTCTGTATGGAGTTGGCATGTGGCCCTCTTCTGGAGGGCTTTCGCCAACTTTCTTCATTCCTCTGGCCCTTAATAATTCCTCCAATGGTCCTATTAATTATTATATCAGTCCTATAACACTTATAGTAGTATTATAACACTTATAAGACAATAATAATTAATCATGAAATACATTATTTCATTTAGGTCCAATTTACAGAATATTTCTCAAAAGTTCCGCGGATAATTTTATTTGATCATAATTAATTAAACTCTTTAATTAATTATTATCATATTCTCTTCTCTACCTTCATAATAATATCAAATATTATTATCCTTGTCATTTTACCATTTTACCCTTTTCTCTATATGTGTGTGACCTATTGGGTTCCTGTCCATGTTGGCAGTATAATATGTAATTGTGAGTTATATTCAAAACTCACATGATTTAAATTCCTTTAAATCATTTTATCAATCTCTATTGATATTTTGATACATCATTATACAAGTCATGATTGGCCTTTAGCTAGGCATCATGACTACCCAAATGTCAGGAAAGTCATGTGGTTTGACTGTACCCTTCCATAGAAACAGTTATCGTGCAATTACTCCTTTCACCACTCTTATCTCAATTAGATTCTGAGTATGGATTTCTGTCAACTCATATAAATCTAATTATGTATGTTCTATTAATTTAACCATTGTTCCTAAAATACCCTTCATGGATCTCCATCCATCTCGGCATATTACTCTGGCCAGAGATTCTCTGAACAAGGCAATTATAGAATCATACGAGATAACTTCCCTTGTTAAATCTGGGATGGTGAATCCTTTGTCAATCACTCAACTATCTTCAAGTAGGTCATGATATACCCAATCTCCTAACTATGTTCACTCCCAATTGGAAGTAATCAGTTATGGAGTCAAAGTATACCACTTGCTACTTAAGATAACTTTGGTGATCTCAAGTCTAAGGATACTTGCACAACCGCTATGAAGAGATTCCTCACTAACATAGATTTAATATCCATATGAGGATTCTCTTTGCAGGTCTCCAATGAACTTGTTCCTCTAACAAGCATCCACATGTTAGCTTTGATTATCATCCATAATCACAGTTATGAGAACCACTGCTTGAACCATTCAAGAAGCATAACATGTGCTAGTCTGTCCGAATTAACAATTTCCTATCTCGTTAATTCTATGACTAGGGATATTTAGATATTAACACATTTGCATGCGATAGACATCTCACATCATGAACACCTTCATGATTGCCTTTGCACTGTGTTTATAATACTAGAACTTCATTTATTAATTTAAGATTTACAAAATCATGTATTCAAACATAGCATTAATAAATGAATGATGCCTTTTATTAAGAATATAAATTTCATACATATGAAAAAACATCCCTATTACATGGGCTCTAGGGCATACTCTCTAACACTTTAACATGTATCTATGATCTCTAATTGACACTCTTATCCTAATGATCCGTAAGACAGAACTCATAATATCAGAGAGAGCATACTAGTCTTAATTCATTGTTATTCCCATAATAATGACTGACTAGGGATGTTTAGAATGAAGTCTCATTTGTTTCAAGGTCTTACAACCATGTGCCTCACACATGATAACTTAAACCGAAATGACATTCTTGGATAGTTCTATCAATTGATTTGCATAGAAATACAAAAGATAAAACACATGCCTCATTTTATTAATTCAAAGTGTTTTATTACAATGCATTGGGGCTAGGGCTTACACTAATAATCTCCCACTAGCACTAGTCCCAATTGGGCATAGCCCTAAGACCGAACGCTTTCAAATAAGCTTCATGTAGATTTAGACACAACTGTTTCGTCAAAGGATCTGCTACATTTTCTTCACTTGCTATCTTGTTAACCTTGACATCCCCACGATCAATGATTTCTTTGATTAGGTGGTACCTCTTGAGTATGTGTTTTGATTTCTGGTGTGACCGGGGCTCCTTGGCCTGTGCGATGGCCCCGTTGTTGTCACAAAAAATTTCTAATGGATCTAGGATGCTTGGGACCACTCCTAATCCAAAAATGAAATTTTTAATCCAAACAACCTCTTTTGTAGCCTCACTCGCTGCAATATACTCAGATTCAGTAGTTGAGTCAGCAACGGTCTCTTGCTTCGAGCTTCTCCAGCTGACAGCACCACCGTTCAAAATAAAAACAAACCCAAATTGTGATCTAGAATCCTGAGTGCTGGTCTGAAAAGCAGCATTGGCATAATCTTGTATGACGAGCTCTTCTTGACCACCATACACCAAGAAGTGATTCTTAGTCCTTCGTAGGTACTTCAGAATCCCTTTTACAGCAGACCAGTGCTTCTCACCAGGGTCTTACTAAAACCTACTGGTTACACTTAGTGCATGAGCAACATCCAACCTAGTACATAGCATAGCATACATGATAGATCCAATAGTAGATGCATATGGGATTCTACTCATGTTGTCCCTTTCCTCTTTAGTTTTAGGGCACTGTTCTTTAGTCAAAGGAACTCCCAAAGCCAAAGGTATGTACCCTTTCTTTGAGTCTCCCATGCTAAAATGCTTTAGTACTTTGTCTATGTACTTTTCTTGACTTAGTCCCAAAAGCCGATTCGATCTATCTCTATAGATTCGAATACCAAGTATTGTCTCGGCTTCACCTAAGTCTTTCATTGAGAAACATTTTCCCAACCATTGCTTAACCTTTTGCAATGTTGGAATGTCATTCCCAATGAGAAGGATGTCATCAACATATAGGACTAGAAATACTACTATGCTCCCACTAACCTTCTTGTACACACAAGGCTCATCTTCGTTCTTGATGAAGTCAAATTCCTTGACAGCCTCATCAAATGAAGATTCCAACTTGGGGATGCTCGCTTTAATCCATAAATGGATTTTTGAAGCTTGCAAACCTTCTTAGGATGCTTGGGATTGACAAAACCTTCAGGCTATGTCATATACACATCCTTAAGTAAATTTTCGTTGAGGAAAGCAGTTTTGACATTCATTTGCCATATCTCATAATCATGATATGCAGCTATGGCAAGCAAGATCCTAATGAACTTGAGCATGACTACAGGCGAAAAGGTCTCGTCATAGTCTACACCATGAGTTTGTCGAAAACCTTTTGCTACTAGTCTACCTTTGTAGGTCTTATCAGCTTTGAGTTTAAATAGCCACTTGCATTCAATTACCTTAGCACCTTCTGGTGGATTAACCAAGGTCCAAACCTGGTTATCGTACATTGATTGCATCTCAGATTTCATGGCTTCAAGCCAATTTTCCGAGTCTGGGCTGTCAATAGCTTCTCGGTAGGTAGTAGGATCCTTACAATCTACTAACTCAATAGTGTCACTATCGGTGATTAGAAATCCATATCTCTCAATCTCCCGACGTACCCTACCAGACCTTCTAGGTTCTTGTGTAATGGGTTCTTGTTCCACAACTGGTTGTGAACTTGATCCCATTTCCAACTCATCCTCCATAGGATTTTGTGGCACTTGAATTTCTCCAAGTTCTACTTTACTCCCACTGTCTTCCTTGAGAAGGAACTCCTTTTCCAAGAAAACAACCTTGCGAGCAACAAATACTTTGTTCTTGGCTTGTGAGTAACAGTAGTATCCCTTTGTTTCTTTGGGATAACCCACAAACAAGCAGACAATGGATTTGGACTCTAGTTTGTCAGATGTTAATTTCTTAACATGTGCTTTACAGCCCCAAATACTGAGAAAAGATATATTGGGTTCTTTCCTAGTCCATACCTCGTATGGTGTCTTCTCAACTACTTTAGTTAGAGTACAGTTCAATAGAAACGTAGCAGTTTCTAATGCATAACCCCAAAAAGAGATAGGAAGATTAGCTTGACGCATCATAGATCGAACCATGTCCAACAGAGTTTGATTTCTCCTTTTGGACACACCATTCCATTGTGGTGTTCTAGGAGGAGTGAGCTGTGAAATAATACCACACTCTTTTAGATGATTGTCAAACTCTTGGCTTAAGTATTCGCTATCTCGATCTAAACGAATGGCTTTTATACTTCTACCAAGTTGGTTTTCTACTTCGTTCTTAAACTCTTTGAATTTCTCAAAAGTTTCAGACTTGTACTTCATTAGATAGACATAGCCATATCTACTGAAGTCATCTGTGAATGTCTCGAAGTAGCTAAAACCACCTCTAGCTTGTGTACTTAAAGGTCCACATACATCGGTATGTATTAGTTCCAATAAGTCATTAGTCCTCTCACCTTTCTTGTTAAAAGGACTCTTTGTCATTTTTCCATGCAAACATGGCTCGTATGTGTCATAAGACTCTAAGTCGAATGACCCAAGCACTCCAGTTTTGTGGAGTCTTGAAATGCATTTTTCGTTTGCATATCCTAAATGACAATGCCAGAAGTAAGTAGGGTTCAATTCGTTTGATTTAACCCTCTTTGTATTAATGTTGTATATGGACTCTTTGTTTTGTAAATCAAGGATATAAAGGCCATTTTACAACATGGCATTGCCATAAGAAATACCTTGGCGATGAATATGAGCATTGCCATTTTTAATAACAAAATCAAATTCATCCAAATCTAAACAAGAAATTGAAATAATGTTTCTGCTCATGGCAGGCACATAATAATAATTTTTCAAAACTAAACAAAGTCCGGAAGGTAAAGTGAGTTGATAGTCGCCTATCTTCATGGCAGCAACTCGTGCTCCATTCCCCACACGGAGGTCCACTTCATTCTTCCCAAGTAACTGCCTATTTCTTAGCCCCTGCACATTTGAACAAATGTGAGAACCATAACCGATATCCAATACCCAAGTGGTAGAAATAGAAAGGTTAATCTCAACAACAAAAATACTAGAATTGGACGCTTTAGCTCCATTCTTCTTTTGTTCTTCCTTGAAAAGAGCGCAATTTTTCATCCAATGCCCTATCTTGTTGTAATGGAAGCAAGTGCTCTCACTCTCTTTGAGCTTTTGCGCCTTGGGCTTGGATTGGGCCTGAGGTGCACTCCCAGTTGACTTGAATCGAGCCAGGTCATTCTTGGGTTTTGCCTTTCCCTTTTCCTTTCCCTTAGCGGGTCCCTTCTTAATGCCCCCTTGAACCATCAATACGGGATTGGTTTTTCGAATGTTCTCTTCAGCATTCTTAAGCATCCCATGAATTTGTTCATTGCATGCATGTTATAATTCATCACAAATGGATCATAATCATCAGTCAATGATCCTAAGATCAAGTTAGTGGCCAATTCCTTTGGCACTAGTACCTCAAACTTCTCAAGAGTATCAAGATACCCTTTCTTCTTGAGTATATGGGTACTAACAAGAGTACCCACAGCCATCTTACAAGAAATTAAAGCCTTTGTTGTCATGAACCTCTCGTGACAAGCTTGCTCTTGGAACATCTCCTTGAGGTGCACCATGATCGTATAAGCCTCTTGGTCCATAAATTGCTTTTTTAAGTCAGGCACCATTGTGGCCAGCATCAAACAGGTCACATCGTTGGAGTCGCTTTTCTTGGTCTCAAAAGTTTCCTTTTGAACCGCAGAGGCATTCCTAGCAGGTTCTTCAGGCAAGGGTGCATCCAAAACATACAACTTTTTCTCTTGCTTAAGAACTATTCTTAAGTTTCGAGACCAGTCTATGAAATTGGTGCCATTCAATTTGTCCTTTTCAAGGACCGATCGCAATGAGAAATTGTTGTTTGAAGATGCCATTTTCAATCTACAATAAAATTTAGCAAGATTAAATGAGGTCTTATTTATGATCCCACAAACCAAATTAATATCCCTTTAAATAATTCACGTTAGTGATTTAATGTGGGCCAAGATCCACTTTTCACAACAACTTATTAGTCAAGCTGAGCTTGTGCACCTAACAAGTTAAGTTACTTAGGTAGGAAAACTCCAATCATGCCTCTTACATGACTCTTGGATCAAATGGGCTAAAATCTTAAGACGTTATAGCACAAACCCATTTATTAGTTGCCTAGGTCCGGGCATCCCTTTCCATGTTAAGTCCAACCTACATCCACAACCCATGCCTCACAAAGATAATCGGGCGCATCTAGGACTCCTAGTCTACGTGACCGATGATCGATGCCTTGACATGTTTCGAATTAGGAAGCCAACTTTGTGACTTACTATTTTTAGGGATTCATTTTATTACGGCTTACATGGCATATGCTTTATCATCCATACATAGCATGCATATATAAATAATTACATAAAGTAAAGCGTGACAAACATGGGCCCAAAAACCTACAACTAAGATTCTATACTATTACATAAGAATCTTCGAGTTTGGCTTCTCCACTCCGGTGGGCTTCATCTTGATTTACAAAGTCTTCAAGTATATTATTTTCTAAGAAATAAATGAAACTTTTACAACAAAATATAATGGGTCACAGGCCATATTTAATTACAAAACCTAGGGCCCATGAATGCACCATGCATATCCATTCATCACACCAAACTAGCAAATAAATATACATAACATTCATGGATAAAACAAAGTCCAATTTTATTTAATTTAGCCAAGCCCATTAATGGAAATTGTGTACTTAAACCTTTAAGAGAAGATCCCGTGATGGGCCTGGGCCAAAGCCCAATGGACTAAATCCTCTTATTGAATAAGTTCTCTTAAAAGCCCAAAACACTAACTAGTTAGATTTGTGCTATAAATAAACTCTAGTATAATTTCTAATTTTTCCATTTTTAATTTTATGTTATATAGCCCATAAACATTAAAAATACATATAATATGTGCTAACATGAATTAAAAATATAAAATAATGAAGAACACATATATAGTACACGGCATTCATGCAAAAACAAACAAACAACAAAAACTAGTTGTTTAATTCTTATGAAATGCCATAAAATGCACAAATACTTAAATCAATTTTATGAGTCATTTAATAATTTAAATAAGGTCATAAATATTGATTTAATATTCTATACCAATCTGATCTAAATGTGTTTTTACCATTTTAATCAAAACAAAACAAACAATGTTGATTAAACATGTAACAAACACAAACTAGTCATAGTTTTAAGTGATTTTAAAATTAATCAATTAAATTGTCAAGGACTAGAATTAAAACCAAATTTAAAATATGTCCAGACCTGATATTTAATCTTTAAAAATCACTTACAAACATTCCAAAATCGTTTATACATTTAATATTGAAAAATAGTTGTTAAACTAACAATTAACATGACAACTAGCACCTAGGTTTAATATTAACATGTACCATAGGGTATTATTAATTAAATCCGACCATTAACAGCTCCTAGAACATCTTAGGACAGTATATTAATATGTCATATTAATTATAATACCTATCTAATCAATTAAAATCGTTTTTACACCAAAACAATGTAAAAAACTCAAAACAGAAAATTTCAGCATTGCATGTTTTCAAAATAACGATTTTTAATTAATTTTTCATGCATCTAAAGCACTAAAATAAGCATGTTTAGGCTCTGATACCACTGATGGAATATGACATGATATGTTCATGGTAATCGTGCAGCAAAAAAATGATGAAAAACAATCATACATGCCAAACAATTCTATAATAAGAATCGAAACATGCAATTTTAGGGTTTTTACAACTTACAACTTTTGATGCCTTTTAAATCTTGAATTTGGTGATGACCAACAACTAAGATGACTCTATTCGCCTTAGATCTTGATCACTAATGCTAAGTAGCAGCCTTTTACGCCACTCCTCTATTCTCACACACATACTTGCAAAGATGGCTTAAAATAGAGATTGCTAGCTTTCTTTTAAAGTATTGTGTAAAGGCAATGGTTTGAAGCTATAAGACTTGATCTTGCACTTCTTTTAGGTGCTATTAATGCCAAGAACACAAGAAAGGAAGAAAGTATTCTTCCCCTTGTGTATTTCGGCCAAAAGAGAAAAATTGCTCACCTTGTCAAAAATAGAATTAAATAATTTATATCATTAATTTAGGAAAGATAGGTCATACAAAAATCCCTTAGAATTAGGAATATATTCAGCCTCCATCACTTCCTAATTGAGTGATTTAAATTAATTCAAACTCTATTTGGTTTAAAATTTAAATGGCATTAGTCATTTAATCAAAATAAACCTATTTTGGAATTAATTGGTTGCCGAATTTTGGTCACATTAATTCCCTCTCAATTATTATATTTTGATTAAATACAATTTAGAATTTAATACTCAATTAACTTAATTATACATAGATAATTAATTAATTGAAGTTAAAACTAGCATATGCCAATAAATTTTTCTCGTGTAACAACTGTTAACATATTTGCCTAAAACAGCTTGTTTGATAGATTTGTTGTTTTAGACAAAATCGCACCTTGACAGTTTTGCCTAAAACAGCAAACATTTTTAGGCAAAAAAACTGTTTTTACAGATTTGCCTGTTTTAGGCAAAAATCTGTTTACCCATTTTATGCATTAATTTGACTTTAAATAAAGGTCCAAATTAATTCTCAATACACTATTTAAATATTTGAAGCCCAATGCTTTGTGTGTGATCCTATAGGTCCTTTTAATATTAGCAATGAATTAATAAATTAATTCAAAGGCTATATATATTCTCTAGCAAGATATTATAGCATTCCAAATTAAATGAAAATGCATATGGCATTTAGTGACCTAATGCAATTTTGCATAGTCCCTTACCTATAAATATCAAAATTAATATAAGGCATGAAACTAGTCATCCTTATATATATTAATTCCTTTCTTGATATTCCAGTGATACTGAACTCTCAGATAAATAATGATTACTCATTATTTCATCTCGATATGGTCGTACACTTCTCAGTTCACTGATCAAGTGGTCGATGATATTTTCTCTCTTATTGAGAGGGGTAATCCCTTCACTTCTCTCATGCTCTCTAACATGAATCAATGCATACCCAATCATACCCGTACTTGTCACTCTGTTACGAGCACGTTAGGTGTATGTCAAAGTACACAGTAATTCATAAAGAGTTTCATAGAGATTTTAGGTTTAAGAACTCCGATACAAAACTTGCATATGAGAAACACTTATGACTTGTACCATGTAGTGTTCTCATGAGCGGATTGTATCCAGATACCATGTTCTTTAACATGTATCTATGATCTCTGATTGACACTCTTGTCCTAATGATCTGTAAGATAGAACTCATAATATCAGAGAGAGCATACTAGTCTTAATTCATTGTTATTCCCATAATAATGACTGACTAGGGATGTTTAGAATAAAGTCTCATTTATTTCAAGGTCTTACAACCATATCCTCACACATGATAACTTAAACCGAAACATTATTCTTGGATAGTTCTATCAATTGATATGCACAGGAATACAAAAGATAAAACAAATGCCTCATTTTATTAATTCAAAGTGTTTTATTATAATGCATTGGGGCTAGGGCTTACACTAACAGTATTTGTATAGAAAAAGACATTCTCATCAGATGGAAGGAAGTGTTTTTTACAACCTTCAAGAGACAAAATACTTCAAGTTCAAAATTAGGGAGAAGAATAAAAAACCCCTTATTATATCAACTTCTCTTTGTAATAAAACCTTAGATTTATAACTTATATTTTCAAAGGCTTGTACTTGTATCCTTGTACTACTCCCCCTCTAATCTCATATGAAACCTCAACATGTAAATTATCATCAGAATATATTTCATCAGGTATTTTCTATTAAATATATCTTGGTGCATAGATAAATTTTTAAACGGTTTATGTTCTATTGATTTTGATAGTGATAAAGATATATTTTTATTAAAAAAATAATTAATTAATTTAAATGATAATTTAATTAAAAAACTTGAAGATTTTCATTTAAATTAATTTTGTAATTATCAAGATTTTCATAAGGAAATGCATTTAATTGATATTTTAATTTATTTTGTTCCAAGTATTCTAGCAGAATGTTTTCCTAACTTATAAAATATTTCAAATAATTAATAGACAACAAAAAAGATAAAAACTCTTAGAATTATATGAAAAGATTTGGAATGTTAAACAAAAAATTTGTGAATTTAATAGTCAGATAGCTAGATTAAAAGTTTATATTATAGCTTATCATTATATTTTACATGAAAATAATACATGTGATTGCAAATATTTTGATCTTAATATAAATTTAGTAAATTTAATGTTAAAATTTTTTAAAGCTTTAACGGATGAGTATTACTTCCTAATGAATTTACCCTTTCAGTTGAAATCCGGTTGATAATGGAATTGAATTCTTCTTCAGAGGACGCTGTTGTAGAAAACATTAAATACATGAGTAATAGAAATAAATGTTTAATTAGAAAAAAAATAAAATATCAATACCTATATGTTAAATATACATATATATATGCTATAACTATGTCATAAATTAATCCCATAATAGAGGTTGACCCGACCCTACATTTTTGGTATTAGAGCCTGTTGGGGGAAGTATGAGCATACTTTGGTTGAATTTTGAGCCTCAGTTTCTTTGGGAATTCACTCAGAGTGAAGTTATAATAGCCTTAATACATCTATATTGACAACAAGAAATTATTTTAGATATATTAAAAGATACATTATTTGAAATATATGAAACCAAAGTTGAATTAGATAATCTAAGTCTTTCTTAGATAAATATTCCAATTAAGATATCCAAATGAGTATATTAAATTAAGATAAATTTAAAGAGAATTTTAAGATTATGCTTAAAGTGATAAAATGTTGGTCAGCCTTGAAGGCTTATCATTAGTCAAAACTTGGAAGTCGACAGGGCAAGTTGGTGGTCCCGATAAGCTGAGTGGTCTTATGTTTCGCATAGGTTTCATTCTTAACTTCTTTTTAAATTTAGATTGATTAAATATATTTAGATGAGTAGATTAAGTAGAATATTTTCTATTAAATATTCTGGATCTATTTCAAATAGCAAAAATAATATTAGAGATATGGATGAAATAAATTATGTAGAAGTAAATATAAAAAAAGTAAAAAATGATTTGTTTGATTGGATTATACCTAAACAACATATTCGAACAATATATTCAATAGGAACTTTTGAAATTTTTCATGATTATTCTATTAAACAAATAGAGCAGACAATAGCCATTAATCAGGAACATGAAACAATTCAGTTATTATCAGAAAAAGCCATAAATGAACATAAAAGAAAAAAATATAAATTTTTACATATAGGACCAGTTCATATCGTAATAAAGCCTTTATGTAGATTAGGATTAGACACTCCTATTTTAATGTGTTTAAGAGATGCTAGATATGTTAATTTTTCTAATTCTTTATTAGCAATGGTACAAATTAACATAGACAATGGACCAATTTATTTTAATTATTTTCCAGGATATTTAATAAGTTTGTTTGATTCTAATAAATTAGATACTTTAACTTTAACAGTTAAAATAAAGAATTTAAATTTTAGAGCAATAGCAGTAATATATAGAATATATTATAAAGTAATATCTACAACTGTAAATCCTAAAATAAAGAAACCCTTTAAAAGAAATGAAACTTTATTATTCGAAGCTAAGAAAATGCATTCTAATATTCAAATACCAAAACAACTTAGATGGGATGAAATAACTAGCATAGGAAATTGGGAATTAAAAAAAATGTGAGCCCAGCCAATTAATATTAATAATCAATTTTCTCGAATTTTAGAATATAGTAATGGATCTGTTCATATAAAATTTTCACCTGATAATAGTCAATCTAGTAGAATTTCAACTTATTATAATAATAGACCTTTACCAAGTATACCTAGATCAGTGTCTGCAAAAAAATTAGAATTAAGAGTAGATTTTAGTACAAGTATTCCAAGACCATTATATACTGAAGAAAAAGAAAGTGAATTTTATATTAGCCTAACTAGATCACAAAAGGAAGCCTTTTCTCAAATCATTCAATAAATTAATGATGACTAGTTTTCAGATAAAAAAGAAATTTTAAGAAATGATTTAAAAGTAGATTATAATAAGAAAAAAGTAGAATGGTATTTTAGTAATTTTGGAAGTCTGTGGTACAAAGAAAGGGAAGATAAATAAGTAAATATTTCTTTATGTTTATGATTTTAAAATTATTATTTTTATAATAACATAGACTATCCATTTCAAAAAGAAATTAATGTTTTTTTCAAAAGTAAGAAAGTAATGGGTAACTTTAGATGGAGAATCAATAGTAGCTATACATCCACCTTTAGAAAGTCTTAAATTAAAAAATAATAATAAAACCTATTATGCTGAACCATTTAAAGAAATAGGATTCGATAGTAAAGAGGTAGGAAAAGATATACAACATGTAATATTGCAAAATAATTTTTCAAATCAAATACTAGATACTATAGCTAATCAATTAAATAGAGTAGAAAAAATAGTTCAAACACCTAAAACATCATCAAAAATAGGTGAAATGTCTAAACCATTATTAGAAACATTACCCACTAGAATAGGTATTTAAACCATTTGAAATTTAATCAAGAACTATAATTAAGTTAACTGAAAAAGATTATACATTAAAAAAGATAGAAGAAAAATTAGCTCAATTAATTGTTAAAGATAAACAAATCATAACGATAGATGAGAAAGTAATATATGAAGTGACTAATTTGGAAATAAAAAATTTAGAAGAACAATTTACAGAAGATAATCAAGAATTTTTAGTTAAAAATTATATTTTAATACCTATACACCTAGGCCAAAAAATCAAAATTATTATCCTAGACCTACACCTTCTGATACTCATATGAAGAAAAAACTTATCAATCAGGATACGATGACACTTCTATATATGAATGAAAATAGATGGTTTATTAGAATATCAAATATTAAATTTGTTACAAGAAATAACAATGGTTGCTAGTGCATATAAGTCTAAAGGAAATAATGAAAAGCTATAGCTTAAATGCTATTAGCAGATTTTACTGGATAGTTAAAAGGTTGGTATGATCATTATATAGATGATAGAGATAAAGAACATATATTATTAGCACGTAAGAGAATTGTCAAAATGGAAAATAATATTCAAATAAAATCTGAACAAGATGATATAACAAATACGTTAATATTTGCTATAACTAAAAACTTTACAGAAGATCTTCGTTTTTATTAGGAAAAAAGTTCAGAAATTCTTTCAAATTTTAACTTGTCTAAAATTACAAAATTTTAGGTGGTATAAAGATTTATTTTTGACTAAAGTAATGATTAGAATAGATTGTAATAATATTTTTTGTAAAGAAAGATTTATAGCAGGATTACCACAATTATTTACAGAAAGGGTTAGAAATAGGTTAAAAAATAAAAATAATGGTACTATATCTTATAATAATCTAACTTTATAGACAAATAATAAATATTGTTAACATAGAAGGATTAACACTTTGTACCGACTTAAAATCAAAAGCAAAATTAAAAAGCGATAGTACAGTTAGAAGAAAAAAATTAGGACCATTTTATGAACAATATGGTTATAAAGAATTAGAGCTCCATCAACTACAAAGAGAAAACTAAAACCAAAAAGAAATATATTACTAGAAAAAAGAACTTATAAACCTAAGCAATATAAACAACAATATAGTCAAGAAAAGCCTAAATACAAAAAAGCTAAACTTAAGACTAGTAAGAAAAATATAGTAATTTGCTATAAGCGTGGAAGACAAGGACATTATTCAAGAGACTGTAGAATGAAAAAATGAATTAATAATCTAGATGTTTCAAAAGAATTAAAAAATGAAATGTCTAAAATTATGGTTAATGAAACTCTTACTAGTAGTGAAGTAGAAGTCTCAGATTATTCAGAAAATGATTCAAATAAAATAAAAGAAGAATCTAAAATAAATAGTATAGATGGTAATTCAAAATTAGAATCTTATAGTTGTATAGGACCTTAATAGTGTAACACCATACACATGTTAAGTAATGAAAAAGAATTTTTTATTAGATATTATAGATAAAATAGATGACCTAGAAGTAAAAAGAAATTATTTACTTAGGTTAAGGGAAGTAATAACAAAAAAAAAAAGAAAGATTTTACACCATACAATTTATCAGAGATATATAAAAAATTTGAAGTAAAAAGAGAATCAACAATGCAAGATCTACAAGAAGAAATTAGAATATTAAAACAAGAATTAAATATTTTAAAAGGAAAGATTCAGAATCTAGAAGAAGACAATTTAAAAGTTAGTCTTAGTAATTTAGTACAAGATGATAAAAAATTAAAAGGAATAACCTCATATAGTATAGTCATTAGAGAAACACAAGATGAATATATTAATAGTATATCTCAAGTAAATTACCAAAAATGGTATGTAAAATTAGACATACTTATTAACGATGATTTTCATTTAACTACTTTAACTTTTTAGATAGTGGAGTAGATCAAAATTGTATTCAAGAAGGTTTAATTCAAACTAAGTACTATGAAAAAAGCTCTGAAAGATTAGGAACAGTTAGTGGATCAAAATTAACAGTTAATTATAAATTATCTAAAGTAAAAATTTGTAACAAAGGATATTGTCTTAAAACTCATTTAGTTTAAGTAAAAAAATTAAATTCAGGAGTTATTCTAGGAACACCTTTTATTACTATGTTATTTCCTTTTTAAGTATGTGATAGAGGAATTCAGACAAAAATTTTAAATAAAGAGATTCTTTTCGAGGTTGCATTTCCCATAGTCTTTAAAGAAATGAGTCATGTAAGAACAAATATACAAGAAATCAATTTAGTAAAAAATAAATAAAAACAAATTAAATTTATCATAAAAGAAATAGAGGGAAAAAGAATAAAAGAACAATTAGATAGTCCAGAGATAAAAAAATCAAAGAATTTGAAAATACTTTTCCAGAAGAAATTTGTGCACCGATTTCTAATACTTTTTAGAGTAGAAAGCAGCATGTAGTGAAACTACCTTACATAAAAGATTTCAATAAAAGAGAATTCCAACAAAATCATAAGCCATCAAAATGACACTAGATTTATAAAAATTTTGTAGGAAAGAAATACAAGATTTGAAAGAAAAAATGTTAATTAGAGATTCAAAATCTCCTTGATCATGTTCATCCTTTTATATTATGAATGCAGCAGAAATAGAAAGAGAAACTCCTAGATTTGTAATAAATTATAAGCCTTAAAATGCAGTTTTACAATGGATAAGATATCCTACACCATATAAAAGAGATTTATTAAAAAAGTTATATGATGCAAATATTTTTTCTAAATTTTATATGAAATTAGGATTTTGGCAAATACAAGTAGATGAAAAAGATAAGTAAAAGACAGGATTTAATATTCCATTTGGACATTATGAATGGAATGTTAAGCCATTTGGATTAAAAAATACTCTTTAAGAATTTTAAAATATTATGAATGATATATTAAGACAAATACATGAATTTTCAATCGTATACATAGATGATGTATTAAATTTTTTCAATTCAATAAGTCAACATATCAAACATTTAAAAATATTTTTCCACTTAATTCATCAGACTCGATTAGTAGTCTCCACACCAAAGATTTGACTTTTTCAAACTAAAGTTAGATTTTTAGGACATGATATAGATCAAGGCACTATAAGACTAATAAATAGAAGTTTAGATTTTACTAATAAATTTTCAAATGAAATAAAGGATAAGAAATAGTTACAAAGGTTCTTAGGATGTTTAAATTATGTTCATAACTTTTTCAAAGATTTAGGTAAACTATGTAAACCTTTATATAATAGATTAAAAAGGAAACATAAACCTTGGACAGAAAAGCATACTAAGATAGTAAAAGAAATTAAAGAAAAAAATTAGAAGTCTACCATGTTTAAATATTCCACACCCAAATGTTTTTCTAATAATAGAAACAGAAGCTAGTGACTTACGCTATTAAGGAGTTTTAAAATAAAAATGAAAAGAAGACAATAAGGAAGAACTTGTAAGATTTTACTTTGGAAACTAGAATCAAACTCAAAAGAATTATTCTACAATTAAAAAAGAAATTTTGAGCATTGTTTTATGCAGTTAAAAGTTTGAAGATGATTTATACATGAAAATTTTTTTATTAGGAATTGAATGTTTATCAGCAAAATGTGTTTTAGAAAAGGATGTTAAAAAAATTAATTTCTAAACAAATATTTGCAAAATGGCAAGCTTTACTAAGGAATTTTGATTTTGGTATCGAGTTCATTGAAGGAAAAAATAACAATTTGCCAGATTTTCTTTCTCGTGAATTCTTACAGTGTAATTGAATTCTAATAAGAAAGTTTTGACAAAAGATACATTATCATTATGAAATTATCAATAGAATCCTTTGCTCACACCTCGTCCTGTTAGGACTGTTACTCTTAGATTTGAGCCTTTTTCCATCATCTCCTTCACTTTTAAGATCGCAAATTTTCTAACCTTTTACACCTCTTAGACCATATTCAATTGCACTTGCTTCAACTTCATCTCACTCTCCTCTTACTATTTATTCTCTTTCTCCTTCAACCATAAAAATTTCTTCTTATTTTTCAAATGAGAAAAAACTAGTTATTAAAGTTTTAGAGCTAGAAGAACTTAATTTAGCATAAACTTAAATTTTTACAGATTAATTGATTATATTTTTCCTAATAGTTGGCATTTTTATAAGCAAGATTCGAATAAATCAAGAGAATATTATGAGGCCATATTAGTAGATTATGGATTTGTAGCAATAAACATCATTATGATTTGAGAGATAAAGATAGGATTACCTATAGCAAGGTTAAAATTATCAATGTTATCACTCAATCAAAATAGGGTCACAGACCATATTAATTAAAGACTTTATCAGGATACCCTCCGAAGTCAGCATATAACTAATTTGATTATCAAGAAGCTTGGTTTAAAGCATTTTATTTGAGAATTTTTTAACATTCTTGGTTCTTTTATTTTTCACATAAATTTGGTTGCATTCTTTCTAATTGGTTCATCAGATGGTTTAGTTTTATGGGTTTGATAATTGAAGCAGTTATATTTCTAATGAAAGAAGTTTTCATAAAGATCAGAACTTATTATCAATTGAATTCTTCTGATAATCTTCTTAAATATTGTGCAATTTTTAAAGTTCTTTGGATAATGTCTTAGACTTATTATAGTTTGAAGAAGATTAATCAACTTCTTGTCATTTACAAAGAATTTAGAATTAAGTGTTAGGATAGTTTTGAAGTTAAAAAGGCCAATGTTCAAGCAGTTGTTAGTTATTTTACTCCTACAGTGTCATCATCAACTTCTCTAACAGGTTTTATTTCAAATAAAAATCAGATCATCAATTTATTATCAACAACATCCTTTGAATAAGAATTCAATTCCATTATCAACTGGATTTCATTTGAAAGAGCAAATGCGACAGGAAGTAATACTCCTCCTACCCATCGAGTATTTAAAGATTTTTAAGATCTCTAGGCTAATATTAAATTATAAAATAAATTATATGATGTAAATGTAAGTATAAATATAAATGTAAAATGAAAATGTAAAAAAAAAAGTGAAAAAGACAAAAAAAAAGTCAAAAGTCAAAAAGTCTTCAAGTTAAAAGCATTTATCAAGCCAAATTCATCTCTTGACAACTATAATTACTTGAAAAGACAAAGTTATTATTACAAGTTTTATTTTTTCAAAAGATCATCATTTTGTAAAATCATTTTTCAATAGATCAATAGTGTAGGGCATCATAAAAGCTATCTAAAGTATCAATAGTTATCTAATAGGTGTTACTATTAAAGTCTCAATTTTTAAAAGTAGATAAGAAGTCATTATTTCAGTTTTGTTGAAAGTTAAACCCGTAATTATTAAGCTTTATCTTCATCAGGCAACCTTATATTCAAATATTTATATATAAGAAGATGAACTCATTGGATGTAAGGCAAAGTTTTTTTTGAAGAGTCTTTTACAACCTTCAAGAGCCAAAATACTTCAAGTTCAAAATTAAAGAAAAAAAATCCCTTATAAGATCAACCTCCTTTTATAATAAAACCTTAAATTTATAACTTATATTTTTTAAAAGCTTGTACGTGTAATCCTTGTACTACTCCCTCTCTAGCCTTAACCGAAACTCCTACTTCTATATCATCATCAGATTATAATTCATTAGGTATTTTCTTTTAAATATGTCTTGCTGTATAAATAAATTTTTAGATGGATTATGTTCTATTGCTTTTGATAATGATAAAGATATGTTTTTATTAAAGAAATATTTAATTAGTTTAAAATATCATTTAACTAAAGAACTTGAAGATTTTCATTTAAATAAATTTTGTAATTGTCAAGATTTTCATAAGAAAATAAATTTAATTGATACTTTAATTAATTTATTCCAAATATTCTAGCAGACCATTTTCCAAATTTATAAATATTTTAAATAATGAATAGAGAACAAAAAAGACAAAAACTTTTAGATGGATATGAACAAATTGGGAATGCTAGACAAAATATTTGTGAATTTAATAATCAGATAGCTAGATTAAAAGTTTATCTTATAGTTTATCATCATATTTTACATGAAAATAATATATGTGACTGTAGAAATTTTCATTATAATATGAATTTAATAAATTTAATGTTAAAATTTTTTAAAGCTTTAGTAGAACTTTAAAAATGAATATTTAATTGATAGATTTAAAAGAATACTTAGTAAAACACCTTCAGGTTATTAATATGGAAAATATTAAAAGAAAATTTAAAAATATAGATAGATTAATAAATGAATTAAAAGAAAAAATAAAAATTCTTGAACCCAGATTAGTAGAATTAGAAAAAAATATAATAAAAATAGCAAATTTAAATTTACCTCAATTCTAAGACTATTATACTATTGTAGAAAAAAATTAAATACATGATTAATAGAAATAAACATTTAATTAAAAAATAAAAAAAAGAAACTCAATACCTATATGTTAAATATACATATATATGTTATAACTCTATCATAAATTAATCCTATAATAGATGTTGATCCGATTCAAAAAAGATAAAAAGTCAAAAGTCAAAAAGTCATTAAGTTAAAAGCATTTATCAAGCCAAATTCATCTCCCTACAACTACAATTAATTCAAAAGACAAAGTTATTATTACAATTTTCATTTTTTCAAAAGATCATCATTTCGTAAAATCATTTTTTAATAGATCAATAGTGAAAGGCATCACAAAAGCTATTTACAATATCAATAGATATCTTATAGGTGCTACTATTCAAGTTTTAATTTTTAAAAGGAGATAAGAAGTCATTATATTAGTTTTGTCAAAAGTTAATCCCATAATAAAGGTTGACCCGATCCTGCACTTTTGAAAAACTTTAGAAGAGATCCTTATTTATATCAAGAAAAAAATTCAGAAATTTTTCAAAATTTAACTTGTCCAAAATTACAAGATTTTAGGTGGTATAAATATTTATTTTTGAGTAAAATAATGACTAGAATAGATTGTAATAATATTTGTTGGAAATAAATATTTATAGCAAGATTACCAAAATTATTTGCAAAAAGGATTAGAAATAGGTTAAAAACTAAAAATAATGGTACTATATCTTAAAATAATCTAACTTACTGACAAATAATAAATATTGTTAAAATAGAAGGATTAGCAATTTGTACTGACTTAAAATTAAAAGAAAAATGAAAAGAGATGGTATAGTTGGAAGAAAAGAATTAGGATCATTTTGTGAATAATATGGTTATCAAAATATTATGGCTCCATTGGCTATAAAGAGAAAAGTAAAATAAAAAAGAAAATATATTACAAGAAAAAGAAGTTATAGACCTAAGCAATATAAACAGGAATATAGTCAAGAAAAGCCAACTAGAAAAAAGTCAAAATGTAAAAAGCTAAACCTAAGACTAGTAAGAAGGACAGAGCAATTTGCTATAAGTGTGGAAGACAAGGATATTATTCAAGAGACTATAGAATGAAGAAATGTATTAATAATCTAGATGCTTTAGAAGAATTAAGAAATGAAATAACTAAAATAATGGCTAATGAAACTACTAGTAGTAGTGAAGAAAAAGTCTCAAATTCTTTAGAAAATTATTTAAATAAAATAGAAGAAGAAACTAAAATTAATAGTACAGATGGTAATTCGAAATCAGACTCTTGTAGTTGTATAGGACCTTGTCGGTGTAACACCATAAATATATTAAGTAATGAAAAAAAATTTTAGATATTATAGATAAAATAGATGACCTAGAAGTAAAAAGAAATTATTTACTTAGGTTAAGGGAAGTAATAAGTACAAAAGAAAAGAAAGATTCTACACCATATAATTTATTGGAGATATATAAAAAATTTAAAGTAAAAAGAAATCAACTATGCAAGATCATCAAGAAGAAATTATAATATTAAAATAAGAAATAAATATTTTAAAAGGAAAGATTCAGAATTTAGAAATAGACAATTTAAAAGTTAGTGTTAGTAATTTAGTACAAAATGATAACAAATTAAAAGGAATGGCCTCATCTAGTATAGTCATTAGAGAAACACAAGATGAATGTATTAATAGTATATCTCAAGTAAATTAACAAAAATGGTTGGTTAAATTAGACATAGTTATTAATAATGATTTTCATTTAACTACTTTAACTTTAATAGATAGCGAAGCAGATCAAATGAATTTTACATACCATTTTATCTTATACTTTAGCTTTAAAATAAAATATAAAGTTTATCTTATAGTTTATCATCATATTTTACATAAAAATAATGTGTGATTGTAGAGATTTTCATTATAATATGAAGTTAATGAATTTAATGTTGGAATTTTTTAAAGTTAGAAGAACTTAAAAAATGAATATTTAATTGATAGATTTAAAAGAATACTTAGTAAAATATAAAAAGAAAATTTAAAGATATAGATAGATTAATAACTTTTTGTGGTAGAAAAAGAAGGACAATAAATAGTAGGATGAAGGGGAGAAGATGGTGAAGCAAGTATTGTTGAATATGGTCTAGGAGGTGTAGATGGTGAGAAGGTTTGTGATCTTAGGAGTGGAAAAGATGGTTGAAAAAAGGGTTTAAATCTAGGAGTAACAGTCCCAACAGTAAGAGGTGCAAGAAAAGGATTACGTTGATAATTTCCTAATGATAATGAATTTCTCGTTGATAAAGTAGCTTTTGTCAAAAATTTCTTATTAAAATTCATTTGCCCTGTAAGAATTCACAAGAAAGAAAATCAGGCAAACTGTTATTTATTCCTTTAATGAACTCAATATTAAAATTAAAATTGCTTAGTAAAGCTTGCCATCTTGGAAATATTTGTTTAGAAATTAAATTTTAACACCCTTTTCTAAAATATATTTTGCTAATAAACAGTCAATTCGTAATAAAAACTTTTTCATACATAAATAATCTTCAAACTTTTTAATGCATAAAATAATGCCCAAAATTTTTTTTAATTGTAGGATAATTCTTTAGATTTTGATTCCAGCTTTCTGAGTAAAATCTTACAAGCTTTTCCTTATGGTCTTCTTTTCATTTTTGTTTTAAAATTCCTCCAAAGCCTAAGTGACTAGTATATGTTTTTATTATTTGAAAAGCATTTGGGTGTTGAATATTTAAACATGGTAGATTTCTAATTTTTTCTTTAATTTCTTTTACTATCTTAGTATTTTTTTTGTCCAAGTTTCAAGTTTCCTTTTTCAATTGCTGTTCCATTAATAACATAGAAGGTTGAACATGATCGGGGAGATTTCAAATCTCTAATTAACCCATTTTCTTTTAGACGTTTATTTCTTTCCTACAAATTTTTGCTAAATCGGGTGTCATTTTGTTGGAATTCTATTTTCATCGAAATCTTTTATGTAAGGTAGTTTCACTACATGCTACTTTCTACTATAAAAAGCATTAGGAACTAGTGCACAAATTTCTTTTAAAAAAGTATTTTCAAATTTTTTGATTTTTTCTTTTATCTTGGGACTATCTAATTGTTCTTTTATTCTTTTCTCCTCTATTTCTTTAATGAGAAATTTAATTTTTTTTGTTTATTTTTTAACAAATTGATTTCTTGTATATTTTTTCTTGCATGACTCATTTGTCTAGATTCTATGGGAATTGTAAACTCGAAAATAATCTCTTTATTTAAAACTTTTGTCGTAATTCCACTATCACATACTTGAAAAATGATATAACATAGTAATAAAAGGTGTTCCTAGAATAACTCCTGAATTTAAGTTTTTAGTAAAACTAGATGAGTTTTAAAATAATATCCTTTGTTAAAACATTTTACTTTATATAATTTATAATTAATTATTAATTTTTATCTACTAGCTATTCCTAATATTTCAAAGGTTTTTTCATAGTACTTAGTTGGAATTAATCCATCTTGAATACAATTTTGATCTGCTCCACTATCTATTAAAGCTAAAGTAGTTAAATGAAAATCATCATTAACAACTAAATCTAATTTTACATACCATTTTTTGTAATTTACTTGAGATATACTATTAATATATTCATCTTTTATTTCCCTAATGACTATACCAGATAAGGATATTCCTTTTAAATTTTTATCATCTTGTTCTAAATTACTGAGACTAACTTTTAAACTCTCTTCTTCTAGATATTGAATCTTTCCTTTTAAAATATTTATTTCTTGTTTTAATATTCTAATTTCTTCTTGAAGATCTTGCATAGTTGATTCTCTTTTTACTTTAAATTTTTTATATATCTCTAATAAATTATATGGTGTAAAATATTGCTTTTCTTTCGTACTTATTACTTCCCTTAACCTAAGTAAATAATTTCTTTTTACTTCTAGGCCATCTATTTTATCTATAATATCTAATGCAAATTCTTTTCCATTACTTAACATATTAATGGTGTTACACTGACAAGGTCCTATACAACTACAAGATTCTGATTTCGAATCACCAGATGTACTATAGATTTTAGATTTTTCTTTTATTTTATTTAAATCATTTTTTGAATAATCCGAGACTTCTCTTCACTATTACTAGTAGTTTCATTAACCATAATTTTATTTATTTCATTTCTTAATTCTTTTGAAATATCTAGATTATTAATACATTTTTTCATTCTACAGTCTCTTGAATAATGTCCTTGCCTTTCATACTTATAGTAAATTACTACATCTTTCTTACTAGTCTTAAGTTTAGCTTTTTATAATTTTGCTTTTTTCTAATTGGCTTTTTTTTTACTATATTGTTGTTTATATTGCTTACTTTTATAACTTCTTTTTTCTAGTAAGAATTTTTTTTTTGGTTTTACTTTTCTCATTGTAGCCGATGGAGCTCTAATTTGTTGATAACCATATTGTTCACAAAATGATCCTAATTCTTTTCTTTCAACTATACTATCTCTTTTCAATTTTGTTTTTAATTTTAAATCAGTACAAATTGCAAATTCTTCTATATTACCAATATTTATTATTTGTCCATAAGTTAGATTATTATAATATATAGTACCATTTTTTCTCATTTTTAACCTATTTCTAACCCTTTATGTGAATAATTTTGGTAATCCTGTTATAAATCTTTCTTTCCAAAAATATTATTACAATTTGTTCTAATTATTACTTTAGCAAAAAAATAAATCTTTATACCACCTGAAATCTTGTAATTTTTGACAAGTTAAATTTTAAAGAATTTTTAAACCTCTTTTCTGATATAAATGAGGATCTCCTATAAAGTTTTTAGTTATAACAAATATTAAAGTATTTATTATATTATCCTGTTCAGTTTCTATTTGAATATTATTTTCCATTTTGACAATTATCTTATATGTTGATAATATATATGCTTTATCTCTATCATTTACATAATGATCCCACCAACATTATAACTATCAAATAAAGCCTGCTCATAGAATTTGAGCTGTAGCTACTTCATTTTTTCCTTTTGACTTATATGCAATAGCAGCCGTTGTTATTTCTTGTAACAAATTTAATATTTGATATTCTAACAGTAATAATGGTACATATTATAGGTTTGAATTTCGAGGATAAAATTCTTAAGGGGGAGAGAATTGTAAGGCCCCAATTATGACCCTAGTAGGATTTTCGAGTGATTAAATTGTAATTTTGATTAAAATGTGCTTATTAGCTACTTGATGATTTAAGGTATTATAAGTTAAAGACTAGAGGGTAAATTAGTCATTTGATATTAACACATGTGTGTAACTAAATTAAAGCTGTACTTCAGAGACACAATTATAATAAAAGAAAGATGTTTGGGGGTATAAAAGAGAAATGAAAATAGATGGAGTTAAATGGGAATTAACAATATGAAGTCATCATCCACTTTCATTCTTAGAAACCATGTGGAGAAGGTAAGGGGGAAAGTAATTTACTTTAAAAGGCATCGGTCACTAAGAGTAAAGGGAAAAATATTGGTAGAACACATTTCTTTTCTCCCTATGAAAACCAACACCTTTATCTTTTAAGAACATTTCTCATATTTCTATTGCCATTCTTGTACGGAGAATTAATGGAAGGGTCTTCTTGAGGAGGAAAACTAGCAAGTGAAGGATGAAGAAGAAGAAGTAGAAAGGAAGAGGATTGAAGAAAGATTTGGATTACATATTAGGTATAGGAATTTAAGAATCAATTTTGTGATACATGTATGAGATTTTAATGGATTTTGAAGAAATCGTGGTTAATATAGGAAAATAAAGAATGAATTTGATAAGTGGCTGCATATAGATTTACTTGATTCTTTAAGCAAGGTGTGAGAAATGTTATGTATGTAAGTTTAATTGTTAAATATAGTTTGTTTATATTTTTGTCTAGTAGTTGGGTTTTGAATCAATCTAAAGAGCTAAAGAATAGGGAAGATTGAGAGTTTTTGCAAAAATCTTTTCTCAAATCTAAAGTAGGATTATTTTGCTTTAGTATATAAAGAACTTGAGAGTTAGGTTAGATAAATATGTTTTATAATTAAATTCTTTGTTATTTTCAATAAGAGTAATAGTTATAAAGAGGTACAGGTATAAACTATTTTTGGAAAGAAGAATTGTTGACTTAAGAATTTAAGTGCTGGGTTTGAGTGAAGATTTACAGAAAATGGTTTGTCCAGGGCGAAGTGAAGCACTCAACTGAGTGTAAGATCACTTTATCGAGTGGCTTTGTGCACTCTTTTGAGCCTCGCACACCACTCTACTAAGTGGAACCCCACTATTCCCTCTTTGTTCAATTTTGTATCGTATGTTTTTCTTCATTTGAGCTCTCTCTCCATCAATCACCTAAGCTGCCTACATTACTCATCGAAGATAATATGCCACTCACCTAAGGTATTATGACACTCTCCTAAGCTTTAACTAATGGTTTGATAAACTTCTATCTTCCTTGTTCCAATAAGACATATAATTACTAAAGAAAAGTTAAATTAACCTTACAGCAGCCTTTAAGGTTAAATAAACATAGCTCATAAATATTTAATGTAGTTAAATTATTTTGATGCATATTTACCTGAGTTACCTTGGTCATTTTTTTGAGTGCATTACTCTACTCACTTAAGCTTCTCTAACTCTCAATTGAGATGTTAAGACTTTCACTTGGGCTATACTACTTTCATGGATTATAGACACCTATGTTGACACCTTGAGTCTTTCTAATGTAGTAAAAACTCATTCTTGTTATTATATTGATGCAGGGTATTGGAACAACTTACTATTTATAAGTCTATAATGTAAGGTAGATTATTTAAGTATAACTTTCTATATATTAATTAAAATATAGTTAATTACCTAGTTGAAATTCAAATGTTAAGCAAGTGATTATTTAAATCTGGAATATAATGGCAATAGAGAATATTTGGATAATAGGGACTAAAATCGTATTGATCAACTATAAGGAGTCTTTAGCGGGTTAATTTAATCATGGTTTCATTTGCTAGCCATCATTAAAATAAGTTAGTATATTATTAAAGAATTTTAGATTAATGCTTTAAATAATGGAATTTTAAGTTGCCATCTTGCAAGTTTCATGAAAGAAGTATTTAACTTAATGTGTGTAGTTTGCTAAGAATTCAACTGGTATGTTTGTTTGTGAGAATGTAGTTGGTTATCATTATGATCTGATAGACTATAAAAGAGAAACAAAAAGGTTTGATGATTAGTTTAGCAAAGAAGAGTTAGCTTATATGTAATATAAAGGCACAAGGTATAGAAATGTCCTATTGTAAAAAATTAAATACGAATTTATGAGAACATATTTAAATATTAAATACTTGAATAATTTTAATGTGTATTACTTGTTTGTAATATCTTAGTTCATAGAATTTGAATAGGGGTAAGTCTAAACTTATGCATTCACTTACATTAAAGAATGTACATAGGTATGTTTGTATTTTTATGGCCATGATGTATTGGTAAGTAGTTACAGAGTTACAATATTACATGAGATTTATGTATATTGAAGAGTATAGATATGAGTTATAAAATTCTGATGTTCATATATGCTAATGACATTTAGATATAATTCTTATTAAAGTATTATACAAGTATGATAATAAAATATATATAAGCATGATAACTGGTATTACTAATATAATTTCACAATAAGTTATTTATCCATATATTGATGAGGAATAAGAATGCTCTTGTTTAAACATGCTGATACTATCATGCTCATTAAATATTTATACATGGATGGTATAATTACATATGATTACATTCCTATGTATAAATAAGTGTGTGTGTGTGTGTGTGTGTGCCTTTAAATTGATTATAGTTATAGATTGCTCATGATTGATTATGCAAGTATAAGCTATCAAGTTAAGAGAATATTGATTTATATGCAAGAGTTACATGATACTTTGCTTATAGCTATACAATAGCATCTATATGATTGAATAATAAAGAAAAGTATGAAAAAAGGTCTCTCGTATGCATCCGTGTCTAAGTTATGGATAGATAGGTATGCCTATAAGGGCAATTTGCTGCTACTATTGTAGCACCCTTATCCTATAATCTGTACATATCACTTTATTTAGTATTAATTAAGCATGTTTATCATAACATTACATCTGTTATTCTACTAAACAGATATCCAAAAGTTAACTATTAGAAGATTTACTTACAGGTGCATCTCATTATCATCAAATATTACATATACAAAACATCTATAGTAATTAAAAAATTTCCAACATAATTAAAGTTTCCATAACTACAAAATATGAGGACAAAAAGAAGACTCTATTATCAATCTTCTAAGACTTGTGTTGGCCAACTTGCTGCAAATATTAGTCCTGGGAGAAAGTCCTATCCTCGCAACCTACACGGATGAAGAACCTGTGCTAAGCTATAAAGCTTAGTGGGGAACACAAATATGACAAATGACCACTCACAGTGGTCGTCGCCAACAAGCATACATCATGTACTACTAACATACCTTCTGCTTAAATGTAAAAGATACTAGTTCAATAAAAGAAATGAACAAGAGTCCTCATACCACACACCTTGAAATATTCTAGGAATAAAAATATTCAAATTTAAGCATATGTTCAACAAGAATATGTATGTATCTTCATGAGAATGATAGAGCATTAGTACTAAGCAAGTTCTTCATTTATTGATCCAAAACGTAATTATTTCATTTATTGTATGAATGCATACATTGAATTACTAACTTACTTCTATCTCAAATACCAATATCATATTGAGTTTATCACTTATAGATTTGTAAATATTTTATATTTGCATACAAGACATTGTACATCATTTCCCAATAGAAAGCATGAACGAGTAGTGATAAGAAAAACACATAACCCAATGATATGCTTTTTCTAAAGCTTAAATACCGCAAGTATACGGTGTACCGGTTATAGTACTTCAGATATCGATCCCACAAGGAAATGTTGATTTTAATCATCCACTATTACTACTCAATTTTAATCTTGTTTACGATGTTCAAAAATGCAAGTTAATTCTAACTAATCTATTGCATAAAATTAATTTTATCCTAGTTAAGTATAATCAAAGAAGACAATAAATATTATGAAATTAAATAATCATGCATTTGATACCATCATTCTAATTATAAATTTTAATCTTATTAGTAAACCAAGTTGGAATAAATTTCTAAACCACTCTCTCGACATGAATTAGATTGCCTAAAACATACAATTAAAGTACTAATTCTCAACTCTCGTTAATGAACTAGTGGATTTCAATTACACATTTTAAGATTATCTACCAACCTATAGCAATTATCTCCACATGTGATCTCTCTAACTATGCTTCGATAATGAATTTCCTATTAACTTTCAATAAGATGTTGCTCTCGCTAACTCCCTTATTTATGACCATTTTGTTAATTTTCAGAAAAGGAATTGCACATTGAAGGTCGTCTTCCTTAACTTATAATGATACCAATAAACTTTTAATAGAAAATACTACACCCAAAGATCAATATTATAAATGGAAATAGAAATTTGTTCATATATAATCAAATGCAAACATAATATTCATATAAAGATTACAAGGAAGAAAAATAAAACATAAGAACAAGAAGAAGGGGATCTCTCAACCCTTTTCCCTTCACACAGAATTTCTTCTTCCTTGCTTCTTATCTCCTCTTCAAAACATAAAAATAAAAACTAAAGTACTAAAAAATTAATTGTTCTTAGGATCACAATAATCAAATTCTAAAAAAACTTCATCTTCAAAATTCTGTTCATTTGGCATATATATGCCTCTCAAAAATTATGTCCCTTCAAGACATCCTTTCACAAGAGTTGTCCTTGTTCATGGAAAATTGCATCACTTTAGAATTGTAACTGCTCATCCGCACATTGTCGCGCCCTCGCGACTCCTGTCGTGCTCGCGACAATACACGCCTCTGCTTGGCTGGCTCTGCTGGCTGTCGCGAGCCCTTCTGCTTTGTCGCCCTCGCGACATGGCACGCTTATGCTGGATTGGCCTGGCTCTCTGCCCTTCATGCTGTCGCGACCTCGCCCCCTTGTCACGCTCGCGACACTTCCTTTCTAGCTCACCTTAGGCTTTCTTTCTTTCACTTGACTCCTTTAATCTCTAAATCATCCCCTTCTCCTATAAAACAAATAAAACAACTACACATACACAAAACACATAAAAGCAACAAAATATAGATAAAATACCAAAATAATAAACACAATACTGGACAAAACCACACATTAACACACAATATTTATGAGTTTTTCAAGCTCCTATCACCCAATGTGTTAATTGAAAGGCTGTCACCAACATGAATACCTAAACATAATTCTTATATTCCATTGTAAAGAAAACACTTATATTGGCAATACATTTTCATAGCTTGCATATATGATGTATCATACAAATCATTTAGCTAGATATTAGTAATGCACTAGTTTATTCATATAACTCTGTACATATAATTTTTATATGCAATAATTATGCAAAAGTGTATATTGCAAACTCTTTTAATATCATAATTTCCATATGTGATGAAAAGGAATTTCATACATAATATATATATATATATATATATATATATATATATATATATATATATATATATATATATATATATATATATATATATATATATATATATATATATATATATATTATGAAGTCAATTTAGGAATTGTCATGCTTCATAAAACTTTAAATCAACTTTTCTTAATGTTGGTATAAAGCCTGTACTACTCTAAAGAGGTGGATAACGGGTTATATGGTGGTACCCGAAGGACTAGGTCACCCGAAGGCACCAAGGAGATAATAGGTCACCCAAAGGCACTAAGGAGATAATAGGTCACCCGAAGGCACCAAAGAGATAATAGGTCACCCGAAGGCACCAAAGAGATAATAGGTCACCTGAAGGCACCACTGATCCAAATGGGACCAGGTCTATTTAGTCACCCAAATAGGGTTGAAACTATCGCAGCTACAAGGTACCCTTATAGGCACGCCTATCTATCCACTTCTTAGACTCAACGCAGGCAGTAAAATCTCTTTACATTATCTTTTCTTTATTCATTCATATACATGTATACTCTTATATAACTATGTACAAGGTAATCATATACATGCTCACATATAACTTTCTGTAAACATGTGATCATATGCACAATTTGGTATTGCTATTATGTACTTTGCTCTTTTCTCATCATATACATATTGATGTTCATACATATATATTCATGTATATATACGAGCATGGTGTCATAGATATAAACGTATAAATTTTCTATAAACATGTTATCTTGAGCACAATTAAGTATTACTATTTTTTACTTGTAATCCTTCAAATCAAGTAGCTATTTTACATATGTAATATGATGATACATAACATCATGCTCTATTGAGTTCCTTTAATCAATGATGTGTATGATCATGTTCACAACAGGTTAACCTATATGCGTACATACATGTATGACTATATATATATATACACACACACAATCACACTCAGGTATCAAATCAAGCAACTGTAATTATATAATACTGTAATCATTTACCTTAACATATTATTCAGTAGACATAAGCATATAGGCATAATCAAATTTATTAAAATAAGTAATTATCCATATGCTAGTTCATGGTCTTGTTGCATTACTATATTTCCTAAACTTTTATACACTTATAGCTTTAGTTTATTTTATTATCATACCTTTTTGTCATATACATATATCATCTAACACCATAGTCATGTATAAATTTACAATACCACTATTATTACCTATAATTATACAACCACCAATGTCATCATTTTATGATCAAATTACTGTAAAATATCACATTATTATTATTACATGTAGTACATTTATACATCAAAGAATTAGGTTATAGTGAATAAGATAGACAGATTTTCAATTCTGTTTAACATTTTAATTTTTCCATGCTAAATTGCTGAATTAACCAAATTTGACTTTTAAATAATAATCTTTTATATCACTAGTTTCTCATGCTTTAAATACCAGTCAAATAGGTGTTGGATTTTAACGGTTAACATGCATCACATACATGAGCAGAATTTTAAATTTTTTAACCATTAGATCTAATCTTGCCATGAATACACAATATAACTATATGAGAATAAGAAAATCACCTTTGATTTTTGTTAAACAGTTGATTTTACTTCCACCGGGTTGTCGCAAACCACAGTGTCCAAAATCGAACATCTCCAATGAGTAATCCACACTAGAGAGAGATAAATTGAACCAACAAATTGGTGTTTAACTAGGGCTGGCCGAAATTCCAAGAAGCTAGCTTGGAGTTGGCGCAAAAAAGGAGAGAGAGATTAGTGAAAAAGACTTTCTTTTTGTTTTAATCACTTAACCCTAATTCCTCATTAGTTGGCCTTTTATAGTTAGGTTAAAATTCCAACTCCTTAATGAGATTGGGCTCTTTAAAATTGCTGGAGATATATTAATTGGGCCTCTGGAATTAATTATAATCATTTGGGCTTAATTAAATCCAATTTAAACCTTTTCATAAAAGACTATGCACAAAACCCACAAACTAGGCACTTCGTGCAACTAATTGGATTTAAATACCCAAATGGATTCCAAATCCAACCAAATTAAATATGTGAGTTCCATAACACTTATGTAACATATATAAATTAATTTGGTGCATGAAATAGGCCATTAAGTTCTTCTGTTCTAGACTTGGCATGTGGCCCTTACAGAAGGGCTTTCTCCAACTGTTTCATTCCTCTGGCCCTTAATAATTCTTCCAATGGACTTATTAATTAATATACCAGTCCTATAACACTTATAGTAGTCCTATAACACTTATAAGATAATAATAATTAATCATGAAATATATTATTTCAATTATGTCCAATTTACAGAATATTTCTCAAAAGTTTCGCGGACAATTTTATTTGATCATAATTAATCAAACTCTTTAATTAATTATTATCATATTCACTTCTCTACCTTCATAATAATATCAAATATTATTATCCTTGTCATTTTACCATTTTACCCTTTTCTCTATATGTGTGTGACCTATTGGGTTCCTGTCCATGTTGGTAGTATAATATGTAATTGTGAGCTCTATTCAAAACTCACATGATTTAAACTCCTTTAAATCATTTTATCAATCTCTATTGATATTTTGATACATCATTATACAAGTCATGATTGGCCTCTAGCTAGGCATCATGACTACCCAAATGTTAGGAAAGTCATGTGGTTTTGAGTGTACCCTTCCATAGAAATAGTTACCATGCAATTACTCCTTTCACCACTCTTATCTCAATTAGATTCTAAGTATGGATTTCTGTCAACTCACATAAATCTAATTATGTATGTTCTATTAATTTAATCATTGTTCCCAAAATGCCCTCCATGGATCTCTATCCATCTTGGCAGTTTACTCTGGCCAGAGATTCTCCGAACAAGGTAATTATAGAATCATGCAAGATAACTTCCCTTATTAAATCTGGGATGGTGAATCCTTTGTCAATCACTCAACTATCTTCAAGTAGGTCATGATATACCCAATCTCCTAAGTATGTTCACTCCCAGTTGGAAGTAATAAGTTATGGAGTCAAAGTATACCACTTGCTACTTAAGATAACTTTGGTGATCTCAAGTCTAAGGATACTTGCACAACCGCTATGAAGAGATTCCTCACTGACATAGATTTAATATCCATGTGAGGATTCTCTTTGCAGGTCTCCAATGAACTTGTTCTTCTAACAAGCATCCATATGTTAGCTTTGATTATCTTCTATAATCACAGTTATGAGAACCACTGCTTGAACCATTCAAGAAGCATAACAAGTGCTAGTCTGTCCGAATTAAGAATGTCCTATCTTGTTAATTCTATAACTAGGGATATTTAGATATTAACACATTTGCATGCAATAGACATCTCACATCATGAACACCTTCATGATTGCCTTTACACTGTGTTTATAATACCTAGGACTTCATTTATTAATTTAAGATTTACAAACTCATGTATTTAAACATAACATTAATAAATGAATGATGTTTTTTATTAAGAATATAAATTTTATACATATGAAAAACATCCCTACTACATGGGCTCTAGGGCATACTCTCTAACAATCTCCCACTTACACTAGAGCCAATAACTCATATGTCTCAGACCTATGCTATTTATATGGTGATAATGCTTAATCTGGGAAAGTGCTTTAGTGAGGGGATCCGCCACATTGTCATCTGTGGGAACCCTTTCTATTTTCACATCATTTCTAGCTACTATTTCCCTTATGAGATGGTAGCGTCTGAGAACATGCTTGGATTGCTGATGAGAGCATGGTTCCTTTGCTCTTCACAATGGCTCCATTGTTGTCACAATATAAAGGAATCGGATCAACAATGCTAGGCACCTCTCCTAGTTCAGTTATGAACTTTTTGATCCAGACTGCTTCTTTGGCTGCTTTTGAAGCAGCAATGTACTCAGCTTCCGTCGTGGAATCAACAATTGTTTCTTGTTTGGAACTTTTCCAACTAACTGCTCCTCCTCCCATTATGAACACATAACCAGACTGTAATTTACAATCATCTTTGTCAGATTGGAAGCTGGCATCTGTATACCCATTTACTTCCAAATTGCCCTCTCCATATACCAAGAATATATCCTTAGTCCTTCTCAAGTACTTAAGGATATTCTTGACAGCTGCCCAGTGTTCCTCTCCAAAATTGGATTGGAATTTGCTTGTGACACTCAAAACAAATGCTACATCTGGACGTGTACATAACATAGCATACATGATAGAACCAATTGCAGATGCATATGGTATTCTATTCATGCTCTCTCTATCCTCTAGTGTCTGCACCATGCACCATGCACATAGACTTAGAAAGGTGTTTCCCATGCACCATGGGTATAAACCGTTTCTTAGAGAGATCCATATTGAACCTCTTCAATACTTTATCTATATATATACTTTGAGAAAGACCTAGCAACCTATTGGATCTATCTCTATAGATCCTTATTTCTAGAATATAGGATGCTTCTCCAAGGTCTTTCATGGAGAATTGCTTGGATAACCATATTTTAACAGATTAGAGAAGAGAAATGTCATTTTCCATGATCAATATGTCATCTACATATAGAACTAGGAAGTCAATTGCACTCCCACTGACCCTTTAATACACACAAGGTTCATCTTCATTCTGTAAGAAACCAAACTCTTTGATTGTCTCATTGAATCGAATGTTCCAATTCCTAGAGGCTTGCTTCAATCCATAAATGGATCTTTGAAGCTTGCATACCTTTTCGCCATTTCCTGATGTGAACCCTTCTGGTTGTGTCATATACACATCCTCAGTAAGATTTCCATTAAGGAAAGCTGTCTTCACATCCATTTGCCAAATCTCATAATCATAATGAGGTGCAATGGCTAAAAGTATTCTTATAGACTTAAGCATCACTACAGGAGAAAAAGTTTCGTCATAGTCAATACCTTCTTTTTGACAATAACCTTTTGCTACTAAGCGAGCTTTATAGGTAACTATATTACCTTCCATGTCAGTTTTCTTTTTGAAGACCCATTTGCACCGTATGGGTTTTATCCCTTCAGGTGGTTGAGTTAAATTCCATACTTTGTTCTCATACATGGAGTCCATTTCAGACTGTATAGCCTTAAGCTATAAATCACGTTTTGAACTGTTCAAAACTTTTTGATAGCTTGTAGGCTCATTGTCCTCTACTACAGTTATGCCTCTATCCGAATCAATGTGAAATCCATATCTCACAGGGATAGAATGCATCCTAGTAGATCTTCTAGGATTTTATGTATAATCAGGTTCAACTGCAATCTCATCATTATGAAATTCAGTTTCGGGTTCAATCGGTTGATAATCTTCTATTTGTGGGTCTTGAACTTCACCAAGTTCAATTTTACTCCCACTGTCCTCTCGTATGAGAAATTCTTTTTCCAAGAAGACAGCATGCCTTGAAACAAACACCTTTTGTTCTAAAGGATGATAGAAATAATATCCAAACATTTCTTTTGGATATCCCACAAATAAACATTTGTCAGACTTAATATCCAGTTTGTCTGACATTGTCCTCTTCACATAAGCAGGACAACCCCATACTTTCATATGAGAAAGCGTGGGTTTCTTGTTATTCCACATCTCATATGGAGTAACATCAACCGATTTACTAGGAACTCTATTTAACACATAAACAGCAGTTTCTAGTGCATATCCCTAAAAGGACTTAGGCAAGTCCGTTCGGCTTATCATTGATCGAACCATATCTAATAGTGTTCGATTTCTCCTTTCAGATACACCATTGTGTTGTGGTGTATATGGTCGTGTCCATTGAGATAAAATCCCATTATCTCTAAGATAATCCTGAAACTCTTGACTTAAGTATTCTCCACCTCGATCTGATCTAAGTGTTTTAATACTTTTGCCAAGTTGTTTTTCTACTTAATTTCTAAACTTTTTGAACTTTTCAAATGCTTCAGACTTATATTTCATTAGATAGATGTATCCAAACCTGGAATAATCATCTATGAAAGTAATGAAGTAGGAGTAACCTCCTCTAGTATGAGTAGTCATTGGACCACATACATCTGAATGTATTAAGTCCAAAACCATTTTAGCTCGTTTTCCTTTACCAATAAAGGGAGCTTTTGTCATTTTTCCCAATAAACAAGATTCACATGTATCAAATGATTCATAATCAAATGATCCCAAATCGCCTGACTTGTGTAATTTGGTCATGCGTTTTTCATTTATATGGCCTAAACGACAATGCCATAAGTATGAGGTATTTAGATTATCATGTTTCATTCTCTTGGTATCCACATTATGTACTTCTTTAATTAAATCAAGAACAAATATACCATTCTCAATGATAGCTTTTGCATAAAACATATTGTTCTTAAAAATGTAACAACATTTGTCCTTTAAAGAAATATTATAATCGTTCATCAAACGACTGAAAGAAATAATACTTTTGGATAAAGCTGGAGCATAATAACAATTATTTAATTCCAGTACTAATCCACTAGGAAGAGGCAATAGTAAGTCCCACAACTGTTGTAGAGATGTTCTGTCCAGTAGCTGACTGCAAACATATCTCTGACTTTCCAACTCTTCTAAAGCTTTTAAGTCCCTATAGATCATTACATAAATGAGATCCACATCTGGTATCTAATGCCCAAGATTGTTTTGAAGTAATAGAGTAAGTATTAATTTCAATCTTATGAATACCTGAAGTAGAAGCATCAGCTTGCTTTTTCTCCTTGAGAGAATCTAGATAGGCCTTGTAGTTACGCTTCCAATGACCATCTTTTCCACAATGGAAGCAAGTTCCTTTGGGATTCTCTTTCTTGGCAACCTTCTTCTTGGAGATCCCACCATTCTTTGGCTGCGCCTTGGTTATCTTCTTCTTCTTTTGCTTCTTGCCTTTAGCAGAAGTGACAACCATGACACTTTTTAGATCCTTCTTAAATGATCCATCAGCTGTCTTGAGCTTATTGATTAACTCAAGAATGGATACTTGGATCTTGTTCATGTTGAAGTTAAGCACGAAAGGTACATAACTTGGAGCCAACGAGTACAAGATTAAATCTATGTATAGATCATTATCCATAACATAGCCAAGTCTACTCAAATGCTTAATATACCCATACCATGTTGGATTTTAACGGTTACATGAATCACATACATGAGCGGAATTTTAAATTTTTTTAACCATTAGATCTGATCTTGCCATGAATACATAATATAACTATATGAGAATAAGAAAAATCACCTTTGATTTTTGTTGAACATTTGATTTTACTTCGCACCGGGTTGTCGCAAACCACAGTGTCCAAAATTAAACACCTCCAATGAGTAATCCACACTAGAGAGGGATAAATTGAACCAACAAATTTGTGTTTAACTAGGACTGGGTGAAATTCCAAGAAGCTAGCTTGGAGTTGGCGCAAAAAGGAGAGAGAGATTAGTGAAAAAAACTTTCTTTTTGTTTTAATCACTTAACCCTAATTCCTCATTAGTTGGCCTTTTATAGTTAGGTTAAAATTCCAACTCCTTAATGAGATTGGGCTCTTTAAAATTGCTGGAGAATTATTAATTGGTCCTCTGGAATTAATTATAATCATTTGGACTTAATTAAATCCAATTTAAACCTTTTCATAAAAGACTATGCACAAAACCCACAAACTAGGCCCTTTGTGCAACTAATTGCATTTAAATACCCAAATGGATTCCAAATCCAACCAAATTAAATATGTGAGTTTCATAACACTTATGTAACATATATAAATTAATCTAGTGCATGAAATATGCCATTAAGTCCTTCTGTTCTTGACTTGGCATGTGGCCCTTACAGAAGGGCTTTTGCCAACTGCTTCATTCCTCTGGCCCTTAATAATTCTTTCAATGGACTTATTAATTATTATACCAGTCCTATAACACTTATAGTAGTCCTATAACACTTATAAGACAATAATAATTAATCATGAAATACATTATTTCAATTAGATCTAATTTACAGAATATTTCTCAAAAGTTTCGCGAACAATTTTATTTGATCATAATTAATCAAACTCTTTTATTAATTATTATCATATTCACTTCTCTACCTTCATAATAATGTCAAATATTATTATCCTTTTCATTTTACCATTTTACCCTTTTCGCTATATGTGTGTGACCTATTGGGTTCCTGTCCATGTTGGCAGTATAATATGTAATTGTGAGCTCTATTCAAAACTCACATGATTTAAACTCCTTTAAATTATTTTATCAATCTCTATTGATATTTTGATACATCATTATACAAGTCATGATTGGCCTCTAGCTAGGCATCATGACTACCCAAATGTCAGGAAAGTCATGTGGTTTGAGGGTACCCTTCCATAGAAACAGTTACCGTGCAATTACTCCTTTCACCACTCTTATCTCAATTAGATTCTGAGTATGAATTTCTGTCAACTTATATAAATCTAATTATGTATGTTCTATTAATTTAACCATTGTTCCCAAAATGCCCTCCATGGATCTCTATCAATCTTGGCAGTTTACTCTGGCTAGAGATTCTCTGAACAAGGTAATTATAGAATCATGCAAGATAACTTCCCTTATTAAATCTGGGATGGTGAATCCTTTGTCAATCAGTCAACTATCTTCAAGTAGGTCATGATATACCCAATCTCTTAAGTATGTTCACTCCCAGTTGGAAGTAATGAGTTATGGAGTCAAAGTATACCACTTGCTACTTAAGATAACTTTGGTGATCTCAAGTTTAAAGATACTTACACAACCGCTATGAAGAGGTTCCTCACTGACATAGATTTAATATCCATGTGAGGATTCTCTTTGCAGGTCTCCAATGAACTTGTTCTTCTAACAAGCATCCACATGTTATCTTTGATTATCTTCCATAATCACAGTTATGAGAACCACTGCTTGAACCATTCAAGAAGCATAACATGTGCTAGTCTGTCCGAATTAACAATGTCCTATCTTATTAATTTTATGACTAGGGATATTTAGATATTAACACATTTGCATGCAATAGACATATCACATCATGAACACCTTCATGATTGTCTTTGCACTGTGTTTATAATATCTAGGACTTCATTTATTAATTTAAGATTTACAAACTCATGTATTTAAACATAACATTAATAAATGAATGATGCCTTTTATTAAGAATATAAATTTTATACATATGAAAAACATCCCTATTACATGGGATCTAGGGCATACTCTCTAACAATAGGACCATTAAATTAGGTGTTATAACCCAAACATTACAGACTGTCCAAGAGTGTATTTTTTTTAAAACAGTTTGTGTGACCATATTGAAAAATTCGTGGAACAAAATAAGTACAGAATTGAACTAACATTTATCAATAAGAGTTGTACTCCTGTAAGTCTATTTTAACTGGAATTTTGTCCCATAGCGTTTTGAGTTTTCTATCATGAGTTATAAGAAAAATACTACAAGCTGTTCGTTAACACTAGACAGCAGTTCACAATAACAAAATCAGTTTTAGTTACTACTTAGAAAATTCATAGAAGAAAATTTGTACAGATTTAAGCCAACCTTCCTCCACAAAAATTGTTCTCCTATAAGTCTATTTTATCCAGGATTTTTCCTCATAGGATTTTGACTTCTCTATCAAACATTATTTCAAAAATACTGGAACCTGCTCTCTATAACTAGACAACATCTCACTATGAATTTCAAATAAAAATAAAAAATACTTAGGGACAGAATCACATTTAGGTTTCTTCTAAACAACTATGAATCCATGTCTTAAGTTTAATTAACGATTGAAATTTCCCAAATTGGAGCTATAAAACTCGAGATATCCACAAAATTCCAAAACTGGTTCATAGAAACTTAACCCAGAATTTCAAATTCATTAACTTTTCTTCTTTCAACTTTGATTTGCATGCTTTCGATTCATCTCTTCCATAAACCAAATATTATAATAACACAATCAATATCATCATATTCATTCAAAATAAAACACATGCAAAACTAATTTTACACTTATTAATTATTGTTCATATTAACAATGTTTTGTATAGGTCTGAAATTAAGCTAAAATTAGACAAGCTTAAGGAAAGATTTAGGCTTTACTTTCTTCATGAAAAGTATAGGTTTAGAAGTATATTGTTACCAAAATTTAACCTTATAGTATTTTGTTCACTATACAAGGGGATATATCATATTTTCTACAATCTGTTCCAGAACCGAGAATAACAAGTCACTACAATTTCAAGTGAATATTTGGATAGCATACAAACATATTTAGCCCTAGGTATCTTCTAAAAAGTTGTTTATAATTATATCAAGTTTATATAGAATCAAACTTCACTCAATTATGACTTAAATACAAGGAGTTATGGTTAAAACATTGGTAACTGTTCAAAACTGCCTATACACACAAATAGTTCACTTGTACAAATTTTATGAGTTCCTTAACAACAGAATCATGCCATGACTTCTTCTAATGAATTGTAGATAATTGAATCTAGTTTAATCAAAATTTTTAATCACCTCAATTCAAGGTCTACAACTCTAGATATGGACAAAACAAGCAAGCTGGTTTACAAGAACCACACCCAGTTTTTCCTCAACATTCAAAAACACGATTTTCCTATTTAAATCTCTCATTAACCCTAAATAAACTAATAAATTACCATAAAAATTAAGTAATCCAAGCATAAACATTGATATCCACACATATTCATAAAGAATAAGTTCCCAAACCTGGACATGCAACTCAAATCTTCTTTAAATTCTCCTTACTCTCTACTCTTTGTAACCACTTTTCCTTTACTTGTTTCTACCCTCCTCTTCTCCTTTACAACCAACATCATCATTCATTAACTTAACTTCCAGCTCTTTACTCTACCATTATCTTAACAAAATGAAAAGAAGAAGGAGAAGAAGAAGATGAAATTCAGTAAAGATTATTTACCTCAAAGTTGTACACTTAGTTGCCTTTACTTAACCATCATAAATCATCACTTAGTTGCTTGAATGATTTCAAAGAAAATGAGAGAATAGGAATAAAGAATTTTTGGTTTTTCACTCTCAATTTCCGACACACACATCTCTCTCCACTTTTAACCTTTTTATATAGTGCCATGGTAAATATCCTTCTTGGTCCTTTAAGAATTTGCATGTCACACAACTATCACACACCTTTTTGCATGCTATAGTTTGACCCTTCCTTTTAATCTATCCTTTAAATCAACCTCTCCATTTAATCCCTTTGATAAATTGACCTCTCAATTATTCATTTATTCGCATTTGACCTTTAAAATGCCATATTTATAAATTGACCCCTAAATTAATACTTCATACTTTAATTATAACCTTGAATATTATTAAACCAATGTAATTAAATATTTTATTACCTTATAAAATTCATACCATATAATTTACACATTTATCACATAATTAAGGATAATTTGATAACATTTTTGCCCCAATCAATATCTTAACTCTTAATAATTCATCCAATAATACTCAATAGACTTTAATAATATGTAATTGCCCTTAAATTCTACTAGGGCCTATTTTGGGTCCTTACAACTATGGTATTATTTGACCCTATTTGGATTATAAATTGACCCATTTGGGTTATATCCAACCTTATTTGGGTCTATGTTGATCGGTCCATGTTAATGTTTAACCCCATTTAGTTCCTTTAACTTTGTTGCCTTTGGGTATCTTATGGGTGCCTTTAGATGACCTATTATACCTTTGGGTATCTTATTGGTGGTTTTAGGTGACCTATTATACCTTCGGGTATCTTATTGGTGCCTTCGGGTATCTTATTTGTGCCTTCAAGTATCTTATTGGTGCCTTCAGGTGACTTATTGCACCTTTGGGTGCTATTGTATAACTCATTTTCCACTTCTTTAGAAATATGCTTGCTTAATGTCAAGTAAACAAAATAATGATTTATAATTAACCTTCATGTTAATATGATATTTAATTGATTAATATGGAAATGAGGTTTCATACATATCTTGTGTGTGGAACAGTTTAGTAACACATGTTTTTAGTATAAGACCTAGAAGTTACATGTGGACTTATACAATTCTAATATGTTATTAATCGTTGTACTAGTATATTTGTGATTTTTATATGCAAATCATTTGCTTGAATTTGATAACATGTATATATCCTAGTATGTAATAATGTATAGTATATGTAAAAACTTGACCTATAATGAATGAGTGTCTCATTGTTTTATGTATGAAAAAATTAATGTAACTTCAATGCATATCTTATATAAAGGAACGTAACACATTAGAAATTGTATCTATGCATGGTGACAACTGGCAATAGTTGTATTAGTTATAAAAGTGTTTCCTTTAATTGTACTTTCCTTACTTATCAATAATTATACTGATATATGTGATTTCATACTAGTAACGTAATTGAATTTTTAACTTAAGGCATTGGTATCAAGTTTACATGTGTTATAGAAGAAGAACTAGATTATTACTACTTTAATTATTTAGAACTGTATTTTAATGTGTAAGAGGTAGCCTATTTGTTGTATGTTCCCCATTAAGCTTTATAACTTAGCACAGGTTTTCTTATCCTTGTAGGTAACAGGATAGGCTTCATTTTTGGGTTGATATCTATAGTGCTTCAACCAACACAGGAGAGAAGGACTAGAAATGTGTAGTTTTCATTTTGGTTTTATAGTTATGTTGGAAAATTTGTGTGTAAATGTTTAATTTTTGGAGTATTGTAATGACTAAGAAGTCTTATATGTAAATATTACCTTAAGCAGTACAGTTTACCTACTACAATTTGAGGTTCCTATCAAATATTGGTGTAGCATTGTTAGGTAATATACTGTTCATTTGATTATCATAGGATTATACTATAAGTATTGGTGGTTATGTATATTTTCTAGATAAGGGCGTTACATAGTTGACTCTCTTTTTACTTCAAATTTCTTATATATCTTTGATAAATTATATGGTGTAAAATCTTTCTTTTCTTTTATACTTATTACTTCCCTTAACCTAAGTAAATAATTTCCTTTTGCTTTTGGGTCATATATTTTGTCTATTATATCTAATAAAATTTTTTTTTATTACTTAACATATTTATGGTGTTACACCGAAAAGGTCCTATACAACTACAAGATTCTGATTTCAAATTATCATATGTACTATTGATTTCAGATTCTTCTTTTATTTTATTTAAAACATTTTCTGAATAATCTGAGACTTCTACTTCATTGCTACTAGTAGTTTCATTAACCATAATTTTAGTTATTTCATTTCTTAATCCTTTTGAAACATTTAGATTATTAATAGATTTCTTCATTCTACAGTCTTTTGAATAATGCCCTTACCTTCCACACTTCTAGAAAATTACTATATCCTTCTTACTAGTCTTAGGTTTAGCTTTTTTATATTTTGGCTTTGTTCTAGTTGGCTTTTCTTAACTATATTGTTGTTTATATTGCTTAGGTTTATAACTTTTTTTTCTAGTAATATATATTCGGTTTGGTTTTACTTTTCTCTTTTTAGTTGATAAAGCTCTAATTTGTTGATAACCATATTGTTCACAAAATGATTCTAATTATTTTCTTCCAACTATACTATCTCTTTTTAATTTTGCTTGTAATTTTAAGTCAGTACAAATTACTAATCCTTCTATGTTAACAAAATGATTCTAATTTTCTCTTATGTGCTGATAATATATGTGCTTTATCTCTATCGTCTGCATAATGATCCCACCAAGCTTTTAACTTTCTAGTAAAACTTGCTAATAGCATTTAAGCTATAGCTGCTTCATTATTTTTTGTTGACTTATATACACTAGCAGCCATTGTTATTTCTTGTAACAAATTTAATATTTGATATTCTGATAAACTATCTATGTTCCATTCATATATAGAAGTGCCATCATATCTTGATTGATAATTTTTTTTTCATATTGAGTATTAGGAGGTGTTGGTCTAGGGTAATAATTTTGAGTTTTTGGCCTAGGTGTATAGGTATTAAAATTTAATTTTTTAACTAACAATTCTTGATTTTCTTCTATAAATTGTTATTCTAAATTTTCTATTTCCAAATTAGTCTCTTCATCTATTACTTTCTAATATATCATCATGATTTGTTTATCTTTCATATATAATTGAGCTAATTTTTCTTTTATTTTTTTTAATGTAGAATCTTCTTCGTTTGAATTTTTGCCTTTTTCACTTTTCTTTTCTTTTTTACATTTTCATTTTATATTTATATTTATATTTACAGTTACATTTACATTTACATTTTATAATTTATTTTATAATTCAACATTAGCATAGGGATCTTGAGAATCTTCAAATACTTCGATGGTGATAAGGAGTATTACTTCCTGATGAATTTGCCCTTTCAGTTGAAATTCGATTGCTAATGGAATTGAATTTGTTTTAAAGGACGCTGTTGATAATAAATTGATGATCAAATTTTTATCTAAAATAAAACTTTTTGGAGGAGTTGATGATGACGCTGCTGGAGTAAAATAATTAATGATTGCTTGAACATTGGCCTTTTTAACTTCAAAACTATCCCACCACTTTATTCTCAATTCTTAGTAAAAGATGGGAAGTTGATTAACCTGCATCAAAGTATGATAAGTCTAAGACATTATCCAAAGAATCTTGAAAATTGTACAATATTTAAGAAGATAATTGGGATCATTTCGTTGACAATAATTTTGAACTTTGTGCAAGCTTCTTTTGTTGGAAATGGAACTACTTCAATTATCAAACCCTTATAACTAAACCATCCGATGAATCAATTAAGAAAAACATTACCAAATTTATGTGAAAAATAAAAGAACTAAGAATGTTGAAAATTTCTCAAATAAAATGCTTTGAACAAGACTTCTTGATAATCATAGTAACTATATGCTGACGTCGGAGGATATCCTGATAAAGTCTTCAATAAATTTTGTCTGTTACCCCATTTTAATTGAGTGATAACATTGATAAATTTAATCTTGCTATAGATAATCTTGTCTTTATCTCTCAGATCATAATGATCTTCTATTTTTATAGATCCAGAATCTACTAATATGGCCTCATAATATTCTCTTGATTTATTCGAATCTTCCTCATAAAAATGCCAACTATTAGGAAAAATATAATAAATTAATCTATTAAAACTTTGAGTTTCTGCTAAATTAAGTTCTTCTGGCTCAACTTGTTTAATAACTATTTTTTTTCTCATTTAAAAAATAAGGAGAAGAAATTTTTGTTGTAGAAAGAGAAGGGGAATAAATAGTAGGAGGAGAGGGAGAAAAAGGTAAAGCAAGTGTTATTAAATATGGTCTAGGAGGTGTAGAAGGTGAGAAGGTTTACGATCTAAATAGTGGAGAAGATGGTGGAAAAAAAGTCTAAATCTAGGAGTAGTAGTCTTAATAGGAGGAGGTGTAAGCAAAGGATTATGTTGATAATTTTTTGATGATAAATAATTTCCTCTTGATAATGTAACTTTTGTCAAAACTTTCTTATTAGAATTCATTTTCCTTGTAAGAATTCACAGGAAAGAAAATTAGACAAACTGTTATTTTTTCTTATAATGTACTCAATATTAAAATCATAATTTCTTAGTAAAGCTTACCATCTTGAAAATATTTTTTTAGAAATCAAATTTTTAACATCCTTTTCTAAAACATATTTTGCTGATAAAACTGTCAATTTATAATAAAAATATTTTCATATATAATTCATCTTCAAAATTTTAAGTGCATAAAATAATGCTCAAATTTTCTTTTTTAATTGTAGAATAATTCTTTTGAGATTGATTCCAGCTTTTTGAGTAAAATCTTGCAAGTTTTTTCTTATTGCCTTCTTTTCGTTTTTGTAGTCTAAGTCACTAGCATCTGTTTCTATTATTAGAAAAGCATTTGGGTGGGGAATTTTCTTTTACTATCTTAGTATGTTTTTCTATCCAAGTTTTAGGTTTCCCTTTTAATCTTTTATATAAAGGTTTACATAGTTTTTCTAAATCTTTGAAAAATTAGGAATATAACTCAAACATCCTACGAACCCTTGTTACTATTTTTTATCCTTTAATTCATCTGAAAATTTATTAGTAAATTCTAAACTTCTATTTATTGGTCTTGTGGTGCCTTAATCTATATCATGTCCTAAGAATCTAACTTTACTTTGCGAAAGTTGCATTTTTAGTGCAGAGATTACTATTCCATTTTGAAGAATTAAGTGGAAAAATCTTTTTAAATGTTTGATATGTTGACTTATTAAATTGGAAAAAATTAATACATCATTTATGTATACGATTGAAAATTTATGTATTGGTCTTAATATATCTTTCATAATATTTTGAAATTCTGAAAGAGCATTTTTTAAACCAAATGGCATAACATTCCATTCATAATGTCCAAATGGAACATCAAAACCTGTCTGATACCTATCTTATTCATCAACTTATATTTGCCAAAATCTTGATTTCATATCAAATTTAGAAAAATTATTTGCATCATATAAAATTTTTAATAAATATCTTTTACATGGTATAAGATATCTTATCCATTGTAAAACTGCATTTAAAGGCCTATAATTTATTAATAATATAAGGATTCCGATTTCTATTTCTATTGCATTCATGACATAAAAGGTTGAACATGACCAAGGAGATTTTGAATCTCTAATTAACCTTTTTTCTTTCAGATCTTGTATTTCTTTCCTACAAAATTTTTCTAAATCAGGCATCATTTTGATGGTTTGTGATTTTATTGGAATTCTCTTTTCATCGAAATATTTTATTTAAGGTAGTTTCACGACATGCTGCTTTCTACTTCAAAAAGCATTAAAAACTGGTACACAAATTTCTTTTGAAAAAGTATTTCAAATTCTTTGACTTTTCCCTTTATCTCTGGACAATCTATTTGTTCTTTTATTCTTTTTCCCTTTATTTATTTTATGTGAAATTTAATTTTTTTTGTTTATTTTTTAACAAATTAATTTCTTATATATTTTTTTACATGACTAATTTCTCTAGATACTGTAGGAAATGCAAACTCAAAAAGAATCTCTTTATTTAAAATTTTTATCTTAATTCCACTTTCACATACTTGAAAGGATATAACATAGTAATAAAAGATGCTCCTAGAATAACTCCTGAATTTAAGTTTTTTTACTAAAAGTAGATGAGTTTTAAAGCAATATCCTTTGTTACAAATTTTTACTTTAGATAATTTATAATTAATTATTAATTTTGATCTACTAGTTGTTCCTAATCTTTTAGAAGTTTTTTCATAGTACTTAGTTGGAATTAATCATTTTTAATATATTTTTGATCTGCTCTACTATCTATTAAAGCTAAAGTAGTTAAATAAAAATCATCATCAAAAACTATGTCTAATTTTACATACTATTTTTGGTAATTTACTTGAGATATACTATTACTATATTCATCTTGTGTTTCTATAATAACTATACTAGATGAGGCTATTCCTTTTTAATTTTTTATCATCTTGTACTAAATTTCTAAGACTAACTTTTAAATCATATTCTTCTAGATTTTGAATCTTTCCTTTTAAAATATTTATTTCTTATTTTAATATTTTAATTTCTTCTTAAGGATCTTGCATAGTTAATTCTTTATTTACTTCAATTTTTTTTATATATCTCTGACAAATTATATGGTGTAAAATCTTTCTTTTCTTTTATACTTATTACATCCCTTAACCTAAGTAAATAATTTCTTTTTACTTCGGGATCATCTATTTTATCTATAATATCTAATAAAAAAAATTTTCATTACTTAACATATTTATAGTGTTACACTGGCAAGGTCCTATACAAATACAAGATTTTGATTCTGAATTATCCTCTATACTATTTATTTAAGATTATTCTTCTATTTTATTCAAATCATTTTCTGAATAATTTGAGACTTCTGCTTCACTACTACTAGTAGTTTCATTAATCATAATTTTAGTTATTTCATTTCTTAATTCCTCTGAAACATCTAAATTATCAATATGTTTCTTCATTCTATAGTCTCTTGAATAATGTCTTTGCCTTCTGCACTTATAACAAATTACTATATCCTTCTTAATAGTCTTAGCTTTAGCTTTTTTATATTTTAACTTTTTTATTTTAATTGGCTTTTCTTTACTATATAGCAATTTATATTGCTTAGGTCTATAACTTCTTTTTCTAGCAATATATTTTCTTTTTGGTTTTACTTTTCATTTTACCGCCAATGGAGCTTTAATTTGTTGATAACCATATTGTTCACAAAATGATCCTAATGCTCTTCTTCCAACTATACTATCTCTTTTTAATTTTTCTTTTAATTTTAAGTCAGTACAAATTGCTAATCCTTCTATGTTAACAATATTTATTATTTGTCCATAAGTTAGATTATTATAAGTTATAATACCATTATTTTCATTTTTTAACATATTTTCTAACACTTTCTGAAAATAATTTTTTTAATCCTACTATAAATCTTTCTCTGCAAAAAATATTATTACAATCTGTTATAGTCATTACTTTAGTAAAATTAAATCTTTACACCAACTAAACTCTTGTAATTTTTGACAAGTTAAATTTTGAAGAATTTCTGAATTTCTTTCTTGATATAAACGAGGATGTCCTATAAAGTTTTTAGTTATAGCAAATATTAAAGTATTTATTATATCATCCTATTCAGTTTCTATTTAAATATTATTTTTCATTTTGACAATTCTCTTATGTGCTAATAATACATGTGCTTTATCTTTATCATCTACATAATGATCCTACCAACCTTTTAACTATCTAGTAAAACCTGCTAATAGCATTTGAGTTATAGCTAATTCATTATTTCCTTTTGACTTATATGCATTATCAGCCATTTTAATTCTTTCAACAAATTTAATATTTAATATTCTGATAAACCATCTATGTTCCATTCATATATAGAAGTGCTATCGTATCCTAATTGATAATTTTTTTCTTCATATTAAGGATTGAGAGGTGTTGGTCTAGGGTAATAATTTTGAATTTTTGGCCTAGGTGTATAGGTATTAAAATGTAATTTTTTAATAGAAGATTATTGATTAGTTTCTGTAAATTGTTCTTCTAAATTTTCTATTTTTGAATTAGTCCCTTCATCTATTACTTTCTCATATATCATCATGATTTGTTTTTCTTTAATATTTAATTGCGCAATTTTTTCTTCTATCTTTTTTAATGTAGAATCTTTTTTGGTTAACTTAATTATAGTTCCTCGTGAAAATTCAAATGGTTTAAATAAAGGTGTCTCTATTCTAGCGGGTAATATTTTTGATAATGGTTTAGACATTTCACCTATTTCTGATGATGCTTTAGGTGTTTGAACTATTTCTTCTGCTCTACTTAATTAATTAGCTATAGTATTTAGTATTTGATTTGAAAAATTATTTTGCAATATTACATATTGTATATCTTTTCCTACCTATTTACTATCGAATCTTATTTCTTTAAATGGTTCAGCATAATAGGTTTTATTATTATTTTTTAATTTAAGACTTTCTAAAGATGGATGTATAACTACTACTGATTCTTCATCTATAGTTACCCATTGCTTTCTTACTTTTGAAAAAACCTTAATTTCTTTTTGAAACAAATAGTCTATGTTATTATAAAAATAATAATTTTCAAATCATAAAAATAAAGGAATATTTACTTGATTATCTTCCATTTCTTTATACCATAGACTTCTAAAACTACTTAACTCTTCTTGAGAAAAATTACTAAAATAACATTCTGCATTTTTCTTATTATAATATGCTTTTAAATTATTTCTTAAAAATTCTTTATTTATTTGTAATCTAGTCATCATTAATTTATTGTTTAATTTGAGAAAAGGCTTTCATTTGAGATTTAGTTGGACTAACAGAAAATTTACTTTCTTTTTCTTTAGTATATAATGGTCTTGGAATACTTGTACTAAAATCTACTCAATTTTAATTCTAATTTTTTTGCAGACACTAATCTAGTTATACTTGTTGAAGGTCTATAGTTAGAATAAGTTGAAATTCTACTACATTGACTATTATCTGATGTAAAATCTATACGAATAGATCCATCACTATGTTTTAAAATTTGAGAAAACTAATTATAAATGTTAATTGGTATGGGCTTACATATTTCTTTTAATTCCCAATTTCCTGAACTAGTTATTTCATCCCATTGAAGTTGTTTGAGCATTTGAATATTACAATGAGATTTATTAGCTTCAAATAATAAAGTTTGATCTCTCTCAAAAGGTTTTTTAGTTTTAGGATTTACAGTTGTAGACATTACTTTATAATGTATTTTATATATTACTGCTATTGCTTTAAGATTTTCTTTAAAATTTAAATTGTTAGTTTTAATTGTTAAAATTAAAGTATTTAATATATTAGAATCATACAAACTTAATGAATATCTTAGGAAAAAATTAAAATAAATTGGTCCATTAGCTAAGTTAGTTTCTGCCATTGCTAATAAAAAATTAAAGAAATTAACATGTCTAGCATCTCTTAAACACATTAAAAAAGGAATATCTAATCCCAATCTAAATAAAGGTTTTATTGCTATCTGAACTAATCTTATATGTAAAAATCTTTATTTTTTCTTTTTATGTTCATTTATGACTTTTTTTGATAATAACTGAATAGTTTCATGTTCTTGATTAATGGCTAATAATCAAGAAAATTTTCAAAAGTTCATATTGAATATATTGTTCAAATATCTTATTTAGGTATAGTCCAATCAAACAAATCATTTTCTACATTTTATATATTTACTTCTAGAAAATTTATTTCATCCATACCTCTAATATTATCTTCACTAGTTGAACCACATCTAGAATATTTAATAGAAAATATTCTACTTAATCTATCCATCTAAATATATTTAATCAATCTAAATTTAAAAAGAAGTTAACAATGAAACTTGTACGAATCATGGGACCATCTAGCTTATCGGGACCACAAACTAGCCATCTTAGCTTCTAAGGGCTGACCAACGCTAATCCTTTAGGGATGACCAATGTTTCATCACTCCAAGCACAATCTCAAAATTCTCTTTATATATATCTTAATTAAATATACTCATTTGGATATCTTAATTAGAATATTTATCTAAGAAATACTCAGATGATCTAATTCAACTTCGCTATTATATATTTCAAATAATATATCTTATAATATATCTAAATCAATTTCTTATTGCCAATATAAATCTATTAAGGCTTTTATAACTTCACTCTAAGAGAATTCCCAAAGAAACTGAGGCTTAAAATTCAACCAAGGTATGCTCATACTTCCCCCACTAACCTCTGATACCAAAAATGCAGGATTGGGTCAACCTCGATTATGGGATTAATTTATGATATAGTTATAACATATATATGTATTGATTTTTTATTATTTTCTAATTTTCTAATCAAATTTTTATTTCTATTACTCATGTATTTAATGTTTTCTACAATAGTATAATAGTTTGAAAATATAGGTAAATTTAAATTTGCTATTCTTATTATATTTTCCTCTAATTCTGCTAATCTAGGTTCAAGAATTTTTTTTCTCCTTTTAATTCATTTATTAATCTATCTATATCTTTAAATTTTCTTTTAATATTTTCCATATTACTAACCTAAAGGTATTTTACTAAGTATTCTTTTAAATCTATCAATTAAATATTCATTTTTAAAGTTCTACTAAAACTTTAAAAAATTCTAACATTAACTTTATTAACATAATATTATAATGAAAATCTTTATAATGACACATATTATTTTCATGTAAAATATGATGATAAACTATAAGAAAAACATTTAATTTAGCTATCTGATTATTATACTCATAGATTTTTATTCTAACATTCCAAATTTTTCATATCCTTCTAAAAGATTTTGTCTGTTTCGTTCTTTATTCATTATTTGAAATATTTATAAATATAGAAAAAGGTATGCTGGAATATTTGTAATAAAATTAATTAAAGTATCAATTAAATTAATCTTCTTATGAAAATCTTGAGAATTACAAAATTTATCTAAATGTAAAATTATATGTACTTCAAATACATGCTCTTTTAAACTAATTAATTCTCTTCATAGAGAAAACATATATTGATCATTATCAAATTCTATAGAACATAAACCATCTAAAAATTTATTTATACACCGAGACATATTTAAAAGAAAATACCTGATGAATTATAATCTGATGATAATATATAAGTAGGAGTTTCAGTTAAGGCTAGAGAGAGTAGTATAAGGATTACATTTACAAGCTTTTGAAAATATAAGTTATAAATCTAAGGTTTTATTACAAAGGGAGGTTGATATTATAAGGGCTTTTTTATTTTTTTCTCTAATTTTGAACTTAAGGTATTTTGGCCCTTGAAGGTTGTAAAAGACTCTTCGAAAAAACTTTTCCTTTCATCTAATGAGATCGTCTTCTTATATACAAATATTTAAAAAAAGAGCTTAATAATTATAAGGTTTAACTTTTGGCAAAATTGAAATGATGACTTCTTATCTCCTTTTGAAAATTGAGACTTGAATAGTAGCACCTGTTGGATAACTATTGATACAGTAGATAGCTTTTATGATGCCCTTCACTGTTGATCTATTGAAAAATGATTTTATGAAATAATGATCTTTTGAAAAAATGAAACTTGTAATAATAACTTTTTCTTTTGAAGTAATTATAGTTGTTGGAAGATGAATTTGGATTGATAAATGCTTTTAACTTGAGGACTTTTTGACTTTTTGTCTTTTTTTTCATTTTAATTTTACATTTGTATTTAAACTTATATTTATATTTTATAATTCAATATTAGCATAAGGAACTTGTGAATCTTCAAATACTCGATGGGGAGTACGAGTATTACTTCCTGATGAATTTTGCCCTTCAGCTAAAATTCGGTTGATAGTGGAATTGAATTCTTCTTCAAAGGATGTTGTTGATAAGAAATTGATGATCTAATTTTATCTGAAATAAAACTTTTTGGAGGAAATGATGATGACACTGCAGGAGTAAATAAATGACGACTGCTTGAACATCAACCTTTTAAACTTTAAAACTATCCCACCACTTTATTCTAAATTCTCTATAAAGGACGAGAATTTGATTACCCTTCTTCAAAGTATGATAAGTTCAAGACATTATCCGAGGAACTTTGAAAATTGCACAATATTTAAGAAGATTATCGGGAGCATCCCACTGACAATAAGTTCTAAACTTTGCAAAAGTTTCTTTTATTGGAAATGGAACTAATTTGATTATCAAAATCATGTAACTAAACCATTTAGGAAGAACGTTACCAAAATTTAGTGAAAAATAAAAGAACCAAGAATGCTTAAAGTTTCTCAAATAAAATGCTTTGAACCAAGCTTCTTGATAATCATAGTAACTATATGCTGACTTTGGAGGGTATCTTGATAAGGTATTCAATAAATATGGTCTATGAACCCATTTTGATTGAGTGCTAACATTGATAATTTTAACCTTGCTATAGGTAATCCTATCTTTGTCTCTTGGACCATAATGATGCTTTATTTCTACAAATCCAATATCTACTAATATGGCCTTATAATATTCTCTTGATATATTCAAATTTTCTTCATAGAAATGATAACTATTAGGAAAAATATAATTAATTAATTTGTAAAAACTTTGAGTTTTAACTAAATTAAGTTCTTCTGGCACTAAACCTTCAATAACTAATTTTTCTAATTTAAAAATTAAGGAGAAGAAATTTTTGTGGTAAAAGGATAAGGAGAATAAATAGTAGGAGGAGATGGAGAAGAAGGTGAAGCAAGTGATGTCAAATATGGTCTAAAAGGTGTAGAAGGTGAGAAGGTTTATGGTCTTAGAAGTGGAGGAGATGGTGGAAAAAAGGGTCTAAATCTAGGAGTAACAGTCCTAATAGGAAGAGTTACGAGCAAAGGATCCTGTTGATAATTTCCTGATGATAATGAATTTTCTGTTGATAATGTAGGTTTTATCAAAACTTTCTTATTAGAATTCATTTTCCATGTTAGAATTCACGAGAAAGAAAATCAAGCAAACTATTATTTTTTCCTTTAATGAACTCGATATCAAAATCAAAATTGCTTAGTAAAGCTTGCCATATTGCAAATATTTGTTTAGAAATTAAATTTTTAACATCCTTTTCTAAGAAATATTTTGCTGATAAATTGTCAAATCATAATAAAAATTTTACGTATATAAATCATCTTTAAACTTTTTTATGCATAAAGCAATGCTCAAAATTACTTTTCTAATTGTAGAATATTTCTTTTGAGTTTGATTCCACTTTCTGAATAAAATCTTACAAGTTCTTCCTTATTATTTTTCGTTTTTGTTTTAAAATTCCTCCGTAGCCTAAGTCACTAGCATATGTTTTATTATCAAAAAAGCATTTGGGTGTGGAATATTTAAACATGGTTGACTTCTATTTTTTTTAATTTCTTTTACTATCTTAGTATGTTTTTCTGTCCAAGATTCATGTTTCTTTATAATTTATTATATAAAGGTTTACATAGTTTTCCTACTTCTTTGAAAAAATCATAAACATAATTTAAATATTCTAAGAACCTTTGTGACTGTTTCTTATCCTTTATTTCATTTGGAAATTTATAAGCAAATTCTAAACTTTTATTTATTTATCTTATGGTGCTTTGACCTATATCTTGTCCTAAGAATCTAACTTTAGTTTGAAAAAGTTTCATCTTTGTTACGAAGACTACTAATCCATTTTGATGAATTAAGTGAAGAAATCATTTAAAATGTTTGATATGTTAACTTATTGAATTTGAAAAAAATAATACATTATCTATGTATACGATTGAAAATTCATGTGTTGGTCTTAATATATCATTCATAATATTTTGAAATTCTGAAAGGGTATTTTTTAAACTAAATGGCATAAAATTCTATTCATAATGTCTAAATGGAACATTAAATCCTTTCTTATACCTATCTTCTTCATCTATTTGTATTTGCCAAAATCCTGATTTCATATCAAATTTAGAAAAAATATTTGCAACATATAACTTTTTTAATAAATCTCTTTTATATGGTATAGGATATTTTTGCCATTGTAAAATTGCATTTAAAAGCTTATATTTAATTACTAATCTAGGGGTTTCTCTTTCTATTTTTTTTTTTGTATTCATAACATAAAAGGCTAAACATGACTAGGGAGATTTAGAATCTTCAATTAATCCTTTTCTTTAAAATCTTATATTTCTTTCCTACAAAATTTTTCTAAATTAGGTGTCATTTTGATGGCTTGTGATTTTGTTGGAATTCTCTTTTCATCAAAATCTTTTATGTAAGTTAGTTTCACTACATGTTGCTTTCAACTCCAAAAAGCATTAGGAACTAGTGCACAAATTTCTTTTGAAAAAGTATTTTCAAATTTTTTGATTTTTTCTTTTATCTTTGGACTATCTAATTGTTCTTTTTTTTATTTTTTCCTCTATTTCTTTTATGAGAAATTTAATTTGTTTATGTTTATTTTTTACCAAACTGATTTCTTGTATATTTTTTCTCACATGACTAATTTCTCTAGATACTATAGGAAAAGAAAACTAAAAAAGAATCGCTTTATTTAAAGTCTTTATATTAATTCCACTATCACATACTTAAAAAGGATATAACATAGTAATAAAAGGTGTTCCTAGAATAACTCCTGAATTTAAGTTTTTTATGAAAATTTGATGAGTTTTAAAATAATATCCTTTGTTACAAATTTTTACTTTAGATAATTTATAATTAATTATCAATTTTGATCTAGTAGCTATTCCTAATCTTTCAAAGGTTTTTTCATAGTACTTAGTTGGAATTAATCCTTATTGAATAAAATTTTGATATGTTCTACTATCCATTAAAGGTAAAGTAGTTAAATGAAAATCATTAGTAGCAACTATGTCTAATTTTACATACCATTTTTGGTAATTTACTTGAGATATACTATTAATATATTCATCTTATGTTTCTTTAATGACTATACTAGATAAGGCTATTCCTTTTAATTTTTTATCATCTTATAGTAAAGTATTAAGACTGACTTTTAAGTTGTCTTCTTCTAGATTCTAAATCTTTCCTTTTAAAATATTTATTTCTTATTTTAATATTCTAATTTCTTTTTAAAGATCTTGCATAGTTTTTAAGGCCCTAATTATGACCCTAGTTTGATTTTCAAGTGATTAAATATTAAATTTGATTAAATTGTGCTTATTAGCTACTTGATGATTTAAGATATTATAAATTAAAGACTAAAAGGTAAATTAGTCATTTGATATTAACGCAAGTATGTAACTAAATTAAAGCAAAACTTTAGAGACACAATTATAATAAAAGGAAGATGTTTGGGGTATAAAAGAGAAATAAAAATAGATGAAGGAGTTAAATTAGAATTAAAAATATGAAGTCATCATCCACTTTTATTGTTTTATACCATATGGAGAAGGTAAAGGGGAATGTAGTTTAGTATGAAAGGCAGTCGGTTACTAAGGGTAAAGGGAAAAAAATTGGTAAAACACATTTCTTTTGTCCTTATGAAAATTGACACCTTGATCTTCTAAGAACATTTCTCAGATTTCTATTGCCATGCTTGTATGGAGAATTAATAGAAGGGTGTTCTTAAGGAGGAAAACTAGTTGGTTAAGGATGAAGAAGAAAAAGCAAAAAGGAAGAGGATTTGAAGAAAGATTTTTGTTACATATTAGGTATAGGAATTTAAGAATCAATTCCATGATGTACGTGTGAGATTTTAATGGATTGTGAAGAAACCGTGGTTGATATAGGAATCCAGAGAATACATTTTATAAGTGCTTGTTTTGATGTTTGTCTAGTAGTTAGGTTTCGAATTAGTCTAAGGAACTAAAGAATTGGGAAGATTCATAGTTTTTGCAGAAATCTCTGCTCAATTCTACAATAGGATTATTTTACTTTAGTATATAAAGAGCTTAAGAGTTAGGTTAGATAAATATGTCTTATAATTAAATTCTTTGTTAATTTCACAAAGATTCATAGTTTTAAAGAGGTATAGGTATAAAATACTTTTTGAAAGAAGAATTGTTAACTTAAGAATTTAAGGGCTGGGATGGAGTGAAGATTTACAGATGATAGTTTGTCTAGGCTGAAGTGAAGCACTCGGCTAAGTGTAAGATCACTCTACCGAGTGGCTTTGTCCATTCTCCTAAGCCTTACATAGCACTTTACCGAGTGGAAACCCATTGTTCCCTTTTTGTTCAATTTTGTACCATATGTTTTCCTTTATGTGAGCTCTCGCTCCATCAATCACCTAAGCTTCCTATATTATTCACACAAGATAATATGTCACTCACCTAAGGTATTATGACACTCTCCTGAGGTCTAACTAATGGTTTGTTCAACTTCTATCTTCCTTGTTCTAATGAGACTTATAATTACTAAAGTAAAGTTAAATTAACCTTATAGCAGTCCCTAAGGTTAAATAAACATAACTCATAAATATTTGATGTAGGTAAACTGTTTTGATATATATTTACCTGAGTTCCCTTGGTCACTCTTTTGAGTGCATTACTCCACTCACTTGAGCTTTATTAACCCTCAACTGAGTTGTTAATACTTTCACTTGTGTTATACTACTCACATGGATTGTAGACACATATGTTAACACCTTGAGTCTTTCTAATGCAGCAAAAACTCATTCTTGTTAATTTATTGGTGCCGGGTATTGGAACAACTTACTATATATAAGTCTATAATGTAAGGTATATAATTTAAGAATAAATTTTTGTATATTAATTAAATTATAGTTAATTACCTAGTTGAATTTCAAATGTTAAGCAAGTGATTGTTTAAATCTGGAATAAAATGGCAACAGAGAATAATTGATAAATAGGGACAAAAATTGTATTGATCAAATATAAGGAGTCTTCAGTGGGTTAATTTAATCATGGTTTCCTTTGTGATCTATCATTAAAAAAAGTTAGTCTATTATTGATGGATTTTAGATTAATGCTTGTAGACACTAGGTCTTGAGGTAGCTCTTTATCAGAGTTATCTGATGAGAAAATGATTTCTCATAAATTGATAAAGAGCAGAGGTCTCATGCTTTCTTCTCGGGTTTTATGCTTTCAAAATATTTTTAATCTCTCTTATAGGTTTAAAATGTTTAAAAATCCTATTTTAGGGCCTTTTCCTCTTTATCTCTTTCAAATATTGCAAAATGAGAAATTTTGGTTTTCAAAACTCAAGGCAGTCTAGGGTATTTTACCTTTGTCTCATCCTACATATCTCATAATTATGTGATTCTAAAGCCATTTGAATTTTAAGACATGTATACTTTGATTAAGACACCTAACCCTATATTAGTCTTTAAGGTTCTCAAAATTAGGCTTGTACATAAATGACTTAATCTGTCCTTAAATTCAAACCAGTATATAGTATTTTTGGCATAACTCCCTTTATAGAGGTAATATTGGGAAGAATCAAATTTCAAAGAAACTAGGCTAATTTTAGAGCAATATTCATGAAGTGACCATGAGCTAATTCTTAATCCATTATTCCAAGTAATTTACCAAAGTCAGAACATCAATTTTGTCCTTGAAAATTTTATAGGAGCAGTTGTCCATATTTTTTCCATAAAGATCAATATATAAATCTATATTTAGTGATTTTTAATTCATTAGAAAGCTAAGACATAGGGAAATAAATGTCTAGAAGACACTTGGTCGAAAAAATGTCATCTTCAGGCCTAAAAATAGTAAATTATTTCGAGTTAGAGATTAGTTGGCTGAGAAAAAAGGAAAAGTCAAAGGAAAAGCCAACATTATTGACTCACGGATCAAGCTCATGAGTCACGGTTCCTGGATGGAATTTAAACTCGAAAAAAGGGAAAAAGTGAAAAAATAATAAAAGAAAAACATTTATTTTTATTTTTATTTCCTCATACATATCCCATATTTTGGGTATTAAATTTGGATTTGAAGGCAATTAAAGAGTCGGACTCACACATTTCACACTACTACTCCCTCTATTCTTCTTCCTCTTTAATGAAAAATCAAAATTTTAACTTCAAAAAATTCTAAAAAATTACCAAAAATTAAAAAAAAATCTGTAGATCATCGAATCCTCATCCTGTGATAAACTGACACTTAATGTAATATTCTTGGGCCCTAAAACCCATAATTTTAAATAACTAATCTTTTAATTAATTTTGTAAATAATTTTTCTAAGTTTGTTGCTTTATTAATTTTATAGATTCACCTTAATATATTGTTAATTTTACATATATATAATTAATTGTAAATTTGCTAACTAATTTTGTCAATTAATTTAATTAGTTAATAAATTAGTTATTTTATTTTATAACTTGGTTTGTATTTGTTAAGTTAATTTTATTATTTTATTAATTTTTTGTTAGTTATATGTTCTATTATATTAATTTGTTATTTGTCTATTAATAGGCTAATTAATGGTTTTATTGTTAATTTTTTTAAACATATTAGTTTGGTTTATTTAATTGTTTACTTCTTATTCTTGTTTAATTTATTATATATTTTAATTAGTATTTTATTATGTATGTTATTTGAGATTTTTTGTTGTTTTTAGGGTAAAAAAATGGCTTTTCCTTAGTTCTTACATGAGTATTCTCGTTAGGTCCTTTGGCGATGCATGCTTATTCTCATCGCTAAAAGGTTTTTCCATTAAATTCCCCTTGTTGCTACTTTGGAGCTTTAGTGACAGGAGTTTATGGCGACAATCAAAAACTTCCATCGCTAAAAGTCCAAATCAGCCAACCTTCTTCGTCACTCACTCTTCTCACACCTCACTCCCTTTTTTGTCTTTTTGTGCTTTAGCCAAAACCCTTTTAGCAATTGTTTTTTTTTTTTGTTATTTTAATTAATTATTTTGTTAATTGTGAATTTATTTATGAAATTTCATTATTATTATTATTATTATTATTATTATTATTATTATTATTATTATTATTATTTATCATTGTGTTATATTTATTAATATTGTATTAACATAATTATGGTTAATATTGGTATTTTATTAATATACTTTTTACCATTAATTTTAATGTAGTTAATTATTTTATTATTATGAGGATTTTTGTTATTATTAATTTGTGTTAATTTTATTATTGCAAATATTGTTATTATTAATATTTTATGATAATATTTATAATAGTTATTATTTAATATTATCATTGATATTATTATTGTACTTTTATTTTCATTTTTATCATTACATTATAATGATTTTTTTGTCATTTTTTTATGTCTACAACTCCCTTTTGGATCGGGTCGGAGAATATGGCGAAATAGGGTAGTTTTAAGATTTATTTTCTTATTTATTTATTTTTTAGCCTGTAATGTAACGCCTCGATTTTGAGTTAAGCGGAGACATTTTTCTAATTCATGAATAATATTTTGATTTAGGTAAATCAAGGTATATTTATCAAGCACTTACCATTTGAATTATTTATGTTTTAATTAAAATACATTTGGCAAGCTAATAATTATACTAATTATAATAATAAACAAGAAATAAATATATAAGTATATAATAAATAAATATTTGTATTATATAATAATAATTAAAGAGATAATTATCTAGAAATAAAAAAAAGAAAGGTTCCTAGATATTTCGAGTAGAAAGTTATGACCAAAAAAAGAGAGATTCTGTCTTTATTTTTGGGTCTCATAAGTGGCCTTTGGCCACTAAAATGTTTAGAAAAGAAAAGAGAAAGGGAATAGGAAGTGTAGGGAGGCATCGGACAGGTCCTCCCACTGTTTAGGGGGCACTGTGCATTGCCAGCAATCACCACGTCGATGTCGCTCCCTGGGCATATGCTCGCACTAGTCTTAGCAACTTGCCGTTTTCCTTTCTTTCCTCATTCTCTTCCCTGACCGCCACTTCTTCCCCTTTATTTTGATAAGCCACGATGGCAGTCAGCGTCATGACCACCACCGGACGACTCCCAACAGCAAGGTGTATCTTTTGGTGCCTTCTGTCGCTCCTCACTTGCCGGCGATTGGTAGATCAAACAAGAGAAGTCACCAATGATTTTTGCGAGATTTTGACTGATCATGGCAGTGTTGGAGCGCGTGACCATCGAAAATGGCATTGTGGGATCTCGATCTATTGAGTAACAGTGTTAAATCGCCACCGGCGAAGCTCCGATAATGGTCCAGTGAGCACAAAATGGATAGAATGGGCGAAAAATACAGCATTCGACACTAGATGGTATATGATTACCAAATTTATTTTCGCAAATTTGATTTAAATTAAGCATATGGATTATTGGCTGAAAATGTTGGTTTATTGGAATCAAAGGTTGATTTTCATGTGTTGGTTACTGTAATTTATTTATTCGAATTCCCTATTTAAATTTTGACATATGGTTGTTGAATTAAAAAGGTAATAGAGGACTTTTGCTGATTTTAAGTAAGTAGAATTGAAAAACTTAGCATATAAGTCTGTTACAAATAACTATGTAAGTTATAGCTATAAATTTAGCAAGTTGTTATTTTACCTATATAAAATTCATTAATAAATCAATCATACATAAAAGGATACGAAATATATTGAAGGTATTGTCTAAGTAAAATGGTTAAGTCAAGTAAATTATACCAAAATAAAAGTTATATTATCCACTTGACTGAGAAATTAGAAAATTATAAACTAACTTGGGTTGTATTTTATTGTTTTGTTTTATGAGCTATGGTAGTAGGAACTTAAGCATTCAAGTGAAAATTTACCTTCTTATACTTTTGAGTTAATTAACCAATGATTACAACATGGTTATACTTATCAAGTTAAGGGTTAAGTATGTTAAAAATCACAAGCTGATATATATAGAGATACACTCAAATTTAGAAAATATCTTATATGATTTAAACAAAAAAAAATAAGAAAACTTATCAGTTGTCGTGAAATAAGAAAACACATACTTTTAAAACAAAAAAAATTAATGGAGTGAAGTTGGTAGTAGTCATGTACAAGGAATAGTTATAAGCACGTGTGTTTGTGTGTGTATATATATATATACATATATAAGTAGAACTTGGGTTTTTAAATTACAAAAAAAAAACAAATTAGACTTTTACCTTATTAATTCGTGATTATTAATTTAGATTCGTTAATTATCAAAAACAAATTGTGAGTGGTAAAACTTCCTACTGGAAGTTTAGGTTTCAAGTGAAATGATCAAGATATTGGGAAGGCATGCACTAAAATGTCTTGCGTAAATTTGGTAATAAATTCGTTATTCACCTTTGATATGTTTTGTTTTAAGAAAGGACATGATTGGGGTCATTATTTGGATGTGTAAGTGTATGATCCCTAAAAGGGATGGAATTTTTCATTTATATAATAAAATTTTATATCTATTTTTATGTATATGCATCAATGACTTGTTCTTAAAAGCTCATACTAAGAGTCAATTCAAGTTAAACCTAGAATTAAAGGTTTATAATGTATAGATATACATGTATATGAGAAATACGTTGTGAGTGATAATTGTAATGAAATGATTTATGGTTTATAGAAATAGATATGCATAACTTAGGTAAGACTCATAATTAACAATCGGTTATTGAAACAATGTCATGGATTACTTATATTTTATACTATTAAATATCAAGCTTGTGTGGGAATAAAGTGTGGCATAAAGTGAGTAACACATTGTGATCAAAATAATTAAGACGTGAAATGTAATGGAATAATTATGCCATATATTGTGAATTTGAATTTATGCCCTTAGTGTTAGTGGGTAACCCAGGACCCTAGGATAGTATGCCTAGCCATAGGGGCACTTACCCCGCGGTGTTCTGTTCTGCTCTTTTATTATCTACTCTGTTATTTTTCTGCTTTGTTATACTCTGCTCTGTTATCTAAATAAATATTGATTATTATGTTGGTCGGCTTATTATTAATAGTCCGAGGAGTAGTCGCATACTCCCAAGTAGTGTGGACACTCCCGATGACTGGATTTGCTTATCCGCTTATCCGGTATATGGTTTCCTACTGTTGACAATTAGGGGCTAAATCGTAAATTATTTACATAAATGGAGTAAAAATAATAATTACAGTATTAAAACATTATAAAAATGAGTGAAAGTGAAATAAGTTGGAAATGAGTATTTATTAAAGTGTGGTATAAATGTTTAAATTTTGATACCAAATCCTGACACATGGACATATGAAATAATCAAATATGAAATATTTACCGTGTCAATTATAAACTTGATAAGGATAATTGTAGTCTATTAAATGACCCATTGACAATGAAAAGTATGAGTAAACTACAATATTTTCTGTAATAATATATACATGCATTTTGGTAAGTGCAGACTTATTGTTCTTGTTCTAATCATTGAAAATTGTGTGCACCATAAGTTAGAAATTATATACTTTTTATGCTTTATATATCGGTACGTGTATGAAAATTTCAAACACCTTAGACGATGTCTGTTGAGAAATAAAATTGGCAGTCACAACTAAGCTTTTAGCTTAGCGCGTTGTTTTTCTGTTCAACGCATAGGTTGATTCAATATTCAGTCTTCTCAATACAAAGAAAGGAAACCTTCGTAGGTTGTTGCAGCTAGAATGGTGAAGAATCAAAGATAAAGATCAAATTATTTATGTTATTTTGACATTTTGGAAACTTTGGCATGTACACAGGTGTTAAGATTGTATAATTTAATATCAGATTGTATGTATTTAGTTGAAATTCAATGTTATTAGCTTAGACATGTGATAATAGTTTGTATAAACCTTGTTGAAATCAAAATATCTAAGTATTGAACTAGGGATACAGTGACAGGTATATTAGCTTAATTATTATTAAGGAGTATGAGAAAATCTTATGTGGGAGTTTGATTGAGGCTGTGGATCATGATGATTGAATTTTAGAAGTGTTAATTTTTATTTTGTCTATAGGATGCAGCGAATTTTTAGGGGAGGTTCTGCCAAAATTTTTAGAAAGATTTAGAGTAGAAAATTTGAAATTGATAATTTAAGCATAAATTATCTTGAGATAGTGATATTCAAAGCAAAGATCAGTTTGTGACATCCATATCCGATTTGTTTACTAGATCGGGTTTAGGGTGTTACATTTAATGGTATCAGAGCATCGGTTTAGGCATTTCTGGGTATAGAATAATATAATTTAGTTAACATGGAAGTTGTGGTACTTTGTTTACCTGATAGTGACCTTAATATTTAGAGTAGTGATTTAAATATTTTGCATGGGGATGGGCAAATTGCATTGCCATTTTTTGAAAAGCGCACCTGCATAATGATACATTCATACAACATTTTACATACATTGCATTAACATCATCTCATTTTTCATGATTGCATAAATTTTTATACATACGCCCTAATTGAAGGAAAACTGATAGGTTGCCTAGTGCATTAAAGTGAGGAAGGATATGATATATCTATATATACATCGAGGAATGATGTGGATTGGAATTAGATTTGATGAGTAGACAAAAGGAGACTGACAAATTATATAATGAGTGTATAGAATAAGCTAAGATAAGTGAATATTAAGAAAGTAAGTATAGTGTGTGTGCATGCAAAAATAAATGTTAAGAGGAAATGTGATTCAAGAATGAATCCATTTTCAATTAAAAGTGATATAAGGATAAAATTTTACTTGCTTGAATAGGCTTCAGCAAGAAAGTATTGTTCATCGTAAATGTTTTGGTTAACTTTACGATTTGAGCTTCCCTAATATGATGGGTTAATATTGGAATGATATTCTGATAATACTTATGACCAATAGTTAATTGAGACCTTCATATAAGGCTATATTTGTGAGAGGAATATGAGATAACGATCACAAAAGTTCTACTAGGGCATATTATAATTGTCTTTAATTGTCAAAGGACTATTTTAAACAAAAGAGGAGTTTCATGAATGTGATGTATTGAAAAGTAGTTGACTAAAAATGATGAAATGCAACGTCATTTACATTCATTGATTTAGAGTTCTCATAGATTCAGAAGTTGGAAGTCGTAACAATGTAACACTTTCTCCCAAGGAGTCGGATCATTAAATCTTGATTTTCATATGATGTGGAGCCAGAATTTATTGATTTTAAATATTTTGAATTATGAGGGAACACTGGTGTGTATACATAATCTTCTCATTCAGAGTAGGTTTTCCATCTTCCCACTGTCATCGCAAATTATAAATGAAACATTACCATTGATAAGTGATGGTGATCTTTGTGGGATACAAGAACGTTATATTAATTGTAATATCACACTAGAAATATTAAATTAATTGAGAAAATTCACAAGGCTATCGAGAATAATAAAGAAGAATTATCTTTTAATGTCAAGAAGTTTGGTTTCGATGAATGTCACAAATGGTATCTAGTGTGGTTTGGCAGAACTAAAGTTACACCAAATGTACCAATTGAACTAGCTGAAATGTTTTTGAGGTTCATGGAAATTATATAAAGGAATTTGAAATAAGTATAGTTGATAGATATAAATTACTTGGTAATTCATTCTAGATTGATATTGTTGCCTGCCATGAGTTTTGAAAGATTTATTCCTTGGAGATATTGGTTTTCTCCCTTCTTTTGAGATGGTAGTGTGGAGACTATTTCGATATGTTGGGAATTGATTGTAGAATGTAGTGTTGATTGAGATTTAGAAAAAAAGCAAGGATATTTTGAGATGCCGATCAGAGAAAATTAACCAGATAAGGAAATTTGATTGACATTATGGATGAGTAATAGCTAAACATTGACAGATTAGAGCAACTAATGAACTCTTTTAATGACTTTAATTTCTTTGTTAATGTGAGCTTGTGTAATACCAAGCTGGTAGCAATGTATGCTGATTTAGTGGTTTAAGAGATGTGAAATACTCGTGGCTATGTTTTCAAATAGATAAATTTCAAGGATGAAATTTTCTTAAGGGGTAGAGAATTGTAACACCCCGATTTTGAGTTAAGCAGAGACATTTTCCTAATTCATGAATAATATTTTGATTTAGGTAAATCGGGATATATTTATCAAGGACTTACCATTTGAATTATTTATGTTTTAATTAAAATACATTTGGCAAGCTAATAATTATACTAATTATAATAATAAACAAGAAATAAATATATAAGTATATAATAAATAAATACTTGTATTATATAATAATAATTAAAGAGATAATTATCTAGAAATAAAAAAAAGAAAGGTTCCTAGATATTTCGGGTAGAAAGTTATGGCCAAAAAGAGAGAGAAAGAAGTCTTTATTTTTGGGTCTCATAAGTGGCCTTTGGCCACTAAAATGTTTAGAAAAAAAGAGGAAAGGAACAGGAAGCGCAGGGAGGCATCGGACAGGTCCTCCTACTATTCAGGGGTCATTGTGCGTTGTCGGTGGTCACCACGTCGATGCCATTCCCTGGGAGTTTGCTCGTACCAGTCATGGCATCTTGCCGTTTTCCTTTCCTTCCCCATTCTCTTCCCTGGCACCACTTCTTCCCCTCTATTTCGATGAGCCACGGTGGCAGTCAGCTTCACGACTACCACCAGATGACTCCCAACGGTAAGGTGTATCTTTTGGTGCCTTCTGTCGCTCCTCACTTATCGGCTATTGGTAGATCGAAAAGGAGAAGTCATCAACAATTTTTGCAAGATTCTGACTGATCATGGTAGTGTTGGAGCGCGTGACCACCGAAAATGGCATTGGGGGATCCCGATCTATAGAGTAGCAGTGTTAAACCGCCACTAACGACGCTCCGATAATGGTTTGATGAGCACAAAAATGGATAGAATGGGCAAAAAATATAGCATTCGACACTGGATGGTATGTGATTACCAAATTTATTTCCAAAAATTTGATTTAAATTAAGCATATGGATTATTGGATAAAAATGTTGGTTTATTGGAATCAGAGGCTGATTTTGATGTGTTGGTTAGTGTAATTTATTTATTCGAATTGCCTATTTAAATTTTGACATATGGTTGTTGAATCAAAAAGGTAATAAAGGACTTTTGCTGAATTTAAGTGAGTAGAATTGAAAAACTTAGCATATAAGTCTGTTACAAATAACTATGTAAGTTGTAGCTATAAATTTAGCAAGTTGTTATTTTACCTATATAAAATTGATTAATAAATCAATCATACATAAAAGGATACGAAATATATTCAAGGTACTATCTAAGTAAAATGGTTAAGTTAAGTAAATTGTACCAAAATAAAAGTTATATTATCCACTTGACTGAGCAATTAGCAAATTATAAACGAACTTGGGTTGTATTTTGTTGTTTTGTTTTATGAGCCATGGTAGTAGGAACTTAAGCATTCAAGTGAAAATTTACCTTCTTATACTTTCGAGTTAATTAACCAATGCTTACAACATGGTTGTACTTATCAAGTTAAGGGTTAAGTATGATAAAAATCACAAGCTGATATATATATCAATACACTCGGATTTAGAAAATATCTTATATGATTTAAACGAAAAGAATAAGAACACTTATTAGTTGTCGTGAAATAAGAAAACACATACTTTTAAAAACAAAAAAAATAATGGAGTTAAGTTGGTAGTAGTCATTTACAAGGAATAGTTATAAGCACGTGTGTGTGTGTGTGTGTGTGTGTGTGTGTGTGTGTGTGTGTGTGTGTGTATAAGTAGAACTTGGGTTTTTAAATTACAAAAAAAAAAACAAAGTAGACTTTTGCCTTATTAATCCGTGATTATTAATTTAGATGTGTTAATTATTAAAAACAAATTATGAGTGGTAAAACTTCCTACTAGAAGTTTAGGTTTTAAGTGAAATGATCAAGATATTAGGAAGGCACGCACTAAAATGTCTTGCATAAATTTGGTAATAAATTCATTATTCACCTTTGATATGTTTTGTTTTAAGAAACGGCATGGTTGGGGTCATTATTTGGATGTGTAAGCGTATGATCCCTAAAAGGGATGGAATTTTTCATGTATATAATAAAATTTTATATTTATTTTTATGTATATGCATCAATGAATTGTTCCTAAAAGCTCATACTAATAGTCAATTCAAGTTAAACCTAGAATTAAAGGTTTAGAATGTATAGAAATACATGTATATGAGAAATACGTTGTGAGTGATAATTGTAATGAAATGATTTATGGTTTATAGAAATGGATATGCGTAACTTAGGCAATACTCATAATTAACAATCAGTTATTGAAACAATGTCATGGATTACTTATATTTTATACTATTAAATATCAAGCTTGTGTGGGAATAAAGTGTGGCATAAAGTGAGTAACACATTGTGATCAAAATAATGAAGATGTGAAATGTAATGGAATAATTATGCCATATACTGTGAATTTGAATTTATGCCCTTAGTGTTAGTGGGTAACCCAAGACCCTAGGATAGTATGGCTAGCCATAGGGGCACTTATCCCACTGTGCTCTATTTTGCTCTGTTATTTTTTTGCTCTGTTATAATCTACTCTGTTCTGTTAGCCGGCTTATTATTAATAGTCCGAGGAGTAGTCGTATACTCCCAAGTAGTGTGGACACTTCGGTGACTGGATTTGCTTATCCGCTTATCCGGTTTATGGTTTCCTACTGTTGACAACTAGGGGTGAAATCATAAATTATTTACGTAAATGGTGTAAGAAGAATAATTACAATATTAAAACATTATAAAAATGATTGAAAATGAAATAAGTGGGAAATGAGTATTTATTAAAGTGTGATATACATGTTTAAATTTTGATACCAAATCCTGACACATAGACATATGAAATATTTACCGTGTCAATTATAAACTTGATAACGATAATTATAATCTAATAAATGACCCATTGACAATGAAAAGTATGAGTAAACCACAATATTTTCTGTAATAATATGTACATGCATTTTGGTAAGTGCAGACTTATTTTTCTTGTTCTAATCATTGAAAATTATGTGCACCATAAGTTAGAAATTATATACTTCATATGCTTTATATATCGGTATGTGTATGAAAATTTTGAACACCTTCTTATACTATGTCTATTGAGAAATAAAATTGGTAGTCACCACTAAGCTTTGAGCTTAGCGTGTGATTTTTCTGTTCCGCGCGTATGTTGATTCAATATTCAGTCTTCTCAATGCAAAGGAAGGAAACCTTCATAGGTTTTTGCAGCTAGAATGGTGAAGAATCAAAGATAAAGATCAAATTATTTATGTTATTTTGACATTTTGGAAACTTTGGCATGTACACAGGTGTTAAGATTGTATAATTTAATATCAGATTGTATGTATTTCGTTGAAATTCAATGTTATTAACTTAGACTTGTGATAATAGTTTGTATAAACCTTATTGAAAACAAAATATCTGAGTATTGAACTAGGGATATAATGACAGGTCGTTTAGCTTAATTATTTTTGAGGAGGATGAGAAAATCTTATGTAGGAGTTTGATTGAGGCTATGGATCTTGGTGATTGAATTTTAGAAGTGTTATTTTGTATTTTGTCTATAGGAGGTTGAAAATTTTTAGGGGAGGTTTTGCCAAAATTTTTAGAAAGATTTAGAGTATAAAATTTGAAATTGATAATTTAAGCATAAATTATCTTGATATAGTGATATTCAAAGCAAAGATCGGTTTGTGACATTCGTATCCAGTTTGTTTACCAGACCGGGTTTAGGGTGTTACATGTAATATTTGTTATGCCTTTTATTTAATTGTTTGTAATAGCTAATAAAAATATTTTTTTTTGCACGCATTAATTAAAAATGACACGAAAATATTTTCTACCTAATTAATTGGAATTTTCTCATAAAGTGGACAAATGTCATGTTTTAATCCAAAAATCACATCCAAGAATTTAATAAATATTAATGAGGGAACCAATATTTTCAATTCAATTAATAGCCCAATTTATGCATATTTTACTTATATTATTATTTTTCATATTTTTTAAATAAATATTTTTATTCGAACGATGAGTTAAAAACCAATTAAATGATTTACATAAATTTGAGTTGTCTTTTCCCATAAGAAAGGGATCAATGTCCTGATTTTTACCCATAAAATAACATGCAAATTAAGTATTTTTATTCATAAATATAAAAGATTTTCTATTTAAAATCGGCTAACATGATTCCTTTTTTCCAAAACCACATGGGATCAATTATTCCATTTTTTATCAAAAATACACTAAAAAAATGCTCGCTTTTTGTAAATGTGCATGTGAGGACCAATGTCCTCACTAAAAAAACTTAATTAATTACCCAATTTATGGATGATTCATCTTCACATTTATAATTAATATTGTAAGAACCCAATTTCGGCATTAATCGGATTATCGTTAATTAAGGTAAAATTGGATTATTTTGCAATTATCGAGGTTGAGTTCTAAGAGGGGTATTTTGGTAATTTCAGCATGTATGTAATTGAGTATCGGTAAGTTGTAATTTTAAGGAAGTATGTAATTGAAATTAAATTAGAAATCTTGGGGTTAAGATGAAAGGAATTGAAATAATGGGGGTTTAATTATGCTTAGGGGCATTATGGGAATTTTCTTGGAAAGATATTTACCCCACTTGCCTAATTATTGGTTCTTAGATATGTGAAGATCGACTTTTAATGGAGATCTGTGTGTGTGTGTGTGTGTGTGTGTGTGTGTGTGTGTGTGTGTATGTGTGTGTGTGTGTGTTTATGGGATGAAGAAGAGAAAACTTATGGTTTTATGTCTCATAGAACTCTTCTCCTCCTCCCTGTGTTTGATTTCTGGTGTTAAAGATGTTGAGAGAGATGATAAATCATGCTTGTTGTTGGATTTTAACGGTTACATGCATCACATACATGAACGGAATTTTAAAATTTTTTTAACCATTAGATCTGATCTTGCCATGAATACACAATATAACTATATGAGAATAAGAAAAATCACCTTTGATTTTTATTGAACAGTTGATTTTACTTCACACCGGGTTGTCGCAAACCACAGTGTCCAAAATCGAACACCTTCAATGAGTAATCCACACTAGAGAGGGATAAATTGAACCAACAAATTGGTGTTTAACTAGGGCTGGCCGAAATTCCCAAGAGCTAGCTTAGGACTTGGCGCAAAAAGGGAGAGAGAGATTAAGAGAAAAGACTTTCTTTTTGTTTTAATCACTTAACCCTAATTCTCATTAGTTGGCCTTTTATAGTTAGGTTAAAATTCCAACTCCTTAATGAGATTAGGCTCTTTAAAATTGTTGGAGAATTATTAATTGGGCATCTGGAATTAATTATAATCATTTGGGCTTAATTAAATCCAAATTAAATCTTTTCATAAAAGACCATGCACAAAATTCACAAACTAGGCTATTTGTGCATCTAATTGGATTTAAATACCCAAATAGATTCCAAATCCAACCAAATTAAATATGTGAGTTTCATAACACTTATGTAACATATATAAATTAATTTGGTCCAAGAAAAATCCCTCTAAGCCCTTCTGTATGGAGTTGGCGTGTGGCCCTTAAAGAATGGCTTCCGCCAACTTTCTTTATTCCTCTGGCCCTTAATAATTTCTCCAATGGACCTATTAATTATTATATCAGTCCTATAACACTTATAGTAGTGTTATAACACTTATAAGACAATAATAATTAATCATGAAATACATTATTTCATTTAGGTCCAATTTACATAACATTTCTCAAAAGTTCCGTGGATAATTTTACTTGATCATAATTAATTAAACTCTTTAATTAATTATTATCATATTCACTTCTCTTCCTTCATAATAATATCAAATATTATTATCCTTGTAATTTTACCATTTTATCCTTTCACTATATGTGTGTGACTTATTAGGTTTCTGTCTATGTTGGCAGTATAATATGTAATTGTAAGTTTTTCTCAAAACTCACATGATTCAAACTCCTTTAAATCATTTTATCAATCTCTATTGATATTTTGATACATCATTATACAAGTCATGATTGGCCTCTAGCTAGGCATCATGACTACCCAAATGTCAGGAAAGTCATGTGGTTTGACTGTACCCTTCCATAGAAACAGTTACCGTGCAATTACTCCTTTCACCACTCTTATCTCAATTAGATTCTGAGTATGGATTTCTGTCAACTCATATAAATCTAATTATGTATGTTATATTAATTTAACCATTGTTCCCAAAATGCCCTCCATGGATCTCTATCCATCTAGGCATATTACTCTGACCAGAGATTCTCTGAACAAGGCAATAATAGAAACATGCGAGATAACTTTCCTTGTTAAATCTGGGATGGTGAATCCTTTGCAATCACTCAACTATCTTCAAGTAGGTCATGATATACCCAATCTCCTAACTATGTTCACTCCCAGTTGAAAGTAATCAGTTATGGAGTCAAAGTGTACCACTTGCTACTTAAGATAACTTTGGTGATTTCAACTCTAAGGATACTTGCACAACCACTATGAAGAGATTCCTCACTGACATAGATTTAATATCCATGTGAGGATTCTCTTTGCAGGTCGCCAATGAACTTGTTCTTCTAACAAGCATCCACATGTTAGCTTTGATTATCTTCCATAATCACAGTTATGAGAACCACTGCTTGAACCATTCAAGAAGCATAACATGTGCTAGTCTGTCCGAATTAACAATGTCCTATCTTGTTAATTCTATGACTAGGAATATTTAGATATTAAGACATTTGCATGCAATAGACATCTCACATCATGAACACCTTCATGATTGCCCTTGCACTGTGTTTATAATATCTAGGACTTCATTTATTAATTTAAGATTTACAAACTCATGTATTTAAACATAGCATTAATAAATGAATAATGCCTTTTATTAAGAATATAAATTTTTTATACATATGAAAAACATCCCTATTACATGGGCTCTAAGGCATACTCTCTAACAATCTCCCACTTGCACTAGAGCCAATCACTCATATGTCTCAGACCCATGATATTTATATGGTGATCATGCTTTATCTGGAAAAGTGCTTTAGTGAGGGGATCCGCCATATTGTCTTCTGTGGGAACCCTTTCTATTTTCACATCATTTCTAGCTACTATTTCCCTTATGAGATGGTAGCATCTGAGAACATGCTTGGATCGCTGATGAGACCATGGTTCCTTTGCTTGCGTAATGGCTCCATTGTTGTCACAATATAAAGGAATCGGATCAACAATGCTAGGCACCACTCCTAGTTCGGTTATGAACTTTTTGATCCAGACTGCTTCTTTGGCTGCTTCTGAAGCAGCAATGTACTCAGCTTCCATCGTGGAATCAGCAGTTGTTTCTTGTTTGGAACTTTTCCAACTACCTGCTCCTCCTCCCATTATGAACACATAACCAGATTGTGATTTACAATCATCTTTGTCAGATTGGAAGCTGGCATATGTATACCCATTTACTTCCAAACTGTCCTCTCCATATACCAAGAATATATCCTTAGTCCTTCTCAAGTACGTAAGAATATTCTTGACAGCTGCCCAGTGTTCCTTTTCAAAATTGGATTGAAATCTGCTTGTGACACTCAAAGCAAATGCTACATCTGGACTGTACATAACATAGCATACATGATAGAACCAATAGCAGATGCATATGGTATTCTATTAATGCTCTCTCTATCCTCTAGTGTCTGTGGACACATAGACTTAGAAAGGTGTTTTTCATGCACCATGGGTATAAACCATTTCTTAGAGAGATCCATATTGAACCTCTTCAATACTTTATCTATATATTACTTTGAGAAAGACCTAGCAACCTATTGGATCTATCTCTATAGATCCTTATTCCCAGAATATAGGATGCTTCTCCAAGGTCTTTCATGGAGAATTGCTTGGATAACCATATTTTAACAGATTGGAGAAGAGAAATGTCATTTCCCATGATCAATATGTCATCTACATATAGAACTATGAAGGCAATTACACTCCCACTGACCCTTTTATACACACAAGGTTCATCTTCATTCTGTGAGAAACCAAACTCTTTGATTGTCTCATTGAATCGTATGTTCCAGCTCCTAGAGGCTTGCTTCAATCCATAAATGGATCTTTGAAGCTTGCATACCTTTTCGCCATTTCCTGATGTGAATCCTTCTGGTTGTGTTATATACACATCCTCAGTAAGATTTCCATTAAGGAAAGCTGTCTTCACATCCATTTGCCAAATCTCATAATCATAATGAGCTGCAATGGCTAAAAGTATTCTTATAGACTTAAGTATCGCTACAGGAGAAAAAGTTTCATCATAGTCAATACCTTCTTTTTGACGATAACATTTTGCTACTGAGCTTTATAGGTAACTACATTACCTTCCATGTCGGTCTTCTTTTTGAAGATCCATTTGCACCCTATGGATTTTATCCTTTCAGGTGGTTGAGTTAAAGTCCATACTTTATTCTCATACATGGAGTCCATTTTGGACTGCATAGCCTTAAGCTATAAATCACGTTCTGAACTATTCAAAACTTCTTGATAGCTTGTAGGCTCATTGTCCTCTACTACAGTTATGCCTCTATCCGAATCAATGTGAAATCCATATCTCACAGGGATAGAACACATCCTAATAGATCTTCTAGGATTTTGTGTATAATCAGGTTCAACTGTAATCTCATCATTATGAAATTCAGTTTCGGATTCAATCGGTTGATCATCTTCTATTTGTGGGTCATGAACTTCACCAAGTTTAATTTTACTCCCATTGTCCTCTCGTAGGAGAAATTTTCTTTCCAAGAAGACAGCATGCCTTGAAACAAACACCTTTTGTTCTAAGGGATGATAGAAATAATATCCAAACGTTTCTTTTGGATATCCCACAAATAAATATTTGTCAGACTTAACATCCAGTTTGTCTGACATTGTCCACTTCACATAAGCAGGACAACCCCATACTTTCATATGAGAAAGCGTAGGTTTCTTGTTATTCCACATCTCATATGGAGTAATATTAACCGATTTACTAGGAACTCTGTTTAACACATAAACAGCAGTTTCTAGTGCATATCCCCAAAAGGACTTTGGCAAGTCCGCTCGGCTCATCATTGATCGAACCATATCTAATAGTGTTCGATTTCTCCTTTCAGATACACCATTGTGTTGTGGTGTATATGGAGGAGTCCATTGAGATAAAATCCCATTATCTCTAAGATAATCCTGAAACTCTTGACTTAAGTATTCTCCACCTCGATCTGATCTAAGTGTTTTAATACTTTTACCAAGTTGTTTCTCTACTTCATTTCTGAATTCTTTGAACTTTTCAAATGCTTCTGATTTATATTTCATTAGATAGATATATCCAAACCTGGAATAATCATCTATGAAAGTAATGAAGTAGGAGTAACCTCCTCTGGCATGTGTAGTCATTGGACCACATACATCTGAATGTATTAAGTCCAAAACTATTTTAGCTCATTCTCCTTTACCAATAAAGGGAGCTTTTGTCATTTTTCCCAATAAATAAGATTCACATGTATCAAATGATTCATAATCAAATGATCCCAAATCACCTGACTTGTGTAATTTGGTCATGCGTTTTTCATTTATATGGCCTAAACGACAATGCCATAAGTATGAGGTATTTAGATTATCATGTTTCATTCTCTTGGTATCCACATTATGTACTTCTTTAATTAAATCAAGAACAAATATACCATTCTCAATGATAGCTTTTGCATAAAACATATTGTTCTTAAAAATGTAACAACATTTGTCCTTTAAAGAAATATCATAATCGTTCATCAAACGACTGAAAGGAATAATACTTTTGGATAAGGCTGGAACATAATAACAATTATTTAATTCCAGTACTAATCCACTAGAAAGAGGTAAATAGTAAGTCCCTACAACTATTGTAGAGATGTTCTGTCCAGTAGCTGACTGCAAACATATCTCTGCCTTTCCCACTTTTCTAAAGCTTCTAAGCCCCTGTAGATCATTACATAAATGAGATCGACATCCGGTATCTAATACCCAAGATTGTTTTAAAGCAATAGAATAAGTATTAATTTCAATCATATGAATACCTGAAGTAGAAGCATCAGCTTGCTTCTTCTCCTTGAGAGAATCTAGATAGGCCTTGCAGTTACGCTTTCAATGACCATCCTTTCCACAATGGAAGCAAGTTTCTTTGGGATTCTCTTTCTTGGCAACTTTCTTCTTAGAGATCCCACCATTCTTTGGCTACGCCTTGGTGATCTTCTTCTGCTTCTTGCCTTTAGCAGAAGTGACAACCATGACACTTTTTGGATCCTTCTTAAATGATCCATCAGCTGTCTTGAGCATATTGATTAACTCAGGAATGGATACTTGAATTTTGTTCATGTTGAAGTTAAGCACGAAAGGTGCATAACTTTGAGCCAACAAGTACAAGATTAAATCTATGTATAGATCATTATCCATTACATAGCCAAGTCTACTCAAATGCTCAATATACCCATACATCTTCAATGCATGAGTAGCAGCTGAAGTGCCTTCCACCATTTTGCAGCTAAATAGAGCTCGAGCAATCTCATATTGCTCAGTTCTAGCCTGAGAAGAATAAAGCTCCTCTAGATGCAAAACGATGGTTCTAGCATCCATCATTTCATGTTGCTTCTGAAGCTCCGAGGACATAGCACCCAGCATCAGACATGCTGCTGCTTCACTATCCTCCATGTATTTTCGATAAATGCCTTTGATCTCATTAATGGCATCATCTGATGGAAGTGATGGTGGATCTTTATCCAAGACATAGTGGATCTTTTCAACTCTGAGAACAATTCTCACTTGCCTGATCCAGTCAGAAAAGTTATTGCCAACCAGCTTGTTATCCTAGATTGAACGTATGTTAATATTCGACGTGCTCATGATGATGACCTAGATGTGAAAAAGAAAAGATATGAGAGTATGTTCATATATATGTATGTATTAATAAAGTCTTTAATTAATTCATTTACTCCCATTATTTTATTGCGAATTAATAGCCCTCACTATATAATCCGAGAAAACCCGATGGTTTTCTTAGTGGGCTAATATCCAATCTTTGATATGTAATTTGACCTTGACTGTGGTCAACAAGCCAAATTCCATACCCTTGAAAGGTAGGTATCTCTATACCAATTGTGTCTTTACACAACTATTGGATCATTAGGTTATCAACTCTTGATGCATGCATATCATATATGCATTCCCTAATCTTGCCTCTAGAACCATTAGCCTTGAATGTGGTCAACAAACTAATGGGCTAGCTAAGATGACCCATTTAATTACATTTAAACATATTCGATATAATGTGAGCTTGACTGTGGTCAACAACCCACACTATAAAGAACTCTGATTCTCCTCAAATTAATGGAAGGCTTATATACCTTAGTATTTGTTTGAGGGTTTTAGTTAATTAAGTCTCATCATACATGGTTGGCATACATTGGTATGCATCCTATATCTATCACATAAATATAAGCATACAAATATGGTATAGTAATGGACTTCACTACATTGATTTCCCCGAGCCAAGAGGGAAATCAAAAGGTCACACCTAGGTAGTATGCATGATTCAAACAAGAAAAATAATTACATTATCTTCAAGCTTGTTGGATCTCCATCCGGCCCATCTTGCTCCTTGAAAATGGTCTCCATCTCTATTTCTAATTCTAATCTAAGTAATCTAATTACATATTACAATTTGAAATGAAATACAAACCAAAAACAAGTGGGCGGGACATGAAAGTTCTCATTGGGCCAAAACATGCATAATGCTCAATCATATTGGGCTTTGTCCATAACTATCCATCATGCCAATCATACACCCTTATATGCCTTTCTAATGCATAAAGAAATGGATTACTAACTTTGTTTCAACTTTTGAAACAATATTTTGAGTTATTTTAATAATGTGATCAAATTAGAAAACTTTTTCCATTTTGGAAACTTTCATTTTAGGAAACCTTTTGCATACATGTGTTCTTTTCTTAATAATCAATCCAATTGATTATTAATTAATTATAAATTGATTATTTAATTAATTAATCATATTAAATAATTAAAAGAATCAATTTTGGGCTTAAAACAAATGTAGGCCGAAACCCACAGAAGAAAAACCCTAGTTGTGTTCACACACAAACTAGTTTTGTGTCTTTTAGACCATTTGGGCCTTTTGGAATGAGCCAAGCCCACTCCAGCCCTTAAAACCCATTAATAAACTTAATTAATGTTTATAATGTTTAATTTAAATCAGCTCCTTGGTCTCACCAAGTCATTCACTAATTTAAACCAAGTCCGTAAACATAATTAAGCCCATTAAGTGATTTTAATGGATTAAAATTAATCAAATTAATTTAAGGCCCATTTTAATTAATCCAATTAATTAAAAACACTTTAATATATCATATATATCAGATTTAGAAGATCAAAAGTTATTCTAACCAAGAACACATCAAGAACACACGAAGAACACCAATTTATCGAACTTTTCGACAAAACTAGTTTTCATGCAAAATTTGTTCGATTTTAATTCCGTTCGATCCTACGGCTTAATATCACATATTAAACACATAAAATATCATCTAAATGATTTTTAAATGGATCCATAAGAAATTAAATTAGAACAGCCCCTACATCACCTAGGGTTCATGCCAAATCCTAATGGGTTTCACGCCAAACCCTAATCACAATCCTTCAAAAGTTTCGTTTTTATTTCCACCAAATTTATTTGATCACACATACAACCAGAAATCAATATTTCTCATTCATGAAAAATCAAATATAATATTTTAAAGTTCATGAAATAAATAACTCAAAACAAAACAAAACTTATTCCGTAGAAAAATATAGAATTGTATATCCATGGCAAAACCTGGCTCTGATACCATGTTGGATTTTAACGGTTACATGCATCACATACATGAGCAGAATTTTAAAATTTTTTTAACCATTAGATCTGATCTTGCAATGAATACACAATATAACTATATGAGAATAAGAAAAATCACTTTTGATTTTTGTTGAACAGTTGATTTTACTTCGCACAGGGTTATCGCAAACCACAGTGTCCAAAATCGAACACCTCCAATGAGTAATCCACACTAGAGAGGGGTAAATTAAACCAAAAAATTGGTGTTTAACTAGGGCTGGCCGAAATTCCCAAGAGTTAGCTTAGGATTTGGCGCAAAAAGGGAGAGAGAGATTAAGAGAAAAGACTTTCTTTTTGTTTTAATCACTTAACCCTAATTCTCATTAGTTGGCCTTTTATAGTTAGGTTAAAATTCCAACTCCTTAATGAGATTGGAATCTTTAAAATTGCTGGAGAATTATTAATTGGGACTTTGGAATTAATTATAATCATTTGGGCTTAATTAAATCCAAATTAAATCTTTTCATAAAAGACCATGCACAAAATCCACAAACAAGGCCCTTTGTGTATTTAATTGGATTTAAATACCCAAATAGATTCCAAATCCAACCAAATTAAATATGTGAGTTCCATAACACTTATGTAACATATATAAATTAATTTGGTCCAAGAAAAATCCCTCTAAGGCCTTCTGTATGGAGTTGGCATGTGGCCCTTACAGAATGGCTTTCGTCAACTTTCTTTATTCCTCTGGCCCTTAATAATTCCTCCAATGGACCTATTAATTATTATATCAGTCCTATAACACTTATAGTAGTGTTATAACACTTATAAGACAATAATAATTAATCATGAAATACATTATTTCATTTAGGTCCAATTTACAGAACATTTCTCAAACGTTCCGCGGATAATTTTACTTGATCATAATTAATTAAACTCTTTAATTAATTATTATCATATTCACTTATCTTCCTTCATAATAATATCAAATATTATTATCCTTGTCATTTTACCATTTTATCCTTTCTCTATATGTGTGTGACCTATTAGGTTCCTGTCCATGTTGGCAGTATAATATGTAATTGTAAGTTTTTCTCAAAACTTACATGATTCAAACTCCTTTAAATCATTTTATCAATCTCTATTGATATTTTGATACATCTTTATACAAGTCATGATTGGCCTCTAGCTAGGCATCATGACTATCCAAATGTCAGGAAAGTCATGTGGTTTGACTGTACCCTTCCATAGAAACAGTTACCGTGCAATTACTCCTTTCACCACTCTTATCTCAATTAGATTCTGAGTATGGATTTCTATCAACTCATATAAATCTAATTATGTATGTTCTATTAATTTAACCATTGTTCCCAAAATACCCTCCATGGATCTCTATCCATCTTGGCATATTACTCTGGCCAGAGATTCTCTAAACAAGGCAATCATAGAAACATGCGAGATAACTTCCCTTTTTAAATCTAGGATGGTGAATCCTTTGTCAATCACTCAACTATCTTCAAGTAGGTCATGATATACCCAATCTCCTAACTATGTTCACTCCCAGTTGGAAGTAATCAGTTATGGAGTCAAAGTATACCACTTGCTACTTAAGATAACTTTGGTGATCTCAAGTCTAAGGATACTTGCACAACCGCTATGAAGAGATTCCTCACTGACATAGATTTAATATCCATATGAGGATTCTCTTTGCAGGTCTCCAATGAACTTGTTCTTCTAACAAGCATCCACATGTCAGCTTTGATTATCTTCCATAATCACAGTTATGAGAACCACTGCTTGAACCATTCAAGAAGCATAACATGTGCTAGTTTGTCCGAATTAACAATGTCCTATCTTGTTAATTCTATGACTAAGGATATTTAGATATTAAGACATTTGCATGCAATAGACATCTCACATCATAAACACCTTCATGATTGCCCTTGCACTGTGTTTATAATATCTAGGACTTCATTTATTAATTTAAGATTTACAAACTCATGTATTTAAACATAGCATTAATAAATGAATGATGCCTTTTATTAAGAATATAAATTTTTTATACATATGAAAAACATCCCTATTACATGGGCTCTAGGGCATACTCTCTAACACTTGTTATCTCTATGTATAAGGAGAATAAAGGAATCATGAGTCAAGGGGATGGATCAAGAGGAGTGAAGGAGGTTTGAAGCTTCAAAGGCCAGGTATGGGAATACTATGATTTTGTTGTCTGTAGATGGATTTATAGAAATTAGGGTTATGTTATCTAGATTCTTTAATCGGGAGTTTTAAGATGTGTAATGAAATATTATTTGTTTTAAGATGAGTAATGAAATATTGTTTGCCCTAAGATAAGTTTTGAAAGATTGTTTAGCTTATGGAATCGTTTCCATTTACTTTGAGCTGAGATTGATCTGTGTCTGCCAGCACTCTTTCTTAAGATACTGAGTCATGAAATTCTTCACGAGTCGTGTCCAAGTTGTGAATCCCTTCATGAGTCATGCACCTCTTGCCCCTGGGTCATTGTGAATTTGTTCACAACTTGTGAATGTGCTGGTTCTTCCTTTGCTACCAATTCGTGAATGCCTTCATGAGTCATGCACCCATGATCGAGTCATGATCCTTGTTGTGACTCATGAACTCCCCCTCTTTTCTTCACTCATGAGCTTGGCTACCAACTTGTGAATTCCTTCACAAGTCGTGCATTTTTGTCTGAGTCGTGAGCTTGGTTGTGACTCGTGAAGAGTTTTATGTGAAATAAGAAAAATCTGCTTTAAGACTTAATAGACCTACCTGGAATATTTCTCTTATAAGTTGAGCTAGAGAATATAAAATTGAATGATTCTAGTTGGGTTTGAAAATAGACATCCATACCTATATTTCATATGAAGAAACTAAGTTCTAAATCTGTCTCTAACTAAGTTCTAAATCTGTCCAATTCTTTAGAAATGTGCAGGCTTAATGTCAAGTAAATAGAAAAATGATTTATAATTAACCTTTATGTTAATATGAGATTTTGTTGTTTAATATGGAAAGAAGGTTTCATACACATCTTGTGTGTGGAACAGTTTAGTAACACATGTTTTTTTATGAGACCTAAAAGTTGTGTGTGAACTTATACAATTCTAATATGTTATTAATCATTATGCTAGTATATATGTGATTTTTATATACAAATCATTTTCTTATATTAGATAACATGTATATATCCTAGTTTGCAATAATGTATAGTATATGAAAAAACCTGACCTAGGATGAATAAATGTCTCGTTGTTTTATTTATGAAAACAGTAATGTAACTTCAACGCATATCTTATATAAAGGGAGGTAAGGCATAGGAAATTGTATCTATACATGGTGACAACTGACAATAACTGTATTTGTTATAAAAGTGTTTCTTTTAATTATACATTCCTTGCTTATCAATAATTATACTAATATATGTGATTCCATACTAGTAATGTAATTGAATTTTTAACTTAAGGCATTGGTATCAAGTTTACATGTGTAATAGAAGAAGAACTAGATTATTACTATATTAATAATTTAAAACTATATTTTAATGTGTAAGAGGCAGTCTATTTGTTATATATTCCCCACTAAGCTTTATAGCTTAGTACGAATTTTCTTATCAGTGTAGGTAATATGACAGGCTTCATTTTTGGGTTGATTTCTATAGTTTTTCGACCAACATAGGAGAGAAGAACTAAAAGTGTGTAGTTATCATTTTGGTTTTATAGTTATGTTGGAAATTTTGTATGTAAATGTTCAATTTTTAAAGTATTGTAATGACCAAAAAGTCTTATATGTAAATATTACCATAAATTATACTATTTACCTACTACAATTTGAGGTTCCTATAAAATATTGGTGTAGCATTGTTAGGTAATATACTGCTCATTTGATTATCATAGGATTATACTATAAGTATTGGTGGTTATGTATAAGGGTGTTACAATTATCCCTTGGTTCAATTTTGAGCCTCAATATCTTTGGAAATTCACCCAGAGTGAAGTTATAATAGCCTTAATAGATCTATATTGGCAACAAGAAATTGTTTTAGATATATTAGAAGATACATTATTTGAAATATATAATAGTGAAGTTGAATTAGATAATCTGAGTATTTCTTAGATAAATATTTTAATTAATATATCCAAATGAGTATATTTAATTAAGATAAATTTAAAGAGAATTTTGAGAATGTGCTTGGAACAATGAAATGTTGGTCAGCCCTTAGAAGTCAAGATGGCAAGTTGGTGGTCCCGATAAGCTGGGTGGTCTAGTGATTCAAATAGGTTTCATTCTTAACTTCTTTTTAAATTTGGATTGTTTAAATATATTTAAATGGATAGATTAATTAGAAAATTTTCTATTAAAGATTCTAGATCTGGTTCAACTAGCAAAGATAATATTAGAGATATGGATGAAATAAATTATGTAGAAGTAAATATAAAAAAAGTAGAAAATGATTTATTGGAGTGGACTATACCTAAACAATATATTCAATAAGAACTTTTGAAATTTTTCAAGATTATTCTATTAAAAAAATAGAGCAAACAATAGCTATTAATCAGGAACATTAAAACTATTCAGTTATTGTAAAAAAGGCCATAAAATAACATAAAAAGAAGAAAATATAGATTTTTACATATAGGATCAATTCAGATAGCAATAAAACCTACATTTAGATTAGGATTAGATACTCCTATTTTAATATGTTTAAGAGATACTAGACATATTAATTTCTCTAATTCTTTATTAGCAATGGCAGAAACTATACTCAATAAGTTCGTATGATTATAATATATTAGATACTTTAACTTTAACAATTAAAATAAAAAAATTTAAATTTTAAAGAAAATGTTAGAGCAATAGTAGTAATATATAGAATATATTATAAAGTCATGTCTATAGCTATATATCCAAAAACTAAAAAACCTTTTAAAAGAAATGGAACCTTATTATTTGAAGCTAATAAATCTCATTCTAATATTCAAATGACAAAATGACTTATATGGGATAAAATAACTGGTTCATGAAATTGGAAGTTAAAAGAAATATGTGAGCTTAGATCAATTAATATTAATAATTAGTTTTCTCAAATTTTAGAACATAGTAATGGATATGTTCATATAGATTTTTCATCAGATAAAAGTCAATCTAGTAAAATTTCAACTTATTCTAGTAATAGACCATCAAGAAGTATACCTAGACCAGTGTCTGCAAAAAAATTAGAATTAATAGGAGTAGATTTTAGTACAAGTATTCTAAGACCATTATATACTGAAGAAAAAGAAAGTGAATTTTCTGTTAGCCCAGCTAGATCACAAATGGAAGCCTTTTCTCAAATTAATCAATAAATTAATATGACTAGTTTTCAGATAAAAAATTAAAAAAACAATTTAAAATTAGATTATAATAAGAAAAAAACAAAATCGTATTTTTGTAATTTTTCTCAAGAAGTGTTAAGTAATTTTAGAAGTCTATGGTATAAAGAAATAGAAGATAAACAAGTAAATATTCCTTTCTTTTTATGGTTCCAAAATTATTATTTTTATAATAACATATATTATCCATTTCAAAAAGAAATTGCTTTTTTTTTTCAAAAGTTAGAAAGTAATGGATAAATATAGATGGAGAATCAGTAATAGCTATACATCCACCTTTATAAAGTCTTAAATTTAAAAATAATAATAAAACCTATTATACTGATCCATTTAAAGAAATAAGATTCGATGGTAAAGAGGTAGGAAAAGATATACAACATGTAATATTACAAAATAAATTTTCAAATTAAATACTAGATACTGTAGCTAATTAATTAAATAAAGTAAAAGAAATAGTTCAAACACCTAAAACATCATTGAATTAGGTGAAACATCTAAGCCATTATCAGAAACATTACCCACTAAAATAGAGACACCTTTATTTAAACCATTTGAATTTTCTCCAGGAACTATAATTAAGTTAACTAAAATAGAGACACCTTTATTTAAACCATTTGAATTTTCTCCAGGAATTTTCTCAATTAAATATTAAAGATAAACAAATCATGACAATAAATGAGAAAGTAATAGATGAATAGACTATTTTGGAAATAAAAAATTTAAAAGAATAATTTATAGAAGATAATCAAGAATTTTCAATTAAAAAAATTACATTTTAATACCTATACACATAGGCCAAAAACTTAAAATTATTACCCTAGACCTACATCTCCCGACACTCAATATAAAGTAAAAAATTATCAATCAAGATACGATGGCACTTCTATATATGAATGGAACATAAATGGCTTATTAGAATATCAAATATTAAATTTTTTACAAGAAATAAAAATGGCTGCTAGTTCATATAAATCAAAAGGAAATAATGAAGCAACTATAGGTCAAATGCTATTAGCAGTTACTAGATAGTTAAAAGGTTGGTGGGATCATTGTGTAGATGATAGAGATAAAGCACATACATTATCAGCACGTAAGAGAATTGGCAAAATGGAAAATAATATTCAAATAGAAATTGAATAGGATGATATAATAAATACTTTAATATTTTTTATAACTAAAAACTTTATAGGAGATCATCGTTCATATTAGGAAAGAAGTTCATATATTCTTCAAAATTTAAATTGTCAAAAATTACAAAATTTTAGGTGTAGAAAGATTTATTTTTTACTAAAGTAATGGCTAGAATAGATTATGATAATATTTTTCAAAAAGAGATATTTATAGCAGGATTACCAAATTTTTTTTGCAGAAAGGGTTAGAAATAGCTTAAAAATTTAAAATAATGGTATTATATCTTATAATAATCTAATTTATGGACAAATAATAAATATTGTTAAAATAGAAGGACTACTAACTTAAAAATAAAAGCAAAATTAAAAAAAGATAATATAGTTGAAAGAAAAGAATTAGGATCATTTTGTGAACAATATGGTTATCAACTAATTAGAGCTCCAATGGCTACAAAGAGAAAAGTAAATCCAAAAGGAAAATATATTACTAGAAAAACAATTTATAAACCCAAGCAATATAAACAACAATATAGTCAAGAAAACTCAATTAGAGAAAAGCCAAAATATAAAAAAGCTAAACCTAAATCTAGTAAAAAGGATATAGTATTTTGCTATAAGTGTGGAAGGCAAGGACATTATTCAAGAGGCTGTAGAATGAAGAAATATATTAATAATCTAGATGTTTCAGAAGAATTAAGAAATAAATAACAAAAATTATGGTTAATGAAGCTTCAAGTAAAAGTGAAGCAGAAGTCTCAAATTATTTAGAAAATGACTTAAATAGAATAGAAGAAGAATCTGAAATTAATAGTATGGATGGTAATACAAAATCAGAATCTTGTAGTTGTATAGGACGTTGTCAGTGTAACACCATAAATATGCTAAGTAATGAAAAAAAAATTTATTAGATATTATAAATAAAATAGATGACCCAAAAGTAAAAAGAAATTATTTTCTTAGGTTAATAGAAGCAATAAGAACAAAAGAAAAGAAATATTTTACACCATATAATTTATCAGAGATATATAAAAAATTAGAAGTAAAAAGAGAATCAACTATGCAAGATCATCAAGAATAAATTAGAATATTAAAACAAGAAATAAATATTTTAAAAGGAAAGATTCACAATGTAGAAGAAGACAATTTAAAAGTAAGTCTTCGTAATTTAGTACAAGATGATAAAAATTAAAAGGACTAGCCTTATCTAGTATAGTCATTAGAGAAACACAAGATAAATATATTAATTGTATATCTCAAGTAAATTATCAAAAATGGTATATAAAATTAGACATAGTTGTTAATGATGATTTTCATTTAACTACTTTAGCTTTAATAGATAGCGGAGCAGATCAAAATTGTATTCAATAAGGATTAATTTCAAATAAGTACTATGAAAAAACCTCTGAAAGATTAAGAATAACTAGTGGATCAAAATTAATAATTAATTATAAATTATCTAAAGTAAAAATTTGTAAGAAAGGATATTATTTTAAAATTCATCTAGTTTTAGTAAAAAACTTAAATTCAGGAGTTATTTTAGGAACATATTTTATAACTATGTTATATCCTTTTCAAGTATGTGATAGTGGAATTAAGACAAAAATTTAAAAAAACGGGATTTTTTTTGAGTTTGCATTTCCCATAGTAACTAGAGAAATTATTCATGTAAGAAAATATATACAAGAAATCAATTTGTTAAAAAATAAAAAAAATAATTTTCTCATAAAAGAAATAGAGGGAAAAGAATAAAAGAACAATTAGATAGTCCAGAGATAAAAGAAAAAATCAAAGAATTTGAAAATACTTTTTCAAAAGAAATTTATGCACTAATTCCTAATGCTTTTTGGAGTAGAAAGCATCATGTAGTGAAACTACCTTACATAAAAGATTTCAATGAAAAGAGAATTCCAATAAAATCATAAGCCATCAAAATAACACCCGATTTAAAAAAATTTTGTAGGAAAGAAATACAAGATCTGAAAGAAAAAATGTTAATTAGAGATTCAAAATCTCCCTGGTCATATTCAGCCTTTTATGTAATGAATGCAGCAAAAAAAGAAAGAGAAACCCCTAGATTAGTAATAAATTATAAGCCTTTAAATGTAATTTTACAATGAAAAAGTTATCATATACCACATAAAAGAGATTTATAAAAAAATTATATGATGCAAATTTTTTTTTTTTAAATTTGATATGAAATTAGGATTTTGACAAACACAAGTAGATGAAGAAGAAAGTATAAGATAGGATTTAATGTTCCATTTAGACATTATAAATGGAATACAATGCCATTTGGTTTTTAAAATGCTATTTCAGAATTTTAAAATATTATGAATGATATATTTAGACCAATACATAAATTTTTCAACTGTATACATAGATGATATATTAATTTTTCAAATTCAACAATTCAACATATCAAACATTTAAAAAGAATTTTCCATTTAATTCATCAGAATGGATTATTAGTCTCCGCACCAAAGATGTAACTTTTCCAAACTAAAGTTAGATTATTAAGACATGATATAGATCAAGGCACCATAAGACCAATAAATAGAAGTTTAGAATTTACTAATAAATTTTGAAATGAAATAAAGGATAAGAAATAGTTACAAAGTTCTTAGGTTGTTTAAATTATGTTCATGATTTTTTTCAAAAATTTAGAAAAACTATTGAAACCTTTATATAATAGATTAAAAAGGAAACCTAAACCTTGGATAGAAAAACATACTAAGATAGTAAAAGAAATTAAAGAAAACATTATAAATCTACCATGTTTAAATATTCTACACCTAGGTGCTTTTCTAATAATAGAAATAAATGCTAGTGACTTAGGCTACAAAAATGAAAAAAAGACAATAAGGACAAACTTGTAAGATTTTACTCAAGAAGCTGGAATCAAGCTCAAAAGAATTATTCTATAATTAAAAAGAAATTTTGAGCATTGCTTTATACATTAAAAAGTTTGAAGATAATTTATATATGAAAATATTTTTATTATGAATTTATTGTTTATCAACAAAATATGTTATAGAAAATGATGTTAAAAATTTAATTTCTAAACAAATATTTGCAAGATGACAGGCTTTACTAAGCAATTTTGATTTTGATATCGAGTTCATTAAAGGAAAAAATAACAATTTACCTGATTTTCTTTCTCATGAATTCTCACAGGGCAAATGAATTATAATAAGAAAGTTTTGACAAAAGTTACAATATTAACAACAAATTCATTATCTGTTAAAGAATATGCCCTAGAGCCCATATAATAGGGATGTATTTCATATGTATAAATTCATATTCTTAATAAAAGGCATCATTCATTTATAAATCTTAAATTAATAAATGAAGTTTTAGATATTATAAACACAGTGCAAAGGAAATCATGAAGTGTTCATGATATGAGATGTCTATTGCATGCAAATGTGTTAATATCTAAATATCCCTAGTTATAGAATTAACGAGACAGGCCATTGTTAATTTGGACAGACTAGCATATGTTATGCTTCTTGAATGGTTCAAGCAGTGGTTCTCATAACTGTGATTGTGGAAGATAATCAAAGCTAACATGTGGATGCTTGTTAGAAGAACAAGTTCATTTGAGACCTGCAAAGAGAATTTAGGGTTTTAGGGTTAATGTGAACAATTAAGAGAAAAGATTTTCTCTCTCTCTCAACCCTAGCCGCCACCCCATTGCTAGCATCAAAGGAATTTTGGCCAGCCCTTTTTCTCCTTCTTTTTTTGGTTCATTCAATCCTTTTCTAATATGGATTACTCATTGGAGGTGTTCAACTTTGGACACTGTGGTTTGCAACAACCCGGTGAAGAGGAAAATCAACTGTTCAACAAAATTCAAAGGTGATTTTTCTTTTTTTCATTAATATGTATATTGTAAATTCATGGCAAGATCAAATCTATTGGTTAAAAAAATTAAATTTTTCTTATGTATGAGATATATGTAACCGATAATTCCCAACATGGTATCAGAGCCTCAATTTTGCCATGAATCTACAATTTTATATTTTTCTGCGGAATAGTTTTTATTTTTGTGTTATTTATTTCATAAACTTTAAAATATCATATTTGATTGTTCATGAATGAGAAATATTGATTTCTTCATGTATGTGATCAAATATATAAAACGAAAAATAAAATGATTCTTTTGAGAAAAAAGTCATTGTGAATTACGTGTAGGGTTTTATTTTTCAATAAAATTTAGGGGCTGTTCTAAATTAAAATTTTATTGATCCACTCTAAAATTATTTTGATGATAATTTATGTGTTTAATATGTGATATTAAGCCATAAGATCAAACAAAATTAAAATCGAACAAGTTTTGCATGAAAATTAGTTTAGTCGAAAAGTTCGATAAATTGGTGTTTTTCATATGTTCTTGGTGTGTTCATGTTTAGAACGATTTTTAATCTTCTAAATTTGATATATCTGATGTATTAATGTGTTTTTAATTAATTGGATTAATTAAAATGGCCCTTGAATTAATTGGATTAATTTTAATTCATTAAAACCACTTAATGGACTTAATTATGTTTACGGACTTGATTTAAATTAGTGAATAACTTGATGGACCCAAGAAGCTGATTTAAATTAAATATTATAAACTATAATTAAGTTTATTAATGAATTTTAAGGGCTGGAGTGGGCTTCGCTCATTCCAAAAGGCTCAAATGGTCCAATAGACACAAAACTAGTTTGTGTGTGAACACACTTTAGGGTTTATTGTGTAGGTTTCGGCCTACCCTTATTTTAAGACCAAAATTTATTTTTTTTAATTATTTAATATGATTAATTAATTAAATAATCAATTGATAATTAATTAATAATCAATTCAATTGATAATTAAGGCAATAACACATGCATGTAAAAAAGTTTCCTAAAATGAAAGTTTTCAAAATGGAAAAAGTGTCCTAATTTGATCACATTATCAAAATAACTCAAAAGTTTGTTTCAAGAGTTGAAACAAAGTTAGTGATCCATTATATGTTTTCCTTTATGCATTAAAAATGCATATAAGGGTGTATGATTGGCATGATGGATAGTTATGGACAAAGGCCCAATCTGATTAAGCATAATGTATGTTTTGGCCCAATGAGGACTTTCATGTCCTGACCACTTATTTTTTGTTTGTATTTCTTTTTCAAATTGTAATATGTAATTAGATTACTTAAATTAGAATTAAAGATAGAGATGGAGACCATTATCAATGTATGATAGATATAGCATGCATATCAATGTATGTAATTAGTTTATATATGCTTATATTTATATGATAGATATAGGATGCATACCAATGTATGCCAACCATGTATGATGAGACTTAATTAACTAAAATCTCTCATACTAATACTAAGGTATATAAGCCTTCCATTAATTTGAGGAGAACCAGAGTTCTTTATAGTGTGGGTTGTTGACCATAGTCAAGCTCACATTATATCGAATATGTTCGAATCTAATTAAATGGGTCATCTTAACTAGCCCATTAGCTTGTTAACCACAGTCAAGGCTAATGGTTCTAGAGGCAAGATTAGGAAATGCATATATGATATGCATGTAAGAAGAGTAGATAACCTAATGATCCAATAGTTGTGTAGAGACACAATTGGTATAGAGATACCTACCTTTCAAGGATATGGAGTTTGATTTGTTGACCACAGTCAAGGTTAAATTTCATATCAAGGATTGGATATTGGCCCACTAAGAAAACCATCGAGTTTTCTCGGATTAAATAGTGAGGGCTATTGATTTGCAATAAAATAGTAGGAGTAAATGGATTAATTAAAGACCTAATTAATGCATACATATATACGAGCATACTCTCATATATTTTCTTTTTCACATTTAGGTCATCATCATAAGCACATCAAACATTAATATACAATCCATCTTGAATAACAAGCTGGTTGGCAGCAACTATTCTGACTGGATCAGGCAAGTGAGAATTATTCTCAGAGCTGAAAAGATCCATTATGTCTTGGATAAAGATCCACCACCACTTTCATCAAATGATGCCATTGATGAGATCAAGGGCACTTATCGAAAATACATGGAGGATAGTGAAGCAGCAGCATGTCTGATGCTGGGTGCTATGTCCTCGGAGCTGCAGAAGCAACATGAGATGATCGATGCTAGAACCATCATTTTGCATCTAGAGGAGCTTTATTCTTCTCAGGCTAGAACTGAGCAATATGAGATTGCTCGAGCTCTATTTAGCTACAAAATGGTAGAAGGTACTTCGGCTGCTACTCATGCATTGAAGATGTATGGGTACATCGAGCATTTGAGTAGACTTGGCTATGTAATGGATAATGATCTATACATAGATTTAATCTTGTACTCGTTGGATCCAAGTTATGCATCTTTCGTGCTTAACTTTAACATGAACAAGATCCAAGTAACCATTCCTGAGTTAATCAACATGCTCAAAACAGCTGATTGATCATTCAAGAAGGATTCAAAAAGTGTCATAGTTGTTACTTCTGCTAAAAGCAAGAAGAAGAAGATAACCAAGGTGCAGCTAAAGAATGGTGGGATCTCCAAGAAGAAGGTTTTCAAGAAAGAGAATCCCAAAGGAACTTGCTTCCATTGTGGAAAAGATGGTCATTGAAAGCGTAACTGCAAGGCCTATCTAGATTCTTTTAAGGAGAAGATGTAAGTTGATGCTTCTACTTTAGGTATTCATATGATTGAAATAAATACTTATTCTATTGCTTCAAAACAATCTTGGATATTAGATGTGGATCATTTATAGATCATTTATGTAATGATCATTTATATTGATACTTATAGATCATTTATGTAATGATCTATAAGGGCTTAAAAGCAGTAGAAGAGTTGAAAAGGTAGAAATATATCTATAGTCAGCTACTGGACAAAGCATCTCTACAACAGTTGTGGGAACTTACCATTTGCCTCTTCCAAATGGATTAATACTGGAGTTAAATAACTGTTATTATGTTCTAGAATTATCCAAAAGTATTATTTCTTTTAGTTGTTTATTGAACGATTATGACATTTCTTTAAAGGACAAGTGTTGTTACATTTTTAAGAACAATATGTTTTATGCAAAAGCTATCATTAAGAATGGTATATTTGTTCTTAATTTAATTAAAGAAGTGCATAATGTGGATACTAAGAGAATGAAACGAGATAATCTAAATACCTCATATTTATGGCATTATCGTTTAGGCCATATAAATGAGAAATGCATGACCAAATTACACAAGTCAGGTGATTTGGGATTATTTGATTATGAATCATTTGATACATGTAAATCTTGTTTATTGTAAAACTGACAAAAGCTCCCTTTATTGGTAAAGGAGAACGAGCTAAAATGGTCTTGAACTTAACACATTCAGATATATGTGGCCCAATGACTACACATGCCAGAGGAGGTTATTCCTACTTCATTACTTTCATAAATGATTATTCCAGGTTTGGATATATCTATCTAATGAAATATAAATCAGAAGCATTTGAAAAGTTCAAAGAATGCAGAAATGAAGTAGAGAAGCAACTTGGCAAGAGTATTAAGACATTTAGATCAGATTAAGATGGAGAATACATAAGACAAGAATTTCAAGATTATCTTAAAGATAATGGGATTTTATCTCAATGGACTCCACCAAATACATCATAACACAATGGTGTATCTGAAAGGAGAAATCGAATACTATTAGATATGGTTCGATCCATGATGAGCCGAGCAGACTTGTCTAAATCCTTTTAGGATATCAACCTACCTTTGTAATAAAAAACCCCTTACAATATCAACCTACCTTTGTAATAAAATAGTAGATTTACAACTTATATTTTCAAAAGCTTGCATATGTAATCCTTGTACTACACACTCTCTAGCCTTAACCGAAACTCCTACTTGTATATTATCATCAAATTATAATTCATCAGGTATTTTTTTAAATATATCTTGGTGTATAAATAAAATTTTAAATGGTTTATGTTCTATTAATTTTGATAATGATAAAGATATTTTTTATTAAAGAAACAATTAAGTAGTTTAAAAGATCATTTAATTAAAGAGCATGAAGATTTTCATTTAAATGAATTTTGTAATTGCCAAGATTTTTATAAGATAATAAATTTAATTGATAATTTAATTAATTTTATTCCAAATATTCCAGCAGATCGTTTTTTAGATTTATAAATATTTCAAATAATGAATAAAGAATAAAAGAGACAAAAAGTTTTAGAAGATAATAAAAATATTTAGAATGTTAGACAAAAAATTATGAATTTAATAATCAAATAGCTAGATTAAAAGTTTATATCATTATTTATCATCGTATTTTACATGAAAATAATATATGTAATTGTAGAGATTTTCATTATAAAATAAAGTTAATAAATTTAATGTTACAATTTTTCAAAGCTTTAGTAAAACTTTAAAAATGAATATTTAATTGATAGATTTAAAAGAATACTTAGTAAAATACCTTTAGGTTAGTAATATGAAAAATTTTAAAAGAAAATTTAAAGATATAAATAGATTAATAAATGAATTAAAAGAAGAAATAAAAATTCTTGAACCTAGAATAGCACAATTAGAAGAGAATATAATGAGAATAGCAAATTTAAATTTACATCCATTTTAAGACTATTATATTATTGTAGAAAACATTAAATACATGAGTAATAGAAATAAATATTTAATTAAAAAATTAGAAAATAATAAAACAAGAATACCTATATGTTAAATATACATATATATGTTATAACACTGCTATAAATTAATCCCGTAATAGGGGTTGACCCAACTATTATAACTTCACTTTAAGTGAATTTCCAAAGAAACTGAGGCTCAAAATTCAACCAGGGCACGCTTATACTACAATCTCTTGAAAAATGTCCTTGCCTTCAACACTTATAGAAAATTACTATATCCTTCTTATTAGTCTTAGGTTTAGCTTTTTTATATTTTGGCTTTTTTTTAATTGACTTTTCTTGACTATATTGCTGTTTATATTGCCTAAGATCTATAACTTCTTTTTTCTAGTAATATATATTCTTTTTGGTTTTATTTTTCTCTTTATAGCCAATGGAGCTCTAATTTGTTGATAACCATATTGTTCACAAATGATCCTTATTCTTTTTCCCAATTATACTATCTCTTTTTAATTTTGCTTTTAATTTTAAGTCACTACAAATTGCTAATCCTTCTATGTTAACAATATTTATTATTTGTCCATAAGTTAGATTATTATAAGATAAAGTACAATTATTTTTATTTTTGAACCTATTTCTAACATTTTCCACAAAAAATTTTGGTAATCCTGCTATAAATCTTTCTTTCCAAAAAAATTTATTACAATCTGTTATAATCATTACTTTAGTCAAAAATAAATCTTTATACCACCTAAAATCTTGTAAATTTGGACAAATTAAATTTTGAATAATTTTTGAACTTCTTTCCTAATATAAATGAGGATCTCCTTTAAAGTTTTTACTTATAGCAAATATTAAAGTATTTATTATATCATCTTGTTCAGTTTCTATTTGAATATTATTTTCCATTTTGACTTTTCTCTTACATGTTGATATTGTTTGTGCTTTATCTTTATCATTTACATAATGATCCCACTAATCTTTTAACTATCCAGTAAAACCTACTAATAGCATTTGAGCTATAGCTGATTAATAATTTCCTTTTGACTTATATGCACTAGCAGCCATTGTTATTTCTTGTAACAAATTCAATATTTGATATTCTAATATACCATCTATGTTCCATTCATATATAGAAGTGTTATCGTATCCTGATTGATAATTTTTTTCTTTATATTGAGTATTGGGAGGTGTAGGTCTAGGACAATAATTTTGATTTTTTGGTCTAGGTGTATAGGTATTAAAATGTAATTTTCTAACTAAAAAATCTTAATTATCTTCTATAAATTTTTCTTCTAAATTTTCTATTTTCGAATTAGTCTCTTCATCTATTACTTTCTCATCTATCGTCATGATTTATTTATCTTTAATATTTAATTGAGCTAATTTTTCTTCTATCTTTTTTTTTTAATGTAGAATCATTTTCGGTTAACTTAATTAGTTTCTGGTGAAAATTCAAATGGTTTAAATAAAGGTGTCTTTATTCTAGCGGGTATTGTTTCTGATAATGGTCTAGACATTCCACCTATTTCTGATGATGTTTTAGGTGTTTTAGCTATTTCTTCTACTCTATTTAATTGATTAGCTATAATATCTAGTATTTGATTAGAAAATTTATTTTGCAATATTACATGTTGTATATCTTTTCCTACATCTTTACTATTGAATTTTATTTCTTTAAATGGTTAAGCATAATAGGTTTTACTATTTTTTTTTTTAATTTAAGACTTTCTAAAGGTGGATGTATAGCTACTATCGATTCTCCATCTATAGTTGCCCATTGCTTTCATATTTTTGAAAAAAATTTAATTTCTTTTTGAAACGGATAGTCTATGTTATTATAAAAATAATAATTTTCAAACCATAAAAATAAAGGAATATTTACACTTTTATCTTTCATTTCTTTATACCATAGACTTCTAAAATTACTTAACTCTTCTTGAGAGAAATTACTAAAATACCAATACGTTTTTTTTATTATAATCTGCTTTTAGGATATGTAACTAATTTTAATGACCTTAACTTTAATAAAATAGATTTTAAAATTGTACTTTTTCTGTAATGACTCAATAGACTACAAAAAGAAAATATTTATTAGATATTTCCTATAGTTTTAGGATAAAAAGTTTACTTGATCCTTTGCTAGATTGTCTCTCACATCAACATGCTCTCCGACCCAAATGAATCCATTGCATCCAAGTATCAAGTCAACTCCATATTCTACTAGATTATGGAAATGTTGTTTTTGTCTTTTCACTAGATAAGGAGGGACTTTCAATAACTGACCCTTCTCAAGTTGTGACATACAGACAGTGCAAGTAACAAGAGTTCTGCACATGGCACAAACAATGTCAGCTTTACTGAAATATCAATAATAGAAGGAAAAAGAAAATACATAATAACGTAACATGAAAGCTAATTTAGGATAAAGACAAGTGAACTAATACTATTTTTGCAAGACTTCAACAAAAACAAAAGATCACTATAAGCAGAAACCTAAAAGCATCAAAAGCACCTTTCTTTTTATTATCCTCTTGTAAATAACATGCTTATCATAAAAAAAACTCCATTCTTGTTGAAGTTAAAGAACATAAGTTACATGACTTCTAGACACCTAAATATATGTCATTAGATAACGAAGCTTACTTATCTGTTTAAATTTTTTTTTGGTATCCTCATTGTTACTTTTTCTTTTTATTGCCTCTTTTTTCTCCCTTGGAAAATAAAGATGCCAGATTAAGGGTTGACCCTCAACAATCTAATATTTTTCATTTCTTAAATGCATACATATTCAAATATTCCATGTGTATAATAAAGAGTTTAAACAGGAGAGAAAATGACATGACAGATATTTCAAACCTTTCCATACTTCTGACTTCTTGCTTGAAGTTGTAAACTGCCATCATGCTGAAAGCTACAAACTTCAGCCTGAAAAGGTGTAAACTCATATGCTTCATTTAGCATGCACATTATATTGTCAAAACAAGAATAATAGAAAAAAGGAAGAATATATAGTAGTTGACTTACACAAATAAAATCATTCTCCTCAAAAACATTACGCATGTTGAGTTCACCTACAGCAGTTCGCCTTCTTTAGCAATCAAAATTGTCAGGGCTGCTTGTATTTAGTCAACAGACAAAGCAACAAACACTACTCTAGCCCTCTATATAAAATGATAAATATACTCCACATAAAAAATGCTTCATATGGATAAAAATACTTTTTATTATTAAAAACATTTAATATGCATGGGCCATTGCTTAAAGAAATAATGATAAAACTACATTGAAAGGTTGCAAGCTCGCCACTTCATGCATAAAGGATGAAAGACAACTATATTTTTGTTCCAAGGAACCTGCTTTGAAACAAAAAGGGCAAAAATTTATAATTGCCAAAATGCCATGAGAATGACTGTAAACAGTCACCTATCAAAAGTGTCACCTAAATTAAATAGTTAGTTAAGAAGTTAAATTTTGATCTTCCAATCAAAAGCAGATGCTGCTGTCACATTTTCAGTTGAGTAAGAGAAAAGTGAAGGATGATCAGTACTTCTTTTACTTGACCAATATACTTTATTTCTAACATCAATTACATCAAAAAAGAAGATGATAAATGTCACTCCGAAAAAGAATTTCAATGATTGACAATGATAAGCCTACAAGTCATCAACCCAAGTTAAGTCTTAAGAACAGTCAAGCTCTAGTTGTTTTATGAAAACCAGATAGGATTCCAAATTTAAGGTGGAACCTTAACCAACCAACCCCCAAATTCCTTATTCTACACTGAATTGGTAAGTCATAGAAATTATTGCCATGATCTGATTTCACTGCTTACTTTTTCCACAATGAAAATGGACCTATGTCACATATCTAATGGGCACAACCAATAATACTGCATATAGGTTTGGTGTGGGAAATTTATTATAACTTCGTTATCCTTGCCACACTTCATTTTTATGGAAAGCTCTTTTGCCTCCCTTGTTAACTTCAAAGCATCCACATACACTAATATACGTCTCAAGCAATCTTGTAAAAAATGAATTATAGCAAACATCATAATGTTAAAATCGAAAAAAACTTGCAACCAAAAATACTATGCTAGTAGAGACAATTAATACCTGAATACCATCAGGCAAATTCATAGAAGAAAGCATTAATACAACATCTTGGTTATAATTTATCTCCAATTTCCATCGCTTTTGAGAAACCTGCAAGATAATTATATCAACAGGTAAAGTTAAGAGAAAATACTCAACTAAAGCAAATCCATAAAAAAAGAGACCGAGAAAACAACCGAAGCATTTTTGCATTTAGCCTATTAAAAGGTTAGAATAATTTGAAAGGAGGGTTTTCAAATTACCTCAACAACGCGCCCTATTATGATATCCCCAATCTCCGCTTTGTACTTGTAATTAATATAATAAGAAGAAGAAGATGTTTTGACACGCTCCACCACGCCGCATAACATGGCCACCACTTCACCGTTGTGCTCGAAGTTTTCGTGTCCCCTTCCATTGGATAAAAATTAAGTTACTCAATAGCGGTAGAATTGAAAGGGAAACAAAAAGGAATGAGAAAGATAGGGTTAGAAAGGGAACTTGAGAATGTTGTCCTCGAGGCTGATGGGAATAGAATCGGCGACGGCGATTGAAGGGATCGATGGCGATCTCTTCTCCTGTGGTCAGCGCCGTTGAGCGACGGTGAGGAGGGTGACGACGTCTGCGCCTCTTCCCCTTTTCCGTTACCGATCTCCTCCTCCGTCCCCTGCTTCTTTCTTTTTCTTTTCTTTTCTTTTCGTTGTACATTTGTGAACTGTATCGTTTTGGCTTAAACACAATCAAACTGGTTTCATATGTATATAGTTTAATTGGGAAAAATCTTGTTAATCAATGAATGATTTTAATATTTTTATCGAAAGAAAATATTATCCTAACACGTTATCCTTTCTTTTAATTTTTTATAATTCATTTTGTATTTAAAATTTATTAATTCAATTAACTTAAATTTTCATAAAAAAAATTGAAAGATAAAGATAATAATTTACGGAAACAAGTATTTCTTATAAAATTTAGGTTTGGAGATTTTTGAGATTTATAGCTTACTATTACTTCGAAATCCAAAATCATTTTACTCATCATATAAATATAATTAGGTTTTGTTATCATATGTAGAATTGTGATTTGAAATTCTATTTATTTTTAATTTGAAAAATATTTAACTATTTATAAAAAAAATTGGATTTTTTTTAATAAAATAGTTAAATAGAATTAATAGAGTGATACAAAATTAAGTATTCTTAATTTTTTCTTAATTATTTATGTAGGAAAATTCCTTACGGAATTGATATTCCATAGGTAATTATCGACGAAAATATAGTTCTGTAGGAAAATATAGTTACCGACGAAAATAAAAGCTAATAATTGTTTGTCGGTTCTTATTTCCTGGCCAATTTGCTATTTTTTACTGATGAAAACACAGTTCCGTAGGAAAAACATTCCGTCGGTAATTTTCTCTATTTGTTTTAATTATTTACTTATTACCAAAATGAATTTTGATTTAAACTATTTATTATCATATTTTACTTCATTACTTATTTATTGTCATATTTTATTTAAATTAAAAAATATGAATTCCAAACCTAAAATTGATTCCAATTTTAATATTGTTTTATTTTAAAAGGCATCTTTTACATCTTATTACATCTTATTACCAAAAAGTAAATTTCTTCTTTGGTGGCTAATATTCTTTCATATCTATCAAACTTTAAAAATTAGCAACATAGAGTTTGGCATAACAATAAATAACATGTAGATATAAAAAGATACATTCTAAAATAAAATAAATTACATGTAATGAAATAATCAAATTTTATACATAGTACAATTTATAAATAATTATTAACTTAATCATATTATGAAATAATCAAAATTTATGTTACTATTTTTTTAAAAAAATAAAGTTGTTAAAAGAAAATAAATAAATAAATATAACAATTATAATTTATAACAACAATTGGTTTTTAGGGAAATTACCAATGGTAACATGATTTCATAGGTAATTTACCGACGAAATCATATTTTTGTAGGAAAATTACCGATGAAAAATATTTCCATACATAATTTACCGATGGAATAATATTCTCATAGGGAAATTACTGACAAAATCATATTTTCATAGGTAAATACCGACGGAATCATATATTCATCGGTAATTTACCGATGAAATCATATTTCACTAGGACAAATACCGACGGAAAATATTTCATTCGGTAATTTACCGACGGAAATATTTCCGTAGGAAAAATACCGACGAAAAATATTTCCATAGGTAAATTACCGATGGAAATATGATTTCATAAGTAATTGATTGACAAAAATATGATTCTGTCGGTAAATTCTATGGCCTATTTTAGCCGCTAAAAATTGGCCTCAATTTAATGCCAATTTATTTTTATTCCGTCGCTAAATTTAGTCGGTAAAGTTTGGCAAAAAAATTTCCTCCATTATTTTACGACGGATTTGTTATTCGTCGCAATACACATTTTTTCAACAATTTTTCCTAAAAAAAAAATTTTCCGTCAGAAATTAGAATTTTTCTTATAGTAGCTTATACATCCCCTACCGAGCTCTAATATCAAAAATGCAAGATCGAGTCAACATCTATTATGGGATTAATTTATGATAGAGTTATAACATATATATTAGGGGTGTGCAAATGGTCGATTCGGTTCAATTTTGGACCGAACAGATAGAATTGAAAATCAAACTTTATGAAATATAGGAACCGAACCAAAATCAAACTTTGTAAAATCGAGAACGAAATGGACCAAAATAATTTCGGTTGGTTCGATTCAGTTCAACCGATTCTGAATTATATTTGGGCTTTTTTCAATTAAACTTTTAACCTAAATGGGCTCATATATCAAACAAAATAAAACCAATTAAAAATACATACAACATAACTTAAAAATTATATTAAAAAATAAAATTAAAAAATTTTACAACACATAACTTAATCATATCTAAATTAGAGAGTCCATAAACACTTTGCTCTTTCATATTTTGAAAGGACCCTGTCATTTGTTAGCATTCAATCTTTTACTGTTTGCAATAATTAGTTCCGCAACAGTTATACTACAAATTTTTTCAAGTAAAAACAAGATAAAAGATCCATTTTAGCTAAAGTTTCATGTCCCTTGACTAAGAAAAGTATGACAATAGTAGGAAACCCCCATCACGTAGACTTATTCCAGAGAAATCAATCCTTATGCAAATAATAGTTCCCTGTGGAGAAAGATTAATATAGACTAAAGGAAAATAATACAAATGCTCGGTAACATTCTTTAATTGACATCTTAGAGAAGCACATGCAGTCACTTGAAGGACCACCAGACTTGCTGAAAAGAGAATTAATTCAGATAGATATGGAACAAAAGGAGAAAAGGTTCAACTATAGGAAACCATTGATTTGTCAATTACCTAATAAATTAGAGGCAACGTTTAGTTTACCTATCTGTAAAACCATCACCAAGAATGAGCAACAAATCTTTAACATAATTCACCTAGTCTTATAACCAATATGCAAATATAATGCAGCTAAAACCACTTCACAAACAAAAAAATAAATAAATAAATAAATAAAGCAGCAAGATTTTATTAATATAAAACCATGAAGTTTCTACCCAGACGTTGAGTAAACTATAGTTAAGGCTACAGTTACTCACAAAACCAACTGTGAACAGAAGCGAAACCGACAACTAAATAACTTGAAACTGTATTTGCAGTTGAATGCTTAAGAATAACTGTAAGATAAAATAGGGGAAACAACCATGTGAAGTGAACTACAAAAGGTAAAGGAAAAAGCAAGACATTAGAGCAATAGCATAAATTTCAACCTGAACAGCATAAATAGCCTCCAAATTTGAAGAGAAAGAAACTAAAAAAATATTCATTTTTCCTGGCACAACGAAACCATAACTTACTCAATAGCAACGACATTAACATTTCTGCAATAAGCATCCTTTTTACTACAAGATAAAATTGAGTCAGTTAGATTGGAACTGAACAGGAAAAATACAAGAAACTAAATGCAACCAAACATCCCTTTTCATTATTAAATTCTTGATCCACCAGTCCGTACATCCTTTGATACACGAGACTTAGTTTTCCTAAGATTGTTCTGCTAATCACATTTTCCAAGAATCATACATCAATTAATCACCTTCACATATTCTAATTCTTCTTTTTTTTGCCATAGTTGTATTCAAGAAAGGCCCATAAGATTTACAAAGATGGCACGTCAGAAGAACAAAACCCTAAAAACAATATTCCCAAACTAGAAGAAAACTTATGATCGGAGTCATTCTATATCATATCCTATCTATAAGAACTAAAAATTAAGGAACAAAACCCTAATATTAACCTCTAAATATTAATACAAAGGAAATCAAATATAAATAGTCATCGTTTTGTTTTTCCCTCACTGGAATGAATAGAGATATGAAACTAAAGAACAGGGAGATGGAAACACTAACCATTGTTCCGTTAACTGCAGGAAGAATCAAAGTGCAAGAAGATCGATGAGGCGGTTGAAAATTTAGGGATTTTTATAAGAAAAATAGATGAGTTAGGGATTTTTGTAAGTGTGTGTATATATATACACTAAGGCAAAATGGTGAGTTTTACAAACTTCGATCGGTTTGGTTCTTTCGATTTTCCAATTTTAAGAACCGAATTGATAAAATCAATTTTTTTTGGTTCAGAATCGAACAAACCAAAAATTAAAATAACCTAACCAAATAGACCAAAATTCATTTGGTTCGGTTCAGTTTTCAATTTCGGTTCGATTCTGCACACCCCTAATATATATGTATATTTAACATATATGTATTTATTTTTAAATTTTTAGATTAAATGTTTATTTCTATTAATCATGTATTTAATATTTTTGACAATAATATAATAGTTTGAAAATGGATGTAAATTTAAAGTTGCTATTCTTATTATATTTTCTTCTAATTTTGCTAATTTGGGTTTAAGAATTTTTATTTCTTCTTTTAATTCATTTATTAATCATCTATATATTTAAATTTTCTTTTAATATTTTCTATATTATTAACCTAAAGGTATTTTACTAAGTATTCTTTTACATCTTTCAATTAAATATTTATTACGTACTATCATATTATCATAATCTCTGATTAATTCATACCATCCCGAAGTAGGAAATGGCATTAAATCTTCTATAATAACTAGTTTATTTATTATATTTTCTCTTCTAAGTTTTAATATTTTTTATCTCTAAATATAATGCATTTATTTGATTATTAGCATGTTTATAGATATATTTTATGCTATTCATTTTTAAAGTTCTACTAAAGCCTTAAAGATTTCTAACATTAAATTTATTAACTTCATATTATAATGATAATCTCTACAATCACGCATATTATTTTCATGTAAAATATGATGATAAATTATAAAATAAACATTTAATCTAGCTCTCTGATTATTAAATTCATGAATTTTTTGTTTAACATTCCAAATTTTTTCATATCTTTCTAAAATTTTTTGTCTCTTTTGTTCTTTATTCATTTTTTTGAAATATTTATAAATCTAAAAAATGGTTTGCCGGAATATTTGGAATAAAATTAATGAAAGTTCAAAATTAGGGAGAAGAATAAAAAACCCCTTAAAATATCAACCACCTTTGTAATAAAACTTTAGATTTACAACTTATATTTTCAAAAGCTTGTAAGTGTAATCCTTGTACTACTCCCTCTCTAGCCTTAACCGAAACTCCTACTTGTTTATCATCATCATATTATAATTCATTAGGTATTTTCTTTTAAATATGTCTTGGTGTATGAATAAATTTTTTGATGGTTAATGTTCTATAGATTTTGATAATGATCAAGATATGTTTTTACTAAGAAAAGAATTAATTAGTTTAAAAGAGCATTTATCTGAAGTACATAGAATTTTACATTTAGATGAATTTTGTAATTATTAAGATTTTCATAAGAAAATGAATTTAATTGATACTTTAATTAAGTTTATTCTAAATATTCTAGCAGATCATTTTCTATATCTATAAATATTTCAAATAATGAATAAAAAACAAAAGAGATAAAAACTTTTAGAAGCATTTGACAAAATTTTGACTGTTAAAGAAAAAATTCGTGAATTTATTAATTAGATAACTCGGTCAAAAGTTTATCTTATAGTCTATCATCTTATTTTACATGAAAATAATATGTGCCATTGTAGAGATTTTCATTATAATATGAAGTTAATAAATTTAATGTTAGAAATCTTTAAGGCTTTTGTAGAACTTAAAAAAAAAGTATAAAATGTATCTATAAACATGCTAATAATCAAATAGATGCTTTATATTTATAGATAAAATTATTAAAACTTAGAAGATAAAATATAATTAATGAATTAGTTATTATAGAAGATTTAATGCCTTTCCTTGCTTCGGGATGGTATGAATTAATCAGAGATTATAATAGTACGATACTAAGTAATGAATATTTAATCAATAGATCTAAAAGAATACTTAGTAAAATACCTTTAGATTAATAATATGGAAAATATTAAAAGAAAATTTAAAGATATAGATAGATTAATAAATGAATTAAAATAAGAAATAAAAATTTTTGAAACCATATTAACAGAATTAGAAGAAAATATAATAAGAATAGCAAATTTAAATTTACCTCCATTTTTAGACTATTATACTATTGTAGAAAACATTAAATACATGAGTAGTAGAAATAAACATTTAATTAGAAAATAATAAAAATCAATACCTATATGTTAAATATACATATATATGCTATAACTCCATCATAAATTAATTCCATACTAGAGGTTGACCCGATCCTGCATTTTTAGTATTAGAGCCCGGTGGGGGAAGTATGAACCTACTTTGATTAAATTTTGAGCCTAAGTTTCTTTGGAAATTCACTTGAGTGAAGTTATAATAGCCTTAATAGATCTATATTGGCAACAAGAAATTTGTTTTAGATATATTAGAAGATACATTATTTAAAATATATAATAGCGAAGTTGAATTAGATAATATGAGTCTTTCATAGACAAATATTCTAATTTAGATATCCAAATAAGTATATTTAATTAAGATAAATTTAAAGATAATTTTGAGACTATGCTTGAAGTGATGAAATGTTGGTAAGCCTTAAAGGCTTAGCATTGGTCAGCCCTTGGAAGCCGAGATGGCAAGTTGATGGTCCCAATAAGCTAGGTGGTCCATTGATTCGTACAGGTTTCATTCTTAACTTGTTTTAAATTTAGATTGATTAAATATATTTAGATGGATAGATTAAGTAGAATATTTTCTATTAAAGATTTTCGATCTGGTTCAACTAACGAAGAAAATATTAGAGATATAGATGAAAGAAATTCTATAAAAGTAAATATAGAAAAAAGTAGAAAATGATTTGTTTGATTGGACTATACCTAAACAAAATATTCGAACAATATATTCAATAGGAACTTTTGAAATTTTTCATGATTATCCTAATTAAACAAATAGAGCAAACAATAGGCACTAATCAAGAATATGAAACTATTCAATTAGTATCAGAAAAAATCATAAATGAACATTAAAAGAAAAAAATATAGATTTTTACATATAAGATCAATTTAGATAGCAATAAAACCTTTATTTAGATTAGGATTAGATACTCCTATTTTAATGTGTTTAAAAAAATGCTAGACATGTTAATTTCTTTAATTCTTTATTAGCAATGGTAGAGAAACTAACTTAGCTAATGGACCAATTTATTTTAATTATTTCCCAAGATATTGAATAAGTTTATACGATTCTAATATATTAGATAATTTAACTTTAAAAGTTAAAACAAAAAATTTATATTCTAAAGAAAATGTTAGAGCAATAGTAGTAATATATAGAATATGTTATAAAGTAATGTTTACAACTGAACTAAAAAACCTTTTAAATGAGATGAAACTTTATTATCTGAAGCTAATAAATCTCATTCTAATATTCAAATATGGAAAATGACTTAGACAGGATGAAATGACTAGTTCAGGAAATTAGTGTTGGAATTTAACGGTTACATGCATCACATACATGAGCGGGAATTTTAAAATTTTTTTAACCATTAGATCTGATCTTGCCATGAATACACAATATAACTATATGAGAATAAGAAAAATCACCTTTGATTTTTGTTGAACAGTTGATTTTACTTCGCACCGGGTTGTCGCAAACCACAGTGTCCAAAATCGAACACCTCCAATGAGTAATCCACACTAGAGAGGGGGTAAATTGAACCAACAAATTGGTGTTCAACTAGGGCTGGCCGAAATTCCCAAGAGCTAGCTTGGGAAAGTGGCGCAAAAGTGGAGAGAGAATTAGAGAAAGGACTTTCCTTTTGTTTTAATCACTTAACCCTAATTCTCATTAGTTGGCCTTTTATAGTTAGGTTTAAAATTCCAACTCCTTAATGAGATTGGGCTCTTTAAAATTGCTGGAGAATTATTAATTGGGCCTCTGGAATTAATTATAATCATTTGGGCTTAATTAAATCCAAATTAAATCTTTTCATAAAAGACCATGCACAAAATCCACAAACTAGGCCCTTTGTGCATCTAATTGGATTTAAATACCCAAATGGATTCCAAATCCAACCAAATTAAATATGTGAGTTCCATAACACTTATGTAACATATATAAATTAATTTGGTCCAAGGAAAAAGCCCTCCAAGCTCTTCTGTTTGGAGTTGGCGTGTAGCCCTCTTCTGGAGGGCTTCCTCCAGCTTATTCATTCTTTTGGCCCTTTATAATTTCTCCAATGGTCCTATTAATTATTATATCAGTCCTATAACACTTATAGTAGTCTTATAACACTTATAAGACAATAATAATTAATCATGAAATACATTATTTCATTTAGGTCCAATTTACAGAACATTTCTCAAAAGTTCCGCGGACAATTTTATTTGATCATAATTAATTAAATTCTTTAATTAATTATTATCATATTCTCCTCTCTACCTTTATAATAATAATATCAAATATTATTATCCTTGTCATTTTACCATTTTACCCTTTTCTCTATATGTGTGTGACCTATTGGGTTTCCTGTCCATGTTGGCAGTATAATATGTAATTGTGAGTTCTATTCAAAACTCACATGATTTAAAACCCTTTAAATCATTTTATCAATCTCTATTGATATTTTGATACATCATTATACAAGTCATGATTGGCCTCTAGCTAGGCATCATGACTACCCAAATGTCAGGAAAGTCATGTGGTTTGACTGTACCCTTCCATAGAAACAGTTACCGTGCAATTACTCCTTTCACCACTCTTATCTCAATTAGATTATGAGTATGGATTTCTGTCAACTCATATAAATCTAATTATGTATGTTCTATTAATTTAACCATTGTTCCTAAATGCCCCTTCATGGATCTCCATCCATCTCGGCATATTACTCTGGCCAGAGATTCTCTGAACAAGGCAATTATAGAATCATGCGAGATAACTTCCCTTGTTAAATCTGGGATGGTGAATCCTTTGTCAATCACTCAACTATCTTCAAGTAGGTCATGATATACCCAATCTCCTAACTATGTTCACTCCCAGTTGGGAAGTAATCAGTTATGGAGTCAAAGTATACCACTTGCTACTTAAGATAACTTTGGTGATCTCAAGTCTAAGGATACTTGCACAACCGCTATGAAGAGATTCCTCACTGACATAGATTTAATATCCATATGAGGATTCTCTTTGCAGGTCTCCAATGAACTTGTTCCTCTAACAAGCATCCACATGTTAGCTTTGATTATCATCCATAATCACAACTATGAGAACCATTGCTTGAACCATTCAAGAAGCATAACATGTGCTAGTCTGTCCGAATTAACAATGTCCTATCTTGTTAATTCTATGACTAGGGATATTTAGATATTAACACATTTGCATGCGATAGACATCTCACATCATGAACACCTTCATGATTGCCTTTGCACTGTGTTTATAATATCTAGGACTTCATTTATTAATTTAAGATTTACAAACTCATGTATTCAAACACAGCATTAATAAATGAATGATGCCTTTTATTAAGAATATAAATTTCATACATATGAAAAACATCCCTATTACATGGGCTCTAGGGCATACTCTCTAACAATCTCCCACTTGCACTAGAGCCAATCCCTCATATGTCTCAGACCCATGCTATTTATATGGTGATCATGCTTTATCTGGGAAAGTGCTTTAGTGAGGGGATCCGCCACATTGTCATCTGTGGGAACCCTTTCTATTTTCACATCATTTCTAGCTACTATTTCCCTTATGAGATGGTAGCGTCTGAGAACATGTTTGGATCGCTGATGAGACCGTGGTTCCTTTGCTTGCGCAATGGCTCCATTGTTGTCACAATATAAAGGAATCGGATCAACAATGCTAGGCACCACTCCTAGTTCAGTTATGAACTTTTTGATCCAGACTGCTTCTTTGGCTGCTTCTGAAGCAGCAATGTACTCAGCTTCTGTCGTGGAATCAACAATTGTTTCTTGTTTGGAACTTTTCCAACTAACTGCTCCTCCTCCCATTATGAACACATAACCAGATTGTGATTTACAATCATCTTTGTCAGATTGGAAGCTGGCATCCGTATACCCATTTACTTCCAAACTGCCCTCTCCAAATACCAAGAATACATCCTTAGTCCTTCTCAAGTACTTAAGAATATTCTTGACAGCTGCCCAATGTTCCTCTCCAAAATTAGATTGGAATCTGCTTGTGACACTCAAAGCAAATGCTACATCTGGACGTGTACATAACATAGCATACATGATAGAACCAATTGCAGATGCATATGGTATTCTATTCATGCTCTCTCTATCCTCCAGTGTCTGTGGACACATAGACTTAGAAAGGTGTTTCCCATGCACCATGGGTATAAACCCTTTCTTAGAGAGATCCATATTGAACCTCTTCAATACTTTATCTATATATGTACTTTGAGAAAGACCTAGCAACCTATTGGATCTATCTCTATAAATCCTTATTCCCAGAATATAGGATGCTTCTCCAAGGTCTTTCATGGAGAATTGCTTGGATAACCATATTTTAACAGATTGGAGAAGAGAAATGTCATTTCCCATGATCAATATGTCATCTACATATAGAACTAGGAAGACAATTGCACTCCCACTGACCCTTTTATACACACAAGGTTCATCTTCATTCTGTGAGAAACCAAACTCTTTGATTGTCTCATTGAATCGTATGTTCCAACTCCTAGAGGCTTGCTTCAATCCATAAATGGATCTTTGAAGCTTGCATACCTTTTCGCCATTTCCTGATGTGAATCCTTCTGGTTGTGTCATATACACATCCTCGGTAAGATTTCCATTAAGGAAAGCTGTCTTCACATCCATCTGCCAAATCTCATAATCATAATGAGCTGCAATGGCTAAAAGTATTCTTATAGACTTAAGCATCGCTACAGGAGAAAAAGTTTCGTCATAGTCAATACCTTCTTTTTGACGATAACCTTTTGCTACTAAGCGAGCTTTATAGGTAACTATATTACCTTCCATGTCAGTCTTCTTTTTGAAGACCCATTTGCACCCTATGGGTTTTATCCCTTCAGGTGGTTGAGTTAAAGTCCATACTTTATTCTCATACATGGAGTCCATTTCGGACTGCATAGCCTTAAGCCATAAATCACGTTCTGAACTGTTCAAAACTTCTTGATAGCTTGTAGGCTCATTGTCCTCTACTACAGTTATGCCTCTATCCGAATCAATGTGAAATCCATATCTCACAAGGATAGAACGCATCCTAGTAGACCTTCTAGGATTTTGTGTATAATCAGGTTCAACTGTAATCTCATCATTATGAAATTCAGTTTCGGGTTCAATCGGTTGATCTACTTCTATTTGTGGGTCCTGAACTTCACCAAGTTCAATTTTACTCCCACTGTCTTCTCGTAGGAGAAACTCTTTTTCCAAGAAGACAGCATGCCTTGAAACAAACACTTTTTGTTCTAAGGGATTATAGAAATAATATCCAAATGTTTCTTTTGGATATCCCACAAATAGACATTTGTCAGATTTAACATCCAGTTTGTCTGACATTGTCCTCTTCACATAAGCAGGACAACCCCATACCTTCATATGAGAAAGCGTGGGTTTCTTGTTATTCCACATCTCATATGGAGTAACATCAACCGATTTACTAGGAACTCTATTTAACACATAAACAGCAGTTTCTAGTGCATATCCCCAAAAAGACTTAGGCAAGTCCGCTCGGCTCATCATTGATCGAACCATATCTAATAGTGTTCGATTCCTCCTTTTGGATACACCATTGTGTTGTGGTGTATATGGAGGAGTCCATTGAGATAAAATCCCATTATCTCTAAGATAATCCTGAAACTCTTGACTTAAGTATTCTCCACCTCGATCTGATCTAAGTGTTTTAATACTTTTGCCAAGTTGTTTCTCTACTTCATTTCTGAATTCTTTGAACTTTTCAAATGCTTCAGACTTATATTTCATTAGGTAGATGTATCCAAACCTGGAATAATCATCTATGAAAGTAATGAAGTAGGAGTAACCTCCCCTAGCATGTGTAGTCATTGGACCACATACATCCGAATGTATTAAGTCCAAAACCATTTTAGCTCGTTCTCCTTTACCAATAAAGGGAGCTTTTGTCATTTTTCCCAATAAACAAGATTCGCATGTATCAAATGATTCATAATCAAATGATCCCAAATCACCTGACTTGTGCAATTTGGTCATGCGTTTTTCATTTATGTGGCCTAAACGACAATGCCATAAGTATGAGGTATTTAGATTATCATGTTTCATTCTCTTGGTATCCACATTATGTACTTCTTTAATTAAATCAAGAACAAATATACCATTCTCAATGATAGCTTTTGCATAAAATATATTGTTCTTAAAAATGTAACAACATTTGTCCTTTAAAGAAATATCATAATCGTTCATTAAACAACTGAAAGAAATAATACTCTTGGACAAAACTGGAACATAATAACAATTATTTAATTCCAGTACTAATCCACTCGGAAGAGGCAAATGATAAGTCCCCATAACAGTTGTAGAGATGTTTTGTCCAGTAGCTGACTGCAAACAAATCTCTGCCTTTCCAACTCTTCTAAAGCTTCTAAGCCCCTGTAGATCATTACATAAATGAGATCCACATCCGGTATCTAATACCCAAGATTGTTTTGAAGCAATAGAATAAGTATTAATTTCAATCATATGAATACCTAAAGTAGATGCAACAGCTTGCTTCTTCTCCTTAAGAGAATCTAGATAGGCCTTGCAGTTACGCTTCCAATGACCATCTTTTCCACAATGGAAGCAAGTTCCTTTGGGATTCTCTTTCTTGGCAACCTTCTTCTTGGAGATCCCACCATTCTTTGGCTGCGCCTTGGTTATCATCTTCTTCTTCTGCTTCTTGCCTTTAGCAGAAGTGACAACCATGACACTTTTTGGATCTTTCTTAAATGATCCATCAGCTGTTTTGAGCATGTTGATTAACTCAGGAATGGATACTTGGATCTTGTTCATGTTGAAGTTAAGCACAAAAGGTGCATAACTTGGAGCCAACGAGTACAAGATTAAATCTATGTATAGATCATTATCCATAACATAGCCAAGTCTACTCAAATGCTCAATATACCCATACATCTTCAATGCATGAGCAGCAGCTGAAGTGCCTTCCACCATTTTGCAACTAAATAGAGCTCGAGCAATCTCATATTGCTCAGTTCTAGCCTGAGAAGAATAAAGCTCCTCTAGATGCAAAACAATGGTTCTAGCATCCATCATTTCATGTTGCTTCTGAAGCTCCGAGGACATAGCACCCAGCATCAAACATGCCGCTGCTTCACTATCCTCCATGTATTTTCGATAAATGCCTTTGATCTCATCAATGGCATCATCTGATGGAAGTGGTGGTGGATCTTTATCCAAGACATAATGGATCTTTTCAGCCCTGAGAACAATTCTCACTTGCCTGATCCAATCAGAATAGTTGTTGCCAACCAGCTTGTTATCCAAGATTGATCGTATATTAATGTTTGATGTGCTCATGATGATGACCTAGATGTGAAAAAGAAAAGATATGAGAGTATGTTCATATATATGTATGCATTAATAAGGTCTTTAATTAATACATTTACTCCCACTATTTTATTGCGAATTAATAGCCCTCACTATTTAATCCGAGAAAACCCGATGGTTTTCTTAGTGGGCCAATATCCAATCCTTGATATGTAATTTGACCTTGACTGTGGTCAACAAGCCAAATTCCATACCCTTGAAAGGTAGGTATCTCTATACCAATTGTGTCTCTACACAACTATTGGATCATTAGGTTATCAACTCTTGATGCATGCATATCATATATGCATTCCCTAATCTTGCCTTTAGAACCATTAGCCTTGACTGTGGTCAACAAACTAATGGGCTAGCTAAGATGACCCATTTAATTAGATTTGAACATATTCGATATAATGTGAGCTTGACTGTGGTCAACAACCCACACTATAAAGAACTCTGATTCTCCTCAAATTAATGGAAGGCTTATATACCTTAGTATTTGTTTGAGGGTTTTAGTTAATTAAGTCTCATCATACATGGTTGGCATACATTGGTATGCATCCTATATCTATCACATAAATATAAGCATACAAATATGGTATAGTTATGGACTTCACTACATTGATTTCCCCGAGCCATGAGGGAAATCAAAAGGTCACACCTAGGTAGTATGCATGATTCAAACAAGAAAATAATTACATTATCTTCAAGCTTGTTGGATCTCCATCCGGCCCATCTTGCTCCTTGATATTGGTCTCCATCTCTATTTCTAATTCTAATCTAAGTAATCTAATTACATATTACAATTTGAAATGAAATACAAACCAAAAAAAACAAGTGGCCGGGACATGAAAGTCCTCATTGGGCCAAAACATGCATTATGCTCAATCACATTGGGCTTTGTCCATAACTAACCATCATGCCAATCATTCACCCTTATATGCCTTTCTAATGCATAAAGAAATGGATTACTAACTTTGTTTCAACCTTTGAAACTATATTTTGAGTTATTTTAATGATGTGATCAAATTAGGAAACTTTTTCCATTTTGGAAACTTTCATTTTAGGAAACCTTTTTGCATGAATTTGTTCTTGTCTTAATAATCAATCAAATTGATTATTAATTAATTATAAATTGATTATTTAATTAATTAATCATATTAAATAATTAAAAGAATCAATTTTGGGCTTAAAACAAGTGTAGGCCGAAACCCACAGAAGAAAAACCCTAAGTGTGTTCACACACAAACTAGTTTTGTGTCATTTGGACCATTTGGGCCTTTTGGAATGAGCCAAGCCCACTCCAGCCCTTAAAACCCATTAATAAACTTAATTAATGTTTATAATAGTTAATTTAAATCAGCTCCTTGGGCCCACCAAGTCATTCACTAATTTAAATCAAGTCCGTAAACATAATTAAGCCCATTAAGTGGTTTTAATGAATTAAAATTAATCAAATTAATTTAAGGCCCATTTTAATTAATCCAATTAATTAAAAATACTTTAATATATCATATATATCAGATTTAGAAGATCAAAAGTCGTTCTAACCAAGAACACATCAAGAACATACGAAGAACACCAATTTATCGAACTTTTCGACAAAACTAGTTTTCATGCAAAACTTGTTCGATTTTAATTCCGTTCGATCCTACGGCTTAATATCACATATTAAACACATAAAATATCATCTAAATGATTTTTAAATGGATCCATAAGAAATTAAATTAGAACAGCCCCTACATTACCTAGGGTTTCACGCCAAACCCTAATGGGTTTCACGCCAAACCCAAATCAAAATGCTTCAAAAAATTCGTTTTTGTTTCCACCAAATTTATTTGATCACACATACAACCAGAAATCAATATTTCTCATTCATGAACAATCAAATCTAACATTTTAAAGTTCATGAAATAAATAACTCAAAACTAAACAAAACTTATTCCGCAGAAAAATATAGAATTGTATATCCATGGCAAAACCGTGGCTCTGATACCATGTTGGAATTTAACGGTTACATGCATCACATACATGAGCGGAATTTTAAAATTTTTTAACCATTAGATCTGATCTTGCCATGAATACACAATATAACTATATGAGAATAAGAAAAATCACCTTTGATTTTTGTTGAACAGTTGATTTTACTTCGCACCGGGTTGTCGCAAACCACAGTGTCCAAAATCGAACACCTCCAATGAGTAATCCACACTAGAGAGGGGTAAATTGAACCAACAAATTGGTGTTCAACTAGGGCTGGCCAAAATTCCCAAGAGCTAGCTTGGGAAGTGGCGCAAAAGTGGAGAGAGAATTAGAGAAAGGACTTTCCTTTTGTTTTAATCACTTAACCCTAATTCTCATTAGTTGGCCTTTTATAGTTAGGTTAAAATTCCAACTCTTTAATGAGATTGGGCTCTTTAAAATTGCTGGAGAATTATTAATTGGGCCTCTGGAATTAATTATAATCATTTGGGCTTAATTAAATCCAAATTAAATCTTTTCATAAAAGACCATGCACAAAATCCACAAACTAGGCCCTTTGTGCATCTAATTGGATTTAAATACCCAAATGGATTCGAAATCCAACCAAATTAAATATGTGAGTTCCATAACACTTATGTAACATATATAAATTAATTTGGTCCAAGAAAAAGCCCTCCAAGCCCTTCTATTTGGAGTTGGCGTGTAGCCCTCTTCTGGAGGGCTTCCTCCAGCTTCTTCATTCTTTTGGCCCTTTATAATTTCTCCAATGGTCCTATTAATTATTATATCAGTCCTATAACACTTATAGTAGTCTTATAACACTTATAAGACAATAATAATTAATCATGAAATACATTATTTCATTTAGGTCCAATTTACAGAACATTTCTCAAAAGTTCCACGGACAATTTTATTTGATCATAATTAATTAAATTCTTTAATTAATTATTATCATATTCTCCTCTCTACCTTTATAATAATAATATCAAATATTATTATCCTTGTCATTTTACCATTTTACCCTTTTCTCTATATGTGTGTGACCTATTGGGTTCCTGTCCATGTTGGCAGTATAATATGTAATTGTGAGTTCTATTCAAAACTCACATGATTTAAAACCCTTTAAATCATTTTATCAATCTCTATTGATATTTTGATACATCATTATACAAGTCATGATTGGCCTCTAGCTAGGCATCATGACTACCCAAATGTCAGGAAAGTCATGTGGTTTGACTGTACCCTTCCATAGAAACAGTTACCGTGCAATTACTCCTTTCACCACTCTTATCTCAATTAGATTATGAGTATGGATTTCTGTCAACTCATATAAATCTAATTATGTATGTTCTATTAATTTAACCATTGTTCCTAAATGCCCTTCATGGATCTCCATCCATCTCGGCATATTACTCTGGCCAGAGATTCTCTGAACAAGGCAATTATAGAATCATGCGAGATAACTTCCCTTGTTAAATCTGGGATGGTGAATCCTTTGTCAATCACTCAACTATCTTCAAGTAGGTCATGATATACCCAATCTCCTAACTATGTTCACTCCCAGTTGGAAGTAATCAGTTATGGAGTCAAAGTATACCACTTGCTACTTAAGATAACTTTGGTGATCTCAAGTCTAAGGATACTTGCACAACCGCTATGAAGAGATTCCTCACTGACATAGATTTAATATCCATATGAGGATTCTCTTTGCAGGTCTCCAATGAACTTGTTCCTCTAACAAGCATCCACATGTTAGCTTTGATTATCATCCATAATCACAACTATGAGAACCATTGCTTGAACCATTCAAGAAGCATAACATGTGCTAGTCTGTCCGAATTAACAATGTCCTATCTTGTTAATTCTATGACTAGGGATATTTAGATATTAACACATTTGCATGCGATAGACATCTCACATCATGAACACCTTCATGATTGCCTTTGCACTGTGTTTATAATATCTAGGACTTCATTTATTAATTTAAGATTTACAAACTCATGTATTCAAACACAGCATTAATAAATGAATGATGCCTTTTATTAAGAATATAAATTTCATACATATGAAAAACATCCCTATTACATGGGCTCTAGGGCATACTCTCTAACAATCTCCCACTTGCACTAGAGCCAATCCCTCATATGTCTCAGACCCATGCTATTTATATGGTGATCATGCTTTATCTGGGAAAGTGCTTTAGTGAGGGGATCCGCCACATTGTCATCTGTGGGAACCCTTTCTATTTTCACATCATTTCTAGCTACTATTTCCCTTATGAGATGGTAGCGTCTGAGAACATGTTTGGATCGCTGATGAGACCGTGGTTCCTTTGCTTGCGCAATGGCTCCATTGTTGTCACAATATAAAGGAATCGGATCAACAATGCTAGGCACCACTCCTAGTTCAGTTATGAACTTTTTGATCCAGACTGCTTCTTTGGCTGCTTCTGAAGCAGCAATGTACTCAGCTTCTGTCGTGGAATCAACAGTTGTTTCTTGTTTGGAACTTTTCCAACTAACTGCTCCTCCTCCCATTATGAACACATAACCAGATTGTGATTTACAATCATCTTTGTCAGATTGGAAGCTGGCATCCGTATACCCATTTACTTCCAAACTGCCCTCTCCAAATACCAAGAATACATCCTTAGTCCTTCTCAAGTACTTAAGAATATTCTTGACAGCTGCCCAATGTTCCTCTCCAAAATTAGATTGGAATCTGCTTGTGACACTCAAAGCAAATGCTACATCTGGACGTGTACATAACATAGCATACATGATAGAACCAATTGCAGATGCATATGGTATTCTATTCATGCTCTCTCTATCCTCCAGTGTCTGTGGACACATAGACTTAGAAAGGTGTTTCCCATGCACCATGGGTATAAACCCTTTCTTAGAGAGATCCATATTGAACCTCTTCAATACTTTATCTATATATGTACTTTGAGAAAGACCTAGCAACCTATTGGATCTATCTCTATAAATCCTTATTCCCAGAATATAGGATGCTTCTCCAAGGTCTTTCATGGAGAATTGCTTGGATAACCATATTTTAACAGATTGGAGAAGAGAAATGTCATTTCCCATGATCAATATGTCATCTACATATAGAACTAGGAAGACAATTGCACTCCCACTGACCCTTTTATACACACAAGGTTCATCTTCATTATGTGAGAAACCAAACTCTTTGATTGTCTCATTGAATCGTATGTTCCAACTCCTAGAGGCTTGCTTCAATCCATAAATGGATCTTTGAAGCTTGCATACCTTTTCGCCATTTCCTGATGTGAATCCTTCTGGTTGTGTCATATACACATCCTCGGTAAGATTTCCATTAAGGAAAGCTGTCTTCACATCCATCTGCCAAATCTCATAATCATAATGAGCTGCAATGGCTAAAAGTATTCTTATAGACTTAAGCATCGCTACAGGAGAAAAAGTTTCGTCATAGTCAATACCTTCTTTTTGACGATAACCTTTTGCTACTAAGCGAGCTTTATAGGTAACTATATTACCTTCCATGTCAGTCTTCTTTTTGAAGACCCATTTGCACCCTATGGGTTTTATCCCTTCAGGTGGTTGAGTTAAAGTCCATACTTTATTCTCATACATGGAGTCCATTTCGGACTGCATAGCCTTAAGCCATAAATCACGTTCTGAACTGTTCAAAACTTCTTGATAGCTTGTAGGCTCATTGTCCTCTACTACAGTTATGCCTCTATCCGAATCAATGTGAAATCCATATCTCACAAGGATAGAACGCATCCTAGTAGACCTTCTAGGATTTTGTGTATAATCAGGTTCAACTGTAATCTCATCATTATGAAATTCAGTTTCGGGTTCAATCGGTTGATCTACTTCTATTTGTGGGTCCTGAACTTCACCAAGTTCAATTTTACTCCCACTGTCTTCTCGTAGGAGAAACTCTTTTTCCAAGAAGACAGCATGCCTTGAAACAAACACTTTTTGTTCTAAGGGATTATAGAAATAATATCCAAATGTTTCTTTTGGATATCCCACAAATAGACATTTGTCAGATTTAACATCCAGTTTGTCTGACATTGTCCTCTTCACATAAGCAGGACAACCCCATACCTTCATATGAGAAAGCGTGGGTTTCTTGTTATTCCACATCTCATATGGAGTAACATCAACCGATTTACTAGGAACTCTATTTAACACATAAACAGCAGTTTCTAGTGCATATCCCCAAAAAGACTTAGGCAAGTCCGCTCGGCTCATCATTGATCGAACCATATCTAATAGTGTTCGATTCCTCCTTTCGGATACACCATTGTGTTGTGGTGTATATGGAGGAGTCCATTGAGATAAAATCCCATTATCTCTAAGATAATCCTGAAACTCTTGACTTAAGTATTCTCCACCTCGATCTGATCTAAGTGTTTTAATACTTTTGCCAAGTTGTTTCTCTACTTCATTTCTGAATTCTTTGAACTTTTCAAATGCTTCAGACTTATATTTCATTAGGTAGATGTATCCAAACCTGGAATAATCATCTATGAAAGTAATGAAGTAGGAGTAACCTCCCCTAGCATGTGTAGTCATTGGACCACATACATCCGAATGTATTAAGTCCAAAACCATTTTAGCTCGTTCTCCTTTACCAATAAAGGGAGCTTTTGTCATTTTTCCCAATAAACAAGATTCGCATGTATCAAATGATTCATAATCAAATGATCCCAAATCACCTGACTTGTGTAATTTGGTCATGCGTTTTTCATTTATGTGGCCTAAACGACAATGCCATAAGTATGAGGTATTTAGATTATCATGTTTCATTCTCTTGGTATCCACATTATGTACTTCTTTAATTAAATCAAGAACAAATATACCATTCTCAATGATAGCTTTTGCATAAAATATATTGTTCTTAAAAATGTAACAACATTTGTCCTTTAAAGAAATATCATAATCGTTCATTAAACAACTGAAAGAAATAATACTCTTGGACAAAACTGGAACATAATAACAATTATTTAATTCCAGTACTAATCCACTCGGAAGAGGCAAATGATAAGTCCCCACAACAGTTGTAGAGATGTTTTGTCCAGTAGCTGACTGCAAACAAATCTCTGCCTTTCCAACTCTTCTAAAGCTTCTAAGCCCCTGTAGATCATTACATAAATGAGATCCACATCCGGTATCTAATACCCAAGATTGTTTTGAAGCAATAGAATAAGTATTAATTTCAATCATATGAATACCTAAAGTAGATGCAACAGCTTGCTTCTTCTCCTTAAGAGAATCTAGATAGGCCTTGCAGTTACGCTTCCAATGACCATCTTTTCCACAATGGAAGCAAGTTCCTTTGGGATTCTCTTTCTTGGCAACCTTCTTCTTGGAGATCCCACCATTCTTTGGCTGCGCCTTGGTTATCATCTTCTTCTTCTGCTTCTTGCCTTTAGCAGAAGTGACAACCATGACACTTTTTGGATCTTTCTTAAATGATCCATCAGCTGTCTTGAGCATGTTGATTAACTCAGGAATGGATACTTGGATCTTGTTCATGTTGAAGTTAAGCACAAAAGGTGCATAACTTGGAGCCAACGAGTACAAGATTAAATCTATGTATAGATCATTATCCATAACATAGCCAAGTCTACTCAAATGCTCAATATACCCATACATCTTCAATGCATGAGCAGCAGCTGAAGTGCCTTCCACCATTTTGCAACTAAATAGAGCTCGAGCAATCTCATATTGCTCAGTTCTAGCCTGAGAAGAATAAAGCTCCTCTAGATGCAAAACAATGGTTCTAGCATCCATCATTTCATGTTGCTTCTGAAGCTCCGAGGACATAGCACCCAGCATCAAACATGCCGCTGCTTCACTATCCTCCATGTATTTTCGATAAATGCCTTTGATCTCATCAATGGCATCATCTGATGGAAGTGGTGGTGGATCTTTATCCAAGACATAATGGATCTTTTCAGCCCTGAGAACAATTCTCACTTGCCTGATCCAATCAGAATAGTTGTTGCCAACCAGCTTGTTATCCAAGATTGATCGTATATTAATGTTTGATGTGCTCATGATGATGACCTAGATGTGAAAAAGAAAAGATATGAGAGTATGTTCATATATATGTATGCATTAATAAGGTCTTTAATTAATACATTTACTCCCACTATTTTATTGCGAATTAATAGCCCTCACTATTTAATCCGAGAAAACCCGATGGTTTTCTTAGTGGGCCAATATCCAATCCTTGATATGTAATTTGACCTTGACTGTGGTCAACAAGCCAAATTCCATACCCTTGAAAGGTAGGTATCTCTATACCAATTGTGTCTCTACACAACTATTGGATCATTAGGTTATCAACTCTTGATGCATGCATATCATATATGCATTCCCTAATCTTGCCTTTAGAACCATTAGCCTTGACTGTGGTCAACAAACTAATGGGCTAGCTAAGATGACCCATTTAATTAGATTTGAACATATTCGATATAATGTGAGCTTGACTGTGGTCAACAACCCACACTATAAAGAACTCTGGTTCTCCTCAAATTAATGGAAGGCTTATATACCTTAGTATTTGTTTGAGGGTTTTAGTTAATTAAGTCTCATCATACATGGTTGGCATACATTGGTATGCATCCTATATCTATCACATAAATATAAGCATACAAATATGGTATAGTTATGGACTTCACTACATTGATTTCCCCGAGCCATGAGGGAAATCAAAAGGTCACACCTAGGTAGTATGCATGATTCAAACAAGAAAATAATTACATTATCTTCAAGCTTGTTGGATCTCCATCCGGCCCATCTTGCTCCTTGATATTGGTCTCCATCTCTATTTCTAATTCTAATCTAAGTAATCTAATTACATATTACAATTTGAAATGAAATACAAACCAAAAAAAACAAGTGGCCGGGACATGAAAGTCCTCATTGGGCCAAAACATGCATTATGCTCAATCACATTGGGCTTTGTCCATAACTAACCATCATGCCAATCATTCACCCTTATATGCCTTTCTAATGCATAAAGAAATGGATTACTAACTTTGTTTCAACCTTTGAAACTATATTTTGAGTTATTTTAATGATGTGATCAAATTAGGAAACTTTTTCCATTTTGGAAACTTTCATTTTAGGAAACCTTTTTGCATGAATTTGTTCTTGTCTTAATAATCAATCAAATTGATTATTAATTAATTATAAATTGATTATTTAATTAATTAATCATATTAAATAATTAAAAGAATCAATTTTGGGCTTAAAACAAGTGTAGGCCGAAACCCACAGAAGAAAAACCCTAAGTGTGTTCACACACAAACTAGTTTTGTGTCATTTGGACCATTTGGGCCTTTTGGAATGAGCCAAGCCCACTCCAGCCCTTAAAACCCATTAATAAACTTAATTAATGTTTATAATAGTTAATTTAAATCAGCTCCTTGGGCCCACCAAGTCATTCACTAATTTAAATCAAGTCCGTAAACATAATTAAGCCCATTAAGTGGTTTTAATGAATTAAAATTAATCAAATTAATTTAAGGCCCATTTTAATTAATCCAATTAATTAAAAACACTTTAATATATCATATATATCAGATTTAGAAGATCAAAAGTCGTTCTAACCAAGAACACATCAAGAACATACGAAGAACACCAATTTATCGAACTTTTCGACAAAACTAGTTTTCATGCAAAACTTGTTCGATTTTAATTCCGTTCGATCCTACGGCTTAATATCACATATTAAACACATAAAATATCATCTAAATGATTTTTAAATGGATCCATAAGAAATTAAATTAGAACAGCCCCTACATTACCTAGGGTTTCACGCCAAACCCTAATGGGTTTCACGCCAAACCCAAATCAAAATGCTTTAAAAAATTCGTTTTTGTTTCCACCAAATTTATTTGATCACACATGCAACCAGAAATCAATATTTCTCATTCATGAACAATCAAATCTAACATTTTAAAGTTCATGAAATAAATAACTCAAAACTAAACAAAACTTATTCCGCAGAAAAATATAGAATTGTATATCCATGGCAAAACCGTGGCTCTGATACCATGTTGGAATTTAACGGTTACATGCATCACATACATGAGCGGAATTTTAAAATTTTTTAACCATTAGATCTGATCTTGCCATGAATACACAATATAACTATATGAGAATAAGAAAAATCACCTTTGATTTTTGTTGAACAGTTGATTTTACTTCGCACCGGGTTGTCGCAAACCACAGTGTCCAAAATCGAACACCTCCAATGAGTAATCCACACTAGAGAGGGGTAAATTGAACCAACAAATTGGTGTTCAACTAGGGCTGGCCAAAATTCCCAAGAGCTAGCTTGGGAAGTGGCGCAAAAGTGGAGAGAGAATTAGAGAAAGGACTTTCCTTTTGTTTTAATCACTTAACCCTAATTCTCATTAGTTGGCCTTTTATAGTTAGGTTAAAATTCCAACTCCTTAATGAGATTGGGCTCTTTAAAATTGCTGGAGAATTATTAATTGGGCCTCTGGAATTAATTATAATCATTTGGGCTTAATTAAATCCAAATTAAATCTTTTCATAAAAGACCATGCACAAAATCCACAAACTAGGCCCTTTGTGCATCTAATTGGATTTAAATACCCAAATGGATTCCAAATCCAACCAAATTAAATATGTGAGTTCCATAACACTTATGTAACATATATAAATTAATTTGGTCCAAGAAAAAGCCCTCCAAGCCCTTCTGTTTGGAGTTGGCGTGTAGCCCTCTTCTGGAGGGCTTCCTCCAGCTTCTTCATTCTTTTGGCCCTTTATAATTTCTCCAGTGGTCCTATTAATTATTATATCAGTCCTATAACACTTATAGTAGTCTTATAACACTTATAAGACAATAATAATTAATCATGAAATACATTATTTCATTTAGGTCCAATTTACAGAACATTTCTCAAAAGTTCCGCGGACAATTTTATTTGATCATAATTAATTAAATTCTTTAATTAATTATTATCATATTCTCCTCTCTACCTTTATAATAATAATATCAAATATTATTATCCTTGTCATTTTACCATTTTACCCTTTTCTCTATATGTGTGTGACCTATTGGGTTCCTGTCCATGTTGGCAGTATAATATGTAATTGTGAGTTCTATTCAAAACTCACATGATTTAAAACCCTTTAAATCATTTTATCAATCTCTATTGATATTTTGATACATCATTATACAAGTCATGATTGGCCTCTAGCTAGGCATCATGACTACCCAAATGTCAGGAAAGTCATGTGGTTTGACTGTACACTTCCATAGAAACAGTTACCGTGCAATTACTCCTTTCACCACTCTTATCTCAATTAGATTATGAGTATGGATTTCTGTCAACTCATATAAATCTAATTATGTATGTTCTATTAATTTAACCATTGTTCCTAAATGCCCTTCATGGATCTCCATCCATCTCGGCATATTACTCTGGCCAGAGATTCTCTGAACAAGGCAATTATAGAATCATGCGAGATAACTTCCCTTGTTAAATCTGGGATGGTGAATCCTTTGTCAATCACTCAACTATCTTCAAGTAGGTCATGATATACCCAATCTCCTAACTATGTTCACTCCCAGTTGGAAGTAATCAGTTATGGAGTCAAAGTATACCACTTGCTACTTAAGATAACTTTGGTGATCTCAAGTCTAAGGATACTTGCACAACCGCTATGAAGAGATTCCTCACTGACATAGATTTAATATCCATATGAGGATTCTCTTTGCAGGTCTCCAATGAACTTGTTCCTCTAACAAGTATCCACATGTTAGCTTTGATTATCATCCATAATCACAACTATGAGAACCATTGCTTGAACCATTCAAGAAGCATAACATGTGCTAGTCTGTCCGAATTAACAATGTCCTATCTTGTTAATTCTATGACTAGGGATATTTAGATATTAACACATTTGCATGCGATAGACATCTCACATCATGAACACCTTCATGATTGCCTTTGCACTGTGTTTATAATATCTAGGACTTCATTTATTAATTTAAGATTTACAAACTCATGTATTCAAACACAGCATTAATAAATGAATGATGCCTTTTATTAAGAATATAAATTTCATACATATGAAAAACATCCCTATTACATGGGCTCTAGGGCATACTCTCTAACAATTAGGAATTAAAAGAAATATGTGAGCCCAGACCAATTAATATTATTAATCATTTTTCATAAAATTTAGAGTAGAATTTCAACTTATTCTAATAATAGACCTTCAACAAGTATACCTAGATCAGTGTCTGCAAAAAAATTAGAATTAAGAGGAGTAGATTTTAGTATAAGTATTTAAAGACCATTATATACTAAAAAAAAAGAAAGTGAATTTTTTTATTAGTCCAACTAGATCACAAATGGAAGCCTTTTCTCAAATTAATCAATAAGTTAATGACGACTAGTGTTCAGATAAATAAAGAATTTTTAAAAAACAATTTAAAAGCATATTATAATAAGCAAAATGGTATTTTAGTAATTTCTCTTAAGAAGAGTTAAGTCATTTTAGAAGTCTATGGTATAAAGAAATGGAAGATAAACAAGTAAATATTTCTTTATTTTTATTGTTTGAAAATTATTTTTTTATAATAACATAGACTATCCATTTCAAAAAGAAATTAATGTTTGTTTCAAAAGTAGGAAAGCAATGGGTAACTATAGATAGAGAATCAATAGTAGCTATCCATCCACCTTTAGAAAGTCTTAAATTAAAAAATAATAATGAAACTTTTTATGCTGAACCATTTAAAGAAATAATATTCGATAGTAAAGAGGTAGGAAAAGATATAAAGCATGTAATATTGCAAAATAAATTTTCAAATCAAATACTAGATACTATAGCTAATCAATTAAATAGAGTACAAGAAATCCTTCAAAAACCTAAAACATCATCAGAAATAGTGAAACATCTAAACCATTATCAGAAACATTACCCACTAGAATAGAGACACCTTTATTTAAAATATTTGAATTTTCACTAGGAACTATAATCAAGTTAACAAAAGAAGATTCTACATTAAAAACGATAAAATAAAAATTAGCTCAATTAAATATTAAAGATAAACAAATCGTGACCATATATGAGAAAGTAATAGATGAAGAGACTAATTCAGAAATTGAAAATTTAGAAGAACGATTTAAGAAGATAATAAAGAACAATTTATAGAAGGTAATAAAGAATTTTCTGTTAAAAAATTACATTTTAATACCTATACACCTAGGCCAAAAACTCAAAATTATTACCCTAAATCTATACCTCCCGATACTAGATATGAAGAAAAAAATTATCAATCAAGATATGATGGCACTTCTATATATGAATGGAACATAGATGGTTTATCAAAATATCAAATATTAAATTTGTTGCAAGAAATAACAATGGCTGCTAGTGCATATAAATCAAAAGGAAATAATGAAGCAGCTATAGCTCAAACATTATTAGATGGTTTTAATGGATAGTTGAAAGGTTGGTGGGATCATTATGTTGATGATAGAGATAAAGCACATATATTATCAGCACACAAGAGAATTGTCAAAATGGAAAATAATATTCAAATAGAAACTGAACATGATGATATAATAAATACTTTAATATTTGCTATAACTAAAAACTTTATAGGAGATCCTCATTTATATTAGTAAAGAAGTTCAAAATTTTTTCAAAATTTAACTTGTCCAAAATTACAAGATTTTAGGTGGTATAAATATTTATTTTTGACTAAAGTAATGACTATAATAGATTGTAATAATATTTTTTTGGAAAGAAAGATTTATAGTACGATTACCAAAATTATTTATAGAAAGGATTAGAAATAGGTTAAAAAATTAAAATAATGGTACTATATCTTATAATAATCTAACTTATGGACAAATAATAAATATTGTTAACATATAAGGATTAGCAATTTGTACTGACTTAAAATTAAAAGCAAAATTAAAAAGAGATAATATAGTTGGAAGAAAAAAATTAGGATTATTTTGTGAACAATATGGTTATCAACTAATTAGAGCTCCAACAGCTACAAAGAGAAAAGTAAAACCAAAAAGAAAATATATTACTAGAAAAACAAGTTATAAACCCTATCAATATAAACAATAATATAGTCAAGAAAATTCAATTAGAGAAAAGCCAAAATATAAATAAGCTAAACCTAAAACTAGTAAAAAGGATATAGTACTTTGCTATAAGTTTGGAAGGCAAGGACATTATTGAAGAGACTGTAGAATGAAGAAATATATTAATAATCTAGATGTTTCAAAAGAATTAAGAAATAAATAACTAAAATTATGTTTAATGAAGTTACAAGTAAAAGTGAAGCAGAAGTCTCAAATTATTAAAAAAAATGACTTAAATAAAATAGAAAAAGAATATGGAATTAATAGTATGGATGGTAATTCAAAATCAGAATCTTGTAGTTGTATAGGACCTTATCAATGTAACACCATAAATATGTTAAGTAAAGAAAAATAATTTTTATTAGATATTATAAATAAAATAGATGACCCAAAAGTAAAAAGAAATTATTTACTTAGGTTAATGGGAGTAATGAGAATAAAAGAAAAGAAAGACTTTACACCATATAATTTATCAGAGATATATAAAAAATTGGATGTAAAAAAAGAATCAACTATACAAGATCTTCAATAAGAAATTAGAATATTAAAATATTAAATAAATATTTTAAAATGAAAGATTTAGAATCTAGAAGAAGATGGTTTAAAAGTTAGTTTTAGTAATTTAGTACAAGATGATAAAAAATTAAAAGGAATAGCCTCATCTAGTATAGTCATTAGAGAAATACAAGATGAATATATTAATTGTATATCTCAAGTAAATTACAAAAAATGGTATGTAAAATTAGATATAGTTGTTAATGATAATTTTCATTTAACTACTTTAGCTTTAGTGGATAGTGGAACAGATCAAAATTATATTCAAGAAGGATTAATTCCAACTAAGTACTATGAAAAAACCTCCAAAAGATTAGGAATAACTAGAGGATCAAAATTAACAATTAATTATAAATTATCTAAAGTAAAGATTTGTAAGAAAGGATATTGTTTTAAAACTTATCTAGTTTAGTAAAAAACTTAAATTTAGGAGTTATTCTAGGAACACCTTTTCTTACAATGTTTAATCCTTTTTCAAGTATACGATAATGGAATTAAGAAAAAAATTTTAAATGAAGAGATTTTTTCTGAGTTTGCATTTCTCATAGTATCTAGAGAAATTAGTCATGTAAGAAAAATATACTAGAAATTAATTTGTTAAAAAATAAACAAAAAAAATTAAATTTCTCATAAAAGAAATAGAGGGAGAAAGAATAAAAGAACAATCAGATAGTCTAGAAATGATAGAATAAATCAAAGAATTTTAAAATACTTTTTCATAAGAAATTTGTGCACCAGTTCCTAATGCTTTTTAGAGTATAAAGCAGTATGTAGTGAAACTACCTTACATAAAAGATTTAATTGAAAAGAGAATTCAAATGAAATTACAAGCCATCAAAATGACAGACGATTTGGAAAAATTTTATAGGAAAGAAATATAAGATCTAAAAGAAAAAGGGTTAATTAGAGATTCAAAATCTCCTCGGTTATGTTAAGCCTTTTATGTTATGAATACAGTAGAAATGAAAAGAGGAACACCTAGATTAGTAATAAATTATAAGCCTTTAAATGAATTTTACAATGGATAAGATATTCTATACCATATAAAATAGATTTGTTAAAAAAGTTGAACAATGCAAATATTATTCCAAATTTGATATGAAATCAGGATTTTGGCAAGTATAAGTAGATAAAGAAGATAGGTATAAGAAAGAATTTAATGTTCCATTTGGACATTATGAATGAAATATTATGCCATTTGGTTTAAAAAATGCTCCTTCAAAATTTTAAAATATTATGAACAATATATTAAGATCAATACATGAATTTTCAATCGAATACATAGATGATGTATTAATTTTTTCCAATTCAATAAGTCATCACATCGAATATTTTTAAAAGATTTTTTCACTTAATTCATCAGAGAGGATTAATAGTCTCCGCATCAAAGATGCAACTTTTCTAAACTAAAGTTAGATTCTTAGGACATGATATAGATTAAGGCATCATAAAACCAATAAATAGATGCTTAGAATTTACTAATAAATTTTCAAATGAAATAAAGCATAATAAATAGTGACAAAGGATTTTAGGATCTTTAAATTATGTTTATGATTTTTTCAAAGATTTAAGAAAACTGTGTAAGCCTTTATATAATAGATTAAAAAGAAACCAGAACCATGGACAGAAAACCTTACTAAGATAGTATAAGAAATTAAATAAAAAATTAAAAGTATACTATGTTTAAATATTCCACACATAGATGCTTTTCTAATAATAGAAATAAATACTAGTGACTTAGGCTACGAAGGAATTGTAAAACAAAAATGGAAAGAAGACAATAAGGAAGAACTTGTAAGATTTTACTCAGGAAGCTAGAATCAAACTCAAAGGAATTATTCTACAATTAAAAAAGGAAATTTTAAGCATTATTTTATACATTAAAAAGTTTGAAGATGATTTATATATGAAAAGATTTTTATTACGAATCTATTATCTATCAGCAAAATGTGTTTTAGAAAGGATGTTAAAATTTTAATTTCTAAACAAATATTTGCAAAATGGCAAGCTTTACTAAGTAATTTAAATTTTACTATAAAGTTCATTAAAGGCAAAATAATAGTTTGCCTGATTTTCTTTCTCGTGAATTCTTATAGGGCAAATGAATTCTAATAAGAAAGTTTTGACAAAAACTACATAATCAATAGGAAATTCATTATCATCGGGAAATTATCAACAAAATCCTTTGCTCACACCTCCTCCTGTTAGAATAGTTACTCATAGATTTAAACCCTTTTTTCCACCATCTCCTTCACTTTTAAGACCGCATACCTTCTCATTTTCTACACCTTCTATATTATATCCAACAACACTTACTTCACTTTCTTCTCCTTCTCCTTCTATAATAAAAATTTATTCTCCTTATTTTTTAAATGAGAAAATTTTAGTTATTAAAGTTTTAGAGCTTGAAGAACTTAATTTAGAAGAAAATCAAATTTTTTTATCGATTAATTGATTATATTTTTCCTAATAGTTGGCATTTTCTTGACGAAGATTCGAATAAATCAAGAGATTATTATGAAGCCATATTAGTAGATTTTGGATCTGTAGAAATAGAACATCATTATGATTCGAGAGATAAAGATAGGATTACCTATAGTAAGGTTAAAAATATCAATGTTATCACTTAATCAGAATGGGATCACAGACCACATTTATTGAAGACTTTATTAGGATACCCTCCGAAGTCGGCAAATAGTTACTATGATTATCAAGAAGCCTAGTTCAAAGCATTTTATTTGAGAAATTTTTAGAATTCTTGGTTCTTTTATTTTTCACATAAATTTGGTGGTGTTCTTCCTAGTTGGTTCATCAGATGTTTTAGTTATATGGGTTTGATAATCAAAGGAGTTTTATTTCTAATAAAAGAAGCTTTCGCAAAGTTTAGGACTTATTGTCAACCGGATGCTCCCAATAATTTTCTTAAATATTGTGCAATTTTTAAGGTTCATTGAATAATGTCTTGGACTTACATTACTTTGAAGTAGGTTTATCAACTTCCCATCCTTTGTAGAGAATTTATAATAAAGTGGTGGGATAGTTTTGAAGTTAAAAAGGCTAATGTTTAAGCAGCCATCAGTTATTTTATTCCTACAACGTCATCATCAACTCCTCCACAAAGTTTTATTTTAGATAAAAATTAGATTGTCAATTTATTATCAATAGTGTCCTCTGAAGAAAAATTTAATTCCATTATTAATCGAATTTTAGCTGGAAGGAAAAATTCATCTGGAATGATGCTAGACATATTAATTTCTCTAATTTTTTTATTAGCAATGGCAGAAACAAAGCTAGCTAATAGACCAATTTATTTTAATTATTTTCCAAGATATTTAATAAGTTTATATGATTTTAATATATTAGATACTTTAACTTTAATCATTAAAACAAAGAATTTAAAATTTAAAGCAAATGTTAGAGCAATAGCAATAATATATATAATATATTAAAAAGTGATGTCTACAACTGTAAATCTTAATACTAAGAAACCCTTTAAAAGAAATGAAACTTTATTATTTGAAGCTAATAAAGCACATTCTAATATTCAAATACCTAAAAGACTTAGATGGTATGAAATAACTAATTCAGGAAATTGGGAATTAAAGGAAATATGTGAGCCTAGACCAATTAACATTAATAAGAAATTTTCTCGAATATTAAAGCATAGTGATGGATATGTTCAAATAGAATTTTTATCAAACAATAGTCAATCTAGTAAAATTTCTACTTATTCTAATAAAATACCTTCATCAAGTTTACCTAGATCATTATCTGCAAAAAATTTTGAATTAAAAGGAGTAAATTTTAGTATAAGTATTCCAAGACAATTATGTACGGAAGAAAAAGCGAGTGAATATTTAATTAGTCCAATAAGATTTAAAATGGAAGCTTTTTTTTCTCAAATTAATCAGTAAATTAAAAATGACGAGTTTTTAGATAAATAAAAAATTTTTAAGAAATGACTTAAAAGCAGAATATAATAAGAAAAAAGCTAAATGGTACTTTAGTAAATTTTCTGAAGACGAGTTGAGTAATTTTAGGAGTATATGGCATAAAGAAATGGAAAATAAACAAGTAAATATTCCTTTATTTTCATGGTTTGAAAATTATTGTTATTACAACAACATAAAATATCCCTTTCAAAAAGAAATTAATTTATTATCAAAAGTTGGAAAACAATGGATAATTACGAATGATAAATCAATAATATCTATACATCCTCCTTTAGAAAGTCTTAAATTAAAAAACAATGATAAAACTTATTATGCTAAACCTTTTACAGAAATAAAATTTGATAGCAAAGATGTAGGAAAATATTTACAACATGTAAGAGTACAAAAAAATTTTTCAAATCAAATATTATGTACTATAGTTAATCTATTATATAGAGTAGAAGAAATAGTACAAAGACCCAAGTCACAAACAGAGATAGGTCAAACATCAAAGCCATTAGTAGAAAAATCACTTATTAATTTAGAATTACCTTTATTTAAGCCTTTTGAATTTCACCAGGAATAACTATTAATTTAAAAGATAGAGATTTTATATTAAAAAATAGAAGAAAAATTAGCAAAGCTAAATATTAGAGAAAAACAAATTATGACTATAAGAAGCTACATTAGAGATAGAATCTACATCAGAAAGAGAAAACATAGAAGAATAGTTTAAATCAAATAATGAGCAGGAATTTTCAATTAAAAATTGCATTTTAATACTTATACACCAAGGCAAAAAACTCATAACTATTATCCAAGACCTACACCTCTAAATACTCAATAAGAAGAAAATAAATATAAAGTAGGATACGATGGTACTTCCTTATATGAATTGGAATATTGATGGTTTAATTGAATATCAGATATTAAATTCATTACAAGAAATGACTATGGCAGCTAGTGCTTATAAATCAAATGGTAATAATGAGAAAATTGTAGCTCAAATGTTAATATTAGGATTTACTAGCCAGTTAAAAGTTTGGTGGGATCATTATGTAGTTGATGTAGACAAAGCTTATATATTATTAGCTAGGAAAATGATTGTTAAAGTAGAAAATAATATTCAAATAAAGGCTGAATAGGATGATATAATAAATACTTTACTATTTGCCATTACTAAAAATTTTGTAGGAGATCCTTATTTATATCAAGAAAGAAGCTCAAAAATTCTTCAAAACTTAACTTGATCAAAATTACAAGATATTAGATGGTATAAAGATTTATTCTTAACTAAAGTAATGACTAGAATAGATTGTAATAATACTTTTTGGAAAGAAAGATTTATTGCAGGATTACCAAAACTATTTCTCGAAAGAACTAGAAATAGGTCAAAAAATGAAAATAATGGAACAATACCCTATAATGATTTAACTTATGGACAAATAATATATATTGTTAATATAGAAGGATTAGCAATTTGTACTAATTTAAAACTAAAAGCAAAATTGAAAAAAAGATAGTATAGTTGGAAGAAATGAGTTAGGATCCTTTTGTGAGCAATACGACTATCAACATATTAAAGCTCCATCATCTACTAAAAGAAATATAAATCCAAAAAGAAAATACATTACTAGAAAAAAATATAACTATAGACTTAAACAACAATATAAATAGCAATATAGTTAAGAAAAACCAATTAGAAAAAAGCCAAAGTATAAGAAAGCTAAGCTTAAGACTAATAAGAAATATATAGTAATTTGCTATAAGTGTGGAAGGCAAGGACATTATTCAAAAGACTGTAGAGTAAGAAAATGTATTAATAATTTAGATATTTTAGAAGAAGTGAGAAAGAAAATAGCTAAAATTATAATTAATGAAACCTCTAGCAGTAAAGAAGAAGTCACAGACTATTCAGAAAATGATTTAAATGCAATAGAAGAAGAGTCTGAAATCAATAATACAGATAGTAATTCAGAATCAGAATCTTGTAGTTGTATAGAATCTTGTTAATGTAACAATATAAATATGCTAAGTAATGAAAAAGAATTTTTATTAGATAATATAGATAAAATAGAAGATCAAGAAATAAAAAGATATTATTTACTTAGGTTAAGAGAAGTAATAAGTACAAAAGAAAAGAAAGATTTTACACCATATAATTTATCAAAGATATATAAAAAGTTTAAAGTAAAAAGAGAAGCAACCATACAAGATCTTCAGGAAGAAATTAGAATATTAAAACAAGAAATAAATATTTTAAAAGGAAAGGTTCAGAACCTAAAAGAGGAAAGTTTAAAGGTTAGTCTTAGTAATTTAGTATAAGAAGATAAAAAATTAAAAGGAATAACCTCATCCAGTATAGTTATTAAAGAAATACAAGATGAATATATTAATAGTATATTTCAAGTAAATTATCAAAAATGGTATGTAAAATTAGATATAGTTGTTAATGATAATTTTCATTTAACTACTTTAGCTTTGATAGATAGCGGAGCAGATCAAAATTGTATTCAAGAAGAATTAGTTCCAACTAAGTACTATGGAAAAATCTCTCAAAGATTAGGAATAGTTAGTGGATCAAAATTAATAATTAATTAAAAATTATCTAAAGTAAAAAATTTGTTATAAAGGATATTGTTTTAAAACTCATTTAGTTTTAGTAAAAAATTAAAATTCAGGAGTTATTTTTAGGAACATCTTTTATTAATATGTTATACCATTTTCAAGTATGTGATAATGGAATTAGAACAAAGATTTTAGATAAAGAAATTCTTTTTGAATTTGCAAGTCATGTAAGAAAAAATATGCAAGAAATCAATTTGTTAAAAAATAAACAAAAACAAATTAAATTTCTTATAAAATAAATAGAAGGAAAAAAAATAAAGGAACAATTAGATAGCCTAGAAATAAAAGAAAAAAAAATCAAGGAATTTGAAAATACTTTTCTAAAAGAAATTTGTGCACCAGTACCTAATGCTTTTTGGAATAAGAAGCAACATGTAGTAAAATTACCCTACATAAAAGACTTTGATGAAAAGAAAATTTCAACAAAATCGAAAGCTATCAAAATGACACCAGAATTAGAAAAATTTTGTGGAAAAAAATACAAGATCTAAAAGATAAAAGATAAATAAGAAGTTTAAAATCTCCTTGGTTATGTTTATCCTTTTATGTTATGAATGCAACATAAATAGAAAGGGGAACCCTTATATTAGTAATAAATTATAAATCTTTAAATGCAATTTTACAATGGATAATATACCTTATACAATATAAAAGTGATTTATTAAAAAAGTTATACGATGCAAATATTCTTTCTAAATTTGATATGAAATAAATATTTTGGCAAATACAACTAGACGAAGAAGATAGGTATAAGACAAGATTTAATTTTCTATTTGGATATTATGAGTGGAATGTTATGCCATTTGGATTAAAAAATACTACTTCATAATTTTAAAATATTATGAATGATATATTAAGACTAATTGATTTTTCAATAGTATACATTAATGATGTATTAATTTTTTCCAATTCAATAAGTTAACATATCAAACATTTAAAAAGATTTTTTTCATTTAATTCTTCATAATGGATTAGTAGTCTTCACACCAAAGATGCAACTTTTTCAAATTAAAGTTAGATTCTTAGGACATAATATAGATCAAGGCACCATAAAACCAATAAATAGAAGTTTATAATTTACTAGTAAATTTTCTGATGAAATAAAAGATAAAAAATACGTACAAAGATTCTTAAGATGTTTAAATTATGTTCATAATTTTTCAAGGATTTAGAAAAATTATGTAAACCTTTGTATAATCGATTAAAAAATAAACATAAACCCTAGACAGAAAAATATACTAAGATAGTAAAAGAAATTAAAGAAAAAATTAAGAGTTTATCATATTTAAATATTCCTCATCCAGAAGCTTTTTTAATAATTGAAACAAATGCTAGTGATATAGGTTATGGTGGTATTTTAAAACAAAAATGAAAAGAAATAAACAAAGAAGAACTAGTAAGATTTTATTCAGGAAGTTGGAATCAAACTCAAAAGAATTATTCTACCATTAAAAATAAATTTAAGCATTGTTTTAAGCATTAAAAAGTTTGAAGATGATTTATACATGAATTTTTTTTACTTCATATTAATTGTTTATTAGAAAAATATGTTTTAGAAAAAGATGTTAAAAAGTTTAATTTCAAAACAAAATTTTGCAATATGGCAAGCTTTAATAAGTAACTTTGATTTTGAGATCAAATTCATTAAAGGAAAAGATAAAGGAAAAGATAATAGTTTACCTGATTTTCTTTCTTGTGAATCCCTACAGAGGATATGAGTTCTAATGAGAAAGTTTTAACAAAAGCCACAAGCTCAACAGGAAATTCATTATCATTAGGAAATTATCAATAGAATCCTCCAATTATACCTCCTCTTATCGAAGCTATTGCCAGGCATTCTTATTGTCCACTCCAAAGACTATAAACTTTCTCTCATTCTACACCTTTTAGACCATATTCATCAGCTTTAACCTCTCCTTCTTCTCCTGCTTCTCCTATAGTTCATCCTTCTCCTACCAAAGTTACCTCACCTTATTTTAAAAATAAAAAACTATTCATTAAAGTCTTAGAACTAGAAAAAGTTAGTATATCAGAAACATAAAGCTTTTATAGATTAATTGATTTTGATTTTCCCAATAGTTGGCATTTTCATAAAGAAGACCAAAGTAAGTCAATAGAATATTATGAAGCTATATTAGTAAATATAGGATTTATAAAAATTAGCAACATCATTATAATCCAAAAGATAAAGATAGGAATACTTACAGTAAAGTTAAAATTATCCATGTCATTACTCAATCAAAATGGGGATCCAGACCCTATCAAATGAAGACTTTATCAGGATATCCTCCAAGGTTCGTATATAGCTATTATGAATATCAAAAAGATTGGTACAGGGCTTTTTACTTAAGAAATTTTCAACATTCATGGTTTTTCTATTTTTTGCATAATTTTGGTGGTATTCTACCAAATAGGTTCATTAAGTGGTTTAGATATTTTGGATTAACAATTGAAGCAGCTCCCTTTCAAATTAAAGATACCTTTATTAAATTCAAAACTTATTGTCAATCAGGAACTCCATATAGTCTTTTAAAATATTGTACAATGTTCAAGGTTCCATGGATTGTTTTATGGATTATCATATTTCTAAATAGGTTAACCATTTACCTATACATTATAAATAATTCATAGTAAAATGGTGTGATAGTTTTGAAGTCAAAAAAGTAGATATTCAAGCAATTATTAGCTATTTTGAATAAAGGACTTCTATAGCTTCATCATACACTCCTCAAACTGGTTTCATTTCAAATAAAAATTAGATTTTCAGGTTATTATTATTAGGATCCTCTAAAAAAGAATTTAACTCCATTATCAATCGAATTTCAGTTGAAAGGGCAAATTCATCAGGAAGTAATACTCCTCTTCCCCCTAAAGCATTTGAAGATTCTCAAGATCCCTATACTGATATTGAATTATAAAATGCAAATTTTAAAATGTAAATACAAGTGTAAATGTAAATGAAAACAAAAAATGAAAATGTAAAAGAAAAAGGTGAAAAAGATAAAAAGTCAACAAGTTAAAAGTCAAGAAATCTTAAACTTTAAGGCATATCTTTAGCAAAAGTTTAACTTTCGATAACTACTACTATTTAGAAAAGTAAAATAATTATTACAAGATTTAGTTTTTTAAAAGATCATTTATAAAAGATAAATAATAAAAGTACTTTCAGAGGTACTCGCCTTACAAAACACACTATTTTTAAAAGCAAGTTATTATGAAATTGTCTTTTCATCATTTTGGTCTATTATTTTCCAAGGAAGATTATCAAGATATGACAAACGATCATCATGGAACCTTATTAAGATAATCATTTCATTTAAAGAACAAAGTAGATAATTATTTTCAACAGTTCTAGATCTCATCTTCAATAGCCGACCTTATCTTCAAGTATTTATATATGAGAAGACATTCTCATGAGATGGAAGGCCAATTTTTTTTCAACTTTTAAGAGCCAAAATGCTTCAAGTTCAAAATTATAGAGAAGAATAAAAAAAAACCCCTTATTATATCAACTTCCCTTTGTAATAAAACCTTAGATTTACAACTTATATTTTTAAAGGCTTGAACTTCTAATCCTTATACTACTCCTTCTCTAACCTCATCGGAAACCTCTATATGTAAATTATCATCCGAATATATTTCATCAGGTATTTTCTTTTAAAATGTCTTGGTGTATAGATAAATTTTTAAATAGTTTATATGCTATTTATTTTGGTAATACTAAGGATATGTTTTTATTAAAGAAAGAGTTAATTAGTTTAAAAGTTCATTTAATTAAAGGTCATGAAGATTTTCATTTAAATGAATTTTGTAATTACCAAGATTTTCATAAGAAAATGAATTTAATCGATATTTTAATTGATTTTGTTCCAAGTATTCCAGCAGATCATTTTCCAAACTGATAAAATATTTCAGATAATGGATATAGAACAAAAAAGACAAAAACTCTTAGAAGGATATGAAAAGATTTGGAATGTTAATCAAAAAATTTATGAATTTAATAATCAGATAGTTAGATTAAAAGTTTATCATCATATTTTACATGAAAATAATATGTGTGATTGTAGAGATTTTGTTCTTAATATAAAATTAGTAAATTTAATGCTAGAATTTTTACAGCTTTAGTAGAACTTTAAAAATGAATAGTATAAAATGTATCTATAAATGTGCTAATAATCAAATAGATGCATTATATTTAGAAATAAAAATATTAAAACTTAGAGTAGAAAATATAACAAATGAAGTAGTTATTATAGAAGATTTAATGCCATTCCCTGGTTTGGGATGGTATGAATTAATTACAAATTATGATAATATGATACTGCGTAATGAATATTTAATAGATAGATTTAAAAGAATACTTAGTAAAATACCTTTAGGTTAATAATATGGAAAAAATTAAGAGAAAATTTAATGATATAGATAGATTAATAAATGAATTAAAAGAAGAACTAAAAATTCTTGAACCTAGATTAGCAGAATTAGAAGAAAATATAACAAGAATAAAAAGTTGAAATTTGCCTATATTTTTAGATTATTATACTATTATAGAAAATATTATATATATGATCAATGGAAATCAATATTTAATTAAACAATTAGAAAGTAATAAAAAAAACTATACCTATATGTTAAAACTATAATTTCTTTCATTACATAAGCTATAACTCTTTCATAAATTAATCCCATAATAGAGGTTGACCCAATATATATATATATATATGAGATATGCACTCCTTCAAGGGAAGGAAAGAATACCATGACTTATGTTTCATACCATGTATGTTTAAGTCAACCAAAGGGAGGGAATTTAAAGTAATTGATCTCAACTTTCCCTTATGTGAGACCCTATATGAGTATGACCCTTAGAACCGTTAACTTTTCATTGAAATATGTTTTAGTATGACCAACTTAGTTAGTCTTCAAGAGGTCATGAGATGAATTCGACTTGATAGATCTAACTAAAAAAGTGAGCTGAATTATGATGGATGACATATAGTAAGAGGGGAAGATAGCCTTTCAATCACATTCATTAGTTTTGTGGTTCATCGGCATACTTATTATAATCTTTATAAGTTGAAACATAATAATGAACACGAAAATTAGTTTATGAGATCATTAGTTAAACAGTAAATGCGTGAAGGCAATTTGGGGTTAGGCATATGTGATAAAGAAGATCTTATTTTTCAAGATGTTATATATCCCTAATAGATGTATAACATTACGGCTCTCGATGTATGCTAGTCACATGGTCTATCTGCTTGTATGAGTAGAGATCATGACAAAATCTTTCCTTCATATGCGAGTGGGAGATGAAGGAGTCTAAGTATGACCATGACTCCCGACATATAGAGGGATCTATATCAATATGGAAATTATCTTGATATAGAAGTGATCCATATCAAAAAGGAAATAATATCAATATGGAAAGTGTTTTATATCAAATCCTTTAATTAGGAAAAATTTCATATTTGAAAAAGGTAACTTCCATTTTTAATTAATTTTTTTAAAGAACGTTTTTCTATTTTAGAGCAAAAGACTCTATAAATAGGTTGTGGAATAATTTGCAATATACATAAAAGTTTTTACATATATCGAAACTCTACAGAAATTTCCTCTCCCCTTATTTTCTCCTTAAAGAGTTTTTAAATCGTGGATTCAAACTTTTATCCTGCATTCATTGCTCGTGGACAAAATCCTACCAATAATGCAAAATGAGATATTTTGCTTTTGTTACTTTGTTTTCTATGCTATAAGAGGTAACTTTGGCTTCCTTTCTTTCCAATATATATTGTGATTTATATATATATATATATATGATTAATCATTTATTTATTTTTCCATTAAAGTTAAAAAGAACAATATGTGTTTGATCAATTATTTATTTATTTGTTCATTTCAATTAAAGTTAAAAAAATTAATTGCATTATTTATGATTAATTTTTTGGAGAAGTCATTAAAAATGTTATTTTAACACAATATTTAACTATGTTATTGTGTAATTTATAGGGTTATTTTGTTAATTAATTTTGTGATGAAAAACTGTCAATTATTTATTATTTTAGAAGAATAAATTAATATATAAAGAATTTTTTTGTTAATATATAATAAAATTTTATTTTTATTTACATATTATTGTAAATGACACATTCATACATGCTAAAGTAAAAAATATTAATTTATTAGAAAAATATAGACTTATTTTTTAATTATGAAATATAATTTATTTTTAAATTAAATTAATATTATCGATTGATATTTTTTTTATTATCAATTGATATACACTTTTATTTATTGATAGAATATATGTTCGATTGATAATTTATTTATTCGTTTAATTTATTAAAGGCATTCATTTAATTATATTAAATATTACTTGCCAAATTTTTTATTATATTGTAAAAATTACTTATTCATTTGATGGTCATGGTGGAAATTTTCATATGGTGGTTTTTAAAAAATTAGTCTAACAACAAATTAAGAAATTTATATTTAAAATATTGAATCCTGAAAATAATTTTAGTTTGGATAAACATGCGATATTTTTATTGTATCTTTATTTTATGTGATTAATTTTGTTTTTCATTATACGGAATAATTTTAATTTACACACACACACACACACACACACACACACACACACACACATATATATAAATTCGGGACTCTATGTAAATGATCTCCTAATTTGGTAAGATAAACACCAAGCAAATATAGTTTGGAACGAAGTTGTAATTATATTTTCCCTTTATAATTAAATTATATGTAATTTACTTATGTCTATACGTATCATAATTTCTTTAATTTTAGGTTGAATATGAAGTATTGGTTATATGAAAAGCTAACATTGACAATCATTATAGAAACATCGATGAGCTAATAATATATACCTAAGATTATCAAGATTTTATAGAGTGTCATAAAAAGGTTTAAAGAATGTTAATGTTGACTTTATAACTGCACTCATGGAGAGGTGGAGACCAGAGACACATACCTTCCATATTCCTATTGGTGAAACAACAATAATTCTATAAGATGTTGGGATACTCATCAGCTTACCCATTAAAAGACTTGATGTGATTGGACATTTATAGTACGATTGGGTAAAATTGTATGGCAATCTTTTGAGGCAAGTTCTCGCATAATAAGTCATTCGAGGACACAATATAAAAATGACCTAGTTATCAAAAGATTTTAATTCATTGCTGCTTGATGCAACAGACTACCATATGCAATGCTTTACTCATGCTTAGATACTTTGTTGTAATGGTGGACTCTTATATACACCACAGTTGAATAACTACATACATTTGATATGGCTTTTGTAATTGGAGCATTTACATATTTAAGAGTACAATTGGGGATCAACATACTTGGCATGGTTGTATAGAAAACCATATTTTTGCAATCCAACCAAGTGCAATTGGACTTGGGGGTTATCATCAATAATATAAATGTGTGCATGCAAAAGAATGCCTCAAATTTGACCCTCTTTTTATACACACATTTGTTCTAAATCATACCATGCTTTATGGTTATAGGTAAATTTAATTTATCGTATATCATTTAGGGATATTTTAATTTTTAGTTGTTCATATAATATTTGACATATCGTTTAATCGTTCTGTATCCAGTGGCAATCCCCATTAGATTTTAAAAAAATAATAGTAAAGATGTTTTTAAAAATCATATGGATTTAAGCTTGTAGTGTGATAATTAAATTTACATTTATTTTATTATTTAATATAAATTATTGAATCTCATTAAGTAGAAAGAATTTTTACACAAAATATGATAATTTGTACATTTTTTATAGATGGATTGGGAGGTGTACAAGAATGTGATGCAATTATTGCCACATTTTTGTACCAATGGATATACCATTTGGAGATTAGTTATGCACTTTTATTTTTCATATTATCGAGTGGTGCCAACCCGATCAATGTCTAAAGCAATTTGAAATGAATAAATCAATTCCATCCGCCCCATAATACTATTGTAATGCCCTCAAATTTCATCTGAAATGACTAGTATATTTTATACCATGAACAGTAACACTAGAATGGTATTTGGTGTGATTACATTAGTATAATACAATAGAATTCATAAACACTTAAGTGTTAAACATACGCAGTCTAGAGAAATTTTGAAATGGGTGACCTAATAGGAAGTTAGCATTTAACCACTGAATGAGATAATATATATCAAATGGAGTCAAGTGGTATAATTTGAGAAGACATTGAGCTCAAATAGGTCTCTAAACTAGACAATTAAGAACTTTCTCGATATCATTATTCAATTGGCCATAAGTTAGATCGGGTTTTAAAATCTATAGACCTCTAAAATTATTCTAATTGTATAAACCTATTAGAAATAGTCTAAATAAGCTATTGGAGGTGAGAAATAATTTTTCTGATAGTTTCAAATTTTTAGGCTTTGGACTGGCTGATTTTACCTTTGCAATTGAAAGTATACTGAAATGATGTCCAAATGACTTGAAATTTTAGACACACCTTCCTGCATATGTTTTTTCATGCAGGATAAAATTTTAAATATTCTGATAAGGGAAACATTATATTCTAAAAAATGGTGAAAATGGAGGTAAATTTAATTAGTTGGATAAAAGGTCATTTTTAATTTGTTCAAGGGTATAAATATTATAAAAAATTAGGCCAAAATCATTTAAAATAAGAAATTGAGCTTGAAAGGACATAAGGATTAATGTGGTGTGACAAGTGGCTTAAAAATAAGCCATTAGATCAAATAGTAGATTATTAAATCCTAGCCCTTCATTTCGTACACTAAAAGATAAAATAGAAAAGTGAAGAATTATCTCTAAATCTCTCTAAAAAATTGCAATTTCCTCCCCTTCTTTATCCTAAAACCAAATTCATCATCTATATTCCTCTTCCACCATTTTTGTCTCACTTTTTCCAATTTCTACCAAATATTAAGCCCAAGTTTTACCTACATACACTAGAGAACCTACTCTTTATCATATAAATTAGATTGGAGCAAAATGAAGCTTAGAAATTGGGAATTTTTAGTAAGAGAAAGTTGACTTGATTAGATGAATTTTTGAATTTTTGTTGAAATTAATTAGGGATTTTGGTGTAGAATTATAATTTTTTGGTACATTTATATGTTGAATTTCATGGCATATACTCATAATTTCCTTCCCTTCCATTTCGGCCTAAAGAGGATTTTCAAGGTAGAGATAAAGCTAAGGAGGGAAAAGGCAAAGATAAGGAAAAGTGAGTGAATTCAAGCTATTTTGAGGTTAGTGGATACAATTCTCACTTAATTTCATTTAATTCTTTGAATTTTAGCTTAAGTTCACATTATATAACCATGGTAATTTAAGTATAAACAAGAAATAAATTAATATATGTTAATAAAATGATGTAAGAACATGTAATAACTAAGAATTAAAGAAGAAAATAATGGAAAAGTAAGAAAACCTAAAGCAATCGAATGGTGATTATAAGGGAATTATGTGGTAATTGATTCATTAATGGGAGATTTTACATAATTTGGATATCATAATGGTAAATGAATCTAGTACGCATAATTAAACATTAAATTTCATGTTTACATAATGCAAACAAGTTAGACATAATGGTGATAAATTGTGTAACAAAAAGTTATAATTATGATTTAAATGTATACTTTTAAATAAAGACGTCGTATGATTAAAGGAACATATGAGACATAAATTATATAGAAATTCATAATTTATGTTGATGAACAAAGTGTGGCCGAATAGGGTATACAAAGGTATCATGTGATAAATTAATAAGTAATTGAATAATCAATATCAAATTGATATTAAAATGATAAATAAACATAAATTAATTAATTAGAGCTAAAGATATTATTTAGACATAATGTTATGTAAAGGGACATAATGATGTTTATATGTGAAATTAATGTCTATTATCGTAAATTTAATACATATCAACACATAAAGGCTTGAAATGATCTTAGAAACATATAAGACATGCAGATGGATGAAAAATCATATGATATGTACCTGCACATGTTATGATCAAATGATGTACATAAGAAAATTTGCATGTTTTCATCAAGTTCGAATGATGTTCATTTTTTTACTATGATTTTATATATAATGATGATGATGAATGGATAAGAAATGAGAAAGCGAAACATATGACATAAAGTGAATGAAATGAGCAATTATGTGAAAACATGACTTAATCTGAGTGAATAAAATAATTGCCCTTAGTGTACAGTGAATAATCTAGGATTATAGGATATAATGGCTAGCCATAGGGACATATATACCATAGTAGCACTATGAGACTGGACTGATTATTAAGGCATTGGCTACGTCAAGTAGTCCCTTTATTCATTCTAGAGCAGTAGGATCACATCAAGTGGTCCCTTTAATCTATTTACAATATCGGAGTCCTCATCCCACACATTCGGTTCAAGGATTTCGACTAGGCATTACTAGGGGTAAAAAAAGTAACTATACTAAAAAATGAGGACTAAATGGTAAATTTCATATGAAAGATGTCATATGTGTGATCAATGGTAAATAAAGTGAAAAATGTAATTAATTTGTCAATAAGGGGTAAGAATATAATTATGGAAGAAATTAAGGACTAGATACTGAATTAAGCACCAAAGATGTTAATTGCATGATAAAATAATAAAAAAGATGAAAATGAGATTAATTGCTATAAAAGGATGAAAACATAATTACACGAGAAAATAGGGGTAAAATCATAAATTAGTATTAGAAATATGGTTAAAAAAGGTAAAATAGTCAAATAGGCAAAAAAAGGGGAAAAATTGTAATTAGGGAAAGTTCAAGGACCAAACTATAATTTTTCATTAGATGAAAAAGTATAAAGACTAAAATGTAAATTTTGATATTAAAATGGAATAAGAATAAAAAGAAACCAAAAAGGACAACATTGGTGTGAATTTGGCATAATAAATGAGAAAAGGAAAGTTTATGAACCGAATGGAAAATTTTCACTTAATTAAAAATTAGATGAGAGAAAGATGAAAATAAGCATTAGTGAGGACAACAGGGTAATTTAAGGAACTTAGGGAACAAATTTTAAAGCCAAAGAAAGTCAAAGAACCAATATTAGTGAAAAACAATAATGTAATATATGTAAGAAGGAAGGCTTAGGGAGTAAGTCATAATTTGCCACCTAAGTAAGATGTAAGTGAGGAATAATAGAAGAATAAAAGATTTAAAGCATTAAGAGAACAAATTCTAAGTTAAATGGCAATAAGTAACAATAAAGGGTAAAATGGTAATTTTGTGTAAAATAGTTTGTGTAAATGAAATTTTGTGTAATGTATCCAACATAGGTTAGATAGGCACATCGAGGAAGATTAGGATATGTTGACTAAGGAATTCCTTAAATAGTACGACTGTAGTACCAAAATGGAGGCTACTTTGAAAGATCTCAAGTTACTCTAGTAGAAACATGATGAATCCTTTCATGAGTATCTCACTAGGTAGAGGAATATGGTAATGGAGATGAAGAGAAAGCTTGATACAACTGATCAAATCAAGCTATTTATTCAAAATGTAAACCCATACCTGAGAGATGGTTAGAAAATGAAAGGTTTGAAGGACTAGGAGTCATTAAAGGATATAGCCATAGAACCTGAGGGAAAGTACCTATTTAAAAGGGCAATAATGAGGGTACCTAAAATGGATTCAATAGGGATATCTTATGCCATTGAATAGGGATAACCTTATGACTTTCAAATGGGTCTAAATGGAAATCAAACACATAAACATAAGATCCAAATGTCATTAGGGCGTGCTCCAATTTATAGGAGGCAGATTTGATGCTTTACTATCAATTATAGGCTCAAAGTATATAGTCAAGCCTTTGGGTTAATGCCCTAAAAAGGGAAGCCTAAAGTGAAGATAAAGGAAGCCTTATGGGTTTAAAATAGCCTAAATTAAGACTCAAGCCGTGGAAGAACATGTGCAAGTCATGTACGACATGTGCAAATTATGTGCGGGGCATGTGCAAGTGGAAGACATATGTATAGCATGTGATATTTATGTAGTAGGGTTTTTGTATTCATAGTTAATTAGTTTGGGTATGGAGGCTATAAATAGGTTATTATAACTTGTAAAGAAAAAAGATTGGAATCAAATTATAAACTTTTGAGAGTTTTCTCTTGGCTTAGCCGAAATTCTTTAGAGAGATTGTGAGATTGGTTGCTTTCTTTTCTATTGCATCAAAAATTAGGATTGCTTATTAATCATTTGATTGTAGTATTTTCTTATTCTTCTTATCCCAATTATTTGTGTTTCTATTCACATGTTGTTTGGTGGTTCAATAGGGAGGGTGTTTGTCTTCTTTGTATTTTGAGATCAAAGTGTATGTTCAAGGGGTTTCAGATTCTTTAACCTTGGGGTTCCGCATCATTTGGTATCAGAGCCAAAAGTAAGGTAAATTCCTATTTATCTTAGTGTTAGGTTTGTGTTTCTTTCTTTGATTTTCTTTATATGCATGCCGAAATTAGTAATAGTAACATTCTGATTTTTGTGTTTTTTGTGTGTTAAATTTAGCCTTGTTCTTTCATTACCTTTTGTTTTGATTCTTAGAAAAAGAAAAAGAAATCAATTTACTATTCATCATTACTATCCACGCACTGTTCATCGTTATTGTTCATACACTGTTCATTATTACTGTTCACGTATTGTTCATAAAAAAAAGAAAAAAAAAGAAAGAAGAGAGAAAAACGTGAAAGAGAAGAAAAATAGAAGAAGAAATAAATTAAGGAGCAATTGAGCAAGGATAGTTTATATAGCCTAAAGAAAATTCCTAATCCTTTCATAAGTGGGAAAAACTAATCCTTTTTGCTTTAGAATTGGGAGGGGCAGCATTTACACCTTTTCCAAACACATTTGGGAATCCTTTAAAAGGTAGAAAAATTAATCCTTATTGCTGTGGGTTTAGGCTTTTAAAAATTCTAGTCCATATCTAAATTGGAATTATAATCCTAATCCTGGTTAGACAAGGATTTCTACTTGACAAACATTTGTGCTATCCATTTATTACCCATTTGTGCTAATCATTTTTATCATTTGCTATCCGTTTGTGCAATCATTTTTGGCAACTTTTCCATCATTTGTGTAACCATTTTTGGAAACTTTCCACCATTTGTGCAATCATTTTTGGCAACTTTTCCATCATTTGTGTAACCATTTTTGGAAACTTTTTTCACCATTTGTGCTATCATTTTTGGAAACTTTTACCATCATTTTTCTATCACTTTGCCATCATTTTGCACACAACTTGACACACTAATCAAGCTTGTTACATCATTCGGCATAGTGAATATATTGGCTCTAAATTGATTTGTTTTGCATGTTTTATATTTTATTTAGTTTTAATTGGTATCTTGTTGATTTCCTTTCTTTGTTGGGTAGCATATTTAGGTTCTATATTTGGTTTACTTTGTAGTGAACCAAATTCATTAATTTGATTCATATTGTTATTTTCCTTGATTTTTGTTGTTTATTTCTTTGTTTTAAGCTATCTTTTATTCCATTTACATTGTTAGAGTATCTTTGCTTGCCTAATACTCTAATTTGCTTATCATCAAGTGGTACACCACTTTTGGCCGTGTATCACCTTCATTATATCTAGAGTCTTCTTTTCTAGTTTTGAGCTATCTTTTTATTGTTAGTTATTATTTCCTTATTTTCTAAAACGTGTTTAATTTTTGATTTGTGATTTATATTCTGAAGTGTAATTTTGAAGTTACAAGATTAAGAGGAAAAAGGCAAGACAGTGAGAGGACATTAAGAGGGTAAAAGCCAAATTTTAGGTGAAAGACGAGTGAATGTGGAGATGTCTTATTACAAGTACAAGCAACATTTACATCAAGATGAAAGGAATGCATTTAAGGAAGATATTAAGTTGTTAAGGCAAGACCTTAATAATATAGAATGGTTGGCTAGACAATATTTCGAACCACGAATTAGAATGGAGGAGAGCAAAGCGAAGAGAAAAAAGGAGAAAGTTATCATAGAATAAATAATTTATGAACCTGAAAAGGGTGATATAGATATAGGCTTTAAAAGTGAGGTTACTCAAAACCATGAAGAGGATGTTGGTGATGAACTTGATGAGGAAAAAATAATTTTGGGTGAAGTTGAGGATGTGGAGAATGTGGTTAAAAAGGTGAATGAGGTTGTTTTAGAGGTGGAAGAGAATAATGATGTTGTGTATAATGGAGAAATAATTGAAAGTGAAGAAACTGTTGATTGTTTGAATGCAGGGATGGAAGATTCACAAGTTACAACTAATTCTCTATTAATTAAGGAGAATGATTTGCACATGGGAAGTGAAGAAAGTCAAAATCATATCATTGTATTAAATACTACCATGTTTTGCATAGTTCTTTTATTTATGACTTGCAGGATCATGATGAGTTCTTTAATGAAGAAGCATTCATACTATTTCCACCAATGCCGAAGATCATTTATGAAGATGAATGTATTCCTTAAGTGTTAATTCCCAACTATTGCAAGACCAAGATTCGAGGATGAATCTTTCTTGAAGAGGTAAGGAATGATACAGATTCCAGAGGGCTATCTTATGCCATTAAAGAGGAATAACCTTATGACTTTCAAATGGGTCTAAATGGAAATCAAACACATAAATATAAGATCCAAATGTCATTAGGGCGTGCTCCAATTTATAGGAGGCAGATTTGATGCTTTACTATCAATTATAGGCTCAAAGTATATAGTCAAGCCTTTGGGTTAATGCCCCATAAAGGGAAGCCTAAAGTGAAGATAAAGGAAGCCTTATGGGTTTAAAATAGCCTAAATGAAGACTCAAGCCTTGGAAGAACATGTGCAAGTCATGTGCGAGCTGTGCAAATCATGTGCAGGGCATGTGCAAGTGGAAGACATGTGCATAGCATGTGATATTTATGTAGTAGGGCTTTTGTATTAATAGTTAATTAGTTTGGGCCTATTTAACAAAATTGGACTTTTATTTAACTGAGACATGTGACTTAAATAAAAGTCATGTGACTTAAGTAGCTTAATTAAGGCTTATTTTCTTAAGTAAGACACTTGAGCCGTTCTAAAATAAGCCTAATTCTTCACTTTACCTTAGTAGAGTTTTAAGTTGTTGTTTTAGCTTATTTTAGGTAGAATTTAGTGTTTTAACCTATTGGACTTATGTATACCCATTCTCTTAGGGTTTAGAGGCTATAAATAGGTTATTATAACTTATAAAGATAAAATATTGGAATCAAATTATAAAATTTTGAGAGTTTTCTCTTGGCTTAGCTGAAATTCTTTAGAGAGATTGTGAGATTGGTTGCTTTCTTTTCTATTGCATCAAGAATTAGGATTACTTATCAATAATTTGATTGTGGCATTTTCTTATTCTTCTTATCTCGATTATTTGTGTTTTCATTCATGTGTTGTTTGGGGTTCAATAGGGAGGGTGTTTGTCTTCTTTGTGTTTTGAGATCAAAGTGTATGTTTAAGGGATTTTGGGTTCTTTAACCTTGGGGTTTCGCATCAGTACCAGAAGGAACTTCAAAAATAACAAGGCAATTAAACATAGTAGTGGGTCGAATAGAGCTGGGAAGGCTACTGAAGTGTCCACTATAGTAGCTTGTCAAAGGCATTACTCTAATTTGGGCAAGTCACTTTCTTGGGTATTAAATCATTTAAGCAAGGAAGGGAAGCTTTAACCATTCCCTGCAGGCCTGCTAAGAGTCAAAGACTTCCCTACCACAAAGAAGATCAGTATTGTGTACACCATCAACATACTGAGCATCTGAATGACTATTACAATACCTTGAGAAACAAAATTCAGGACTTGATGATTGGGTCTAGCTTGCCTAAAGGGTATGTCTGAGAGACCTATACGGGAATGAGTACATGGCCATCACTTACTCTACCCCTAAAGTAATAGAGCCAAGTGAAGAAATTGGCCAGTTTCAATGATAGATTGTTGGGATGCCCCCACAAAAAGTAAGGATGAAGGGGCTTTAGTGCCTATTGACATTTGGAGTTCAGCTAGTGAAGGTGAAAGAAGGAAAGAAGGTAAGGCCGATCACTAAGAGTTTAATATTAGCCCCTATTACGACCTCAACAAGTGCACTAAATCAATAAGTAATATAAGGAACTATAATTGAGACCCTAGAATATCAAACCCAAGGGATAAAGGGATGCTAAGTTAAATATCTAAAGTTAAGCGGGATTAATCCAAGATAATTCCCATATTTTTTATGAAAGAGAGCATCCTAAATATAATTAACAAAATGAACAAATAATAAAGCTAATTAAACTAAACATTAAAACATTAATTGAAAATATTGCCAAGGTACTCTAATCCTCGGTATACCTAATGCATTGAATTAAATCGTAAAGAAATCTATCACTTAAATATGGACAACCCATCTAAACACTAAGTTTCCCAATCTGGAGCTAATTACTTTAACTACCCGATTTCCCAGTCCGAAGCCAATCTGATAGCTAACATAAGCATGGGCCCCAAAACCTAGGTAAAAATTAGCTTCCTATTCTAGAGCCAACCAATCCATTCCCTATCTATTCTTCAACTATTTTTAAAATTAAAGATGTCTACAAAGAGAGTTTAAGACCTCCATTCTAGAATCATGGAGACTGTAGATGTAGAAAACACAAGAATAGAGCATGGCAATAGCCATTCTATACAAACATAATAACCATTCATTCAATTGAAATAAAATGATCAAATGCCCAAGAAAATAGATAAATAAATAATCATAGTGAAGAATGGAACGTTCAAACACACACACACTCAGATATATATATATATATAGATATATATATATATATATATATATATATATATATATATATATATATATATATATATATATATATATATATATATATATATATATATATATATATATATATATATATCAAAGATAGGTTCAATCCATTACATAGATATGCAAATTCATAGATCCCTTCGTAATAAAACTACTAATAAACATAAATAAATTAAAGGACAAAAGAAAAGAAGAAATCCAGAAACCCGTTGTAGTGATGAAGCTCCAATCTAAATCTAAGCCTTCTTCACCAACTCTCAGACAAAATAAAAGATAAAACTACAAATAAAGTAAAGAAATCTAAATCTAATTTAAGAAATTAAAATAAAATAAACCTGATCTAAAATATTACAAAGGAAAAGAAAAGAAAAACTCCTCAACTATGAAAGTAGAAAAACCCTAAATCTAAAATAACTACCTCATCTTCAGCCAAATAGAACTCAGCTTTTATAGCATTAACAAAGACACATAGTGGAGACACTTTGGCCTTTGCCATGTCCAACCAAATAAAACAGTATCTCAACAATGCATACGATGAAGACCATTTAGTGTCTACCATGCACACCCTTTTAGATTGATTCTTTTTGAACTCTGCTTGGCACTCAACAGAGAAGATTTGGTCTTTACTGTGTGTATTAGTTAAACGGTGCATTTTAGTAATTTTGCATAACACGTGGTTGAGATCATTTTATCTCTACCATGTGTAAGGTCCAAACTTCTACAAAACATAAAAATTCATAATTAAGCTTACCAAAACATTATAATTCTCAAAATAATCCAATTTGGTACAAAGAAAGAGATTTAACACATAAAATACAAAAAGCTCACAAAATGAGACACAAACATAAACAAAAATATACTAAAAACAAAACATAAATTTTGGAGTTATCAAATACCCCACACATAGCTTTTATTTACCCTCGAGCAAATGAACAACACATATTACCACATAACCAAACTCAAAGAAAGAAAAAACAAATTTAGAAAAATTAGAATAACACTTTAGTAGAAGTCACTAAATGAAATCCTAAATTGAAAAGACTCGACTAGACCATACTAGATAATCTCCTTATGTGTGTATACTTGGCAAAAACAATTTAAAACAACTTTTAAAACAAAAATTCTAGTGCAATTCAAAAACTGAGAAAAGAATTCATGCACAAAAGATTGCACATATGGTTTCACTCTTGAAACTCAAGAGCTACCATAAGCCTCTCCTTTAGAATCGAAACCCGAAGGTCATCTTTGCATATAACCTTAAACAAGATAAGATCCTTAGGAATTAAAAGGTTATAATGTGGCTAAGGTATGGCTATCAAGAAAAGGATTAAGATACATAATTTAGAACTGCCATTTCTACCTTAGGTCACCACTTTTCTCCTAAAAATAAGACTTCAACTCTACCCTTATTCACTCATCATCATCTTGAAACTTTAGATATTCAAAATGTTGAAAATTTTTCGAGGAAAAAGAACAAAGAAAAACAAGAATTATCTTTAAATTTCTTACTAATATTTTAGCTCAATTGATGTTTAAAGAGCTTCGAATCCTTTTCCTCTACACATAGAGTACCCCACACTTAGAGAAAACAAGATTTCTAGCTTTCTTCATTCTCTTTTTTCCTCTCTTTAAATAAAATAGATAGAGCAATCAATTTTACAATTGATAAGTAGGGACTCACGTAGATTCTTCTTAAAGAGGAACTACATTCTAAAACTATTTTCAATCTCATTTGATATTGGCATGTATCCCTAACTCTATCTAACAATTAAAGCACAACCCTTTACTCATTAGCACTTCCTTAGAAAACTTATCTCACCTATTTCTGGAATGGCTAGTTAAAAAAGGGTAAGTGTAATGTCGTAAATTTTAATTACCTAAACAACACTCGATCGACTTGATCTTTATTTAAACTCAATAATAACATAAATATAAAATAATGTGTGTCAAAAAAAAGGAGTTACAAGTTAAGTTATTATTGTTTTGGGACTTAATTGTTAAAGTATATAACATAGAGGGAGCAAAAGGGATATTTGCCAAAATAATAAATTTTTAGCTTTAGTTTTTTTCTTCTTCTTTTTGCTGTATTCTAGGAGAATTAGGTTTTCCTCCTCTCCACCGCCTCCTCTCTTCCTTCCTTTATCACCCTTTTCCCCTCCTCATTCATTGACAATGATAGCATCATTGCTTACTACCGTTTCTCTTTGCCATTCCTGTAGCTCTGCCCGATGTTGCTCTCGCCTTCTTTTCCTTTTTGTTCCTTTTTTTATCGAGCTAAAAAACAGCCCGTCTCCTCTCTTTCTTGCTTTGAATTCTTTATCTTCTTTTGCTCTTCTTGCCATAATCCCTCCATTGGTTCATGAGGAAAGCTTTATTAATTATTTATTTAATGAATTATAAGAAGAATTTAAAGAATAGGAAGGAATTTCAGATCTAGGTATTTTTGATATTTGGGGAAAATGTTATATTTATATATATATATATATATATATATTTAGTTATTAGAGGATATGAGTGAGTAATTAGTTAGAAATACTTAATTAAAATGCTTAAATATGTTGTCAAAGAATTTATATTGGATTTGTTGATTATATAGAAAAATAAGGTGAAATGATGATGAATGAGAAGGAAATGCAAAAATGAAGGTGGATTAAAGCTTTTGGGAAGAGTGGTTGGAGAAATTGACAACAAAACTTCTAAGTGTTGAAGCAAATTTATTTTTCCTTATATTTGGGCTTTATGTATCTTGAGACTTAAGAGTACGAGTTGATTTTGCTAAAGTTAATGTTAAAATATTAAGTTCTAGGCTAAATAGTGATTATGCATGTGATTAATTTTGATTTAAAGATTAATATGCATACTTTGTATTAGTATAATTGAGTATGGCTTTGAAATATTTAATATAATTATAATAAATTTTAATTGAATCATAATGATGATGTTAAGCCATTATGTTCCTTAGTTCTTGAAGAAATTGAAAATTTTGGTGAAACATACCTTATGTTTGAAAGGAAAATTGATTTAAAAGTTATGAAGGTTAAATAAATAAGTAAATAAGTAAATACCTATAAGTTAAGGTAAGATTATTAATAAAAGAGATGTAGATGATAGTAAATATTTTATAGTTACTTAGTAGGAAGATATGTGTATATAAATACATAAGCCTATACTCATGAATGTTTTATAAATTGACCTTTAAGCTTTAAAGATGTTATGGTAAGCTATGACTTGACAAGGTGTTTAAATTGGTAATGGTGAATGTATGCCTGATGCAAAACTTAAAATATGAATTAGTTAATTATTGAATAAGAAATATTTAGAAATAATACTATATGCCTAATTAGTAAAATTAATTTTTTTTTCATATTTGCCTATAGTAAAATTAGATAGGAATTGGAGTAATGGGATAAGATTTGCATGCCAATTAGGAAAATTTAGCATTACTACATCTTAATGTGTTTTTTTAAATTGAATGGCTCTGAGAGGTCTTTTGACGGATGTGATTAATCTGAGTTATGTGCTCAATGGCTCCGAGAGCTCGGTCCACATGTGTATGTATATATAAATATATAAATATATGATTAATGGTAATATTATGGATGTTGAAAATAGGAAAATATTAAATAGATTGAATGGTTCTAAGAGCTTAATCTCGTATTTAGATCCCATTTATCCAGCTTGATGCAATTTCACTAGATTTTACTTGGGGAAAATAGAAAACAAAAATAATAAGTGTTTATTTAAATAATTTGACAATTTTAATTGAAAATAATTTTATTAGTTATTCTTAGACTATAATATTAATTAAATCTTGATCTAGAATAGTATGAATAAATATGCGAATTATATGAATTTTAATTTATTTATTAAATTATTTTATGGTCTTTATGTTTAGAAGTAAATATAAATATTTATGTTTGGTAATTTATGAAATTCTAAGCATGTTGTAGTTAAATATTTTATATTATTTCAAAAATAGAATTGCTTAAACACCACTAGGAAAATGCTTACTGCATGGTTTTATTTCTACACGTAGATTTGAGGAATGTTTTTGAAGATATGTGGAGGTGGATCTATAATAAAATTTGAGTCACAACAGAGAAGTGCAAGGATTTTGAGGTGGATGCACACTTTATTCTTTATGTTATCTTTAAGATATTTTGTCATTTACACGGTGTTGTAGAGATGTACATTGTATGTAAATGTTTATAAATTTTGATGATGTAAATTATATTCAGAATATTAGAAAGTTAAATGTGATATGTTTTAATTCTTGCTAGATTTTGTGTTTTGAAATATCCGAGGAAGGGCAAATATTTGTGTTGGAGTTTGAACTGAAGATGGATAGTATGATAGACCTAAATAAAAGTGTTTTGGATATTTTCTTTTTAGAGAGTTTTAAAAGAATTTTAGAGAGCTCTACATAAATCTTTAGAAGATAAATAATGATTGTTAGAATAAATATGTTTTTATTTAGTAAATTTAATAATTGGCTCACTCAAAGGAATCTAAACTTGAGTGTGACATTTGGTATCCAAGTATTTTAATCGATTAAGTATAGGATGTTACATTTAGTTGTATCAGAGCAGGGTTTAGGTGATTCTAGACTCGTAATCAAATAATTAAAAGGGGAATTTGTGTACATGCCAAGTGAAAGTTAAATGTGAATATGATGTGACTCTAATGTGTATCAAACATTTTTATCTGTTATAGATAAAAGGATGGAATCAAGCTCCATAGGAGATACCAAGGAAGTAGAAAGCCATGCTTTAGCTAGTGATACAGATAGGTGTGTTGAGGAGTAGCCAACCCAACTGCTATCACCACCTGCCTCCAAGCCAATGCCAAATTCGACAGAGTTCTTTACAACAATCATGAAGCTTATAGGATAGCAAATAGTTGTTGCACCTTCTATATAACCATAGCCTCAGCCACCCCTTCCACCACAGAGGCTTATATTAGAAAAGGCAAAAAAATTTAGGAGCATAGAACTTCAAGGAAAAGTCATTAGTCACTGCTCTAGATGCTGAATTCTTATTCATTAAGATAAAGAGGATTTTATCTCGCACTTGAAAAAAGACTAGAGTGTACAGATGGTTTACTTCAAGGGCTAGCATACCAATGATGGGAATTGATAAAAAGATTAGTCATGCCATAAAATCTTAATTAGGAGTATTTTATATCCTAATTTAAAGATAAGTATGTGGGAGATGCTTACATGGAGGAGATGACAGACACTCTTCTCTACTTGAAATAAGGACCAAGAACTGTAGCAGAGTATGAGAAAGAGTTTGATAGATTGAGTGCCTATGCTGAGTGGTTTATTCCTTCCATGGGCGATAGGTGTAAGAGATTTGAGGTGGGTCTCCATCTTGAGATTAAGAAACTTATAGCAGTTTAACAAACTAGGGATTATGGAGAGTCGGTAAAGGTAGCTTTGAGAATAAAAAATGCTAATATGGAAGAACAAAAATGGAGAAATAGAGACCAACAAAAGAGGGGTTATGGTCAAATAAGTTTGTCTTCATTAGCAAATAAAATGCAGAAAGGGGCAGGATCTCAGACTCCAGCACCATCACAAACATCTTCTCGTCAATCAGGGTAGGGTCAGAGGTCATCCTTTAGGTTAGGACATCTGACTCATCTATGGCTAGTACTGCAAGTGGATTAGGCCAAGGAGAGATTCCTCTATTTGAGAACTATGGTAAATGACATGGCGATCAGTGTTGGAGGAAGATGGGAGCTTATCTTCAATATAGGTCTATAGAACATTTTTGGAGATATTATCCTAGTAAAAAATATTTAGTAGCCAGTGAACCAAAGAACGTTTCCTAGGGTTTCCAAAGGTTGTTGTAGAGGTAGAGGGACTAGTTCTGGTGCTGGTGGATAGAGGGCCACATTAGAGATAGTTGAAAGACCTGACACCAACACTTTAGTAAGTACATATGCCATGTGGACCTAGATAATGGGGATGCCTCATATTTGATTGCTAGTACTTTTACTATCTTTTATATGCTTATTCATATATTGATAGATTTGGGGTTTACCTATTTATATATATATGCATTCCATTGCCTGATGATTAAAGATTGCATGTTGACACCCTTGAACATGAAATTATGGTTACAAATCATTTGGGTCATGGCATAGTAGTGAATAAAATCTTAAAAACTATTCCATAAAAGGACAAAGCCATGAGTTTCCTGGTGATTTTATTGGGTTACCCTTCTAAGAATATGATGTAATTCTTGGAATAAATTGGCTATTTAAACACCTTGTAATGGTAGATTGTCACCTTAAATGAATAACTTTTAGAACACCTGATAATGATGAGATTATGGTTGTTGGTGAAAGGTCAAATTCTCTTTCAAATGTTATATCAGCCACAAAAGTAAAAAGGCTTGTTAGAAAGGATAATCTACTTAGCTTGTGTGCTTGAAGATAAAAAGGATAATCTTAAGCCAAGCATCAAGACTTTTCAGGGCAACTTTTCACAATTGACAACTACTCGGAAGGGACATGTTTGTAGAGTTAATCTCTATAAATATGGGAGTAAAGTTTTGAAGAAAGGGAGGAATCAATGTTTTGTTCTTAGAAATATAGTTATTATTTTGGATAAACATTTTTACTTAGCTTTTATTAAATGATTACAAAGGGATAAAGCCAAAGGAACATGAGATGAGTTTCTTTCTCTTGTTTTGTCTTTAATTCAATTATATACTTTGGCTAGTTTCCTTTGTACATTATAAATATGCTCTAGTATTTGTTTAAGACATGTTTATTATTATTATGAATGAAGTATGATTTACATCCATTTGTGTGCTTTGATTTGCTATGTATGATTGGCCACCATATTTGGCATGTTAGTCAATTTGTTCGCAATGAGAGTTGGAATTCTTTGATGGAAAAACAAATGAATGTACTTGAAGCATTGAATTCACTTAGAGATAAGGAATTCACTTTAAGGGGTTAAAGAATTGGCATAGAGCTTCATAATTTTTATTTATCTCTATAATGACACGAGAGTGCTTATAGACTCTAAATGAAAACATCTTTACTGACAACAAGAGTTGCTTTAAAGAATCTTGGCTAAATTCTCTAGTCACTTCATCCATACAATTACTTGATCTTGTTCTTAAATGAATTGCTTCTCTTATTTATAATATATATTCATACCATCATTTAAGTTATCTTTAATCCAATTTGATTTAATATATGCAAAGTAGTTTAGATATTTAATTAAATATATAATCTCCATTTTATTCATTACCTATCCATCTACTCTTTGTGGTTTCAATACAAAATTTACCCCGTTCCCTTTGGAACGACACCCTACTCATCCTATACGCAGTCTAGTGAGACTAAGGGTTCAAATAAATCCCCATCAATTGAGTATCATGCAATGCCAACTTAATGATAAATATTCTGGGAACCTAATGCTATTACCATCAAGTTGCATGAACAAACTATAGCTATAATCAATTCAGAAGCATGTATAAATATACTCATAATATATTACTTATTTAATAGGTTTCTTAAGTTGCTTACCAGCCAGTGCAAGCATACACATCCATATGCATGTTGTCATAGGGTAAACAATATGATTTAAAACCATATGTTGACAATAATTATACCAGTCATGATAGTTCATCCCTTTCATAATATTATAATAAGAATGAAATCTTATAGATGTAATCCTACAAACCATGGGTGTATGAAATAACAAGTAAACACATAATAATTTCAGGAGAAAATACCTGTATGGTTCATTATAACCATCTTTTTTGCTTCATTATACTCAATTTAATTATCACACAATCCACTCATCCAATACATCAAATACATGCATATGGGTTCGATAGAAGAGTCTTACTTTTAGATACATCTTAAAACACTTATACATATATTACAACAAATGCTTAAAAATCCATAGCATTTAGTCTTTGATTACCCATGATACTAAAAGAGCACAAACATGCCACTATATCTAATTTGCTCATAATGATGGTCTTAATTTAGTTATTTAAGCATCAAACAAAGATTTATAAGGATAGATAATTCTTTTTTAATATTTTTCAATTCATTATACTTTAAAGCATTTCCATTCTTTACATATATGTATCATGTTTATAGTAAAAACTTTTTACTATACTATACTATCTACACTTTCATTTATTTCATATTGTAACATTGTAGTTCCCTTTTTTATAGTCTATTTGATCATGGTGATCAATAATTTGCCTAGATAATAGCTATTCAATACCATTTCCCTAATACAATAACTAAGTAAATTCTCACTATAATTCCTTATATTCATGCCCTTAAATATGTATACCAATAACTTCAATAATTAATGAGACTACATTACTTATAATACATTGAAAACTATACCAAAAGAAGTGAACATGAGTATAAATGATGAGGTTAGAGTTATAGCACAATAGGGAAAAAGGGCTTGGGCACATAGCAACCATTCACTTGGTTGAGTGATTATATCACTCAGCTAAGTGCTCATAACACTCGACTGAGTGTCCACAATACTCGATCGAGTATGGCACTCAACTGACTATGGCACTCAGCTGAGTGCTACCATGTTGCCCACTCGAACCTATAAATGCCTTTATTCCTTCCCATAATTATCAAACATATTTATAATCATTAACCATTACTCACTTAATCAAATTATCTTATCTTATCTTCAAACATCTTTAATCAAATTATTAAATTACAATCGATTAAATCTCAACTTATTTCATTAATTTCAAGTGAAATTCAACTATCATCAACATATTAAGACTTTGGTCAATTAATAGCTTCATATAGCCTTTGGTCAATTAATAGCTTCATACTCCATTAATAGCCCTTACATGCAATTTATGATTTGCCAGTAATGCCCAAACTCTTTACAATAGATCAAAACTAGCATTATCACAAAACTAAATCAATGACCCAATAGAACGAATTTATAATTTCAGTAACTATACAATCTATTCTTCCTTCATCTCTACGACCTTTTATTCTACAATTCTTTTAGCCTTAATTCAACCTCTTTAACCTTATAAAACTCAAACCAAACCACATTCAAAAAGTTCATAAACTATTCAACTATAATGTTAGCTTTGTATTTTTAAACTCAACAAAGAGAAGATATAGAAGAAAGAAAGATTCCATCACAATCCCATACATGCCATTCAATTTAAATGTAGTTCCCATACCTTGTATTAAGGCTTTAAATCTTTCTTCCCAACTCTTGATCCATCCTTTAAAGGTTAATTTTTCCCTTTCATAAGAAAGATAACAAACATGGTCTCTTAATTCCCAAAGTCTAGAAATTAAATCAAAGAAGAAGAAAAGAATGATCTTTAAGTGGAGAAAACATCACCTTTAAGAGGCTAACTTATCAACCTCAAGCTATGTACCTTCTTCCATCCGAAACCAGAATAAGATCTATACACCTTTTTCCATACGAACCTGCCTAATTAACTTTGTGTTTTGATAAATTAATGAAGGTTTTTATGAATTTACCTAAGTAATAACATGCATTCAAAAACGATAAGTAAATTAATGTTATTAACTATAATTAATCTATAAGAATCAAGAACATCTATTTGATGTATATGAACATTTCTAAGATAAAATAAATGATAATTAAATGGAACATTAATAGGTATTTGAAATTGTATATAAGAATTAAATGTGATTGAATAGTGCCTTGAGATGTTATGATTATATTATTCTTGTTTAAAATGATTAATTTGTATGCCTAAGAATATCCTTTTATGTGTATGTGATTATCTTGATGACATTTGAAAGAGGTCATCCACATGATGTTTCTTCCCCACTAAGGTTTATAGCTTAGCACGGGTGTTTCATCCCTATAGGTAATTCAGTTTAGACTTCATCACATAGGTATATGTGCATCAATAGGGTCAATGTAACTCATCAAAGAGATTGGGAGAATGAAGTTATAATTTTTGTTTTTCTTTGATTTTAAATTTCTTTTGTACTGGAAACCCTTGTATAGTATGAACCTTTTTGGTAAATATAATCAATGTTTTATTTAAAGAGACATAATGTAATCTATGTTTTATAAGTAAATTTTACATGATATGTTTTTATTCCTTCAAAATTTACGTACAATGATGCTAATGTAGAGTATAAATAGTTGTTATACTAATATTAGAGATGTGTATGATGGTAGAAATAGCCTATTAGAGTGGGTGTTATAATTTGTTATCAGAGCTTAGCTTTAGTTAATTCTGATCAATAAGAGTTCAGTGATTTATTATTTAGAAAGTTGAAGTGTGTTGGTCTAATGTAGATATCTCTATTTAGTTTTATTATAGATTATAAGATGGATGGCTTAGAAGAAATAAAAAAAGATTGGAGAATTTAGTAACCCCAAAGTTTAGAATCTAATTGATTCTAAAATTATTGTTGTATCTCATGATAAGATACTAATTTCAATAGTAAAATGTTTAATGAACGTGAAGCACAACTTGACTCAGATTTTACATGAGTTAACTGAGCATAGATATAAAGAGATGATGAAAGGAAATACGAGTCTGAGAGAAATAAAAATAAAAGTATAAAAAAAGGAAAATAAGTAACATAAAAGAAGTTGAATGTTTCAATTATACCTCAGAAAGAAGAGGTAGATCATAATGCAAACCAAAAGGATAGAAGTTCTAATGAAGTGAGATGTCATCAAAAAAGCTTATGGTACTTACCTTCTCTTTTTTTTGGATATTTATTTATATATCCTAATAAATTTTAATAATGGAAATACATATATGTATATTTGGCATATTAGATAAGATAAGAGTTTTGAGGATGGTTTGTATGAGTGATAGATTAGATCCATGTACCTATATCGGTATAAGGGTAGACTACTTATTGAGACCCTAACTTCAAATTAAATAGTATATGATATCTATATAAGGCTTGTATTTGGGATTATTGTATAAGGGAGTGGATATAGTATATAAAGATTATATTAATATGGTATATGAGAAAGAGTTTATAGATATTAATAGTGTTAACATATTTGAAGTTGATATGAGAGTAAGTTTAAATTGATTATGTTGCTTTAAATATCTATCAGTGGCTCCTTAACAAGTGTGGGCAGTTCATTAAACATTTCAGAGCATGGCATGGGGTAAAACATGTGCATTAGATAAAAATATATATTTGCATTCTAATGCATATGTGAAATCATCTTTCTCTCATAAAATGGCATTAAACACCACTCGAAAGAACATAGAAAGCATCATATCACATGTATAGGCCCCATCTGAAAAAGGAAACTAATAGGATATACATTGGGTATTGTCATGATCTTATAATAATGTAATTAAGGTTACTATTATAAAGAGATAAAGTTAGATAAAACTTAAGAGTGTTAAAGTGAAGAACAAAATAAGTGAAAAAGAGTGTTGCACAAAGCTTCCTTGTGGTATGGATAAAGTTATAGATATACAAGTGATGGAATTGGTAAATTTCACGGGTATGAATATTATAGATGAAATTGTTTTAGGGGAAAGAATTATTAGGACCAAACATAGGCCTTAGTAGAATTTATGAATGATTAAATGGTAATTTTGAGTAAAAATGTATATATATTAGACACTTAAAGATTGGATGAATACAAGATAAGGATTAGAGGGTAAATTTTCATTTTATATTATTACTTGGGTCTAAGTTGATAAAAAAAATATAAGTTAGAGACTTAATTAAAGTAAAATGAAGAATGTTAGGTGGTAGGAAAATGAAATAAAGAAAGATAAAGGATCTAAGTGGGAATTATCCTTTAATGAGGTCACCAGCCACTCACTTCTCTAAAAGATCACATGAAGAAGGAAAAGTGGAAGAAATTGGGTATAAAAGGAAGGAGGAGCGTGAATTCTGGCCATTAAAAAGGTAAAAGAAAGAAACCATCATCTCTTCACTTTCCTCTCTCACTTCTCTCTCTAAGAAAATATGTAAATATGACTCCTCCTTCTTTCTTCTATAAGCTAGCCCTTTCACCCCTAAAGAACATTCTTTCATTTCTATTATAATGTGATGAAGGAGGTATTCAATAGGAGAGATAAACAAGGACAAGGAAAAAGAAGATATGGATATGAAGAGTTTTTTTATAAAGGCTTTGGAATTGCATGTCAAGTTTGCAAACCTTTATCCTTTTTCATATGGTTATTTGTGCAGTGATTTAGATGATCAAATGTAATAGAGATGTTAATAGGATAGAGATATGAATTATAGGTATGTGAGCTATGATTGATGTTTTACATATGCTCAACTTTATGAAGATTAAGATGACAAAATAGATAGAATTGGAAATTAGTTCATAAAATCTCTACATGTAATTATAAATTTATCTCAATAGAGCTATAAACCCTATTATGAATTATAGGTTTATGAATTTATCTCAAAAGACCAAAAAATAGATAGATAGGAATTATAGGTTTATTTGGCTAATAATTATAAATTTATCTCAACAGAGCAATAAAACCCTATTATGTGCATTTCCACATGTATGGAATTCAAATTCATATATTAAGAAGTTTAAATTAAAGTTTAATTTTAATGGAATGAAATAAATCATATTGAATTCACTATGTCGCACTCTTCTCTCTTCAAGAGCATAATGTTCTATTTTACAAAAATTATTGGATTTACTTTTAATAATAAGTTGATCTTGAGATTTATTGGTGTTTAAATCAAGGAAATACATAGGTATTAAAGGTACATTGCTGGAAATTAATTGTCATTGAGTTATAGAGAGCATATCAAAGACGGATTTTGTAAATTCTTCAAAGGAATTAGTGGTTTGAACTGCTGAATGTGTTATTATGGGGTTCAATACTCTCTGTCATGACCACAATAGAATATGGATGCCTCTTTATCATTCCTTTCTTCTTGTTTTCCTTCACATTGCTTGCCTTCCAATATTGCACTAGCGACTTTTGTTACGCTCGCGATAGAAGTTGGTATTCTTACTTATTCATGCTCTTATGTTACACATAACAAAGTGCACATGAGTTATTTATATAAAATGTTTTATGGTATAATCAAATGACTTTAGAGTAATTTACTTGTGAGACTTAGATATACAATGTTCTATAATAAATGAAAGGATGATAGTACCACAACTTAAATTTATCAATGAACCTAAAATAATATGTCATATGACATGCTTATGGGTAGACATGACTTTGATGGTTTACGTGTAATAGTATGCCTGAATTCTTATACCATTAATCTATCATATGATTGTATACAAATACAACATTATAATAGCTACAGGTAATTGTGTAATTACTTTTGGACTCTGTGTGTGTATATATATGTATGTATGTATGTATGTATATATGTATGTATGTATGAATGTATATATGTATGTATGTATGTAAATATATATATATATATATATATATGTATGTATGTGAAAATATATATGTATATATGTATATATTATTAGTATGTATAAAAATTAATATAGTATTAACATGGATCAATTGGTATCAACCCTTGGATTGGGTGTGACATGTATATTTAGACAACTTGACTGGTTATGCTATTTTGATTATACATAGTTAACATGCTAATCTAATATGGCCATATAATGATAAGTTTTAAGTATAAAGATGCATATAATTTTTACATAATGAGTTGTATAGATATGTGTTTATGAAATGATAATATACATATGTTTATTTCCATATAATTAGAGTTCTTATGAAATATCATACTAGTATCATAGTGAAGTGTACATGCATAAAAATATAAGTAAAATTAATCTATATTTCAATATCATTATACATGTTTTAAAGAAGAGTGAAATATAGTCACGCATATGCATATTACTTGACTAAGGAAATTCAATAAGCCTTGGTGATAAGAATCTCTTTTATACTCATGCGATGAGTTACATGCCTTTGATTATAATTATATAACATATTTACTTCAATATACACAATATAATGCTCATATAATGGTAATATATGAACATGGATATAACATATTGCAGATAGTTGCACATGAATCCATACATATGTATGTACATTATTGCAAAGAGGAAAGTAAAATAAAGTTAAGTAAAAAGGTTGATATTGCTTATGTAAATCTCTAGGATGTGGATAGATAGGCATGCCTACAAGGATACATTACAGCTGCAATAGCTAGACCCTATTTAGGTCCAAACATGGTATTGATCCCATTTGGATCATAATATTAGCCATGTTTAGTTTTGCTTGATTGGTCCATAGTACAGATTTGACCCCATCTTAGTTCACAGTCTGATATATTTTGGTATCTTTATTGTATCTTCGGGTACCAAAATATCGCCTATTATTCACTTATTTAGAAAAGTGTAGGCTTAGTACCGGATACAAGAAAAGCAATAGGAAAAGCAACATGGCAGAGGTGATATAATATTACTTTTATATTAATCCATAAATATTGTGAGGAAAATATGAACATTAGTGAAGTTGTGTTATAAACATGCAGATCCAGTACCTAATATCACATGTAATTATTATTATAGTAATTTTATAAATTTTTACACACTTATAATCATAAGCTACATGCATACAAACACGTTCTATTATTAATTCTTTGACATTATTTTTATATGAATGCATATTTCCTCTACGATTATATATATTGCATACCGATATTGATAAATGATATGTGAATTCTCATTGCACACACACACACACACACACATATATATATATAATATTTTTGTGTAAACAATTGTATTAATTCATAGGTAGGAAATAAACTACCATTTCAAGGTAAGAATAAACTATATCTGCACCCAAGAATCGAAAGAAATGGCTTAAATATTATGATAGCATGAACTTTCTATTAGGACTATAAGTTATACATATATGAACTTGTGCATTATTTATGTCTTATCGAAAAATCATATTAGCAATTACATTTCTCTATAGTATATGTTACATGCTCGATATCGTTGAACGATGAGTGTGACTCCTTGTATATATAAGAGCATTTAAATCATTAACTTGCAGCTTACGTATACAAATGTATCTAAATCATGAATTTGGTGCAAGCTATTTTCCAGTGTATTAATAACTTAGAAATGTACTCTAGAGATAATGGATTAGCATAATAATGATAATATAATTAAGTCTATTATTAGATGCAGCTAATATATAGAATAGTAAGGTAAATATTTATATATCAGGAAAATGGTTAGTTAGAAAATATATGCATATGGACCTATCTATTTAACTTAGTATTTTGATAAATTAATGAGGTTTTCTATGAATTTAGTTGGGTATTAATATGTATTCAAGAAAGATAAGTAAATTAATATTATTAACCATGAATAAACTACAGGAATCAAGAAAGTCTATTTGATGTATATTAGTATTTCCAACATTAAATAAATGATAATTAAGTGGAACGTTAATAGGTACTTGAAATTGGATATAAGAACTAAATGTGATTGGATAGTACCTTGCAATGTTATGATAATATTTTTATTGTTTATAATGATTAGTTTGTATGCCAAAGAATATGCTTTTATGTGTATGTGATTATTTTAACAACTTTTGAAAGAGGTTGTCCATATGATGTTTTTTCCGCACTAAGCTTTATATCATAGCACATGTTTTTCATCCCTATAGGTAATTCGGCTAGGACTCTATCACAGGGATATATTTTGCATCAATAGGGCCAACACAAGTCATAAAAGAGATTGAATGTATGAAGTAATAATTTTGGGTTGTCTTTAATTATGAAGTTGTTATTTTGTACTGGAAACTCTTGTATAGTATAGACCTTTTTAGTAATATAATACATGTATTATTTAAAGAGGCATTATGTAATCTAAATTTTCTAAGTAAAGTTTACTTGATATATATTTATTCCTTAAAAATTCGTGTACAATGATGCTAATGTAGAGTATAAATAGTATGTTATAGTAATATTAAAGATGTGTATAATGATAGAAATAGGCTATTAGAGTGGGTGTTATGGTGAATGCCTTTGAAAAGGACTTCATGCTTGTTAAAGGACTAGGAATGCATTGGAAAATACCTTCATGCTCATTTAAAGACTGGAAATGTCTTGGAAATGGATTTAAGGGTATACAGTTGAGACTTATGGCATGCACTAAAAGCTCTTTAGTTTGTTTATTATTTTATCATTCACATGGGGGATATTATCTAGCCATTCTTGATGCAAACAGGTGAAATATCATCTCACATTTTGATGCAAGCAAAAATCGTCGCTACTATTGGGAGCATTATGTAAACGAAGGCTTATTAGCTTGCCCTTGAGGAGACTTTTGGCATTTTACCTGCAAAAAATGAGTTTTCCTTTTTCTTTTTTTATTTGCATTTTGTTGTTGTGTTTTTTTTTTGAATTTGAATTTTGATAACTTAGGAGCATTTCAAGGCCTTGAAACATTATATGTGTGGGTATTTACATAATTTATATTCTTTGTACATTTGTATTTTTGGAATATTCAAAGAAACCCTGTATGTTAATCGTATATTTATGCCTACCTTATGCATACATCCTATTTACATACAACAATAGTAGCAATCATATCTAGACATATAATGCAACAACACATGTTCCATTCAATCCCATTTAGTGATGCACCATGTGCATCCAACTCCTATCATATATCAACACTTGCAACTTTTTTATTGAATATTTTCTCTCAACCCCTAATTTTCACCTAGGATGCCTTTTTTATATTTTCTACCTTTTTCGATTTTCAACCTGCAGGGCTATATTTTTTATTTTTTTATTTTCACTTTTTTTAGTTTGTTGTTTTCTTTCTTTTTTTTATATTTACTATAGAATCCTCTTCATTCCATCATCATTAATAAACTTATTACATCCTTTTAACATTACTGGTGAGAATTGATTACCCCTTCTAACCGTAGCTTCTTCAATAGAAAAGGTTTGACTTTGTTTCGAGTAGCCTGAAACACTTGATTTGAATGGTTTTTCTAAAGAATGGCCTTCAACCCACTTTCCAAAAGATATCAATAGGTATGGATATGTTTGTCAATACTTCATTACTTTCACTGATGATTTCAGCAGGTATGCCTATGTCTATCTAATGAAATATAAACATTAACCATTTGAAAAGTTTAAAACATTTCAAAATGAAGTTCAAAATCAACTTGGTAAAACTATTAAAGCACTTCAATCTAATCGGGGTGGTGAATACTTAAGCCAAGAGTTTGATGATTATCTAAGAAATTGTGGAATTATTTCACAATTAACTCCACCAGGGATGCCACAATGGAATGGTATTTCTGAAAAGAGGAATCAAACTTTATTAGATATGATTCAATCAATGATGAGTCAAACAGATCTTCTTTTTTCCTTTTGGGGCTATACATTAAAAACAATTGCATTTACTCTGAATCAAGTTCCATCCAAAGCAGTTGAAAAAGCACCATACGAGATATGGACTGGAAAAACTCATAGTCTATCTTTTCTAAAGATTTGGGGCTATGAGGTTTATGTCAAATGAATAATCTCAAATAAATTAGCACCAAAATTTGATAAATTCCTTTTTGTGGGATATCCTAAAGAAACTAAAGGATATTACTTTTATAATCCCTCTTAGAACAAAGTTTTTGTTGCTCGAAATGGTGTCTTTCTAGAAAAAAAATTATTTCTAAAAGAACCAGTGGAAGTAAAGTATAACTCAAAGACATTTGAGAACCACAAAATGGCATAGGACTATCAATGGAAACTCAACAAGTTTCACAAATGGTTATGGAACCTGTGCAAGTTACACAAGAATTGTGCAGATCTAATAGGGCACGACATTAGGAAAAAATTCCATATTGATTATTCACTATCCTCTATATGATTATCATCATGTCCAATCATAACCTTTATTATTATCCGATTAAAGATAATGTTAGTTATGTCAAAACATAATGTTCCCCTATAGGATACTATGATAATCTCAAGTTTAAGGATCAATAACATAACTATTATGAGATCACTAATGACATTAACCCATAAATATAGTATCTCCAATGAGTACCTACATGTTTGATTTATATCACCATATATAATCATCCAATGATTATCAATCAATCTCATACTTGTTTTATTTATCATTATTCAATTAATGATAAATAACTAGGGATAGTTGAAATATATTAAATTGTTATTTACAAATATTATTATATTCTAACATGCCAAAATATAATAACATGAAGAAAATCCAATTTTATAAAATAAAATGTGACATTAAATAAAGAACCAAATGTATGGCTTAGGGCATAACCACTAACAATATGCTACTTGCACTAGGCCTAATCACATAATTGTTTAATACCCATGAACCTAGTATGATTATCATGTTTGGCTTATGGGAGAGCCTTTATAAGTAGATCAGTAATGTTGTCATCTATTGGTACTCTGTATATTTTAACATCTCCTATTTCAATGATTTCTTAAATGAAATGAAAGCACCTGAGTATATATTTGGATTTTCGATGGGATCTAGGCTCTTTAGCATGTGCTATAGCACCATTATTATCACAATAAAGGTCTATAGGATTTGTGATACTAGGAACTACTCCCAGTTTATCAACAAATTTCTTGATCCATATTGCTTCCTTAGTTGCATCTGATGCTGCTATATTCTCAGCTTCTATTGTAGAATCAGCGACAGTGCTTTATTTAGAACTTTTCCAGCTAACAGTACCACCATTTAATAAAAACACATATCTAAACTGCAATCTATAATCATATTTGTCAAATTGCAAGCTTACATTTGTGTAACCATTTATTACTAGCTCATCTTCCAATCCTCCATACATTAAAAATGCATACTTAGTTTTTCTCAAGTACTTAAGGATATTCTCAACTGCTGTCCAGTGACTTTCACTAGGATCTGATTGGTATCTACTTGTCATGCTCAATGCATATGAAATGTTCAACCTAGTACATTGTTAGAGAGTATGCCCTAAAGCCCATGTAAAAGTGATGAATTTCATATGTATGAATTCATGTTCTTAATAAAAGGCATTATTCATTTATTAATGCTATGTTTAAATACATGAGTTTGTAAATCTTAAATTAATAAATGAAGTCCTAGATATTATAAACACAGTACAAAGACAACCATGAAAATGTTCATGATATGAGGTGTCTATTGCATGCAAATGTGTTAATATCTAAATATCCCTAGTCATAGAATTAACAAGATAAGACATTGTTAATTCAGACAGACTAACACATGTTATGCTTCTTGAATGGTTCAAGCAGTGATTCTCATAACTGTGATTATGAAAGATAATCAAAGCTAACATATGGATGCTTGTTAGAAGAACAAGTTCATTGGAGACCTGCAAAGAGAATCCTCACATAGATATTAAATCTATGTCAGTGAGGAATCTCTTCATAGCTGTTGTGCAAGTATCCTTAGACTTGAGATTACCAAAGTTATCTTAAGTAGAAAGTGGTATATTTTGACTCCATAATTGATTACTTCCAACTAAGAGTGAACATAGTAAGGAGAATGGGTATATCATGACCTACGTGAAGATAGTTGAGTGATTGACAAAGGATTCACCATCCAAATTTAATAAGGGAAGTTATCTCGTATGATTCTATAATTGCCTTGTTTAGAGAATCTCTGGCCAAAGTAATATGTCAAGATGGATAGAGATCCATAGAGGGCATTTTTGGAACAATGATTAAATTAATAGAACATACATAATTAGATTTATATGAGTTGACAGAAATCCATACTCAGAATCTAATTGAGATAAGAGTGGTGAAAGGAGTAATTGCACGGTAACCATTTCTATGGAAGGGTATAGTCAAACCACTTGACTTTCCTGACATTTGGATAGTCATAATGCCTAGCTAGAGGCCAATCATGACTTGTATAATAGTGTATCAAGAATATCAATAGGGATTGATAAAATGATTTAAAGAAGTTTAAATCATGTGAGTTTTGAATGGAACTCACAATGACATATTATACTGCAAATATGGACATGAACCCAATAGTGTTGGATTTTAACGGTTACATGCATCACATACATGAGCGGAATTTTAAATTTTTTAACCATTAGATTTGATCTTGCCATGAATACACAATATGACTATATGAGAATAAGAAAAATCACCTTTGATTTTTGTTGAACAGTTGATTTTACTTCACACCGGGTTGTTGCAAACCACAGTGTCCAAAATCGAACACCTCCAATGAGTAATCCATACTAGAGAGGGATAAATTGAACCAACAAATTGGTGTTTAACTAGGGCTGGCCGAAATTCCAAGAAGCTAGATTGGAGTTGGCGCAAAAAGGAGAGAGAGAATAGAGAAAAAGACTTTCTTTTTGTTTTAATCACTTAATCCTAATTCCTCATTAGTTGGCCTTTTATAGTTAGGTTAAAATTCTAACCCCTTAATGAGATTGGGCTCTTTAAAATTACTGGAGAATTATTAATTGGGCCCCTAAATTAATTATAATCATTTGGGCTTAATTAAATCCAAATTAAATCTTTTCATAAAAGACCATGCACAAAATCCACAAACTAGGCCCTTTGTGCATCTAATTGGATTTAAATACCCAAATGGATTCCAAATCCAACCAAATTAAATATGTGAGTTCCATAACACTTATGTAACATATATAAATTAATTTGGTGCATGAAATGGGCCATTAAGGCATTATGTATTGGAGTAGCCGTGTGGCCCTTACATAATGGCTTTCGCCAACTTTCTTCATTCCTCTGGCCCTTAATAATTCCTCCGATGGACCTATTAATTATTATATCAATCCTATAACACTTATAGTAGTCTTATAATACTTATAAAATAATAATAATTAATTATGAAATACATTATTTCATTTAGTTCCAATTTACAGAACATTTCTCAAAAGTTTCGCGGACAATTTTACTTGATCATAATTAATTAAAATCTTAAATTAATTATTATCATATTCACTTCTTTTCCTTCATAATAATATCAAATATTATTATCCTTGTCATTTTACCATTTTATCCTTTCTCTATATGTGTGTGACCTATTGGGTTCCTGTCCATGTTGGCAGTATAATATGTAATTGTGAGTTCTATTCAAAACTCACATGATTCAAACTCCTTTAAATCATTTTATAAATCTCTATTGATATTTTGATACATCATTATACAAGTCATGATTGGCCTCTAGCTAGGCATCATGACTACCCAAATGTTAGGAAAGTCATGTGGTTTGACTGTACCCTTCCATAGAAACAGTTACCGTGCAATTACTCCTTTCACCACTCTTATCTCAATTAGATTTTGAGTATGGATTTCTGTCCACTCATATAAATCTAATTATGTATGTTCTATTAATTTAACCATTGTTCCCAAAATGCCCTCCATGGATCGCTATCCATCTTGGCATATTACTCTGGCTAGAGATTCTCTGAACAAGGCAATCATAGAAACATGCGAGATAACTTCCCTTCTTAAATCTGGGATGGTGAATCCTTTGTCAATCACTCAACTATCTTCAAGTAGGTCATGATATACCCAATCTCCTAACTATGTTCACTCCTAGTTGGAAGTAATCAGTTATAAAGTCAAAGTGTACCACTTGCTACTTAAGATAACTTTGGTGATCTCAAGTCTAAGGATACTTGCACAACCGCTATGAAGAGATTCCTCACTGACATAGATTTAATATCCATGTGAGGATTCTCTTTGCAGGTCTCCAATGAACTTGTTCTTCTAACAAGCATCCACATGTTAGCTTTGATTATGTTTCATAATCACAGTTATGAGAACCACTGCTTGAACCATTCAAGAAGCATAACATGTGCTAGTCTGTCCGAATTAACAATGTCCTATCTTGTTAATTCTATGACTAGGGATATTTAGATATTAAGACATTTGCATGCAATAGACATCTCACATCATGAACACCTTCATGATTGCCTTTGCACTGTGTTTATAATATCTAGGACTTCATTTATTAATTTAAGATTTACAAACTCATGTATTTAAACATAGCATTAATAAATGAATGATGCCTTTTAATAAGAATATAAATTTTATACATATGAAAAACATCCCTATTATATGGGCTTTAGGGCATACTCTCTAACAAATAGGTCACACACATATAGAGAAAAGGATAAAATGGTAAAATGACAAGGATAATAATATTTGATATTATTATGGGGATAGAGAAGTGATTTTGAGAATAATTAATTAAAAAGTTTAGTTAATTATGATCAAGTCAAATTGTTCGAGAAACTTTTGAGAAATGTTCTATAAAATTGGACCTAATTGAAATAATGTATTTCATAATTAATTATTATAGGACTATAAGTGTTATAGGGCTAATATAATAATTAATAGATCCATTGGAGGAATTACAGAGGCCCAGAGAAGTGAAGTTAGCGTAAAAACCCTCCAGAAGAAGGGCCACATGCCAACTCCAAACAGAAGGCCCTAGAGGCCTATTTTTTGCACCAAAATAAATTAAATATGTTACACAAGTGTTGTGGAGCCTATATATTTAATTTGTTTGGATTTGGAATTCATTTGTGTAATTAAATCCAAGTATATGTACAAAGGGCCTAGTTTGTGGTTTTTGTGCATAGTCTTTTGTGGAATGACTTAAATTGGATTTAATTGAGCCCAAATAATTATAAATAATTCCAGAAGCCCAATTAATAATTCTCTAGCAATTTTAAAGAGCCCAATCCCATTATAAAGTTAGATTTTTAACCTAACTATAAAAATCCAAGTGATGGGAAATTAGGGTTAAGTGTGTGAACACTTAAGAAAGGCTTCTTCTCTTTTTCTCTCCACCCTAGCCGCCACTCCCAAAGCTAGCTTCTAGGGTTTTTCTGCCAGCCCTTGTTTTCTACCAATTATTGGTTCATTCTGTCATTCTCTAGTATGGATAACTCATTGGAGGTGTTCGATTTTGGACATTGTGGTTTGCGATAACCCGGTGCGAAGGAATATCAACTGTACAATAAAAATCAAAGGTGATTTTTCTTATTCTCATTAATATGTATATTGTAAATTCATGGCAAGATCAAATATATTGGTTAAAAATTTTAAATTTCGCTTATGTATGAGATGCATGTATCGGATAATCTCCAACATGGTTTATTAATAGGTTTTAAGGGCTGGAGTGGGCTTGGCTCATTCCAAAAGGCCCAAATGGTCCAATAGACACAAAACTAATTTGTGTGTGAACACATTTAGGGTTTAATTTGGTGGGTTTCGGCCTACCCATTATCTTAAGCCCAAAATTGATTCTTTTAATTGTTTAATATGATTAATTAATTAAATAATCAATTAATAATTAATTAATAATCAATTGGATTGATTATTAAGGCAAGAACACATGCATGCAAAAAGGTTTCCTAAAATGAAAGTTTCCAAAATGGAAAAAGTTTTCTAATTTGATCACATTATTAAAATAACTCAAAAGAATGTTTCAAGAGTTGAAACAAAGTTAGTAATCCATTACTTTATGCATTATAAATGCATATAAGGGTGTATGATTAGCATGATGGATAGTTATGGACAAGGCCCAATGTGATTGAGCATTATGCATGTTTTGGCCCAATGAGGACTTTCATATCCTGGCCACTTGTTTTTGGTTTGATTTTTTTTTTCAAATTGTAATATGTAATTAGATTACTTAGATTAGAATTAGAGATAGAAATGGAGACCACTATCAATGAGCAAGATGGGTCGGATAGAGATCCAACAAGCTTGAAGATAATGTAATTATTTTTTACTTGTTTGAATCATGCATACTACCTAGGTGTGACCTTTTGATTTCCCTTTTGGCTCGGGGAAATCAATGTAGTAAAGTCTATAACTATACCATATTTGTATGCTTATATTTATATGATAGATATAGGATGCATTCTAATGTATGCCAACCATGTATGATGAGATTTAATTAACTAAAACCCTCAAATAAATACTAAGGTATATAAACCTTCCATTAATTTGAGGAGAACCAAAGTTCTTTATAGTATGGGTTGTTGACCACAGTCAAGCTCACATTATATCGAATATGTTCAAGTCTAATTAAATGGGTCATCTGAGCTAGTCCATTAGTTTGTTGACCACAGTCAAGGCTAATGGTTCTAGAGGCAAGATTAGGGAACGTATATATGATATGCATGCATCAAGAGTTGATAACCTAATAATCCAATAGTTGTGTGGAGACACAATTGGTATAGAGATACCTACCTTTCAAGGCTATAGAGTTTGGCTTGTTGACCACAGTCAATGTCAAATTACATATCAAGGATTGGATATTGGCCTACTAAGAAAACCATTGGGTTTTCTCGGATTAAATAGTGAGGGCTATTAATTCGCAATAAAATAGTGGGAGTAAATGGATTAATTAAAGACCTAATTAATGCATACATATATATTGACATACTCTCATATGTTTTCTTATTCACATCTAGGTCATCATCATGAGCACATCAACAATTAACATATGATCAATCTTGGATAACAAGCTGGTTGGCAGCAACTATTCTAACTAGATCAGGCAAGTAAGAATTGTTCTCAGAGCTGAAAAAGATCCATTATGTCTTGGATAAAGATCCACCACCACTTCAATCAAATGATGCCATTGATGAGATCAAACACAATTATCGTAAATACATGGAGGATAGTGAAGCAACAGCATGTCTGATGCTAGGTGCTATGTCCTCGGAGCTTCAAAAGCAACATGAGATAATGGATGCTAGAACCATCATTTTGCATCTTGAGGAGCTTTATTCTTCTCAGGCTAGAACTGAGTAATATGAGATTGCTCAAGCTCTATTTAGCTGCAAAATGGTGGAAGGCACTTCAACTGCTACTCATGCATTGAAGATGTATGGTTATATTAAGCATTTGAGTAGACTTGGCTATGTTATGGATAATGATCTATACATAGATTTAATCTTGTACTTGTTGGCTCCAAGTTATGCACCATTCCTGAGTTAATCAACAAAATCAAAACAGCTGATGGATCCTTTAAGAAGGATCCAAAAGGTGTCATGTTGTCACTTCTGCTAAAGGCAAAAAGCAGAAGAAGAAGAAGAAGAAGAAGAAGAAGAAGAAGATAACCAAGGCACAGCCAAAGAATGGTGGGATCTACAAGAAGAAGGTTGCCAAGAAAAAGAATCCCAAAGGAACTTGCTTCCATTGTAAAAAGGATGGTCACTGGAAGCATGACTGCAAGGCCTATCTAGATTCTCTCAAGGAGAAGAAGCATACTGATTCTTCTACTTCAGGTATTCATATGATTGAAATTAATACTTATTCTATTGCTTTAAAATAATCTTAGGTATTAGATACTGGATGTGGATCTCACTTGTGTAATGATCTATAGGGGCTTAGAAGCTTTAGAAGAGTTGGAAAGGCAGAGATATGTTTGCATTCAGCTACTAGACAAAACATCTCTACAACAATTGTGGGGACTTACCATTTGCCTCTTCCTAGTGGATTAGTACTGAAATTAAATAATTGTTATTATGTTCCAGCTTTATCTAAGAGTATTATTTCTTTCAGTTGTTTATTAAACGATTATGACATTTCTTTAAAGGACAAGTGTTGTTACATTTTTAAGAACAATATGTTTTATGCAAAAGCTATCATTGAGAATGTTATATTTGTTCTTGATTTAATTAAAGAAGTGCATAATGTGGATACCAAGAGAATGAGACATGATAATCTAAATACCTCATATTTATGGCATTGTCATTTAGGCTATATAAATGAGAAACGTATGACCAAATTACACAAGTAAGGTGATTTTGGATCATTTGATTATGAATCATTTGATACATGCGAATCTTGTTTATTGGGAAAAATGACAAAAGCTCCCTTTATTGGTAAAGGAGAACGAGCTAAAATGGTTTTGTGCTTAATACATTCAAATGTATGTGGTCCAATGACTACACATGCCAGAGGAGGTTACTCCTACTTCATTACTTTCGTAGATGATTATTCCAGGTTTGGATACATCTATATAATGAAATATAAATCATAAGCATTTGAAAAGTTTAAAGAATTCAGAAATGAAGTAGAGAAACAACTTGGCAAGAGTATTAAAATGCTTAGATCAGATCGAGGTGGAGAATACTTAAGCCAAGAGTTTCAGGATTATCTTAGAGATAATGGGATTTTATCTCAATGGACTCAACCATATACACCACAACACAATGGTGTATTTGAAAAAAGAAATCGAACACTATTAGATATGGTTCGATCAATGATAAGCCGAGCAGACTTGCCTAAGTCTTTTTGGGGATATGCACTAAAAACTGCTATTTATGTGTTAAACAGAGTTCCTAGTAAATCGGTTGATGTTACTCCATATGAGATATGGAATAACAAGAAACCCACGCTTTCTCATATGAAAGTATGGGGTTGTCCTACTTATATGAAGAGGACAATGTCAGACAAACTAGATGTTAAATCTGACAAATATTTATTTGTGGGATATCCAAAAGAAACGTTTGAATATTATTTCTATAATCCCTTAGAACAAAAGGTATTTGTTTCAAGGCATGTTGTCTTCTTGGAAAGAGAATTTCTCCTACGAGAGGACAGTGGGAGTAAAATTGAACTTGGTGAAGTTCAAGACCCACAAATAGAGTAGATCAACCGATTGAACCCGAAACTAAATTTCATTATGATGAGATTATAGTTGAACCTGATTATATACAAAATCCTAAAAGATCTACTAGGATGCATTCTATCCCTGTAAGATATGGATTCCACGTTGATTCGGATAGAGGCATAACTTTAGTAGAAGACAATGAGCCTACAAGCTATCAAGAAGTTTTGAATAGTTCAGAATGTGATTTATGGCTTAAGGCTATACAGTCTGAAATGGACTCCATGTATGAGAATAAAGTATGGACTTTAACTCAACCACCTGAAGGGATAAAACCCATAGGGTGCAAATGGGTCTTCAAAAAGAAGACCGATATGGAAGGTAATATAGTTACCTATAAAACTTGCTTAGTAGCAAACGGCTATCGTCAAAAAGAAGGTATTAACTATGACGAAACCTTTTCTCCTGTAGCGATGCTTAAGTTTATAAGAATACTTTTAGCCATTGCTGCTCATTATGATTATGAGATTTGGCAAATGGATGTGAAGACAGCTTTCCTAAATGGAAATTTGACTGAGGATGTGTATATGACACAACCGAAAGGGTTCACATTAGGAAATGACAAAAAGTTATGCAAGCTTCAAATATCCATTTATGGATTGAAGCAAGCCTCTAGCAGCTAGAACATACGATTCAATGAGATAATTAAAGAGTTTGGTTTCTCACAGATAGAAGATGAACCTTGTGTGTATAAAAGGGTCAGTGGGAGTGCAATTGTCTTACTAGTTCTATATGTGAATGACATATTAATCATGGGAAATGATATTTCTCTTCTCCAATATATTAAAATATGGTTATCCAAGCAATTCTCCATGAAAGACCTTGGAGAAGCATCCTATATACTGGGAATAAGGATCTATAGAGATAGATCCAATAGGTTGCTAGGTCTTTCTCAAAGTACATATATAGGTAAGGTATTGAAGAGGTTCAATATGGATCTCTCTAAGAAAGGGTTTATACCCATGGTGCATGGGAAACACCTTTCTAAGTCTGTGTCCACAAACATTAGAGAATAGAGATAGCATGAATAGAATACCATATGCATCGGCAATTGGTTCTATCATTTATGCTATGTTATGTACACGTCCAGATGTAGCATTTGCTTTGAGTGTCACAAGCAGATTCCAATCCAATTTGGAGAGGAACACTGGGCAGCTATCAAGAATATCCTTAAGTACTTGAGAAGGACTAAGGATATATATTCTTGGTATATGGAGAGGGCAGTTTGGAAGTAAATGGGTATACAGATGCCAGCTTCCAATCTGACAAAGATGATTGTAAATCACAGTCTGGTTATGTGTTCATAATGGGAGGAGGACCAGTTAGTTGTAAAAGTTCCAAAAAAGAAACAACTACTGATTCCATGACAGAAGCTAAGTACATTGCAGCTTTGGAAGCAGCCAAAAAAATAGTCTGGATCAAAAAGTTCATATCTGAACTAGGAGTGGTGCCTAGCATTCTTGATCCGATTCCTTTATATTGTGACAACAATGGAGCCATTGCACAAGCAAAGAAACCGCGGTCTCATCAGCGATCCAAGCATGTTCTCAGATGCTACGATCTCATAAGGGAAATAGTAGCTAGAAATGATGTGAAAATAAAAAGGGTTCCCACAGATGATAATGTGGCGGATCCCCTCACTAAAGCACTTTTCCAGATTAAGCATGATCACCATATAAATAGCATGGGTTTAATACATATGAGTGATTGGCTCTAGTACAAGTGGGAGATTGTTAGAGAGTATACGCTAGAGCCCATGTAAAAGGGATGAATTTCATATGTATGAATTTATATTCTTAATAAAAGGCATTATTCATTTATTAATGTTATGTTTAAATACATGAGTTTGTAAATCTTAAATTAATAAATGAAGTCCTAGATATTATAAACACAGTGCAAAGACAATCATTAAAGTGGTCATGATATGAGGTACCTATTGCATGCAAATGTGTTAATATCTAAATATCCCTAGTCATAGAATTAATAAGATAGGAAATTGTTAATTTGGATAGATTATCACATGTTATGCTTCTTGAATGGTTCAAGCAGTGGTTCTTATAACTGTGATTATGAAAGATAATCAAAGCTAACATGTGGATGCTTGTTAGAAGAACAAGTTCATTGGAGACCTGCATAGAGAATCCTCATATGGATATTAAATCTATGTCAGTGAGGAATCTCTTCATAGCGGTTGTGCAATTATCCTTAGACTTGAGATCACCGAAGTTATCTTAAGTAGCAGGTGGTATATTTTGACTCCATAACTGATTACTTCCAACTGGGAGTGAACATAGTTAGGAGATTGGGTATATCATGACCTACTTAAAGAGTTATTGACAAAGGATTTACCATCCCATATTTAATAAGGGAAGTTATCTCGCATGATTCTATAATTGCCTTGTTCAGAGAATCTTTGGCCAGAGTAATATGCCAAGATGGATAGAGATCCATGGAGGGAATTTTGGGAACAATGGTTAAATTAATAGAACATACATAATTAGATTTAAATGAGTTGACATAAATCCATACTCAGAATCTAATTGAGATAAGAGTGGTGAAAGGAGTAATTGCACGATAACTGTTTCTATGGAAGGGCATAGTCAAACTACTTGACTTTCCTGACATTTGGGTAGTCATGATGCCTAGCTAGAGTCCAATCATGAATTTTATAATAGTGTATCAAGAATATCAATAGGGATTGATAAAATGTTTTAAAGAAGATTAAATCATGTTGGTTTTGAATGGAACTCACAATTACATATTATACTGCCAATATAGACAGGAACCCAATAGGTCACATACATATAGAGAAAAGGATAAAATGGTAAAATGACAAGGATAATAATATTTGATATTATTATAGGGATAGAGATGTGAATATGAGAATAATTAATTAAAGAGTTTAGTTAATTATGATCAAGTACAATTGTTCACGAAACTTTTGAGAAATGTTCTGTAAAATTGGACCTAATTAAAATATTATATTTTATAATTAATTATTATAGGACTATAAGTGTTATAGGGCTGATATAATAATTAATAGATCCATTGGAGGAATTATAGAGCCTAGAGAAGTGAAGTTGGCGTAGAAACCCTCTAGAAGAAGGGCCATACGCCAACTCCAAACAGAAGACCATAGAGGCCTATTTCTTGGACCAAAATAAATTAAATATGTTACATAAGTTTTTGGGATCCTACATATTTAATTTGGTTGGATTTGGAATTCATTTGGGTAATTAAATGCAAGTATATGTACATAGGGCCTAGTTTGTGGGTTTTGTGCACAGTCTTTTGTGAAAGGGCTTAAATTGGATTTAATTGAGCCCAAATAATTATAAATAATTCCAGAAGCCCAATTAATAATTCTCCAGTAATTTTAAAGAGCCCAATCCCATTATGAAGTTGGATTTTTAACCTAACTATAAAAATCCATGTGATGGGGAATTAGGGTTAAGTGAGTGAACACTTAAGAAAGGCTTCTTCTCTTTTTCTGTCTACCCTAGCCACCACTCCCAAAGCTAGCTTCTAGGGTTTTTTTGCCAGCCCTTATTTTCTACCATTTTTTTTTTCATTCTATCATTCTCTAGTATGGATTACTCATTGGAGGTGTTCGATTTTGGACACCGTGGTTTGCGACAACCCGATGCGAAGGAAAATCAACTGTACAACAAAAATCAAAGGTAATTTTTCTTATTCTCATTAATATGTATATTGTAAATTCATGGAAAGATCAGATATATTGGTTAAAAATTTTAAATTTCGCTTATGTATGAGATGCATGTAACGATAATCTCAAACATACATAACATGGCATACATGATGGATCTTATAGCCAAGGCATAAGGAATCATACTCATGCGATCTCGCTCATCAGATATCATAGGACACTGAGTCCTACTAAGAGTGATGCCATGAGACATTGGCAAAAATCCTCTTTTAGAATTTTGCATGTTTAACCTATTCAACACCTTATCTATATAAGTACTTTGAGTTAGACTAATTATCCTTTTAGATCTATCCCTATAGATCTTAATTCCAAGGATATAAGTAGCTTCGCTTAGATCTTTCACTGAAAAATATTTCCCTAATCAATCTTTGGTCTTTTACAATGTAGGAATATCATTCCCAATGAGTAATATGCCATCAACATACAAGATGAGAAACATTACTACACTCCCATTAACCTTCTTATACACACAAGGTTTATCTTCATTTCTTATGAATCCAAACTCTTTGACAGTTTCATCAAAATGAAGATTCCAACTCCGAAAAGCTTGCTTTAATCCATAAATGGATCTTTGCAGCTAGCATACCTTCTTGGAATTCTCACGATGAACAAAACCTTCAGGTTGTGTCATATACACATCCTCAAGTAAGTTTCCTTTAAGAAATGTTATTTTGACATCCATTTGCCATATCTCATAGTCATAATAAGCATCAATGGCAATTAAAATTCTTATTCATTTAAGCATTGCTACTGGGGAAAAAGTTTCATCATAGTCAATACCATGAATTTGCCTGAAACCTTTTGCAACAAGTCTTGCCTTAAAGGTATCTACTTTCCCATCCATGCCAGTTTTCTTCTTGAAAACACATTTGCACCCAATGGTTTTAATTCCTTCAGGTGGATCAATCAAGTTCCAAACTTGATTGTCATACATGGATTACATTACAGATTTCATGGCCTCCAGCCATTTCATAAACATAGCTTTACTATTCCCCATGTCCATTTTCTATGCATCTTTGTACATAATTACATCATCACTTTAATTGTGTGTAAACATTACATATGCAAATTATTATTTGCAATTTACACTTCATTACAAACACATACTTTCATATAGCCATACTTTGGTATATTAACATTTTGGCATGTCATAATCGTAAATTTAAAGTGTATATCCCTCTTTTTATGTTATTTATATGATAAGAAATGCTCAAAGTATATTAAAGAAGGTTTAGATAAACTTTACTATCAATTTAGGACTCTTAGGTAAACTTTATGTGAAATAGGAAAGGGTCACAGTCAATACCTAATAGCTACTAACCATGACATAGGTGCACTTTCGATTTTGAACTGACCTCATAGTTAATACCAATTTTCCTACTGACCGTGACATACATTCTTTATAAAGGCAGACTTCCAGTTCCATCTTGTTTGCGATTTTTAACCTTTTTAACATAATTTTTAGGCCAAATGGCCTTCCACAAACTTCTTCCACCATGGTTTTAGGTTCTAAAACGTTAAAAATCATCTCAAAATAATAACTAAATCTAGAAATATTTACAAATTACTAAAGACTATTTCTATTGATATGGCTACTAGTTATGCGATTTTCAATCTGATTTTTGACATGACTAGGGGCAGAATATGACTTGGTCATCTTCATGGAAAACCTAGATATGGAAATCTAGATTATAACCTAATTGGATTTAGTCAATTTGCTTCTCTAAAACTCAAATTATTAACAAAACACTCATGTTAGGTCAAGCAAACTCAGAGACAAATTTGTCAATAGGAATAACCAGTATTATCACTAGAAAGTTCATATAATAAAATAGTTACAGAATTAGACTAACTTTTCTTCATGAAAGCTGTGGTACTATAAGTCTAGTTTACCTATAATTTTGTCTCTAAGCATTCTAACCCTTATACCAATAATTATAACTGGACAGCAGCTTACATCCGACTTCAACTTAAGATTAAACAAACTTAAAGGTAGAATCAAACAAAGGTTTCTTCCACAAAAACATAGGTCCATATCTTAAGTGTAGTCACAAACTAGAAAAATCCTATTTATAGTTGTATAATGCAAAATATACTCTAAAAATAGAAACTGGCTCACAGTGATCCAACTCAGATTTTTGTCAAATGAACACATATGCAAAGTATAAATCTTTAACACCCATCTTTAAAAACCATATTACCAATTAAAAATACATCCCTTTATGTTAATCCATAATTTAAACAATAACAATCACATACAACATGAAAGAAATTCCCAAACCTGAACACGCAATTTCAATTTTTCAAAAATCCTTATATTTCTTTCTGTTCCTTCTTCTTCCAATCTTCTAGTTTTCTCATACTCTTGTAAGCCTCTTTAATCTAGCCTTCCATCCATACATACAACTTGGAATGAGAGGGTTTTACTTAAGGGAAGTGGTCAGATTTTACAAGAGAAGAGGAAGAAGTGTTTTACCAATTTTGATAAAGAAGAGATAAGCTAAATTTTAGATTTTTGGTGAGAGGGAAATGAGAAATGTTTTCTTCCATTTTCTTGATGGTATGGCCGGCTCTAAGTTTCCAACTCACTCATTAAATGTAGGGCTTGCATAGAGATTAAAGTGGAAGGTGACATCAACTAGGACCTATATAAATTTCTCTTATAACCCCCTTCTCTTTTTTATTTACAAACAAACCCCAACTAGCTTTTTTAAATTACTATTGAACCAATACTTATAATTTTTATTTCAATTTCATTCCTAGATAAATAACTATTTTCCCTTCAATACATTAAAATAATAAATTCTTAAATCTTAGCTTGCAAAACAACATCCAATTATACCTAATTAGAGATTAATAGCATGATAATGCCCTTGAATTCTACTAGGGCCTATTTTGGTCCTTACAATTCTCTCCCCCCTTATAGAATTTCATCCTTAAAATTCATACCAATATCCTTTAGTCAAATACATCACTATCATTCTTATACTTCTATGTCTATCACTATAAACGTTTACTCCATATTGTCTCTACTAACTTCCCTTGATGCTTCCTTTAACTTGATTTGCTTCTCTTATAACTCTACCTTCACATAATGGAAGCCTTATCATACAATCATATCATTACCATGCTCAACGTATATCTTGTCAATTTCTTTTTTTCAGTTTGGGCCTATACATGTGATATAATGTTGTGATATGAGTGAATAATGTTTTCATGTATGTAATAAAATGTGAATGTGTATTCTCATGTAATGCACATGTTTTCCCCATCCAAAATATGAAATGTTTTGTCAACTATCCATGCCTATTAAGGAATCACTAATAGGTATACAGAGCATCGTAATGAACCTCAATTTTCCCTACAGCAACTTCATGTATGAAAGATTTTATCTAATATACATAAAATCTTCCTCATAAGCCATATTGAAAATAATCTCTTTATACTCCACTAACACACTTGTCCTATAACTTGATAACTAATCATATATGTCTATCATATCATTTACTATTTGGTTCAAACTTAAACTCTTATTATCATACTATATATATATATATATATATATATATATATATATATATATATATATATATATATATATATATATATATATATATATATATATATATATATATAATTCACTTACAAAACTTCCATCTTATCTAATATTTCAAAAATACGTATAAGCATTACCAATATCAGAATTCCATCATTATAAACCAATAATAATAGCATCAATCGAAGATATCTTGCTTCTATAGAACCTCAATCCTATTGGTTTGTATCAATATGATTATACCTAAAAATTTATCCCTTATCACTATGATTTACCTCTTCTTTAGAGGTACATTAAAGACCTTTAAAATTCTTTTCACTATATGCTAGTATGCCTCTTTTCCTTTACTTGTTTTCAAATTGTGTTATTATTTCTAATTCCTTTATTCTCACATTTCCTTTTTATATCTCTCGATATCCGATGATCAAATAAGTATCATAAAATTTGAGTCAAGCTATGGCTTATAACAATAAATTTTCTAATATTAAAGCCATGATCTCATCTCATAATACAACAACAGCATTGGGAATAACTGAATCCAAAACCCTGAAGCTGTAACATTTTATCTCTATTCTAGATTATACCAAATCATCCAGTTTCTAGACTCATCATACCAAACTAAGGATATCTGCATTGGCCACACTCTATAACTTCCTATGACATAATTTCTAAACTCTTATAGACTAGAAATGACTAAATCTTTAATCAGATCCCACTAATTGTAACACTAATATCCAATATATAGCTAAATCAGTATGTCCTCATCCATTAAACATGTTTTACTATGTTATTAAGCAATTAACTAAATTACATAGAGATCTTATAATCAAACTTAATCCAACAAAAACACTATACTATTAAAACTTCACTATATACCTTAGGCCTTTTTGAACATTTCAAGATTTACAACTATTAAACATTTATACATTACATCATTTATCAACACAAATAAAAACCTTAAAACCAAAATGAACACAATAATAAACTATTCTTTAACATATATAACTTTCAATCTCTCTCTTGTGTTGGCTATCCTACTGTAGAGATCATCCCTAGGAAGAAAAATCCTTTCTTTTCAACCTACATGGATAAAAATCCGTGCTAATCTATAAAGCTTAATGGGGAACATAAAACATCTAGATGATCTCCTACGAAGGTCGTCAAAGCACTCATATACATATAAACTTATCATTAAGTATATGACAAATCATGTAACACCCTAATCCACTAACCATGCATAAACATCAATCATCATTATAACCTAGCAAAGATAAGGTAAGGATAATAATAACCAGCACAAGCCATAATTATTACATGCCACAATAACTTAAAACAAATTTATAATTAAATAGGCCTAACATAATGCCAAAGAAAATACATAATAAAATCCTCAAGCAACTGCACCCAGTCAGATCTTCTTTTCAAGGCTGACTAGCCACCAGCTATCGATCCACTAGAGCTTACCCAGTACCTACACGGATAACAAACCCATGCTAAGCTATAAATCTTAGTGGGGAACTAGCTCTCAGGATAAATTCGAATAAAATATCATAAAATCATTATCCCCTTTTTAATTTAAGGAAAACATATAAGTCAACAATATTAACGATCTCACCTTTGCTATACCAAAAGTACTCACAATCCTAAACATGAACATTATTCTTACAATAATCTAAACCTCCTAGTAATTGATAATACAGCTTTTATCGTAAGCATTTAATCACATTTATCATGTATGATATGTCTTCAATGTTCAATCCAAGCATAAGGGAGTGCAGATATCATATATCATCTATAAGAGATATTTTAGGCGTCAATGTTACACATATGTCATGCAACCTTAGCTATATGGTACAGAGCAAAGAACTACATTTCATTTATATCATTCTAGCCAACAAGCATTTAATCAAGCAATATAGTAGGCCATTTATCATATTCACATTACATAGGTGAAGCAATTGTTTTATATATATATATATATATATATACACCCATTTATCCTTATTTAATAGTACATGGCTGAATCTTTTAACTTTTAATAGCCTGCCTAAGTGTTAGTTCAAAGGGTGGATAACTGGAACAATGGATACCAAAGGTATCAAATGACGGACTCAAAGGGCCGAACTATGGTTCCATAAAGGAACAAAACAATAGACCCAAATGGGGTCAATAATGGTTCCAGCAAGGAACAAACAATAGACCCAAACAGGGCCGAATGATGGTTCCATAAGGAAGAAGACCCAAACAGGGTCAACTATGGTAGCTGCTAAATCCCTCTAGGCATGCCTATCTAATCCAAAACTGAACTAAGACCCGCAGGCTTTATCACTTTAAGAACATATTGAATTCATCATATTCTTCCTTATTTAATATAACATTTTCTTAAATCATTTTCCACAAATGAACACCTATCATTCATTTACATAACAATACTGGCTTAAAGCCCTGATATTTAAATACATATCATTGTTTATACTTGCATAGCTACCATGTAACTTATATCTTACACTAAAAAGCTTTACCATAATGATAACTGAGTATCATGCAACACTAGCTCGAAATCAATGTTTTAAGTATATAATGCAATACATATCATTGAGCATAAGTTCATGAAATAACAACATGATTTGAATTTCAAGGTTGTCTTTGGTAATACCTGCATGATAGTTCATGAGAATGAAACCATACATATAGTCATATAAACCATAAGCACATAACTCCACAAGAGAAACATATTCAATAAAGAAGAACGTACCTGAGTGGTTCCTTAATACCATTTATCTTTGCATCATTATACTCAATTTATTCATCACACATTCATTTTATCCAATACATCATTTACATGCATTCTATGTCTCACAAGTAGTGAAAGTAATCAAATGTGAGATTAATGTTTACCATGTCCTTTATAATGCCTTATAAAGACTTCACCATTCAATTATTTCATTTAGAAAGCATATGACTTATTAACCGCCACTATATTTAACATAATCATCATGTACATTACTCATGGTCCATTTAATTCTCTCCAATTATATTTTATAATATGGGATTTATGATTCATGAAGAATTTATAGCTTAGAGTGTGTAGTAGAACCATTAAAAGAAAACATGTGAGTGGCCGTGCCAAAGAAGGAAGAGTAGGTATACACGGCAACTCAAAGAGAACAAAGGCCAAACGCGTGGCCAATCAGAAGAAGAAGCAAGCCATTCATGTGGCCACTTAAGGAGAAAGGCAGCCATTCACATGGCCACGCAAGGAACCAAAGGCCAAACACATGGCCATGCAGAAGAAGAAATAAACATTCACGTGGCCAAGCAAGGAAAAAGGCCATGCAGTGCGTGGCCACGTAGGGAGAGGAACAAGCCATCACGTGGCCATGCATGGAGAACCAAAGGGAACATGCTGCCATGCATAGAAATCCAAAGAAAATCACGTGGCCACACATAAATAACCAAAAGGAGGCACATTGCCACGCAAGGAAGAAATAAAGAGGAGGCACGACCATGCATTGAAGAAGCAAGAAAGCATGGGTATGCGTGGCCATGCAAGGAAAAGAGGAACAAGTCACGTGGCCACTCAAGGGACTTCAGCAGGCATCGATAAAACCCATATTTTTTAGCTTGAAACTCAAATCCCAGATCCCATCTTAAGCACTTAGTTTTAATTCATTGCAAATTCGTCTAAATCTCTATAATTTAACCCTTAACTTTTACTAAAGGAACACATACAAAAACATAGGAAGAAAATCATCAAGTAAACATCTACATAAAGTTCCCGTACCTCAAATACCAACTTCATTTCCTTAGGAAGTCCACTGATCTAGCTCTTTCTTCCTTCTCCTATCCTTGATCTATCTACTTCTCTCCTTTCTCCTTACACACAGGGATAACAACAGGATCTTGTAATTCCTCATAACCAAAAATCATAAATGAAGAAGAGAAGAGGAATAAGAGCTCTTTAATTAAAGACATTACCTTTAATCTTCACTCACAAACCCTAGCTCCATTCTCCAACCCATAACCAGCAGAGAGAGAAAGAGAGAGAGAGAGAGTTGTCTCCCCTAAAAATGCCGATCCCCTCAATCTCAAATCCCCCTTATTTTCCTTCTCTAAGAAGCTATTGAAATATCTCATCATGAAATTCCAAACTTGCCCTTATTCATCTTAACCCCAACAACTTATTTTTCTTAACATCTAACATTCAAACTTCTTATTTGCTTCAACTATATCCTCTTATCTTAATTTTTAACCATAAATAATTTACATTCATGCTGAAATTACTAAAATACCCCTCATGGGATTTAACCTTAACAATGAAAAATAATTCAATATTTGCCTTAATTAACCATAGTTCTCGTCACTTTACTATAATCCGGTTAAGGCCATGATTAGGTCCTTACAAATCACGTTAAACCATAAGAATATGAAATTATCTTTGCCAAATACTACTTAATTTTTACATAATGGCCACTTTCAAAGTTGATCGTATAATTAACTATACCTCTTGTTTAATAATTATTAATGCTTACGAGTAATTAATATCTCATCTTTGTTCCCCATGTTCCTATATTTAAAAATAGTTAATCCTTTTGACACACACACACACACACACACATATATATACCTACTTATCAGGCATAGTTGTATTAATTCTTGTTCATATAAGTGCCATTATAATTTATAAAACCTTTAGTTAATAAGGTAGATCTTTATGCTTCAATAATAACCGATAATTTTCCATGTCATAATAATATGCGCAACACCATCTATGTGTTAAGATTTGTTTTAATGGTCTTATTTATTAGCTATTATTTTATGGCATTTCTCTCACTATTTTGTTACTGTTTAAATTCCTTATGCTTCAAGTTATAAATTTATTTATATTTCAAGCATCAAATCATATTAAAATCACCAATTATAACTCATAAATCATTTATGTTCACCAATAAAATGTTGGATATCATTGCCTAATAAAATGTATGATACGAATATATATATGGAAACATATAAGCCGATGCAATTATTGAAAAGCGTCATTAAGGATAAATATAAAAACATACAACCTTTGTTCCTAAGTATAGGAAACACTTTAGAGCTATCTCTAAGACTTTATATATATATATATATATATATATATATATATATATAATTCATCATCCAGTATGTGCAAAGGGTACTATATGCCATGTATTTATATAATTAATGTAACTTCATATATGCAACATGTTTTCCATATACAATATATGAATTTTCATACAAAAGTGGAATGAAGATCAACATAAAAACTTGTCATGTTTCTTTCATCTTTCATTTTAAAATGATGTTATTCTTACATTGAATTAGGCCTGTACTTTTCTAAAGAAGTAGACAATGGGTTATACGATGGCATCCATAGGTACTAGGTCACCCATAGGCACCAAACTTTCTAATGGGTTAAGCAAACCCACTAATGGGTTAAGCAAACCCAAATGGGGTTATTTATGATCGAAATGGGACCCTGTCTATTTAGTCGTCCAAACAGGGTTCACTATAACCCAAATAGAATTGAAACTATTTTGATGAATCAAATGAGATCAAAAATATTGCAGCTACAAGATACCCTTATTATCATGCCAATTTATCTACACCCTAGATATAACATAGGCAAATATATATCTTTACTTTGTCTTATCATCATGTACATATAGGAATTCATGTGTATCCATCAACATGGTACCATATATATGTTCATGTATAAACTTTTTACAAGCATGCTATCATATACATACATGATTATTGTTATACTTGCAATCAATTCAAGACATGCATCTCAACATGAACATAAAAAGCAACCTTTATCATCATATTACTATGAGTTTCTTTATTCAAAAGCTGCATGCCTGCACATCTATATTTCAAGTTTCTCCATAAATATCATATGCTTAATGTCACATTTGAACATGCTGATAACTTAACATTTTCATAAGCTTCATATTATCATACTTCCTAAGATATTCTTATTAAAACTAGTGTATAGAGCATACTTTAAGAATGTTATCATTTTATAAATATCCCTTTACTATTCTCTATGTCTATTTTCTATGCATCTTTGTACATAATTACATCATCACTTTAATCGTGTGTAAACATTACATATGCACATTATTATTTGAAATTTACACTTTATTACACACACATACTTTTATGTAGTCATACATTTGACATATTAACATTTAAGCATGACATAATCTTAAATTCAATGTGTATACCCCTCTTTTTAAGTTGTATCTATGATAAAAAAAAAATGCTCAAATTATATTAAAGAATGTTTAGATAAACTTTACCATCAAATTGGGACTTTTATGTGAACTTTATATTAAATAGGAAAGGGTCACAATCAGTATCTAATAGTTGCTAATCATGACATAGGTACACTTTTGATTCTAAACTAACCTCATGGTTAATACCAATTTTCCTAATGACTGTGATATACATTCTACACGGAAGTAGATTTTCAGTTCCATCTTGTTTGCAATTTTTAACCCTTTAAACATAATTTTTAGGACAAGTGGCCTTCAACAAACTTCTTCCACTGTGTTTTAGTTACTGAAACATTAAAAATCATCTTAAAATAATATCTAAATCTCAAGATATTTGCAAATTATAAAAGTCTATTTCTATTGATAGGGCTACTAGTTATCTGATTTACAATTTTATTTTTGTCATAATAAAGGGCAGAATTTGACTTGGTCATCTTCATAGAAAACCTAGATATGGAAGTCTAGATTACAATCCAATTGGATTTAGTCAATTTACTTTTCTAAAAATCAAATTATTAACAAAAAAACTCTTGTTACGTCCAGCAAACACAAAGATAGATTTGTCAATAAGAACAGTCAGCATTATCACTACTTGAAAATGTATAGATTAAAATAAATACATAATTAGACTAACTTTTCTTCATGAAATTTGTGTTCCTATATGTCTAGTTTACCCAAAAAAATTTCTCATAGCATTTCGACCTTTCTACCAATAATTATGTCTAAAATACCGAAGTCATCTCATTGTAACTTGACAGCAGCCCACATCCGACTTCAACTGAAGATTAAGAAAACTTAAAGGAAAAATCAAAAAAAGTTTTCTTCTACAAAAACAAGAGTTATATAACTCAAAATATACTCAAAAAATAGAAACCAGTTCATAGTGATCAAACTTAGATTTTTATCAAATGAACACATGCAAAGTATAGATCTTTAATACCTATCTTTAAAACCCATATTACAAATTAAAAATACATTCCTTACATAAATTAATCCATAATTTCAACAATAATAATCACATGTAACATGAAAGAAATTCCCAAACCTGAACATGCAATTTCAATTCTTTAAAAATCCTTTTATTTCTTTCTCTTCCTTCTTCTTCCAATCTTCCAGTTCTATTATACTCTTGTAAGCCTCTATAATCTAGTCTTACATCTATGTATGCAACTTGAAATGAAAGGGTTTTACTTAATGAAAGCGATCAAATTTTATAAGAGAAGGGAAAAAGTGTTTTACCAATTTTAATAAAGAAGAGATAAGCTAAATTTCAGATTTTTGGTGGGAGAGAAAAGAGAAATGTTTTCTTCCATTTTCTTGATGGTATGGCAAGCTCCAAGTTTCCAACTCACTCTTTGAATATAAGGCTTGTATGGAGATTAAAGTGGAAGGTGACATCAACTAGGACCCACATCAAATTTCTCTTATAACCCCCTTCTCTTGTTTATTTATAAATACAACCTAACTAGCTTTCTTAAATTACACTTGAACCAATACTTACAATTTTTATTTCATTCACATACCTAGATAAATAACTATTTTTCCCTTTAATACATTAAAAGAATAAATTCTTAAATTTTAGCTTGTAAAACATCATCTAATTATACTTAATTAGACATTAATAACATGATAATCCCTTGAATTCTACTAGGGCCTATTTTAGATCCTTGCATTAGGGACCAGATTTTTGGTCCTTAAAAAGTTTTATTTATCTCATGGCATAGTTATTTATGATAAGAATTTAGGTCCTTAATACTTTTTAAGGACCAATTACTCAGGTCCTTAAAATGTTTTAAGGACAAAATTTTTGGTCTTTAAAAGTTAAACTGGTCCTGTAAGAATAACTTTAAAGGATAAGAAATCTAGTTCTTAATAATTTTTGGGACTAGATTATTTCTAGTCCTTGAAAACTTCTAAGGTCCATCTACAATATCAGCTTTTTGTTAGTCATTAGCAGTAGAGCCTTTAGGGACCAGTTAAGGACCAAATTTTTTTATCCCTATGGATCTTTAAAGACCAGTCTTTCACTTTTAAGGAAAAAATTTCAAGTCCTTAAATTTCATTTTTCTTATAGTATCCTTTTGCTTTATTATATTGTATTTATGTTTGATATGCTTGAAATAAAGCTATAATTTAAAATTGAGAACAAGTTGCATGATTAAAGTAATAACATGGAAAAAAGAAAGAATAAAAAAAGGAAAAAAGAAAGATAAAATGGAAAAATAAATGACAAAATTAAATCAACCATAATTGTCAATAAAATCAAGTTTAACATGAACATGTTCAATAAATAGAGCACTAATATCACACCTTTTTCATAGGTACTCAAAGCCTTATCAAAACGGTATAAATCCTGCATTTTATAAAATTTAAAAGAGGCATACTTCTTAACTACAAATTAGAAGGAGATAAAATCTATACTTAACTAGATTAAAAGGATGAAGTGTTTTTGAATTAAGCAATACCGATGCTAAACTAGATTAAAAGGATAAAGTATTTGTGAATGGGGAATGGATAGGACCCTGTTATGGTCTTTAGCTTCTGTCATGGTTCCAAAACACCCACGAAACCACTAAAAGTCATATGAACAAGTTAAAAACACATAAGCCCATAAGAAATCACCTAAATAGGTTGAAATCAAAAGAGATATAGAGCAAAGAAAAGTGTGAATATTTTATTATTTTTTGCAAAATTTAAGCGAAATGGTCAGAAGTCGTCCCTAATCCACTTGGATAAGGGAATTATTAAACTAATGGGAGACTTTACCAATAGTTGGTCCATATAGCTAAAGATAAAATGGAACTCTTCACCAATAATTGATCTACATGGTTGAAGACACTATCACATCATAAAACTGCAGAACATTGTAAAAGGGATAACTCATAAGGTTATTTTAACTATAAATGATGGGAGAAAGAATTATTTTGTATTGTCTTTATGATATACCTACTAGTTTAAAAGGTTGTTTTAACTTCCAATGGTGAAGGAAAAAATTATGTTGTAGTGTCTTCATGGTAAACCTACACATGTAGAGTAAACCTATGAACATATCCTACCAATGACTCTTAACAAATGCATATTTGCTAGAAATTCCCTAATATGAATATTGTTTCAACGATGTAGACAAACCTACACACGATGCCAACCCCTATAATTACAAGGTTAGGTATGCCTATAGATAGCACCAACCAACCCTTCTACAGTCTCATTTAATTTTGCATGCCAATAAACTAGTGTTAATCAAATACAACAGTTTTATCTAGTTTTGTATGCCAATAAAATTGCACTAATTAGATATAATCAACTCATCTCGATTTTATATACTGATAAGCCAGTGCTAATTAGACAGTTGTTCTAAGGGTTAACCCATCAATAAACTGATAGTAACTACCCAAATATAACACGTTGACATGCTGACATTAACTAACCAACTAAGAGACTTATTAGCTCAAGTTGTACCTATTTTAAAATAATCAATTAGAGATTCACTACCTTAGGTACGTATATTTTTTTCTTCACTTTGAATTTTGGCTTGCTTTGGCACTAATGCAATAGTTTTTCAAAATTTGGGGCAACTGTAGACACTTTGATCCAAAGGAACCTAGATTAGGATTATCTAATGATGACAAAATAGTATATTTCTAATAGAGAACATAAATCTCGAAGCTCTGCCTCGATTTTAGCAAAAATCTTTATACTTTTCTAAGTTATTTTATTTATGCAAAGTATCAAGAAAACCTTGACTTTGACCTTTAGCCATGATAGGCGAACATCTATCATGAGAGAGATGGTCATTGGTACCCACTTCCCTTTATTCCAGGTCAAATTAAGGGTGGCCATTTGTGTGATACAATCATCTGAGTAATTTCTATAGAATCATGCGAAGGATGATCAATTGTCCATGATGGATGCCTATCTATAGGAATTTAAAGAGATTTAATTTTATTTTGAATATAGGGGGATCTAATCCTTCCATATCTAAAGAATTAGAGTTGGAGTGGGTTTCCAACACTCTTTTAGGTATAAAAGGAAAAAAAAATTAGGGTTTAGGAGGATTTTAGACTTGAAAAGGAACAGAGTTTTAAAGAAAAAGAAATTGATTATTTTCTCTTCAAAACCAAAAGTTTGATATAGATTATTCATTGAAAAAGTGACATAAAAATATTTTTATTTTTTTAACATAAAAATCGAAAATCGAAGTAAAGATCGACATTTCTAAATTTATAAAGTCAGAATATTCTGAGGGTAATATTCTAAGTTAAGCTCTCTTTCTCTCTCTTTAGTTCATACTCACGGTCATTTGAATAGGCTTACTATTTAATGACATTGTAATGGATTCTTTTGTGTTATTTACATTAATTTGCATGATTTTTAGATACCGTTAATATCTAGTGTTATTTTACGTGTCATAATAAGATGTTTAAGTTCCTTTTCTCCATAGATTTATCTTAAAATTTGTTTTACATGTTATTTGTTGTTATTATTCAATTAGAAGTATGATTAAGGGATTGTATTTAGATTTAGCATGATTCAGGACCATGAAATAATATGTTTAAGACTTATCTAGATCTTTCATATTTGCTATTTTGAATATTTCCTTTCTATTTGTATTTTTGGGTGACAAATGGAAAGAAAGCATTATTGATGCCCGTCGATCAACAAGATAGATGAGACACCATAGTATTTTCTCTTTATCTTGTCTCTCCTCTGGCCTATGGCATCCATCGATTCCGAGGTGCATCTATGGTTGGATTTAATCTCACTTTAATGTGTTTTTTATTAATCCTTTTTATCTTAATTTGAGTCATTTCTTTTATATTTATTTTTAATTCATTTTTGCTATTTTATATGAATATTTTTTATTCTATATGAATGTGTATATTTCTTAGCGTGATTATTATATCTAACATTTTAATTTATTTTAACATCCATTTCCTTTTAACATGATGATTAATTGATTTTTTATATGTTGTGAGAGCAATTTATTTTACCTTTTTAGAATTCTCCATGGGTGATTAGTCATTAGGAGTTATCCCCCCAATTGGTTCACTATCTCTCTCTCCCTCTCTCTCTCTCCCTTCATTTTACCATCAAGTTATTTTTCATTTAAAATTTCTTTATTTATTTCATTTTGGTAGTTTATTTTATTTTAAATTTATTTTATTTTATGGATGTAATATGTAGTAATAAAATGATTTTTGCACATTAAATGAAAGATTCACTTAAAATCATTTCTTATTAGCTAATTGGTTTTTCCTAATAAAATGGAACAATGTCCAATTATATCCCAAAATCACACCATAAAAAGTGAGTCTCATTTTCTTAATTGGGATCACTTATCCCTCATTTTCATTAACACCAAGCATAGGCTCTCTTTCTTTTCTGTAAAAATCATGTATGAGTGAACCAATGCTCCCAAAATTTAATTAATTCCCTGTTTTATATATGCCATTTCATTTATGTGGATTAGACTTTTCTTTGAGGATAATTTGATTATGTAATAATTTAAGTAAGGTTATTTTTATTTCTTTTATTTATCGCTTTCTAAGATCCATATCATGATTATTTAATATAAATTGTACTACATTGTGTGAAAAGGGAGATTGTGGACTAAAGATAAAAAAAATTGATTATAAGAAAAAACACTTAACCAAAGTGCAAATTAAGAGTGATATCTTGAAGTCCGTTCTCTATTTGGGCATCAAAAGTTTAAGAATTATTTCCCAATAGTTTGTTAGGTGGTGACTCCATGATACCTATATCTTTAAGCCTATTTTGGATGCCTTCATAGGTTGACCATCAATAATGGATTGGACTTAAAACCTTTTCTATTGCAAAGTGGGTAATTTATGATTAGTAATGACCCTCATCTAGTCTTCGACCCTAAAAGTAGGTGTCTAAGAACCCAACCAGGAAATGAGCCAGGCTCTAGCACACGTCATACTAATGCCTTTACCATTAGACAAAAAAAAGGGATATTGCAACCACTTCTATCTAACCTATGAAGAACCAGGCCCAGCTAAGACACAATTCAGTCTAGCATTATGTTTTTCATCAGCACGCTAAGCATAAAATTGATTACTATCTTACTTTGAAGGATTGTATCGAACATTTGATTGATTCCTAATAGATACCTAATCTAGAGAAAAGAGCTAAGAATTAATGACTTATAATTTTGTCCTACCACCTGTGTTTATGGAAAGGTTCAATTTGCTAGAGTTGTATGTTCTCAAGGACTTGGATGGTAATATGTACTTGGCTATCACCTGTAAGGCTTTATGACATACATCAAACCCTATAGACATTTGGTCTACTCTTAAAAGCCCACTTTTAAAACTCAAGACCGAATAAATATTTATATAACTTGTGAAGACTAATCACTTTGTAAAAGATAAGATTTTGTTCCCATATATTATTGATGATTAACCTACGAGGGCATTTGCTAAGCACCACAAGGTAGGTATCACGGAGTCACCATCCAATAAAATATTTGAAAAGTGAGTTCTAACCTTATGAGGCTGAAACTAGAGATAGTTTGGAACCTTATTCTTATTTATACCTTTGGTTAATGACATATAAACGAGTTTTAATGATTAAATTATTTTATCTCCCTTCTCACCTAATATATTATGCTAGAAAAGTAAAGTGCACTTAAGCATATTGAAAAACTATAAATCATAAATATGGAAAGCTATTAAAGCATGGCATAGAAAGCATTGAATAACATAAGAATAAACATAATGATAAATTCATGCATAAATCGAGGAATTAATTGAGTTTATTGAGATGAGGACATTGGTCATTGCATGCATATTTACAAAAAGATAGAATTTTAAGGTGTATTTTGCATAAAATGATGGAATTTTTCCCTTCTGACATTTGAAAAATAATTGTGTTAGAGTTAATTTTGATGTAAAAGAATATTTTATAAAAAAATAATTCTTAATTTTACATATATTTTATGGGTAAAAAGTTGAGATGTTGGTCCCTTTTATTATATAAAAATCCCACTCAAACTTGTATAAAATAATTTATTGAGTTTTTAGTTAATGCCCAAAAAATCATTTACTTGTAATAAAAAATGGCATGAAGTATAATAAATCAAGTAAAACATGCATAAATTAGGATATTGATTAATTAGGGAATATTGGTGTGAGACCCCTATTTGTACCCTAGGAGGATTACTATGTAATGCCTAAAGAAGGTTTCTAAATGTTAATATTATTAGAGAGTATGCCCTAGAGCCCATGTAAACGAGATGAATTTCATATGTATGAATTTTATATTCTTAATAAAAGGCATCATTCATTTATTAATGCTATGTTTAAATACATGAGTTTGTAAATCTTAAATTAATAAATGAAGTCCTTGATATTATAAACACAGTGCAAAGGCAATCATGAAAGTGTTCATGATATGAGATGTCTATTGCATGTAAATGTGTTAATGTCTAAATATTCCTAGTCATAGAATTAACAAGATAGGACATTGTTAATTCAGATAGACTAGCATATGTTATGCTTCTTGAATGGTTCAAGCAGTGGTTCTCATAATTATGATTATAGAAGATAATTAAAGCTAACATGTGGATGCTTGTTAGAAAAACAAGTTCATTGGAGACCTACAAAAAGAATCCTCACATGGATATTAAATGTATGTCAGTGAGGAATCTCTTCATAGCGGTTGTATAAGTATCCTTAGACTTGAGATCACCAAGGTTATCTTAAGTAGCAAATGGTATACTTTGACTCCATAACTGATTACTTCTAATTGGAGGTGAGCATAGTTAGGAGGTTGGGTATATCATGACCTACTTGAAGTTAGTTGAGTGATCAATAAAGGATTCACCATCCCAGATTTATTTAGGGAAGTTATCTCGTATGATTATATAATTGCCTTGTTTAGAGAATCTCCGGCTAAAGTAATATGCCAAGATGGATAGAGATCCATGAAGGGCATTTTGGGAACAATGGTTAAATTAATAGAACATATATAATTATATTTACATGAGTTAACAAAAATCCATACTCAAAATCTAATTGAGATAAGAGTGGTAAAAGGAGTAATTGCACGGTAATTGTTTCTATGAAAGGGTGTAGTCAAACTACTTGACTTTCCTGACATTTGGGTTGTCATGATGCCTGGCTAGAGGCTGCTCATGAATTGTATAATGGTGTATCATAAATATCAATAGGGATTGATGAAATGATTTAAAGAAGTTTAAATCATGTGAGTTTTTAATAGAACTCACAGTTACATATTTTACTGCCAATATGGACAGGAACCCAATAGGTCACACACATATAGAGAAAAGGATAAAATGGTAAAAATGACAAGGATAATAATATTTGATATTATTATGGGAATAGATAAGTGAATAAGAGAATAATTAATTAAAGAGTTTAATTAATTATGATCAAGTAAAATTGTTCGTAAAACTTTTTAGAAATGTCTTGTAAAATGGACCTAATTGAAATAATGTATTTCATAATTAATTATTAATTGGACTATAAGTCTTATAAGGCTTATATAATAATTAATAGATCCATTGGAGAAATTTAAAGATGCCCAAAGAAGTGAAGTTGGCACAAAAATCCTCAAGAGGAAGGGTTCCATACCACCTCCTAGTAGAAGGCCTTAGAGCCTAAATTTTGGACCAAAATAAATTAAATATATTTCATAAGTGTTATGGAGCCTACATATTTAATTTGGATGGATTTGGAATTCATTTGGGTAATTAAATCCAAGTATATGCACAAAGGGCCTAGTTTGTGCGTTTTGTGCATAGTCTTTTATGAAAGGGCTTAAATTAGATTTAATTGAGCCCAAATAAATTATTAATAATTCCAGAAGCCCAATTAATATTTCTCCAATAATTTTAAAGAGCCCAATCCTATTATGAAGTTGAATTTTTAACCTAACTATAAAAATCCAAGTGATAGGGTTTTAGGGTAAGTGTGAACAATTAAGAGAAAACAAGTTTCTCTCATTTTCTCTCAACCTTATCCGCAACCCCTTGCTAGCATCAAGAGGATTTCGGCCAGCTCCTTATTTCCCCCATTATTGGTTCATTCAATCCTTCTCTAGTGTGAATTATTAATTAGCGGTATTCGATTTTGGACACTATGGTTTGCGACAACCTGATGAGAATGAAAAATCAACTATTCAACAAAAATCAAAGGTGATTTTTCTTATTCCTATTAATATGCATATTGTAAATTCATGGCAAGATCAAATCTATTGGTTAAAAATTTTAAAATTTTGCTTATGTATGAGATGCATGTAACCGATAAATTCTAACAAATATATATATATATATATATATATATATGCATGTTTAGTTAATGTTATAGTAAGTTGGGACCCATAAGGGATTATTTACAAATAAATGGGTAAAATGGTCATTTACACTAAGTCATAAGTACATAAATTAAGAGAGAATATGAAATTGGGATGTTCAATTGAAAATAGAAAGTGTAAGTTTTGTGGCAATAGCATAAAATTTAGGAAGACTAGGAGGCTAAGTATAATTAATTAAAACAAAGAAAATAGACCAACATAATGTTGACATCAATTTTCTCTATAATTCTCATGAAATTGGAAGATAAAGGTGGGATATTTAGAAGGAAAGGAGGCCAGCCACAAGGCTGGAACATCTACTTCTTTAACCCCAAAATAACCTATAAAAGTAATCTTAGGAATTCTACCTTATTCTTAAGAAGGGAGAGAAATTGGTGGTTAAAGTTTTAAGGTAAAATCCTATCTTCTTCTCCTCTTCTTTGTATGCATGAGGGGAATTGAATCAAAAGGAGTTATGTATATGTTTATATTTGTAATCTTTCCTATATAGAAGGAGACCAAAGCAAAGGAAATGGAAAGGAAGTTCAAAAAGGTTGTAGAAGGTGATTTGGCTTGTTAACAAGGTTAGGGAACTTTTCACTACATATATGTGTGTGGTTATGTATGAGGAATGTTGGATGATGTATTAGAGGTTATAATAAAGTATTATGAAGAATATTAGCCCTAAAATTTAGTGGCAACCAAATTGGTAAATAAATCCTTGAAATATCTAAAATTTTTCTTAGGATTCATTGGAACTATTTGGACTGTTTTGTCAATATATCAAGCTAGAGAGATTCAAATTTAGTGATTATAATTGCTACAAAAACAAGACTCTTAGACCTATATTTCATATCGAGAACATGAAAACTTTATGCCCTTGCATGATGATGAAAACTGGACATAAATTTTGATTGTGACTTTTGCCTTGTCATTAAGAGTAGTCTATGTTATTTATTGAATATCTACAGATTTACATGTTTTATTGGAGGGACTTTTAATATTTTTGAAACTATATATATAGATTAATAACTTTGTAGAAAACCACTTTGCCAAAAGATGACGTTTGGTTGGTAAAAAATGATGCGTAAGTAGAACCTATCAATTTGTCTTAAAAGTTTTTGGACCTCCTGGTCAACACTGTTTTGGTATTAACCGTGAGGTAGTCCAAAATCAATCCAAAACCAAAGTGACACCTATGTCATGGTCAACACTTAATGACCCTCCTCTATCTTTACCTAAACTTTATATTTAGATCCCAAATTGTAACTGAAACCTACCTAACCATTCTTAAACACTTCTAGAGCATTATATACATATATTTAAGGGTAATTTGTGATATTAACCATAAAAATGGTATATTGAAATATAAGGACAAAATTATGGCATATTGTATATGTATGTGTATAGAGATAAAAATTAAGGTATAATAACCATGCAACTCTAAATGTGGATATGCCATGATAGTTGAAATAGCATTATTATAATTGTCTTGAATGTTTGCTTACATGATTGTGTTATATGATGAGTTATACACTATGGAAAGAAATGATAAGTGAAATGAACATTGCCTACACATAAAACTTAGTGATGGAACCTGGAAATGCTAGAGTAGTCCTTATCATTATTATTATTATTGCATGTTGTGTGCTTAAAGATTACCACTGTAAGTTATTGTTCACATATCTATTGTTCCCCTTTAAGCTATGTAACTTAGCATGGGTTTTTATCAATGTAGGCAACCAAGATATATCTTCCTGTCAAGGAAAAAGTAAACAACAATAAAGCCAACACCAGCTTGGGAAAGTTAAAGTATAAAGATGGTGTTATCTTTTGGCTATATTTTAATATTGTATATTTCTTATTTTGTGAAAATGATGTAATGTAAGGGTACAATATAAAGAATAACTTAATTACAACTATGATGCACTAAGAAATCCAATTTATGTAGCCTATTTTTATTCATGAATATGATTAAGAATTATAACGAATTCGATGAAATGTTAACAACTGAGTTATAGTATGCATTGTTGTATATAAGGTAATATAATAAGTAGCAAGAACCTGGAAATGCTAGAGTAGTCCTTACATCTTTGGTATCAGAGAATGGTTTAAGCGGTTTTAGCCAATAGGAATTTAAAAACATGTATATATAAAATTTTACTGGTGTTGGCTTATTGTTAATGTTCTTGTGTTTCTTTATATATTAGATTATAGAGGGAAGTCGAGAAGTAATAGAGTAGACTGTGGAAAGTAACCTACCAATGAGACTAAATCCCTCCAATCCTAAATCTTCTACATGTACCTGAGGTGATGCACCCGTTCCTACACCCAAAGAAGAATTATTAAAGATTTCAGATGACATGGGCCAAATTTTATAGAGAATGATGACACTGAAAGCCCCTATTAAAGAAATTAGAAAGCATGGTGCTGAAGAATTTTTAGGTACAATATGGGAGGAATCATAAAAAGTAGAACTTTGATTTGAAATGTTAGAAGGAATCTTTATAGAGATTCAGTGCCCAACTAACTAGAATGTAACTTGTGTTATATCCTTACTTCAGGGAACAGTGTATAACTTGTGGAAATTAGTGTTGACGCAACCCCAATTGCCTGATTCCTTTATTTGTGAGTTCTCTAAAGCAAAATTTAAAAAGAGATATGTAACTAAAGCTTACAAAGAGGAAAAATTGAGACATTTCTTGAATTTAAAATAGAGAGGATCTTTTAGTCATCTAAGCAAATATATACCAAAACCAATATTGATAGGAGCTTTTAAATGCTGATAGTTTAAAGATGTTTTACAAAATTGTATTATGGAGCACTTGATAGGACCCACTTCTCTACATCTGGTAGATTATTGTCAATTTGTATAAGCAGCTATTTGGGTCGAAAAGGAGGAATTATCAAAAAAGAAATAGAACAAAGAAGAAGAAGCATTTATAGGAGAGTTTATCAATAGAAAGGTGACCTAGAGTTACATAAGGAGATCCACCAGCAAAGTCTGGCAACCACCCTGCATCCAAGGTAGGCAACATAGAGTATTTACTCCAGCTAGACCAAATAAGGAGACTTCAGTAAGACAAGGTAGAGGCCAAGCACTTAAATGTACTTATTGCTATAGAAGGCATTTGAGCATTTGTAGAATGCTTACAGGTGTTTGTTTCAAATGTGGTAGTATAGAACATTTTATGGCAAATTGTCCCTTAAAGAAAAAGTAAGGATCTAATTAACAAAGTAATAGAGGAGCTTCTAATGCACCTCCTATAGGCAAAGGATGTGGTAGAGGTAGAGGTGGATCTAGTCAGTTTAAAACATAGTCTAGGAATATCTTTGAAATAATTGATCGACCTTTTGCTCCTACACCTCCTGCCCGAGCCCATGCCATAAAAGCTCAAGAAAATGTTGATGCTCTAGAAGTTATAACTGGTACTTTTTCTCTTTTATGAATGTATATATGCTTATAGATCTAGGTTCTACTCATTCATATATTTACAATAGGGATTTGGGTAGAAGTATATCTATTGTTGATCAATTGAATTTTGATATATGTGTGACTTGTCCCTTAGGCCATAGTGTAAATGTGTAAATAAAGTATACATAAAGTGTCATATTGTGATACAAAGGAGAGAATTTCCAACTGATTTAATTGTATTGTCTTTTATGAGTTTGATGTGATACTGGGTATGGACTGGTTGACTAAACACCAAGCAATAGTAAATTTTAAAGCTAAAACTGTAGTGATCAAGGAAGCCAAGGGTAAAGAAATAGTGGTTCAGGGTGTTAAATCTAAACCTCTAGCCAATGTTATATCAGCTATGAAAGCAAGGTGGTTCCTTAGAAGGGATGTGAGACATTCTTGGCTTTGGTACTTGATTCCAAAACAGAAAAAAAAATCCTTCAAGATATACCAATAGTCAATGAATTCTTCAGTGTATTTCCAGAAGAACTACCAGGTCTTCCACCAGAGAGAGAGGTCAAGTTGTCTATGAAAAACTTACTTAGAACTGCTCTTATTTCTAAGGCACCATATAGAATGTCACCATCAGAATTAAAGGAGTTGAAAGTATAATTGCAATAATTGTTAGATAAAGGCTTCATTAAGCCTAATGTGTCACTTTAGGGCACACTGATGTTGTTTTTTAAGATGAAGGATGGCACATTGAGAATGCATATTGATTATAGGCAACCCAATAATGTAATAGTGAAGAATAAATATCCATTACCTCGAATCGAAGACTTATTCAACCGGTTGAAGGGTGTTGGTGTGTTTTCTAAAATTGATCTCTGGTTGGGATATTACCAACTACAAGTAAAAAATGTGAAAATTCCAAAGATTGCTTTTAGAACTCGCTATGACCATTATGAATTTTTATTAATTCCTTTCAGGTTAACCAATGCACCAATAGCTTTTATGGACTTGATGAATAGGATGTTTAAACCCTATCTAAACAAGTTTATAGTGGAATTTATTGATGATATACTAATCTATTCTCGAAATGAAGTTGAGCATGCAGAACATTTAAGAATCATGTTACAAAATTTATAAGAAAATCAGTTATATGCCAAGCAGAGTAAGTGTTAATTTTGGCTTTAGGAATTCTCATTCATTAGACACATTGTGTCATTAGAAGGCATTAGGATGGATCTTAAAAAGGTCGAGGCTATTGTGAATTGGAAACCACCTTGGAATGTACCGAAAGTAAGAAATTTTTTGGGCTTGGCTAGTTATTACAAAAGATTTGTGAAAGGGTTTTCAGTTATTGCCTCCCTATTAACTAAATTTCTTCAGAAAGGTGTCAAATTTGATTTGACAAATAAATACAAAGCATATTTTGAATAGATAGACAAGATGTTAACAGAGGCCCTAGTTCTTATGCAACCAACAATAGGTAAATAATATTTTATGTACAATGATGTTTCTAAAAATGGGTTAGGTTATGTGTTGATGTAGGATGGTAAGGTGGTTCCATATGCATCAAGATAGTTAAAGCCTTATGACCAGAAATATCCCACTCATAATCTAGAATTAGCAACAATGGTTTTTCTTTAAAAATATGGTGTCATTATTTATATGGTGAGAAATGCAGGATCTATACAGATCATAAAAGCCTCAAATACCTACTTACACAAAGAGATCTCAATTTGAGACAACACATATGGTTAGAATTGTTTAAAGACTATGACTATATAGTTGATTATCACCCGAGGAAAGCAAATGTGGTGGCTGACATGTTAAATTAAAAAATGATGGCAACCTTATTGTTACAAAAATGTAGATAGAGATTTTCACCAGATGGGGCCTTTATAGCTCAATTAAAAGCTCGACCCAACATAAGGCAAATAATTATTGATACATATGAAGGTGATGAAAAGCTATAGCAAATAGCCTAATCAATACATAAAGGAGGCCCGGTGGAATATTTAATAGGAAATGATGGTGCTAAATATTATAAGAATAGATTGTGTGTATGAAATGACAAAAAGTTGAAAAGAATTTTTTTACAAGAAGCATATAATACAATTTTCACCATGTATCCTTATGGCAATAAGATGTATCATAACTTGAAGCTGTTTTATTGGTGGCCAAGGATGAAAAGAATTTGATTGAATATGTTTCCAATTGCTTGAGTGTCAACAGGTAAAGGCAGAGCATCAATTTTCTCAAGACTATTGAATACAATTCCCATTCCACAATGGAAGTGGGATAATGTCACAATGGATTTTTTCACTAGTTTAGCCACTACTCAAAAGAATCAAGATGTCTTATGGGTAATAATGGATAAATTGACCAAGGTGGCTCACTTCATACCAATTCGATCTGACTATCCGATTAAAAAATTGGTTGAGTTACATATGAATGAAATTGATCAACTGCACAGGATACTAATATAAGTAATTTTAGATCAGGATCTAAGATTCATTTTTAAATTTTGGAAAAGCTTAAGCAGGCTTTAAGCACGAAGCTTCATATCAGTATGGCATTCCACCCATAAATAAATGGTCAATCTAAAAGGGTTATATAAGGGTTAGAGGATGAATCTTAGATTTTCCAGGAAGTTGGGATAAATATTTGGTTTTATTGGAGTTTACATACAACAACAGTTACCAAACTAGTATTGGCATGTCACCTTACGAGGCGTTATATGGTTAAAAGTGCAAAACTTCAGTTTGTTAGACAGAATTGGCTGAGAATAAGATAATCAGTCCTGAGATTATTAAAGGTACCGAAGAAAATATTCAAATTGTCAAACAAAGGTTAAAAGAAGCATGTGATTGGCATAAGTCATATGTAAATCTAAAAAAAAGGATTTTGAATATCAATATACAGATGCAGAGTTTTTAAAGGTATCCCTATGGAGGAAAGTATTATGATTTGGAAAGAAAGGAAAACTCAGTCCAAGGTTTATAGGTCTTTATAAGATTATGAAACACGTTGGGCCTGTAGCTTATAAATTGGATCTCCCATTGAAATTATAAAGCTATATAATTTTTTTCCACGTTTCTATGCTCTAGTGATATCGATCAAATGAGTCACATATTGTATCGGCATAGGACATAAAAGTTAAATCTGATTATACTTGTGATGAAGAATCGAAGGAAATCATATCCAGGGAAATCAGGCAATTATGAAACAAAAATATTTCTCTAATTAAAGTGTTATGCTAGCATCATGGTGTACAAGAAACCACATGGGAACCTGAACCAATTATGCGGGCATAGTAACCACAACTATTCAAAATAGGTACAGATTTCACGGATGAAATTATTTAAGAGGAAGAGAGTTCTGAGGCCCTTATGTATACCCTAGGAGGATTACTAAGTAATGCTTAATGAATGTGTCTAAATGATAATATGATCTACATGTGCATGTTTAGTTAATGATATGCAATCCTTCAAAACATAAAAACTCGCCAGTTTTTTTCCTTTTTTCTCTTTCTTTTCTTTTTTTTTCTCGTACTTCAATGTCGTGCACTCTGATTTTTTAATCTTTTTTGATCCAGTAGGCAACATTTTACAATTTTAATCTGGTACAATGCTAGGTTTTTGTATTGCACACGTTTTGACACCCATTTTGCACATTTTTGTTCAGTTTTGCTTCCCAAACCAAAAAGGTATGTTTGACACTTTCTTACTCACTTTTATGGTTCAAATGGATCTAAAATGTTGTAAGAACAATGGTAGAAGTTAGTGTGGATGTGTGTGATGTAATGTTAATAATACTTTTTATTTTTCTTTTTGGATAAAATTTGAGTAAATGTGTTATAGTTTTCTGCACTTTGGTTTTTTCTTTCAATTTTGCTTATTTTGTTATTGTGCATATTATTATTTTTAAGTATTTGATTGATTCATCTAGTGAAATTATGCATATACGTAGCGTATATACCTTGTGCAAAATTAGAAGTTAGAATAAAAAATATAAATATTTATGAAATAATAATACAATAGTAATAAAAGTAAAGATAATATGTATATGTTAATTGTTATTGTCATATATAACATAATGATGTAAAATTTATAGAAAAAGTAAATAGTAATAAATATGAATAGAATTTTTATCTAGTCAATAATGGATAAATAGATAAAAATATTGATAGCAATAAAAACAAAAAATAAAGAAATGATAAGATAAAAAGAGCAAGAATAATATGAGGTAATAATGTTTTTTTCTTAAAGTAAATTAAGCTTATTTTTTGAAAAACATGCATGTGTTGAATGTAAAAAGAATTCTAGCCAAAATGTTCCAAATTTACAAGGATTAGGCTGATAAACTACCCTTTGTACAATAGGGATATAAGACCACAATTAGAACATCAATAGAAGCCACTCCATTTTCTTTAGTCTACAAAATAGAAGTAGTACTGCTAGTAGAGATTAAGCTTCAGTCATTGAGAGTAGTTTTGAAAGCTGGGCTGCCAAAAGCAAAATGGGCTAGGAAAAGATTGTTACAACTTAACCTATTTGATGGGGACAGAATGAGGGCTTATTATCACAATAAGGTCTATCAGAAAAGGCTTGCCCACTCATTTAGAAAGAAAATTAGGAAACACCCATTGAAAGAGAGACATCTGGTGTTCAAGCATATGAGACTAGGAATTAAAAATATTCAAGGCAAATTTAGGGCAATATGGGAAGGACATTTTATGCATAAGAAATTGTTATCCAAAGGCACAATTATTTTTTCAGATAGTGATGGCAATGAGTTTAGAGAACTAGTGAATGTTGACAGGTTAAAAAGGTTTCATGGCTAAAAAAAGGAAAAAAAGAAAGGAATAGATGCCCCGCGGGTAAATGACCAAAAAAACAACAATGTTGCTAAAATTATGCACCTCGCTAGGGTAAAAATTGAAAAAGGGCATCCTGGAAAAAAATTAAAGGCTGTGAGAAAATAAAAAATCAAGAAAACTAGAGAGGCTTTATTAATGACAGGAGTTATGATGCTTATAAAGTTTCATTTCGAGATTGAATGATATTTGTCATCAAAAAAATATCAAATAATGATCATATGTACTGAAATCAAAAAGAAATGTCATGCACGTAATCAGTCATGTAACCAAAGTAACATCTTCTTTTACATGTTCAAAATTGAAAAGTACAATAGATATAAAAAAAACATCATGTATAATGGTGTCTAATGTAATCTATCTTTATCACTTCTCTCTTATCCAGGTGCCTAATAGCCTATAGCATGTTATCGATAGCCAGACTGGTGAACCATCACTGGTAAGCATCAAAAGTGGTAAGGTCATAAGCACCAATGTCAGGGATGGTAATCCTCATCGGAAGCTGGGTCCATATCATTTGATAGTACTACTACATAAAGTGATAGCTAAGAGTACCACCCCGAAAACCCAATGGCTACCTGACAATATCCTGTCAACCCCTAAATTGTTGGATGCAGCAAGTAGTGACATAAGAGTTAGCAAGATGTAGTCCATATAAAGAAACACAACCAGAATCCCCATCCCTAACCACAAAGGTGATGCGTAGCTAAGCACACGTAAATATGATGTTAGAATCTATCGAATAAGCCAGCTAATCAACTATATTCTGGATTGATCGAAATTTATGATGTAAATGTCAAAGTGTGATATAATGCATAGGGTAGGTACCCATAGCTCTGACCTAAGGGCGGGCTCCGACTACAACTGTAGCATTTCATGAAGCCATACCTAAAAAAAGCCATTGGGGTAAGTTGGGTTCATCTTAAGAAAAAATAAGGCAAAGAGATATGTGAAAATCCAAAAGGATGTGTATATCAACAAGAAAAGCTAGTATGAAAACCCACAAGGGGCATACTACCTTTAAAATTAAGGACATACATGAAAAGGCAAAGGACTGCCAATAAAGAGAGAGTCAGGGTTATGGTGAACTACATCCAAGCCTATGATGGTCTCTGCGATGATTACAGAAAATGGGTTGTGTCCCTGGTATATGCCATCCATTATATTGAATAGCTCATAATCCCCAGTCAAAGGATCCTTGCTATGAGCTAATAAGCATCGAGTGAAGCAACAAAACAGCACTACACCAGAACAGAAAGTAGGTACATCAGCAAAATTAACTAAAACATCGATTCACTACTCTAGTGGGAAAGTCCATCTGAAAAGAACTAGACCTCGATCCTCGAAAGGAAAAACACCGAGAGCATAGACTACATCTCTAGGATATCTAGAAATAGTAGATGGTAGACAAGGTCGAGCATGAGGCTCAAATCTAACATAGATCATAGTAGCAAACTCCTTTGATGGAAAGAAAAGCTTTTGATGAGTGAATCTAAATACGTGGAGTCTTGAATCCTAGTACCTGGCAGCAGCAAGCAATAAATTCTTATCTAAAGACACTCTCCTTAAGGATCTCAAGCTATAGTATGGAGCTAAACGATGGTTCTCCTATGTTCTTAAATCATATAGTAGTCGGTGTAATTTTTTTAAGTCCAGTGGTCATGGTGTTGATAATTTCTAAGTAGTTTAAATGAAAGAATGAAAAAAATAATAAATGAATGACTGAAAGAAAGAAAATAGATAAAAAGAAAGAGAATAAAGGAAAAGAATAAAAGAAAAAGAAAATACCTAATGGAAGCCTTTAGGAAAATGAAAGGTCAAAGGCATAAAAATCAAGAAAATAAAGTATTATTTATAGCTAGTGATGACCCATGGCAATCCCTCACCCCAAGCGAACCATGAATTACCCGTTCCTCACCTCTAGAATGCCAAAAGTCACTCATTTTCATATCCTATACATTGCATGTACATATTATTGCATTTTCCTTTATTTACATCTTTTAGGGGATTTGAAAGATTGATGACATGAATATTTAACCCTGAAAGGTCTAGAATGCAAAAAGTTACCTATCTTGATAGGCACAATAAGTTTCAGGGGTATTTCACACTTTTGGACAACGATGTGTATTAAAAGGTAATTAAAACTTGTAAATGTTATAAAATAATGTTATAGCTCACAAAGAGAGTGTAATAATACTATAAATTAATTTTAGATGGATAGAGGTCCAAGAATTGATGAAAATGGTCTAAAAATTGATTAAATTAGGACTGGAGGGCAGTTTTGTCTTTTTTCCTTAAAGGACGAGACATCCCTCAATCCCATCCATCGATACCCGTCCCTCACTCGATTCAAGCAATAAATAGCCTTCTTCTTCATTTTTTCAGCACAACCTCCTAACTTTTGATTTTAAAGCTTTTTTTTGATTTTTTAGTGTTTTCCTGTTGATGTTCATCTGTTTTTCAAGCCATTCACATTGGCAGACTCCTGGGAGTGAGATGCACTTCAAGGAGCATCCTTTTTTTACTATTTCTTCATTTTTCTTTTCATCTTTTACAAGTAAGTAATACTTAATTCTTTTCATTTATTTCTTTCTTTCTTCTTTTATTACATCATTTCTTAATTAGAAAATAGATTAGGCTATAAAACTTTAGTTTTAGGCATAATAGATATGAGCACTCATTATTTTATCTATATTTTTATCAATAATGCCTTATAGTTTAAGTTATATAGCCTAATTTCCAAATCCTTTGTATTACACTGTCGATAATTAAGAATCTTATGTATGAGCATATAAACCAATAATTTTCTTCTTTTTAGCAATAATGTGTATGTGGCCATTCTATTTTTAAAGGCACTTTTGTATTATAATTGCACCATGTAATTAATGATTTAACATTGTGTTGTTTGGCAGCCATGTTGGCCTATGGCTTATTACCTTCTTTTAAATGTGTTTTTGTGTAGGAGGCAGTTTTATTCCAAGACGAAATGCTGCCCAAATTTTATTAAATTTCTCATAAAGCTTGAATTATCTAAATTTGTGTTATTTGGCGGCTATGATGGCCTGTGTTTTGTTTTCTAGTTTTAAATTCATTTCTTATATAGGGGCAGTCACATTCCTAGCTGGAATGCTATCGAAATTTTGTTTTCCTCATAAAATAAGAAATGTTAAAATATTAGTTATATTTTTTGTGGCATGGATGGCTTGTTTAAAGTATTCCTTGTGCTGGGGGTGACCACATGTCTAGCTGGAATGCTGCTAAAATTTCATTAAATTTGTTGTAAAGCATGTAATATGTCTTTTGTCTCTTTTTTTGTTCATGATTATTAGAATTGTTTATGACAAGCAATCCTAGTGTAGATCAGCTATATATATATTTAACTTAATATGATGTCAAAATCCTTATAAACTCTGACATTTTGGCTTGCTTGCGACTCAAGTTAAACCTCGAACTAACACGTAATAGTTTTTGCAAGATGCCTTATAAGATGGCATATCCCTAACCATCCGAGCTCTGGGCCAGGTCCAGTATAGATTGAGCAGGTTCATGTCTAGACAATTCCTCTAGGACTTTAGACTACTACAAGAGGCTGATAGACTCCTAGAAAGGGTAAGCTAGATAGATTTCTTTACCCCAAGTTATAGGACATATTCAAACGTCACTAAAGAGGTTCTTGCTACTTTATATTATGGCTGCTATTTTGAATAAACATAGAGGAAGGGGTCATCCAGTTCTAGGCCTTAGGCATTCACTGTAGCATCACGAGATGTAGATTTGCAGAGATTATAAGGCTCTTAAGTAGGTTAGGCACAATCACACTACCTCAATTAATGAATAGGGATAGATGGGTGGCTGTGACACTATCAGGGGCTATCTAAGATTCAGACAAGGCAAAGATGACCATGTTGACTCTTCAAATCTATAGGTATCTCTAAAGAATTTTATTCACCTCATACCTAGGATGCACGAGGAGTCCTGGGTAAGCACCATGCCAGGGACCTAGGTATGTGTGGGAGGAGTCATCACGAGGTTATTGCTATTCCTCATGACACACGAGAAGGACTTTGGCAATCCTATCCCAAAGGCCATTCACATCAACTTGTAAGCGACAGTTATGATAAGCATGGTAGAGCTTATAAAACGGTATGAGGGTTAGAATAGACTGCTTACCGTACTAGAGACCCAATAGAGATATGGCCTCGATCCTATAGTTTTGAGTGCAGCACTAGAGAAGGCACTAACAGAGCCTCAGGTACCTCTAAAGCAGCTATCTCAATAAAAGGGCTAGGCAAATGAGCCTCATGGGTAATAAGAGCCACAAGGGGTAGGACTAGACTTAGATTACGAGTTTGACATGCAGATAGACTTAGATTACGAGTTTGACATGCAGACCAACCTGCACAATCTTTTGGGTTGATCACTATAGACAACAGTATGCCCTAGATCTCCTATTAGGCATTAGAGGTCACAGACTATGAGGAGGTTTTCCCCATACTGACATCCAAGAGCATCATCTTCTTTAGCTCCTCCACCTTATGGGTACCCAAGGCGATCTACATCGGCCACTGATGCGATCTCAACAAGTGTACTAATTCGGCAAGTAATTTAGGGTGCTCAATTTAAGACCCACGAATATCGTACCCAAGCAATTGTAGATGTAAGTAGTGAAAAATCAATTGTATGCTAAAGAATTCCCAGATTTTTATATGGAAAATGCTATCAAATTATAATGATACAAAAGATAAATGAATAAACTAAAACTTGCAGCAATTATAAAATAACTCAAGAGATTGAAAATATAAACAAGATAAAAATCAAAAACTAAAAATGTTTCTAAGGTTCACTTATCCTCCCCATATCCAAATATGAATTTAATTAATCTTAAGTTATACATATAGAATCGGGATAACCCTCTATACCGAAGCATCCCATTACGAAGTAAGCAACTCTAATTACAAAACATCCCATTCCAGAACAAGTCCTATGATTAACCTATGCATTGGTCTAAAATCCTAGGTTCAGTTCGCTCTCCCATTTTAGAGCTAAATAACCTAAAAGGCTATCAATTTTACTCCAAACACTAGTTTTCACACCATAAAACTTGCAACTAAGAGAGTCCCATTTCGGAGCAATCCCAAAATCATAGCAATCATGATAAAAGATAGAGGTAGAATCATTCAAGGTATTCAAACATTCCAATAAAATATCCATTCAAATAACATGATAAAATATTACATATAAAAGAGATAAATTAAGGAAAATATTAAAAACCCATGAAATATCAATAAGAACCAATAAAATTAACATTTTTCTATATATAAAATCAAATAAGTTCAACATTCACATTGGATAGTTAGGGATTCAAAGATTTCCCAAACACCTAGATTATTACTCACTACCTATAACACAAAAAAAGAGAAAATGAGAGAAAATTAATGTGATGATGAACACCAGGTTGAATCCAAGCTCCTCTATTCTTTTTCTTTAACCTCTAGTGGAAGATCAGCTCCAAAAATGAAAGAAACTAAGAATCTGATCTCTAGAATTGTGTAGATCTATATATTTGCTCGTATAAAATTATAACTTTTTATGAAACCCTAACAAAAAAGGAAGAACAAATGAAAAAAACCAAAAAACTATATCTAAAAATTCTATAATATTTGCCAAACAGAAAAATCTGACTTATATAGCCCCAAATAGGATCACTATTAGTGCCAAAATCATGTTTACAATGACATGCTAAAAATTTGCATCTGGGCTAGGGGTCACGGTTAGTACCAAAAACCTGCTAACTGTGACATACTTCTCATTTACATTATGTGCTGAAAGCTGGACACGTTACGATCAGTACCAAAAAACTTGCTAACTATAAGGTATACCTCTTCTTAGTTCTAGACTGGAGAATACATATGCCATGATTAGTATCAAAACATAACCAAATACTTGTTTACCATGACATGCTTGAAACATTGCATTTTAATAGAAAGCTATAGGTCAAAGTCAGTAACAAATGCTACTAATTGTGAGGTACTTGCAAAATCTAATATTCAACATAGAAATCCATTAAATGCTCCCCCAAACACATGAAAGACATAATTTATTGAAATTGGATAGAAATTATTGAAACTAAAAAAATTAAGAAAAAGACACTGAAACAACACTTGAAACTAGACGAAAAGAGACTAAAAACTAAACACTGAATTGGAGTTATTAGCCACACCTCCGCCACCTATTCCACTATCTCCAGCTTAGGCACCTTCAACTCCTTCATCTGATGACATTTCTAGTAGTTGGTAGCCTTAGATGATGCTAGTAGATGTCAGAAGCAGACATTATAGGCAGTTCTTACAATAGTTCAATCTTTACATGGCTCACTAGCTACTATACAGACTTTACAGAAGGAGGTACAAGGCATTAGAGTAGATTTATTAGCTGCAGGGGAGAGTTTTGATGCTACTTTATAGGTGGTTGATGACTCACTAACTCAGATTAGAAAGTAAGGCACCCGTATTGAGATTGAGGTTCCTAGGACTATATGAGTCAAGGTCAAGACTAATGAGGAGTTGAAGAGGTAAATTGAGCTCCTGAGAGGAGGTCTAATGAGATATCTAAAGCACCATTCTAGAGCAATCCTTGAGGTAGGTCAGGGGTCGGAGAAGCTAGCGGGTGTGATAACCCAAATCTTACAGCCTTTGACATTAGTGCTGCCAAGCTTTAAATTCACATTCCAGCAGGCAAGAAAACAACCACCAGCAGCACCTCAGGCTATGGCACCAGCCAGACCACCAGCTCCTAAACCACTTTCATAGCCAGCTTACCAAGGAGCATCGGAGCCACCCTAGTAGATCATTTTGTATTCAGGGAGTTTTTATTTTTTCATGTTCAGAAATTTTGATGTATTTAAAATTTAAAACATGTATTTATTCCATTCATGTATACATTTTTTGTTTATAGTTGCTTTTTATTTGCATCTGTCACTTAGAATTGAATGAATGAATGAAAAGGAAATGGAACTAACAACGAAATGTACAAACAAGATAAAAATGACAAAACATGACAACAAATAAGAAAGAGATAAAAAGATAAACCAAAATAGAAATAGGCCTAAAAAAGCCAAATCTAATAAGAATTACAATAAAATCCAACTTTTTTTACAGTAGGTACTAGAAACTCTTGCTAAAGGGTGTACACATGTTCTTACAACAAATGGAAAATACATGCATCCTCGTTCATCACAAGGAGTTACCTAGATAAGGAATCATAAAATAAACGTCGACAACAAAGAATTATTGAACAAGAGGAGAAAGCCTGATCATGACATATATTTACCAGAAGTCCCCCCAGTGGAGCATTACTTCAAGAGAGGAGAAACCATGCTTCTCAAGAAAAACATCAACCAACAACAATTTGATTATACACGCCCTAAGTGTTAATCAGTCCTTATCAAGCCATATTGATTTTGTATGCCTCAGGCACTAATCTGATGCATTCAAATAACATACTTCTGTATGTTCCAGGCACTAATCAAGCAAAACCTTCTTTTTGTCCCAATTATACATGCCCTGTGTGCTAATTGGACAAGTGGAGACTCGCCATCTGCAACGAAGTTACTCTCAAACCTTGATTATGCATGCCCCAAGCGCCAATCAAGCAAAACCTTTTGTCTTAATTCTACATACCTTAGGCACTAATTAGATAATTAAAGACTCACCACCTTCAATGGAGTCAGTCTCAAACCCTAATTTTGCATGCCTCGGGTGGTAGTTAGGGATTTCAAATGAGAACTTTGTTTAAAGATTTGCTACATTAGGCACGATTTATTGTTTAAATATCGCATGTTCGAGGCTAGAAATCTTTCTTGCACAATTTTTTGCATTGTTACCATAAATTATATACGTTGTGTTCTGTACAAGGGTGATGGACTTGAAGACAACCTGATGGACAGCCATTTGTCACTCGATAGATGGGTCAACCTGGGCTTGTCTTCCCATCCCACCCCATGCTTCCTTATGGTCATCTTTCGCCTATTTTGGGCATCAGGGAATGTAACTTAAAGCATTTTTTGTTTTTTATGTATATTTTTATGTCATTTATGTATTTCATATCGTATTTATACATTATTTAACGTAATTTTGATGTTGTGTGATATGATTCTATACTCGAAGCCCTTCTTTTTTGTATAAATAAATATGTGATTATTTTATTATGTTATTTCAGAATACTAATTCATGTATCTTTTTTATGGGTTTTTCAAGTATTTGTAGGTTTTTTATGTGATTTTTTACATGAAAATTCATGCTCCTAAGTTGGTCACCATCTTCACCTCCTCGATAACTCAGTTATTTATAATTTTATTTTTATTTATTATTTTTTTAATTATTATTTAATTTTCATTATTATTTGCCTTTTTTGTATTTTATTTCAAATGTATTATTTTATGGGGATGTAATAGTTAGTAAAAAAGGATTTTTTGTGCAAGCTAAGAAAGAAAGGCAATCCAAAGATTTTGTTGGGTGGAAAATCCATCAAACCTAACTCTTTTAGGCCCATTGATAGATGCCTTTATTGGTTAACCACCAATAATAAATTTGGTTGGATCCCTTTTTTATTGCAAATGGCCAATTTTTGAGCCAAGTGAGTCTCATCCGATCTCGAACCCTAAAAGTTGGCCTCCAAGACTAAACTGAAAAATTTACAGTAACTCTGGGGCACATCACAGGTAGATCATTATGAGCTTCTCGGTGGATCACCTTGGCCACCAATGTATCCATGATCACTAATCAAACACCAGTCGTCTCCAGCTAAGAAGTCAAGTAAATATTCACCATACGACCACCCAAGGGCCTTTGTTTCCATTGTTCCTTAGCCATATAAGCATCACAGGGAATTCAAATCCACTGCTTTGCCAACAGTGCAACCGACAATAGCCCCATCACCTAGTGATATGTCAAAAAGCCTATCTAAAGTGGGGGAGGCAATTAAGAGATAAGATCAAACCTTATAGACAATACTGACTTTGGTTAGTCCTTGCAGGCCAACATGTTAGGCATTAGAGCTGATGTAGTGGTTGTAGGATAGAGATTTGATGCAACTTTATAGGTAGTTGATGATTCTTTAACTCATATTAGACAATAAGGAGATCACATTAAGACAAAGGTCCCCAGAGGGTGGCAAGCTGTAGTTGAGACTTATAAGTATCTTAGGAAATACATTAGAGACTTGAGGAATGACTTGATGAGGTATCTAGAGAAGCATTCTAGAGCAGTCTCAGGGATGGGCCAATTTTTAGAGCACCTAGCTGAAGTGATAGCATAAATTATATAGCCATTATGCACTTCATTACTCTAGTTTGAGTTCAGGTTTAGGCAGCAGGAGGAACCACCATCGGGACCACCATAGGTAGTGGCACTGCTTAGACCTTCCAAGCCTTCACTTTCCATCCTCTATTCAGCCTAGCCTACCATAGAGGACCAGGACCTTCTTCGTAGTTTCATTTTATATTCAAAAAGTCTTGAAACATTTTGATGTATATAAAATTATGACATATATTTATTTATACATTTTTCTTATGTTTTGTTTATTTTATATTTATGTTTGACATATATAGAAATAGCAAAAATAAATTACAAAATTAGTAACAAAATGTATGATCAAAGTAATTGTATGACTATTAGAAGATGAAATGACAAGACAAAATGAATTATAGGAATGATCAATCAACTATAACTAAAAAAAAAAGGAAAGAAAATATAATAAAAAAGAATAAAAAGTAAAAAAAAATCAAGTTCAATAAATAGGGCACTAATGTCCCATCTTTTGCCATAGGTACTCAAAGCCCTCTTAAGAGGTATATGCTTCACATTCCATTTGACACATAGTAGATGTATCCTTCACTTATAGAATGGGGAAACTTGTCGAATCACACCCAAACTAAACTGGATCAGAAGGATAAAAAACCTATGGTAATCCTTCTTCCTTGGTCAGAGCTTCAAAGCACCCATCTAACTATAAGAAGTCACCTAAATATGTTAAAATCAAAAGATATGCATAGCAAAGAGAAGTGCAAATATTTTTAAATTTTGGAAGGATTTAAGGTAGATGGTCAGAAGTCATCCCTACCTTTGTTGGATGAAGGAATTATTTAACTAATGGAATACTTCATCAGTGATTGATCCACATATGTAAAGATAAAGTGAAACACTCTACCAATAATTAACCCACATGGCTAGAGCCAAGATTACAGTATCAAACTAAAGCACACTAAAAGAGATATAGACTAGAAGGTTATTTTGACTTTCAATAATGAAGGAAAGAATTATGTTGTAGTGTATTTAAGATAGACCTATAATCCAAAAGGTTGTTTTGACTTCCTATGATAAGGAAGGAATTATGTTGTTGTGTCTCCAAGGTAGACTACACATATGGAGTAATCTTTCAAATGCATGCTATCAATGACTCCTCACAAATGCATATTTGCCAAAAATTCTCTAATAAGAATATTATTTCAAAAAGGGTAGACACGCCTTTAGACATCGTTAACCACCACGACTGCAAGGTTAGGTATGCCTACAGGTAACACCAATCATTCTATAGTCTCATTGGCTTCAACATATTGATAAGCTAGTGCTAATCGAATACAACAATCCTATCTGATTTTACATACCGATAAACTAGCGCTAGTCAGATACAATCAACTTATTTTAATTCTACAAGTTGATAAGCTGGCACTAATCAAACAGTCAATTTAAGGTTAACAAATCGATAAACCAATGATAACTACCCAATTGAGGGTTAACATATCGACAAACTGATGGTGACTACCCAATCGAGGGTTAACACATCGGTAAACTGATGGTAATTACCCAAGCAAGGGTTGACACATTAATAAACTGATGGTAACTACCCAATCAAGGGTTAACACATTGACAAATTGATGGTAACTACACAACTAAAGGTTAACATGTCGACAAGATGACAGTAACTACTCAACCAAGAGGCTCACTACCTCAGAAGGCATGTATTTTTAAGGTAATCAACCAAAGATTCATTGCCTCAAGTACATGTCTTTTTCCTTTACTCTAAATTTTAGCTCACTTTGGCACTAGTGCACCAGTTTTCCAAAATTAGGGGTAACTATAGACGTTGTGACCTGAGATAGCCTAGATCAAGGTTATCTGATGATGAGGAAATAGTATATTTCTAATAAAGAATATGAATCTCGAAGCTCTGACCTCAATTTTTGACAATTTCATATAAAATTTGTGATTTTCTAAGTGTGTTTTGGAAGTTTTTAATAAAAGAGCATTAAAAACCTTAAATTTGGCCTTTAGACATAATAGATGAATGTTCGTCATGTGAGGGATGGTTTTCTATGGCCACTTTCCTCTAATTAAGGTTATATTAGGGATATTTTTATAATTTTTAAGGAACATATAAGGGATGGTCATCCGTCCAAGATGGATGCCCATCTATGGGGTTATTTCTAGATTTCCTATGTTTCCTAGTTTTAAAAATATAAGATGAGCATGATTTAATGGATCTTATGGATTTAGAGGGATTTAATCCTTCTATATCTAAAGATTTGGAGTTAGAATGGGTTTCAAACTCCTCTCTAAGTATAAAAAGCCAAAATTAGGATTTTTAAAGGGGTTTAAACTTTGGAAAAATAACAACATTTTTTAGAGAGAGAAATCAATTTTCTCTAGAATTGAGGTTTGGATTTCATTCAACCAAAAAAAATATAAAAACTATTTGGCTTGTTTGAACACAAAATATTGAGGATCGAAATGGAGATGAACGTTTTTAATCCTACATAATCAAAATATCTTGAGGGCAATATTCTAGGCTTTCCCTCTCTTTCTTTCTTTCTAGTCCACTTTCTTTACCATTTGAATAAGAATGAATGTGATACAACAATGCATGTTTTTACATTATTCTATTTGAATCTATTCAATTTCTTTATGCCATGATGATCTCAAAGTAATTAATATGTTAGAATAATATATTAGGGTTTATTTTCCTCCAAGGATGTATGCTTATTTTTCATGATAAAAGTTTGTTCTGTGTGTTATTTATTGTTATTACTTAATTGAAAATGTGTTTTACAGATTTTGGGTAGATCAGGCATACTCTAGGGCTAGAAAGTTGTATGTTTAAGGATTTTGGATTCATTTTATGATTGTTATTTGAAAAAATAGCTTTCTATATCTATTTTTGTGTGACGGATAGAAAAAAGGCACCATAGATGCCCATTTATCAATGAAAGAGGCAGGAAGTCATAGTGTTCTCTCCTCATCCCATCCATCCTCTTGTTTTAGGCATCCGTCAGCTCCCAAAGGAATTTGTGACTTGGCTACTCTAAATTTTAATGTTTTCTAGGGTTTATTTTATATTTTAAATATTTTTTTAGTATTTTTCATGTTATTTTATTTTTTATATTCTTGCTTGCGTGTATTTTGCTTTATACAATTATTTTTCTTTATTTAGCTCCTAAGAGCCCCAATCGACTCCATCACCCTCTCTTTCTTATTAGTTTACATTTATGATTATTTTTATTTTACTTATTTAATTTTGGTATTTTGTTAATTTTGATTGTATTTATTTTAGGGATGTAATGGGTAGTAATAAAGTGATTTTATTCATGTTAAATAGAAATTTCATTTGAAAATGCTTTTTGTTCATTAATTGGGTTTTCTTAAATAAAATGGAAAAATTTCTGATTTTTAACCCAAACCACAATATAAAAAGGGAGTCCCATTTTCTCCAAAATGGGATCACTTATACTAAGTTTTTACAAAAATCAAATAAAGGCTCTTGATCCTTTTTTTAAAAAAAATCATGCATGAGGGAACTAACGTTCCTAAAATTCAATTAACTCTCCATTTTATGTATGCTATTTTATTTTGTATGTTATTATACTTTTTGGGATTATTTGTTTATGTAATAATTTAAGTAGGACCTTTTGTTTGTTTACCACTTTCCTAAGTGGTTGGAGTGTTTATTTGTCGTAATACATCATGTGAGAAGGGATATAGTGGAATAATATTTAAAACTCAATTATAAAATAACACTTAATCGAGATGTCAAGTAAGAGTATGTCCATAACACCATTCTTTATTTAGGTATCAAAAGGTCGAGAATCAATTCCTAACATTCTATTAGGTGGCAACTTCATCACACTTACCTCTTTCAGCTCACATTAGATACCTTCATAGGTTGACCATCAATAATGGACTAGGCTTAATACCCTCTCTATTATGAAGTGGCAAGTTATAAATCTCATGTTGAACAATTTCCATAGCAATTTGAAATTAGAAATTGAGATAGGAGAGAGACTGTGAAACCAGTCCAAAGCATCTCTAGTAACATTAAAAGAGGAATAATTTTAAGGAAGAGCTAGCACTGCTAAATGGACCGATGACAAGGTCAAGAGCTAAGAAGTTCAAAGAAGCACCAAAAATATATATAGGCCAAATTGTGGAAGCTAAGGGATCAAATAATTCTATGTCAAACCAAATTAGGCTGAATCAACAAAAAAAGACTCAAATAGGCTTATTTAACTATTTTAAGCTCGTAGAGTTGTTTTGGGTAGCCCAAAGGATTTATTTTATTATGTTGGGCTCATTTTATTTTATTTTATTTTTCTTTGTTGGACCTTAATTTAGCTTAATAGGCTTATTTAAGTGAGTTGGATTTATTTTAGTTTAGGCTCATTTAATTTATTTCTTTTAAGCTTATGGATTATATTTTAGAGTTATTAAGTTTAGGCTTTAATTGTTTTATGGGAGGCCTATGTTTAAAGGCCTTCTTAATTAGTTAGGATTTTAGTTTCTTAATAGGGTATAAATACCTCATTATAAACATTGTAAGGTTGTTTTTGAGTACTTTTTTTTGGCTTGGCCTAAATTCAAACTTGGGGAAGATTATTTGTCTTTTTTTTTTTGCATCAAGAACTTTATTCTTATCAAGATATTTACTAGTGGTGAATTATGTTCTTATATTTTAAATCAATCTAATTATATACATTTCTATTCAAATGATTGTTTGGGGGCTTATTCGGGTTAGGGATTTCTTTTTGTTCATGTTCATGACATATTGTATGTTTAAGAGGTTTCAGGTTTCTTAGCTTTGGGGTTCCACATCCTTTGGTATCAAAGCTTTGATTAGAATCCATTCTTATTTATCCTTGTTTATTTGCTAATTTACTATTTAATTTTATTATTTTCTTAGGGTCCTAAAATTTAGAAGGCTTTGTTCATGCTATTCTTAGGGTTCTAAAATTTAGAAGGCTTTACTTAGGCATATTTTTTTGTTTTTAATCATATTTTTGAGTTATTTTCTGTTTCAGTTGTTATCTATTGTAAAAAATAAAAATAAATTCAGAATTAGGGTTGGTGGCATAAATAGTAGGGTTGCACTATAGAGCAAGTTTATAGTATTAAAAAAAAAAGATGTTGAAGCGAAAAAAGTTGGATTATTCTTGGTGTTGGTGTGAACATTAGTGGGCTTTACTATTGGGCCAAATTTTAGTTTTAATTAATTAATTGGATTTAGTCCAAAATTTTTACTGGGCCATAAATTAAATTAGGGAATTAATATAAAAAGTTTAATTAGACATTTGGGCTTTCTTATCATCATCTAGTTAAGACATATTGGGTTATCCTTTTTATCTTAGCATAGACATTTTAGTTTCCTTATTAGACTTAGCTTGGACATTTTTGGTTTCCTTATTTTTATTGTCTTAATGTCATCACATATCTTTACATCAATTTGATTTTTCCATTAGGGAAATGTCAATTTCTACATTTTTGCATTAATTTTGTCATATATTCAATTTTAAGTTGCTTTCTTTGTAGTTTCTTATATCTTTTACTTCCAATTACACCATAATTCATAAATTGTTCCTTGTTAATTTAAATTGTATATTCAAGCATCATACACACCTTCATCTTGTATGCTTATTTCAATTTTCTTCATTTTGGTATTTTGTTTCAAGTGTTGAACCTACCTTCTTCATTAAGTGTTTTAATTGCATTCCTAATTTTAATTTGTTATTTTGAATCATCTTAACTTTGGACTTGATTTCCAAAGTGCAATTGAGGACAACAAGCTTAAGTAGAAAAAGGCTCAAGTGTGTGAGCTTAAAAGAAGGTAAAAGCCAAATTGAGTGAAACACGAGTGAAGAGCCATATTATTAAGTGTAAACATGTGATAGAGTACTCGTAATACTATTATTTAACATCTTTTATAGGTGTACACAGTGACTTAGGAATCTAATAAGAAGGGAATGCTCTTTTAGGAGGTAGCTTATATAATGCAAGCAATACATAGTACATTTGAAAAGTTTATAAAGGATATGGGAAATGTAAATGATAGGTTAAAGAGGTTGGAAATAAGCACAGCTAACATTTCTAGATGGATAACAAGGAGCGGTCAATGGATTAATGAGAATGTTGAAGCTGATCATAATGATTTGGATGAAGAGGAAAAAGTATGATCAGTAAGGGGAAGAGTAAGCAAGGAAGATAAAAGGGATAGTAATATAAATGCTATCAAGATGACACTCCACCTTTCAAAAGCAAAAATGATGCTGAAGAATATTTGGAGTTGGAAAGGAAAGTGCATATGATCTTTGAATGCCATAACTATTCCAAAGAGAAGAAAGTTAGGTTAGCTGCTATAGAATTTTTTGATTATGCACTAGTGTGGTAGGCTGAGTTGAACAAGAATAGGAGTAGAAATAGAGAGTTTTTAATTTCTATTTGGGAAGAAATGAAGAGAATTATGAAGAAGAGGTTTATGCCAAATTACTACTATAGAGAAATACGTCAATAATTACAAAGACTCACTCAAAGGTCTAAATCAGTAAAGGATTACCATAAGAAGATGGATATGTTGATGATTAAGACCAACCTAGAGGAAGATGAGGAATTGATCATGTGTATAATTTTTAAGCGACCTAAATAAGGAGATAGCTAATGTTATGAAGTTGCAGCACCTTATTGACATGGAAGAGCTAGTAAATTTGTCCATAAAAGTGGAGAGACAAATCAAACACAAGGGAGTTAATAGGAGTAACACTTAGGGTTTCATATCCCAATGGAATTCAACATGGAACAATAGTGTCAACAAGGCTGCCCAAAACTCATACAATTCAAAAGATAAACTTAAAGACACTTAAGGTGGAAAATCTAATCCTAAAGGTACTTCTAATGTAACCTTTTCTAATACTAAACATAAGGATATTAAATGCTTTAAAATTCAAGTGCATGATCATTATACATCTAAGTGTCCTAATAGAAAGACTATGTTTATGCTGGGTAGTGGAATTATTTCTGATTTTGATAACGGTAATGAGTTTGATGGTAGTGATCTAAGTATGCCATCATTAAAGGATTGTTCTAATAATGATGAATATTTTTAATATGATTTTAAGGGAGAAGCTTTAGTTACTAGGCATGCATTGAATGTAAATGTGAAGGAAAATATACTAGAATTAAGGGAAAACATTTTTCACACTAGATGTTTGGTAGGTAGGAAGGCTTGTAGTCTGATCATGGATAGAGGTAGTTGCACTAATGTAGCTAGTACTACTTTGGTAATGAAATTTGGGATGAAATGTGATAGACACCCTAACCCATATAGGCTTCAATGGTTGAATGATAGTGTTGGAGTTAGAGTGACCAAGTAGGTGATAGTTGCATTTTCCATTAGTAGATATATTGATAAGGTTATATTATATGTTGTATCAATATAAACTTATCATATTTTGTTGGGTAGGCCTTGGTAATTTGATAGGCATGCTGTGCATGATGGGTACATGAATAGGTATTCTTATATGTATAAGGGCAAAAAATCACCCTTGTGCCTTTGTCACCTAGGAAAACTTACCTTGAGCAATTAAAAATTCAATAATCTTTAAGTGGTAATTCAAGTAGTGAGGTGAAAAAGAAAAAAGAGATAAAAGAGGCCAAGAGAGAATAGAATAAAATTAAAGGTCCAATGGTGAGTGACAGCACAAAAAAGGAAAAAAAGTGGAATGTGAAGAAAAGAAGAAGTTAGTGAAAAGAAAGGAAAATAAATTAAAAGTGAACAAAATGAACTTGAGAAGAGTGAAAAAGTTAAGAAATAGCTATACTTTTATCCAAAAGAGAGAGAAATAAAAAGTGCACACTTAGGCAAGATAGCTCAAATATTGATTCAATTTAAGAAAACTTTGTTTACTAAAATTGGTCTTAACCCTAAGTTACCTAGTGTTTTTGTGATCTTATTATAAAAGTACGAAGATGTGTTTCCTGAAGATGTACCACATGGATTGGCACCACTGAAAGGGATTGAATATGAAATTAATTTTGTAATATGAGCTTAAATACCTAACCATCCAACTTATTAAAACAATCTAGAGGAGGCAAAGGAGTTATAAATAAAAGTGGATGAATTGCTTCATCAGGGGCATGTGTTAGACAGCTTGAGTCCTTAAGTTGTGCTAGTCCTTTTTGTGATAAAGAATGATGGAACTTAAAGGATGCATGTGGATTTTAGAGCAGTCAACAAAATCACTATAAAGTATCATCATCCTATTCTTAGATTAGATGATATGCTAGATGAGTTGCAAGGTGCATATTTGTTATCTAAAATTGATTTAAGAAGTGGATATCATCAAATTAGGATGAAAGAGGGGGATGAGTGGAAAACTGCATTTAAGACTAAATATTAATTGTATAAGTGGTTAGTAATTCCTTTCGGGTTATCTAATACACTTAGTACATTTATGCACTTAATGAACTATATCTTACATGAGTTTCTTGAAAATTTTGTGGTTTTTTACCTTGATAATATTTTAGTTTACAGTAAGTGTTTAAATGATCATATTTTTCATGTTAAGGCTATTTTGGATGTGTTGAGGAAAGAAAGATTGTATGCAAACCTTATGAAGTATTCCTTTTGCATGGATAAAGCTATCTTCTTAGGTTTTATAGCGAGCTCCAAAGGATTGGAGGTTAACCAGGAAAAGGTTGTTAGAGAGTATGCCCTAGAGCCCATGTAATAAGGATGTTTTTCATATGTATAAAAAAATTATATTCTTAATAAAAGGCATCATTCATTTATTAATGCTATATTTAAATACATGAGTTTGTAAATCATAAATTAATAAATAAAGTCCTAGATATTATAAACACAGTGCAAGGGCAATCATGAAGGTGTTCATGATGTGAGATGTCTATTGCATGCAAATGTCTTAATATCTAAATATCCCTAGTCATAGAATTAACAAGATAGGACATTGTTAATTCGGACAGACTAGCACATGTTATGCTTCTTAAATGGTTCAAGCAGTGGTTCTCATAACTGTGATTATGGAAGATAATCAAAGCTAACATGTGGATGCTTGTTAGAAGAACAAGTTCATTGGAGACCTGCAAAGAGAATCCTCACATGAATATTAAATCTATGTCAGTGAGGAATCTCTTCATAGCGATTGTGCAAGTATCCTTAGACTTGAGATCACCAAAGTTATCTTAAGTAGTAAGTGGTACACTTTGACTCCATAACTGATTACTTCCAACTAGGAGTGAACACAGTTAGGAGATTGGGTATATCATGACCTACTTGAAGATAGTTGAGTGATTGATAAAGGATTCACCATCCCAGATTTAACAAGGGAAGTTATCTCGCATGTTTCTATGATTGCCTAGTTTAGAGAATCTCTGGCCAGAGTAATATGCCAAGATGGATAGAGATCCATGGAGGGCATTTTGGGAATAATGGTTAAATTAATAGAACATGCATAATTAGATTTATATGAGTTGACAGAAATCCATACTCAGAATCTAATTGAGATAAGAGTGGTGAAAGGAGTAATTGCACGGTAACTGTTTTTATGGAAGGGTACAGTCAAACCACATTACTTTCCTGACATTTGGGTAGTCATGATGCCTAGCTAGAGGCCAATCATGACTTATATAATAATGTATCAAAATATCAATAGAGATTGATAAAATGATTTAAAGGAGTTTGAATCATGTGAGTTTTGAGAAAAACTTATAATTACATATTATATTGCCAATAGGAACCCAATAGGTCACACACATATAGAGAAAGGATAAAATGGTAAAATGACAAGGATAATAATATTTGATATTATTATGAAGGAAGAGAAGTGAATATGATAATAATTAATTAAAGAGTTTAATTAATTATGATCAAGTAAAATTATCCGCAAAACTTTTGAGAAATATTCTGTAAATTGGACCTAAATGAAATAATGTATTTCATGATTAATTATTATTATCTTATAAGTGTTATAAGACTACTATAAGTGTTATAGGATTGATATAATAATTAATAGGTCCATTGGAGGAATTATTAAGGGCCAGAGGAATAAAGAAAGTTGGCGAAAGCCATTCTGTAAGGGCCACATGCCAACTCCATACAGAAGGGCTTAGAGGGCTTTTTCTTGGACCAAATTAATTTATATATGTTACATAAGTGTTATGGAACTCACATATTTAATTTGGCTGGATTTGGAATCCATTTGGGTATTTAAATCCAATTAGATGCACAAAGGGCCTAGTTTGTGGATTTTGTGCATGGTCTTTTGTGAAAAGATTTAATTTGGATTTAATTAAGCCCAAATGATTATAATTAATTCCAGAGGCCCAATTAATAATTCTCCAACAATTTTAAAGAGCCCAATCTCATTAAGAATTTAGAATTTTAACCTAACTATAAAAGGCCAACTAATGAGAATTAGGATTAAGTGATTAAAACAAAAAGAAAGTCTTTTCTCTTAATCTCTCTCTCCCTTTTGCGCCAACTCCTAAGCTAGCTCTTGCGAATTTTGGCCAGCCCTAGTTAAACACCAATTTTTTGGTTCAATTTACCCCTCTCTAGTGTGGATTACTCATTGGAGGTGTTCGATTTTGGACACTGTGGTTTGCGACAACCCGGTGCGAAGTAAAATCAACTGTTCAACAAAAATCAAAGGTAATTTTTCTTATTCTCATATAGTTATATTGTGTATTCATGACAAGATCAGATCTAATGGTTAAAAAAATTTAAAATTCCGCTCATGTATGTGATGCATGTAACCGTTAAAATCCAACATGGTATCAGAGACAGGTTTTGTCATGAATATACAATTCTATATTTTTCTGCGGATTAAGTTTTGTTTTGTTTTGAGTTATTTATTTCTTGAACTTTAAAATATTAGATTTTATTGTTCATGAATGAGAAATATTGATTTCTGATTGTATGTGTGATCAAATAAATTTGGTGAAAACAAAAACGAAACTTTTGAAGGATTGTGATTAGGGTTTGGCGTGAAACCCATTAGGATTTGGCATGAAACCCTAGGTGATGTAGGGGCTGTTCTAATTTAATTTCTTATGGATCCATTTAAAAATCTTTTAGATGATATTTTACGTGTTTAATATGTGATATTAAGCCGTAGGATCGAACGGAATTAAAATAGAACAAGTTTTGCATGAAAACTAGTTTTGTCGAAAAGTTTGATAAATTGGTGTTCTTCGTGTGTTCTTGATGTGTTCTTGGTTAGAACGACTTTTGATCTTCAAAATCTGATATATATGATATATTAAAGTGTTTTTAATTAATTGGATTAATTAAAATGGGCCTTAAATTAATTTGATTAATTTTAATCCATTAAAACCACTTAATGGGCTTAATTATATTTACGGACTTGGTTTAAATTAGTGAATGACTTGGTGGGCCCAAGGAGCTAATTTAAATTAAACATTATAAATATTAATTAAGTTTATTAATTGGTTTTAAGGGCTGGAGTGGGCTTGGCTCATTCCAAAAGGCCCAAATGGTCCAAAAGACACAAAACTAGTTTGTGCGTGAACACAGTTAGGGTTTTTCTTCTGTGGGTTTCGGCCTACATTTGTTTTAAGCCCAAAATTAATTCTTTTAATTATTTAATATGATTAATTAATTAAATAATCAATTTATAAATAATTAATAATCAATTGGATTGATTATTAAGAAAACAACACATGCATGAAAAAGGTTTCCTAAAATGAAAGTTTCCAAAATGGAAAAAGTTTCCTAATTTGATCACATCATTAAAATAACTCAAACTATTGTTTCAAAGGTTGAAACAAAGTTAGTAATCCATTTCTTTATGCATTAGAAAGGCATATAAGGGTGTATGATTGGCATGATGGATAGTTATGGACAAACCCAATGTGATTGAGCATTATGCATGTTTTGGCCCAATTAGGACTTTCATGTCCCGGCCACTTGTTTTTGGTTTGTATTTCATTTCAAATTGTAATATGTAATTAGATTACTTAGATTAGAATTAGAAATAGAGATGGAGACCATTTTCAAGGAGCAAGATGGCCCGGATGGAGATCCAACAAGCTTGAAGATCATGTAATTATTTTTCTTGTTTGAATCATGCATACTACCTAGGTGTGACCTTTTGATTTCCCTCTTGGCTCGGGGAAATCAATGTAGTGAAGTCCATAACTATACCATATTTGTATGCTTATATTTATGTGATAGATATAGGATGCATACCAATGTATGCCAACCATGTATGATGAGACTTAATTAACTAAAACCCTCAAACAAATACTAAGGTATATAAGCCTTCCATTAATTTGAAGAGAACCAGAGTTCTTTATAGTGTGGGTTGTTAACCACAGTCAAGCTCACATTATATCGAATATGTTCAAATCTAATTAAATGGGTCATCTTAGCTAGCCCATTAGTTTGTTGACCACAGTCAAGGCTAATGGTTCTAGAGGCAAGATTAGGTAATGCATATATGATATGCATGCATCAAGAGTTGATAACCTAATGATCCAATAGTTGTGTAGAGACACAATTGGTATAGAGATACCTACCTTTCAAGGGTATGAAATTTGGTTTGTTGACCACAGTCAAGGTCAAATTACATATCAAGGATTGGATATTGGCCCACTAAGAAAACCATCGGGTTTTCTCGGATTATATAGTGAGGCCTATTAATTCGCAATAAAATAGTGGGAGTAAATGGATTAATTAAAGACCTTATTAATGCATACATATATATGAACATACTCTCATATCTTTTCTTTTTCACATCTAGGTCATCATCATGAGCACGTCGAACATTAATATACGTTCAATCTTGGATAACAAGCTGGTTGGCAATAACTTTTCTGACTGGATCAAGCAAGTGAGAATTGTTCTCAGAGCTAAAAAGATCCACTATGTCTTGGATAAAGATCCACCACCACTTCCATCAGATGATGCCATTGATGAGATCAAAGGCATTTATCGAAAATACATGGAGCATAATGAAGTAGCAGCATGTCTGATGCTGGGTGCTATGTCCTCGGAGCTTCAGAAGCAACATGAAATGATGGATGCTAGAACCATCGTTTTGCGTCTAGAGGAACTTTATTCTTCTCAGGCTAGGACAAGGCAAAATGAGCAAAAGGCAAGCAATTTGGGTAAAATATCTTGAAACATTTCCATATGTGATCAAATACAAGCAAGGTAAAGAAAATGTTGTGGTTGATCTACTATCAATCAGGTATGCTTTGATTTCATATGCTTACTTCTAAATTACTTGGATTTGAGCATTTAAAAGAGTTACATGTTGATGATATTAATTTTGCTAATGTGTATCCAGCTTGTGAACATGATGTATTTGATAAGTTTTATAGGCATGAAGATATCTTTTTAAGGGTAAACAACTTTATATTCCTACATGTTCTATTAGTGAATTTCTTATTAAGAAATCACATAGTAGAGGGTTAATAGGGCATTTTGGTGTGCAAAAGACATTAGATATGCTTAGTGAAAATTTTTATTGGCCAAATATGAAAAGAGATGTGGAAAGGGTTTGTGCCAAGTGTATTCCATATAAAGAAGCTAAGTATAGGTCTATGCCTCATGGTTTGTATACACATTTATCTGTACCTAGTGAACCTTAGACTAATATATCTATGGACTTGTATTGGTTTTACCTAGGACTAGGAAAGGTAGGGATAGTATATTTATTGTTATGGACAAATTTAGTAAGATGGCTTATTTCACTACTTGCCATAAAATAGATGATGCAACAAATATTGCTGATCTTTTCTTTAGGGAAGTGGTTCAGCTCATAGTGTGCCAAAAACCATTGTTTCAAATAGGGATGTTAAATTCCTAAGTTATTTTTAGAAAGTTTTATAGGGAAAGGTAGGTACTAAACTTTTATTTTCTACTACATGTCACTTATAAAATGATGGGAAAACTGAGGTAATTAATATGACTTTAAGAACCATGTTGCGTGTAATTATTAGAAAGAACTTGAAAACTTAGGAAGATTGTTTGCCATTCATTGAGTTTGCATAAAATCATTCTACACATTCTTCTATAGGTTATTCTTCATTTGAAATTATGTATGGTTTTAATCAAATAACTGTATTGGATTTGATGCCTTAACCTTTGAATAAGCTTGCTAGCTTAGATGGCAAAAAAAGGCAAACTTGGTTAAAACAATACATGAGAAAGTATGTGAACAAATTGAGAAAAGAGAATTGCATGTATGCACAAAAGGCCAATAAAGGGAGAAAACAATTATTTTGAACCAAGTTACTAGGTTTGGGTGCATATGCAAAAGAGGTTTCCATAACAAAGGAAGTCAAAACTTGATGCGAGGGATGGTGGACCATTTCAAGTATTGGAACGTATCAATAAAAATGCATACAAGATTGATTTACCTAGTGAGTATAATGTTAGTGCTACTTTCAATGTTTCTAATTTATCTCCTTTTCATTTTGATTCAAATTCTATGACCGATCTTTCTGAAGAGGGTGGATGATGAGCTAGCATTGCTAGATGGACTAATGACATGGTCAAAAGCTAAGAAGTTTAAGGAAGCACTAAAAACATATATGGGAAGAATTGTGAAAGCTATAGATATTCAAGAGAGAGAGGCACCAAATAATTCCATGTCTAACCCAATGGGGTTGAATGGATAAAAAAAGGACTCAAATGGGCTTATTTAACTATTTTAAGCTAGTAGAGTGGCTTTGGGTAGCCCAAATGACTTATTTTATTATGTTGGGCTTGTTTTTTTTATTTATTTTGTTGAACCTTAATTTAGCTTAATAGGCTTATTTAAGTGAGTTGGGCTTGTTTTATCTTAGAATTATTTAATTTATTTTTTAGGCTTATAGGATTTATTTTAGAGTTATTAAGTTTGGATTTTAGTTATTTGGTGGGAGGCCCATGTTTAAAGGCCTACTTAATTAGTTAGGATTTTATTTTCTTAAGAGGGTACTATAAATACCTCATTATAAACATTGTAAGGCATATTTTGAGTACTCTTTTTTTTTCCTTGGCCAAAATTCCAACTTGAGGTGGATTGCTTGTCTCCTTCTTTTATATCAAAAACTTTATTCTTATCAAGGTATTTACTTGTGGAGAATTCTATTTTTGTGTTTTATATCAACCTAATTATATGTGTTTCCATTCAAATTATTGATTAGGGGTTCATTAAGGTTGGGGTTTCTTCTTTTTCATGAGTTAGGTACTCAGATATGTGGCTCTTAGGATTAGTTTTATCAGTATACCTTGGCATTTTTACTTTAGCAAATTGACAAGGAAGCTCAATTTCTTTGATCTCTAAAGAAAATGGGAAAACTATGTTCCCACTAAACATGGCCTTTTTAGGGTGGCCTAACCCAAACTTTTTAATTGTTTGTAGGAACCATCTTTCATCTTTATTAGCGACTGGCGCATTTTTCATGTACTTAGACCTTTTAGAAGTGCACATGAATGACAAGTCATCATGTGCTAGATGAGAGGGGAGATAGTCATCATCATTTTCTAAGTCATTGTCACTATTACAAGGCTTAGCGTCAGGGGGATTCATCTTCCCTTTACCCTTGCCCTTGCCCTTGTGGTGGTGTTCTCCTATGCTTAAATTAGTACCTTAGCAATTTCTTTCCTCATTAATCACCATCCCCTTTGCTCTGTTATGAGTCTGAGCTCTTTCCTCATTCCTCGATTTGCTTTTTGGCCTCATTATCAATATGTGATTGGGTTTTCTTACCCATTCGCATTGAGTGCAAAAGCTTGTCTTGCAGCATATAACCAAAGCCTTTCAAGAAAGCTTTAAGGTTTTTCATAGTGATGGAAGTAGAGTCATCGAGTTGGTTAATAGCATCAAAATGCTCATCATCATAAAAAATCAACATAAGATTTTAAGGCATTTTATCCATCCGAGCGTTTGACTTCTCTCATTTGGCTCCCTCTTATCGATCGTATTATCGTTTCACCTTTGTGATTTGTCCATTTTTGCTCTCAATAAAAGCACCAAATGATAAATTTTAAAATGTCATAACTTAGAATGAGATGAAGAGGAGGAAAAATCGGTTGGGCTGATTATAGATGATGAGTCGATCTACAAAGTAGGTAAAGACTAACCCCCAGCATACAAGGGATCACACTCCGATATTTTAGTCAAAGAGAGTCTAGAGAGAGAAAATATAGTGAGAAATTGCATATAAAGTGACTCTCTAATGAGTCTCTTTCTATATTTATATGATGCCTAGATGGTGGTTGTACTCAAGTACCAGATTTTCTAATATTAACACTTTGCAGGTTTATGATGTCCCATATGACAACTTACAGGACATATATAACACCCTGAAATTTGTATCTAACATGCATGATATATTTTAGAGCACAAATAGTAGCCCTAGGACAGTTTTTAGAGTAATTACAATAGTACAATATAAAAAAATTTAAAGGTGTATAAGTGTTAAATGTGCTCAAGCTAGGAAAATTTAAGGATGGGTGACCTAATGGCAGTTTGACTTAATCTTGGAATAAGAAAATAGGTATTAAATAGAGTCTGGTGGTACAATTTGAGATGAAATTGAGTTTAAATGGGCCATCAAATCAGACATAGAAGTTTTTACTTGGTACCATAAAAAGGATTGACCAAAAGTTTGATTGGACCATAAATATTATAAAGATCTCCAAAAATTATTCTGATCACATATACCCATTATATATAGCATAAAAAAGCTATTGGAACTGAAAAATAATTTTCTCGACAGTTTTGAAATATTAGGTTTCAAACCAGTTGATTATGCCTCCAGAAATGGAAGTATACTGAAATGGTGTGGGAATGACTTAAAATTTTAAACATAAGCTTCTACATATGTTATTGTACACGAGAAAAAATTTTAGAGCATTCTAATAAGCAAAATATCGAATTTAGAAAAACGATAAAAAATCTAGGTTAAATTAATTAATGGGTTGAATTGCCATATTTTAAATATCAGAGGGTATAAATGTCATTAAAAATTAGTCATAATAACCTACATGAAGTAGCATAGCTTAAAGAGGTGTAGGGACTAACAAAATGATGACAAATAGCTTAAAAATAAGCTATTAGATCAAATAGTAAATGAATGAATCTTGGCTCTAGATTTGGTGGACTTAAGGCCAGACTAGATAGGTCTAGAATTGTCTATAATTTTTCCTAAAATTCTATAAATATCCCCCTTCTTCCTTGAGAAATTGGAACCTTCACTTTTTTTTGTCATTCCACCATTTTCTCTTCATTTCTTCTTCCTATCACCATATCTCAACCTCTAATTTCACCCATACACATTAGAAATCATACTTTTCAACCCAGAAATCAGTATGGAGCTCAAGGAAGCTTAGAGATGGAGAATTTTTTGTGAGAGAAAATTACCCAAAAAAAGGTAAATTCTTGAGTTTTTGTTAGAATTAAATGGAAAAATTATTATGGACTTGTAAAGCATCAAGAGTATGATTATTCAGTAGCAATTAGATGATTAAATTCATAGCATAAGCTTATTAATTCTTCCTTCCTAAATTCGGCCAAAAGAGGAAATTAAATGAAAAGATAAAAGCAAGGAGGACAAAGGAAAGCAAAAGGAAGAATAAGAGATTTCAAGCTACCAAAAGGTTAGTGGATACAAACTATACTCTATTTCATTTAATTTTTGAATTTTGACATGAAAATTTCACTATGTAACTAAGTAAATTTAAAGAATAATGGGAAATAATTTAATGTAACTTAATAAAATGATGAACTAGCATGAAATGAACATGAAATTAGAAAGAAATTAAACATTAGGTTGGCGAACTAGTCATGGCCGAATGGTATCCTAAATGGCATAATGTGTTATTTTATTGTAAATTGATGTATTAAACGTAAATTGAGTAATATCATGATGAATAAATACATCATGAATGATTTAAGCTTAAAATAATATATGGACACCATATTCATCATGTAAACATAATGATGTACATAAAGGAAATAAATTAGTAATGGTAAAATTTAAATGTACATCAATATATAAAGGCTTAAAATAATCATTAAATCATGTTAAACTTGATAATACATGAAAAACCATGATAGAAGTATGAGAAGATGTCTTAATCAAATTATGTAGTATATAAAACACTATGATAATTTGATGATATATGATATATTAGGCATAACATGTGTATTATTAACTTGAATAAGCACTATATAAATAAATTGAGCAAAAAATAATATATAGATATAATGGTTATAAAGTGAATATGTATAACTAAGAAATAATAAGGTACCATGGATGTATGATAACATATAATCCCATAAGGTAAATTTAGAAACATGTAAAGCATAAAAGGAAAGAATAAATCACATGGCATGTTGAAATTCTTGTTCCAAATGGTACTTGTTGTGGAAATGCCATATTTTTATCATGTTTGAATGCTATTTAATATGCACATTATGGCTTTACATGAAAGATGGATGTATGTATGAAGAATGAGAAAGTATAACATGATACATAATTAAAATAACATAAAGTTAGCATAAAAATATAACATCAAGTAAAATAATTAGTTGCCCTTAATGTACGGTGGGTGATCAAGGATCCCATATACTGTAGTAGCACTATGAGATCACACACACAGTATTGAGGGATGACTACACTCAAGTAGTCACCTCACACACATTCATATAGTATATTCATAGAGTCATACAGTCCTAGTCCTACATATCCAATTTGAAAATTTTTGTTGTTCACCACTAGGGGCAAAATAGTAAATATATCAAAAAATAAGAATTAAATGATAAATCACACATAAATAATGCCATAAAATTAATTGAATAAGAAAAAATTTAGAAAATGTGATTAATAATTTCAAAAATGATAAAACTATAAATATATGAGAAAGTGATGATAAAATGATAAATCATGCTTGAAGGATACCATAAAGTTAATTAAATAATAAATAATGTGAAAATGTAGTTAATTGTTCAAAAGGAGCAAAATCATAATTACGCGAGAAAATAGGGATCAAAAAGTAAATTATGCATAAAAGAAGTCATAAATGTGATTAAATGAGAAGTAAAGTGAAAAACATAATTAATGGGTCATGTATTTTACTAAATTAACATTTAAGTCTTTTTTTCTGACTAAATCGGCATTTTATCATCTCTTTCTTTCTAATTACTATTCTACCTCCCATTTCTCCTTTTTAATATTTTTCACCATGGAATTGCATTTCCTTTCGTTTTAGTTCTTAAATTTACTTCATTTGCCAAAATTACAGTTTTATCTCCATTTTCTCAACCTTTTTTACCAAATTATAATTTCGCCTTTCATTTACGAAATTAGTTCAAAATTCCCTTTTTACCTTTTATGTTTGAAATTTTATTTTTTATTGACCATCATACCCTTATTTACTCTTTTGAATCTTTTATTTCATTTTTACTCCTCAATTTACTTTTTGGTCTTCAATATCTCTTTATGTAATAATAAATTACCATTTTACGTATTTTATGTCACTTTTTCCTAATTAAATCAATTCGATCCTCTCATTATCATGATTTTGTTATTTTATCGTTTTGATACTTATTGTTCTTATTAATTTTCACATGATTTTTATTTGAATGTAAAATTGCAATTTAGTTTTTATATTTTTATTTCATCATTTTGGGCTTGGTTTGACCTTAATTTTGACTCTTTTTGTTTCCTTTGACTTTTATTCCTTTATAAGTGTAAAATTTACATTTTAATCATTATACTTCTTCATAAAATGGTAAATTATATTTTGATCCCTAAAATTTTCATAATTTACATTTTTCCCTTTTCACTTATTTAACCACTTTAACTTTTTAATCATATTGTCAATGCCAAATTATGGTTTTGCCCCTAGTTTATCACGTAATTATTTTTTACCCATCTTGAGTCTATTAATCCTATTTTTCACTTTATTTCTCATTTAATCACATTTATGACTTTTTTAGGCATAATTTACTTTTTGATCCTTATTTTCTTACATAATTACAATTTTGCCCTTTCTAAACTATTAACTATATTTTTCATGTTATTTCTTATTTAATTAACTTTATGGTATCATTCATGCATGATTTATCATTTTATCCTCATTTTCTCATATATTTATAGTTTTGTCCTTTTTGAAACTATTAATCTCTTTCTTCACATTACTTCTTATTCAATCAATTTCATGACATTCTTTATATGTGATTTATCGTTTAATTTTTGTTTTCTTATAAATTTATTATTTTTTTCCCTAGTGATGACCAATGAAAATTCTTGAATCGAATATACAAAATGAGGATTGTATGAATGTACTGCATGACTAGATTTGAGATGACTACTTGAGCATAGCCATCCTTCAGTACTGTATGTGTGAGGTGACTGTTTGAGCATAGCCATCCTTCAGTACTGTATGTGTGAGGTGACTACTTGAGTGTAGCCATCCCTCACTGTAAATCTGATCTTGCAGTGCTATCGATGTATATGGATCCCTACGGCTAGCTATTATATCCTAGGGTCCTGGATCATCCACTGTCCACTAAGGGCAACTAATTATCTTACATTATATTATTTTTTCTACATCAATCCCCATATTGTTACCATTATGTATCATATCATATGTTTTCATTATTCATGCATTCATCAATATTACATATGGAATCATAACATACATGATAAATAACATCCACAAATGATGAAAATGTGATATTATCATAAGGTATACAATTTTGCCTCAATGGAAATTTAGGCATACCATGTGGGTTATTCTTCTTTCTTATGCTCTGTATGCTCCTAAGTTTAATTTATGTGACTATATACTAACATACATCCATGGTACTTTATTATTCCTTAGTTACACATGTGTACACTATTATGTTCACACAATGACCATTATGTCTATATGTTATTTCAAGCTCACATTAATTATTTCATGCCTACTTACTTTAGTATTATGTATTTTATGCTTAGTATCCCTAAGATTATCACATTATCATATTGTTCCATATATGGTATAATTCGACCATGCTTTTTTTCATACTTTCCTCATGATTTTTCATATATTATCATGCTTTACATGTTTTGATAATTATTTTAGAGCTTTATGTATTAATATGCATTTATTTTTAATTGATAATCTTTAGTTATGTTATGATACATCATTATGTACACTTAGTACCATTATGTCCATATACTTGTTTAAGCTCAAATCATTCTAATTATGTTTATTTAATTTAATATGACACATTTTAAGCTTAAATTACTAATTTAAGTGTGTATGGGTGGGTGTAGCTAGCTAGCTTTTTATGCAACTATAAATAACTTACGAACTCTGGGTTTTTAGACTATTGTTACATTGTTGGTTTCACCTATAGATTACTGGTTTCCTTTTGGAAATAGTGCACTACACATTACGATTTCAGCTCTGGGTTTTTTGGTGATTTTTACCTTTGCTTAAGTTTTGGCTAGCTTATGGTGTTCTTTTTTAGGATGCTATTATCCGTTTTCTTGTCAGGGTTCTTGGGCATTGTGGTTTTGATTCGAAGTGCCCTATCAATGGCTAATCTCCTTTGAGTGATTGTTCTTTAGGTGCAGTCTGCACTTTGCTCTTATTGCTTTTGGATCTAGGTGGTTTCTCATCTGACTTTTGCTCTTCAGCTAGCCTCTTCTTTGCTTGAGGATTGTTTCAATAGCTTATGGGCTATTTGTTTTGAGGTTATATTGCTATTTTTTTTATTATCCTTTTATTGGTTTTTTTGAGGCCTGGTATCAATCTTTTTTTGGGTTTATGTTGCTGCAATTTTTATAGGTTGTCAGTTATCCTGAGTTGTAGTATGGCCTATTATGCTATACTGCTAGTCTTGTATCATGCTTTTTTGTTACTGGGTTTGCTTGTTCTTAGCTATCAATTTTCATTTCTATAACATCTGTTGGTCTTATCTTGTTATGGGGAAGCTAGTTTGGCTTTCTATTTTTATTAATTCATAATATTTTGCTGCTTATAAAAACAAACAATACTTGATGTTTCAAGCAAATTGAGAGAAGATTTAAAAATTTCAATCTAGATCTCCAAAGTCAATGAAAGAGTTTCATTCTTGTGGTTAATATCTAAGTTTATTGTATTTTAAACTTTATCTTATCTATGGGTGGAGAGCAAGCCATTAAATGAGTCCATATTTTTAGGAGTTATTTTCTTTTTTGGACTCTTTGTATTTTGATATTTTAAATTTCTAGTAAATGAGGGATAAAAGACTTTAATATGTAATTTATGGCTATAATTCTTCATTTATATATGTCCTTGTCTTTTCTAAGGCTTTGAATGTAATCATCTTTGAAAAAAGAAAATGTTAAAATCTTAATTTTTCAATTGGTCTAGATAGTGTGGGACTCTAAGAGTTATAATTTTTTTTTCTTTATTATGTTTTAATACCATATGATTTCGTATTTTATCATCATAAGATTAGAAACCCTCAAATTTTTTCAACTTGGCTAATTAAAATTTGCTACTTTATTAATGTTATTGATTGAAGATAAAAAATATTAGTTTGTTGTGTTCTTTGTTGATTTCTTTTCAATGAAATTGGTTGCATGATTTTATTTTGGTAAGCCCACCAAATAATTCAAGATATTTTATTTCAAGTTTTTAACCTATATATATATATATATATATATATATATATATATATATTGCTTTTTTGTGAAGATTTTAATGATATTTTTTAATACATGTAGTAATCTGAGCAGTGTTTGTCAAGGTCCTCATGGCACCACATTGGAAGTGTTTATTATAAAGGTCAAATTTATTTTTTCTTGCCTCTAATTTAAAATTTAAGCTTGATGTTTCACCTATTTCAAATCTAATATTTGTTTGATTTATGTTGTCCACATTTGTTGTACTATATATGTATATAGATTAGGTCAAAATCAATTCAATTCAATAATGAAGTATCAAGGAAAATTATTTGAAGCTACCAATTTAATTCAAGCTTCTAAATTACATTATATATTAGTATCTTTGTTAAAAATTCTATGGCCATCATAATTACATTTGTTCATTGCTCTATCTTTCTATGATATCTTAAATAAAATTAATACATGTTTTAAATGCATGCTTTTCTATGGCAGGTTCTTAAATATTTAAAACTACACAGTCATTTTAACTTTTTAATTGTATGTTATGATGAAGGAGAATAATCGAAAATGGATGTATACGAGAAAAGATAATCATGGTCATATTAATCCATATTTTATGTTAGGGGTGACATTGTTCTTAAATTTTGCATCTACACAATTAAGATTCATAGATGGCTTAAAGATTAAATGTCTATGTCACAGTTGTAAAAATCGAGTTTACCTCATAGTTAAAGAAGTTAGGTTGCATCCTTCGAAAAAGGGATTTATGGAAAAATATAAAGAATAGTGGTATCATGGGGATGTTAGACAGTGCTCAACAAGTGCTCCTACAGAATCCCAACATTATCAGCAAGATGACCATAAAGATAGGAATCCATATCATCAAATGGTATTTGATGTTGTAATGACGGTTCCCGCTTTAAGGATGGAAAATCCAATGGAAAAAAATCCAAATCCTATTGTACAAAAGTTTTTTGACATGTTTGATGCAGTTGATACTGCATTGTATCTTGGATGTCAAAACCAATCTCAAATGTCATTTTTTTCATGATTGCTAGCAAGCAAAAATGACCATAGATTATCTGAGAGATGCTATGATGAACTATGTGCATTGATAAGGGATTTCTTGCCACAAAACCATAAAATGGTTGGAAGTTTGTATGAGATAAAAAAGCTAGTTAAGGCTTTGGGGTTGCCATATGAGAAAATTGATTGTTGTAAGTTGGGTTGCATGATTTTTTGGAGAGAAGACAATGGATTGCCTGCATGTAAATTTTTTCAAAATGCAAGACATAAAAAGAATGGGGTTTCGTGTAAACAAATGATTTATTTCCCACTTAAAAATAGGTTAAAGAGATTGTATAATTCAAATGTAACTACAACAGCAATGAGATGGCATGGTGAGCATGCTCAAAATGAAGGTGTGATGTGTCATCCTTTTGATTCAAAAGCTTTGCAGCATTTTAATGAAACACAACCTTCATTTACCTCGGAATCAAGAAATGTTAGGCTTAGGTTATGTACTAATGGATTTTAACCTTTTGGTTAGTCAGGATAACAATACTCCTCATGGCCTGTAATTCTTACACCTTACAATTTGCCCTTATAGATGTGTATTAAGGAGGCATACTTATTCCTGACAATAACTATTCCTGGTCCTAACAATCCAAAGAAAAATATAGATGTTTATATGCAACAGTTAATTATTGAGTTAATTAAATTGTGGGAGATTAGAGTTGACACTTATGATATCTCTACAAAATAGAATTTTAAAATGCGGGTTGCACTGATGTGGATAATTAGTGACTTTCCTGCATACTCTATGTTATCAAGTTGGAGTACACATAGGAAACTAGCTTGCCCTTATTGTATGCAATGTTCACAAGCTTTTATATTAACAAATGGGAATAAAATGAGCTGGTTTGATAACCATCGTAAGTTTCTTCCACTTACACATCCATTAAAAGATGCATTGATCAAGTTTGCTTGGAAGAAGAAGGCATCTATTAGATATGGTGATTTTATCTCTAGGATGAAAAAAAGAAAAAAATCATCCGACGTATATACCAGAATCTGTTTGGACTTCATGGCTTAAGAAGTGGGGCCATCAAGATATTGTCAAGAGATCACAATAAAATTAAAAAAAACAACATTATGGTAACGAAGATGGTGTTGCATTATCATGCCATATTGGAGGGTCAGTCTCCCTTGCTGTACATATGAAACATTTGGTAAGTAGAGCTTCTTTCTTAGCAATGATCAATTAATTGACATAGAACTTGAGTTTTTGTATGCTATGTTTGATGTGATTATTAGATAGTTGTTTTGCGGCCTAAAAGTGGCCAAAATAGTTATTATAAATGCATTGATTTTTATAGAAGTGTAAATAGAATTTGAGTTATTTGATGAACAAAATATGTTTGATGTGAGTATTATATGTGTTGCTATGGGATATAAAAGGGACCAAAATGGTTGTTCTAAATGTATTGATCCTTGTAAAAGTGTATCTATAAATATTTTTTCAGGTTTGATAATTTGGATTTGTCTTAGTTTTAGGGGAAATGCTATCGAATTTTTAACAACACCCGAGTCTATTTTTTTAACTTTTCTTGTTTATCTCTATTTTAGGCTAAGAAGAAATGATGATAGCCCACTACTTGTGAAGTCTTCTTGTACACCCATACAAAGAAGAATGATGGAACGTCTTTTGTTAATTATAGATGCATAGTGATATATGTAAGTGTTGATTGATTGTAGATAATAGTTTACATATTGTAATAGCATGCTAGAAGAATTTATTGATTTTACTTCTAATTTGCAATATGGATTTTTAGGATAAAATCATGCAGCTGCAGTTTGAGAAATCTCAAAATGAAGCCAAAAATGTTGATGAGAATCAAATATACTTGGATGAAGTAGGGGGTGCACATAAAGGATGAGTATATGGACTTGGAGCTACAGCGACTCAGTACTACCCTGAAGCTTGCATATCTTGTTCCTTTTTGGCTTTTGAAGCACACACTACAAGATAGATGGTGGAGAGGCTTGAGTAGCATTTGTCCACTATATGTGTTGAGATTCAAGCCGAGATTCATACTGAGATTCGTGCTGAGGTTGAACTGGAGTTAGATCAATAAGTGGAGCAGCAGGTAGGATAGATACAACAGCAGATGCAAATGCAGCAGCAACTTTTTTAGCAACGGATAGAGGAGCAGATGAGTCTATTCGTTTCTCGTTCTGACTATACTAATAGTTCAAGTGCTTCACTACATGATCAACACATTGGGTTATAGATAATATTTTACCTACATTATAATTATAAGTATATATTAGGACATCTTGCATATCTTTGTTACAACTATATATGTATATATTATTTTGGATATATTATTAGTAATGATATGCGTTTGTAAATAACAATATATATATATATATATATATATATATATATATATATATATATATATATAAAATGTTGAGCACTCTACCAATATAAACGTTTTTCAGTTAATTGTTTATTATTTAAATAATGAGATCTCCATAGTAAACTAACAAAATAAAAAAAAAATCCATTCTAAATTTAGTGAGGGTAATATTTGTAACAAAAGTATATTAGCGAGGAACATATAGTTATTGCGACATTCAAATCAACATTTAGCAACGATAAAATCCATGCTAAATTTAGCGAGATAAATATTTGTCACAAAAGTGCATGTTAAAACAAGTTAAAATTTAGTGAGGTATTAGTTGTCACAAAAATTTATCGACAGCTTTGTCCTCACTAAGATTTAGCAAGAACTTTTTCCTCGCTAAGATTTAGTGAGAAAATTGTCCCCGTTAAAATTTAGTGAGTAATTTGTCCTTGCAAAATTTAGCGACTAGTTTACTTCTTGCAAAAGTTAGTGTTGACTAAATCCTTGCAAAATTTAGTGAAGATTAAAGTTTGCGAGGATTAAATTTTTGCACAATTTAGCGAGGACTTTAATCCCCACAAAAGTTTGAGAGGACTAAATGCTTGCAAAAGTTAATGGGGACTTAATTTTCGTTAAGTTCAGCTATGATGACTTTTGTTACAAAATTTATGTTCTCGCTAATTCCTCGCTAAACTGATTTAGCGATGAAAAATCATCATTTAGAGTCCTCGCTATTTTGCATTGTTCTTGTAGTGATATATTAAAGTATATGTATATAGAATTATGTTCTTAGGTTGCGATGATGAGATAGATGATTTTTGAAATGTTATGACATTTTTTCCTATTAAAATTTTAAAGGGAAAAACAACAAAAAAAAATATTAATACTATTTTTTAACCTATTCAAAGAATTTTTTGACAAAAAGTGATTTTAACTCTTATATTATTACTACAAAATTTGATTTATCACATACTATTTGGCATAATGGACTTTTTTTATTGGATTAAATCCTAAAATTTCTTGAACTTATAATTTCATTTTTATTTTAGCCTTCAAATTAAAAAACGATCAAATCTACTCGAATGTTTTTTTTTTTGTATTTTTTAAATTCAACAATTTATTAATTTTTTCATAAAAATTATAATAGAATGTGATTTAGCGACAAGTTTTTAGCATTAGATCGATTTTTTAGCAACACATTCCATTATATTTTATTTAAAAAATTTAATGTAGGTTAGATTTATAAAATTGAAAAAGATTAAAGTCCATTTGATTGGTGTTTTTTTTAATTTGGGGATTAAAATAAATCTATTTTATATGTGATTGACAGAAATAAAAAATAAATTATTAGTATAATCATTATAAAATCAACAAAGCATCTTACACTACGTTTGTCCTTTTCATGATGAACATTTTAAAGATAAACATGTAAAATATTTCAATATCTTACAGATATGCATGTCGGTTTGCACGAAGTAATATGAAAAATCTGAAAAAAAAAAAGTAATGTTTGTTAACGCTAAAAGGTTATAACGAAAAAAAAAATAAAATTATTTTAATTTTTTCAAATATTTATTAAAAAATTAGATCTATATAAAAATTATTAACTATCTATATCTTAAATTAAAAGATCAATATATATATATATATATATATATATATATATATATATATATATATATATATATATATATATATATATATATATATATATATATATATATATATATATATATTGGATCAAAATATATATTTTTGTATTCTGATAGATAAAAAAAATAATTAAAAATTAAAGAAAATATGTTTTTAATTCATTTTAAAAATTTTAAGATATAAAAAATAAATGAAAAAGAGTAAAAAACCAAGATTCAAACCAGTTCTTAGAAAAGCCTAAGAAAATATCAGACCCAAACAGTAAAAGAAATTTAAACCGTTAGTAACATAACCTGTTTACCGTTATATTTGTATCTATATATGAGCCACACAAATAATAATCCATAAACATTTCTTGTTTAAAGTAAGAAGTAAATCTAGTTTAAAGTAACATATTCAACATTTCTTTGTTTTGTATTTGTCCACAATTAAATAAAAGAAGAAACAAATAATAAATAGAACGAGAAGGAAAATGGGGAAAGAAAAGCAATGCAGCCTTTGGCGGAGATGTAGACGAAGAAACATAATTAACTTCTTGTAAAATTTTATTTGAAAATTAAGCAATGTCATGTCATGTCTTAATTGAAAAATCAGGCTGACCTTTATAGTCTGTAATAGCTGCTATCATTTTTCCTCCGTTCATCAAGCCAGGAGTAGGTAAGATGCTACCTTTAGCAATCAATTTGTTACACTTGTCCTTCACTCGGCCCCTGATAATGATTTTTTCGTGGAAAAAGTCCGAAACAAAGCCACAATTGAACATCAAATTTGTTTGTATTTTAAGTCTGGAATTAAATCAGAATTTTAAACTTTATATATATTAAAAGTTTGGAAACTTTTCTTGCAACAATTTAAGTTCATTTTTTTAAAAATTTAAGTTTAATAGTTTGAAAATAATTGGTTTAGTTTTTATAATTTAAATATTACTGAATTTATTAAATTTTTATAAAAAAAAATTATTTTAATTATTTTTTAACAATAATTTTTATCGAAATGCTGATGTGACATGACACGTTATATATTAAGACATACGTAACATAATACATCAACAGTCATATCACCGAAATATATCATATCATACGATATATCAATATATCATGTCACATATCTAGACATACGTAATTTTTTTTAATGAGATGGCTGCTGACGTTTCGTACCATATATGTCTAAATATATGACATAACATGCTAAGTCAATATTTTAATAAGGATTATCGTTAAAAATCGATTAAAAGGATATTTTTTGCAAAATAATGATAAATTTAGATATATTTAAATTACGAAAAATAAGTCAATTATTTTTAAATGATTAGACGCAAATTCAGTAATAATTAATAAAATTAACCAAAATTTATGATATAAGCTTCCGAATATCTTAAATAGAAATCTCAATAATGTTTGAAACAGCAAGTTCTACAACCAAGGTCCAAGTTTAGGTTAAGTCACAGATAAATGTGGTCATGTGTCTCCATCAGTTGTTGCGTGCTTAGTTTATATATACTAAATGGGTGAAAACTTTTTTAAATTATAATATCTTTGTTTTATATAAAGCTGTTGAAATCCAAAAATATAGAGATCAAGAGTTAAAAGATCAGCTAGAATAAACTGAATTTGAACTGATTAAAAAAAATCAATATATAGTTATATACCATTTAAACATGTTTCAAATAAATAACCTCCATAACAAAATGCTCAAACAACTAAAAATTATTATAATAACGTTCATATTAATATAATAAGACGCACAAAGATATACATAAGTTAATTTAAATTACATTTAAGTATTTATTAATCATAAATTAAAGCCAAAGTGCACTAAAGTGTCATAATATTTAGTAATTATAAACTAAAATTCAATAATTGATAAATTTAAAATAATAAATTTAGGTATAAGATGTAAAAGTAGGGGGAATGAAAATGAAAATTTGCTCAAGAAAGTACCAAAGAAGAAATGAAATAAGGTCACAACAACGCCGCGTGTTAGGGAGATTTGATAACCCTATGGTCGTGGATGATATTTAAAAAACGGCCGAGTTTGATAGGTTAAAAAAAACCATATTTAAATATTGTAACATGACCGTATGATTAGTTTGTGAGCCCTAAAATCTATTATATTTATAACTCACTTATGTAACTAACATATGATATCAATGACAATTTTTACTTCAATGTTTAAATACATTTGTTTTTTATAAATTAAAATATAAAATAAAGTTCTTAGTATAAAAATACAATGCTGAGGAAATCATTAAGAGTTCATAATGTGAGATTTCGGTAGCATGCAAATGCGCTAATATCTAAATTTTTCTAGTCACGGTATTAACAAGATTAGACATTATCAATATGGATAGACTAACATATGTTACACTTCTTGACTAAGTTAAATAGTACTTTATACGCTACAAGTGTGTTGATATTCGGAGTTAGCATATTAATGCTTATTTGAGAAATGAGTACATTGAAGAACTTACATGAATCTTTATATGGATAAATAATCTATATTAGTGAAAGTATCATGTCATATATGTTGTGTAAGTGTCCTTTGACCAGAGATCACCAAAGTATCTTAAATACCAAGTGTTATACTTTGAATCCATTACTTATCATTTGCCTTTGGGAGTTGACAACTTAGGAAGTGGGTATCACCTGAAAAAAGTTGAGCGATTAACAAAGGATTCGTTGCTCCAGATTTTATATGAAGAGAGTTTATTTTGCTTTCCTTTATCACATCTTTATTTAGGAGTCTCTAGCTACATTAAAATATATTTATGGATGAGATTCATAAAAGCGGATTATGGGAATAAAGATTATTATAAGTATGAGGATAAAAAAATTAAGATTACACACACTTAATTAAGCCAGAGTTGATACATAGTCCATACTCTAACTTGATTGTGATAAAGATTGGTGAAAGGAGTCTACATAGTAACTAGATATAAAAGGGTAAAATGGTCAAACCACTGACCTTCAGACATTTGGATAGTCTTGATGGTTGTCTAGAAGCCTCTTAGGGCATGTACATAAGTGAATTCATTCATGAAGAATGAATAATGATATGAAGAGTTCAAATCACATTAAACTACTTCTATTTGAAATAGAAGTTCACCATGTACCACAAACGTGTTTCAAAAGTCCAATAGGTTACGAATTTTTAAAAATTATTCTAATCACATGAAATATTTTAGAATAATAAATGTTAATTGTCAGAAATGAAAAATAAAATTTTAAACACTTTTAAAATTTAAAATTTTCGGACGGATCGAAAATATTTTAGTATCCAAAAATCTATCGACACAAACTCCGATTGATTTGAAATTTTAAAAATATATTAATTATAATATTTAAAAATTTTTGGAATAATTTTAGTGAAAAAATAAAATAAGTATAGATAAGCCAATGAAAAGTAACAAAAGAAATAGAAGGTTAAATCCAAATTATGATATTAAGATATCATAATGATTTCTTTGCTCAATTTCTAAGTAACATATTCTTAAGTAATGCTAGTGTAGGATTTTCTCTCATATTTCTTGGCCCCACACTCAGCTACTGATTTCATTTGCTTCCCTTCAACAGTGAGATTAATTGTCCCATAATTGATAATTGGTATTCCTACTTTTTTTTTTTTTTATACAAGTAAAAGTTTCAACTACTCCATCGACCACTTCAATTAATTTTTATATTTTTTATAGACAATAAAAAAATATATTTTTTTGCTTTGCAGTTGATAAGTTTTGACTTTTTGCTTTATTTCAATAATTAAGTTATTATATATATAAAAAATTAAATTATTATTATTTTTTTCCATGTTGAATTAAGGAGTTTAAAATAAACACTAGTTTGTAACGGTAAAACGTTGAAATAAATTTCTAAATTTAGAACTTTTTTTTTTGTCAATTCTAAACACAGAACTTTCCTAGATTACAACTTTTAGGATTAAAATAACAAATTATGGATTGCATTCCTCCACATCTTTTCCTGAGTCACAACAAATTTGAATTATTTTTATATTTTTATTTAATTTTTAAATAATTAAGAATGATATATGATGCTATAAAATTAATAATTTTTAATGCGTGTATTTTATCTAAAGTTAATAGTAACAAATTATGGATTATGAAGGAGAAAAGCAAACTAAAATGTTTTGATACAATTTATTTGTTTTCATTCATATATATATATATAAACCTGGTAAAATTGATTTAAATCCTTGGATCGATTCAAATTAATCCAAAAAAATTAATCCAAACCCAATTTAATCAACATAAATATTCATTAGGTCAATCCAAAATTAATCCATTTTATTTTTCAATCCAACCCAATACCCAATAGATCAATTCAAAATTAATCTATATAACTTTTCAACCCATTAAATATTAATTTAATGGATGTTTTCAAAATTTAAAGATTTTGATCCATTGACACTACAAAAAAAATACAGAATAGCGATGAAAATTAGCGAGGACAATAAAATTTGTTGCTAAATGCACAATTTAGCGACAACATTGCGACGAAAAATGATTTTTGTCGCAAATGTTGTTAGCTGTGAGTGGGAAAACAGATTTTGCGACGATTTAGCGAGCAATAATTTTTTTTGTAGCTAATTTTGGGCGCCAAATTTTTGGCGCAAAAAATAGAGACGACTTTGCGAGCAAAGACCCCTCGCTAAATCTTAATTCACGGCATGAATATTAACCTAGGTTAGGATGTATGATTCGTTGGATGGGCAGGAGTTGAATGGAAGTATTGTTTTTAAGAATCGTAAAGGGCTTATGTCGGGATGAGAAGAGCGTCAATTCTTTTATTTCCTCTACTATGTGTCTTAATTAATTGTTTAGTTTGGGATTTAAAAAAATAAATTAAAAAAATAAATACATTGATTAGCATAGAGTCTCGCCTCGCTTGAAGTATTTTAAAATAATTTTATAGGTTATAGATGAATTATAAAAAAAAATAAATTATAGAAAGAAAATACACTGATTTGGAGTCCAAATTTTGGACGAATTAAAATAATATGCGAGTAGATAAAAATAATAGTTTGAGAGTTTAATTTCACCAACATTTAAAAAATTAAAAAACGATTTCCGTTTGCCGCCTTCACTTGGCCTCTGATATAATACTTGTTTCTTGCATAGGCAGAGGAATTGCATGAACATTATTCACGTCAGCCATAAAAATTTTACACATAAACCAATAACCATTTCCGTAAAAAGAAATAATTCATTTTCTTATTATAAATTTGTAAAACAGAAATGAGTCCATTTTCATTTGTAGAGTGTGTATTTGCTGGATATCTTCAAGTTATTGAAGAAAAATAAAAGTTTTGTTAATATATAAAGAATTGTAATATATTACTTGAATTACATTAAACTAGATAATTATTAAGTTATTAACTAAATCTATTTGTCTTACAATAATTAATCCTAAGAGGGAAAAAATAATTGTGAAAATATATGATTATAACAAAATAAACAAGTTAATTTCAGTTCAATATTTATTCAACTCGACAATTGTATAGATTCCTAAAAACTTTTGTAATTTTGTCTGCTGCTTCTATAAAATCTAAAATTAATTTTTCATTTTGTGGACAATTAACCCTTCAAGAATGGAAAATTCTTTGAAGCCAAAAAAAAATTTTAATTTTATATATTTAATCCCAAATAGCAACATATATATATATATATATATTTACCCTCAAAAATAAAAGTTATGTTGAAGAAACGAGAACAGGAGGTCATTTGTAAAGAATTCATCATCCATGGGTTGATCCAAATCAATCCAACCTATTAAAGACCTAACCCATTAATGATCCAACTCAAATCCATCTAACCCACCCATTTGCCACCTATATATTAGGGGTGTGCAAAAACCGAACCGATATGATCAATCCGATCAACCCAAACCGATAAAATCGGATATGGTTAATCGGGTTGTTAGGGTCGGATCGGTTTTTGATATATATATTAATCGGGTTTCGGGTCGGGTGAAACCCGACTAACCCGAACAATCCGAAAATTAAATATATAAATAAAAAAATTATAATTTTTCTACAATATTAATTAATATATAATATATATTTAATGTAATTTTGAAATTGTTAGTTTGTTGTATTTTTAAAATATTTTTTATTATATTTAATATTATTTATTTGTATTAATTTGAGATTTTAATTTAAATATGTAAATTAAAAAAATTAATTTCGGGTTAATCGGGTTGTTCGGATCAGGGTTCGAAAAAATCGAGTTGTTCGGGTAGGGATCCGATATTTATATAAGATCGGATCGGGTGAAGAAAATATATAAATTTCGAATTTCGGGTTAATCGAGTTCGGGACGGGTTCACCCGAACCCGACCGATGCACACCCCTACTATATATATATATATATGGAAATTGAAAGTAGAATTGGTATGAATCTCAAAAACATTAAAGATAAATTTATAAAAAATAAAATAAATATTAGTATGGTTAATAACAACAATGATATTAATGAAAACAACAATGCTGATAGGATTTGAAACACTATAATTTCGTTCATTATTATTTATCAGATTTGGAATACCATGACTCTATTCCTTATTATAATTTAATAATTTTAGTCATTAATGACTATAGAAAGTAGAAGTTAGATAGGAATTACTCCCAGAATATTTTTTTACACATTAATGCTGTTGTTCCACATGCATAATAAAATAAGTTATAACTAATTATATAAAAATGAAACAATAAGCATTAAACCCAAATAAGCATTAAACCCATATGTTGGTCAAAATACATCTAACTCATTTGAAAATTGGTTTATTTATGACTTATATTTTTTGATATATTTATGATCCGTCCTTTTACGATCCAATTCAAAATCTGTCCAATCCATCTATTTGCAACCTCTAAAATTATATATATAGAGAGATCGGTGATCTGGCCAACAAAAGAAATAGAAGGTTAAATCCAAATTACGATCTTAAGATATCATAATGATTTCTTTGCTTAATTTCTAAGCAACATATTCTTAAGTAATGCTAGTGTAGGATTTTCTCTCATATTTCTTGGCCCCACACTCAACTACTGATTTCATTTGCTTCCCTTCAGCCGTGAGATTAATTGTCCCATAATTGGTATTCCCACTCTTTTTTTATTTTGTCTATACAAGTAAAAGTTTCAACTACTCGATCCAACGACCACTTCAATTAATTTTTAATTTTTTTATCGACAATAAAAAATATATATTTTTGCTTTGCAGTTGATAAATTTTGACTTTTTGCTTTATTTTAATAATTAAGTTATTATATATATAAAAAATCAAATTATGCTTTTTTTTCCTTGTTGAAATAAGGAGTTTAAAATAAACACTAGTTTGCAACGGTAAAACGTTGAAATAAATTTCTAAATTTAGAACTTTTTTTTTTGTCAAATCTAAACACAGAACTTTCCTAGATTACAATTTTTAGGACTAAAATAGCAAATTATGGATTGCATTCCTCTACATCTTTTCCTGCGTCACAACCAATTTTAATTATTTTTATATTTTTATTTAATTTTCAAATAATTAAGAATGATATATGATGCTATAAAATTAATAATTTCTAATGCGTGTATTTTATCTAAAGTTAATAGTAACAAATTATAGATTACGAAGGAGAAAAGTAAACTAAAATATTTTGATACAATTTATTTGTTTTCATTCATTCATATATATATATATATGGAAATTGAAAGTAGAATTGGTATGAACCTCAAAAACATTAAAGATAAATTTATAAAAAATAAAATAAATATTTATAATTGTAATTATGATAAGTTTACATATAGCAAAAAAAAAAAGCTTTTAGTGGAAAATATATACAATATATGCATACTTACTCAATAAATTAATGAAAATAATACAAATTTTAAAAGCTTGACACTATACATAATGTCAAAATTCTAATTCCAAAAGGCATTAAATTCTAAACCTATTATTAAATTCTAATTTAAAGATTATTATGAATTTATTATATGTCTTACATTTGATTGAAATTATTAAAATTAAAAATTATATAAAATTTAATTCAATAAATGAATTATCATATGCTTTTAAATTATAAGACCATTTTAGTAAATTAATGTGTTGAATTAAAACATGAGTTTGACCTTCTTATAAGAGTAGCTCTTGGACCAAACTCAAGAAATTTAATCCTATCACTTCTTGATAATAATGATTTTTTTTTTTTTAAAAAAAGAGGATGATAATTTAAGAAACAAAAAGAAATATCACAACAACAATAATAAGAAAAAGAAGAGGAGGAAGAGATTAAGAGTTGGCTGGAATACTATACTTTATCCATCCAAATTGGAAGGAAAAATGCTAAAAGTATTGATAGGGTTAACAGCAATAATGATATTAATGAAAACAACAATACTGATAGGATTTGAAACACTATAATTTCGTTCATTATTTTTTTATCAGATTTGAAATACCATGACTCGGTTCCTTATTATCATTTTATAATTTTAATCATTGATGACTATAGAAAATTGAAATTATATTTGTAAAATAATAATAATTATAAGAAGAAGAAGAAGAAGTTGGATAGGAATTCCACCCAGAATATTTTTTACACATTACATTTGTTGTTTCACATGCATAATAAAATAAGATATAAATAATTATATCAATCAATTAAAAGAAAAATATGTTTATCTCTTGTAACGAAAAAATTTTTAATAGTGGAACTAAAAATTCCATTTCGCGTCATTGACTAAACTTTTATTCATAAGCAACCGATTCGGGATAAGAGCAACAATTTCAAAATCTAAAAACCTTTGAAAATTACAAGTTTATTAATGGGTGTCGAAGCCACAAAAATAATACAAATACTTTTCTAAATAAATAAATTATAAATAGGGCAATAAAGGGTCAAAATCCACAAAGATTAGTACCAATTTAATTCTAACAACCAATTTTTCAGCAATTAAAAATAAATGGGTGATTTTTATACACTAAATATTAAAAACAAATAGCTAAATCAAATAAATGGGAGATCATCAACCATGCGGATCAATCACTGGTGAAGTGTTTCACTTTGTCTTTAGCTATGTGGATTAATCACTGGTGAAATTTTTCACTTCGCATTAGTTTAATAATTTCCGTGTACAAAAGAGATGGGAAGAAATATGAGCCCCCTTTAAATTCTTCCAAAGTCAGAGAATATCCATACTTCTCTTTACTGTACATCTTTTTTGATTTTAACCTGTTCAAAAGGTAGAATCCTTCCATGATCAGAAAATATCTGCAGTTCTTTTTGTTGTGCATCTCTTTTAATTTCAACCTGTTTAGGTCACTCCTTGTGGTGTTGCAAATTTCTTACAGTGATAACAAAGGAAGAAGAATCATCACAGACTCCTAACCATTCTCCATCCATAAACACATTATCCTTTTGATCGAGTTTAATGTAGGCATTATCAACAAGTTTCTCCATTATGATACTTTTACATGACTATATATCCCCAATATGGGGAAAACAATCATCAACAAGGCTGTCTATATGATGATTGTTTGTGAGGTGTGAAATATGTGCCTCCTAAGAGGGCTTTGGTAATTGTGATAAAGGTGTATTATTAGTGCCTTGCTTATTGAATTTGGAAGACTTGTCTTTTTACTTTGTGTCATTTTTGGTCAATTGTGTTAAAATGTGGTCAATTCATTCTTTTTCCATTTTCTCTGTTGTTTTTACTCTTTATTCATTTACCTTGTTGCTTTTGTCATTTTCATTTTTGTTGTTTTTCTTTTTTCGTTTTTATTTTTATTGCCTTTGTCATGCATCTTAGTATTTAACAATAATAAATATAAAATGTAATGAAATGGAACATATACATAAATACAAATCAACAATTTTTCTATATACATCAAAATGTCTAAAAAATTTTTCAAACTCCCTAAACAAAATATATGATGACCCAGGTCCCTTACGATATGATGATCCCGATGGTGGATGAAAGGTTGATGGCCTAGAAGGTCTATATGGTATTACTACCTACTGTGGTGTTGGTAACTGCTTCTGCTGCTATCGAAATTGAAACTTAAATCCTAAAAGTGCAGCAGATAGTGGCTGCAGAATCTGTGCGATCATCTTGGCAAAATGATTTGAGCTGGCCCCTAACTTTAAGACTAATTGTGAGTGCTGCTCTAAATACCTCATAAGATCATCCATCAGGTTCCTGATACAGGTTCTCAACTGCTTATCAGTTTAAATCACAACCTCTTTGCCTCTAAGGACCTCTCCTTTAATGCAATCTGTCTGCTTCTTGATATTGGTGAGAAAGTCATCTACCACCTGTAAGCTGTCATCGAATCTCTACCCAACTGCTACTTTGTCTACTCAGATGCCTTATACATCAGCTTAGTGCTGAATCTGCATAGATCGTATAAGGGCTAAGATGGTTTATATAGTCTGATCCTACCACTAAATGGTATCCTATATTGTAATGACTATACTAGATAAACCAGATTACTGTTACTAATCACATACATTAATTCTTTCGATGCTATGACTTATCTGTTAATGATGCATATATGAACATACATACATTCATTCTATGCATATCATGCATGATCATGGACTTATACTTTCACTTGCTGTTGAGCATTCCTTACATAAATTTATAATTACATGCCTTTACATATGCAAATACATCAGCTATAACCAAAAGAGATACAAAATCAATCTCCCACATTAATTGCTACTTCTAATCCGATGTTGGCTTATGAGATTGTTGGCTATGTCCCTGAACAAAAGTTCTACCCTGCGAACCTACACGGATAAACACCCGTGCTAAGCTATAAAGCTTAGTGGGGAACAACTAATAACACCTTGATAACCACTCACAGTAGTTATCACCAAGCATTCAATAATAATAAAATACAATGCCTTACAGGATTAATAATGATATAACAATATCATTTAATCAGAATAATAACAGACTTTATAATGTATTTACACAAATGGCCTGCGTACAATTCCCTGTGGGTGTGGATAACGGGTGCAATGGATACCTGAAGGTATCAAAATAGAAGGATACCCGTATGTATCTAAACAGAAGGATACCCGTAGGTATCTAAACAGAAGTCTCATGTAGAGACAAACAGAAGACTCATAAGAGTCAAACAGAAGCAGCTGCGATAACCCTATAGGCATGTCTATCTATCCACAACCAAGTCTCCATGTGCAGGCATAACATATCATATACTGTAACTTATTTGAAATAAATTCCTGTATGTTTCTATTTGAGTATTAGAAACTCACCTTTTTGATCAATAAGCAACTTGCATTTATGAGAATACATTTGCCACACAACTAAAATTTGGGATGATTTATAAGCTTAGGAAGGTCTTAGACAAGTTTGTACCTTAAAATAAATCCAAGGAAAAAAATACAGTTTTCAAAATACAGGGGAGGGTCACGATTACTAACAATTCCTAGTAACCGTGAGACCCAACTTGCAATAAGGGTCACGGTTACTACTAATTTCCTAGTAACTGTGAGTTATATGGCTCTTGGGTTCTGGACTAAAACAAACTACCTCACGGTTACCAACATTTTTATAGTAACCGTGAAGTAGGGTGGTGAACTCAGGTCACGGTTACTAAGAATTCCTTGGTAATCGTGAGATAGTTCGGATTTTGTCTCTGGACCAAAAGCTCATTACCTCACGGTTACTAGTCTCAGAGTAGTAACCGTGTAGTAATGCTACGAGACTGGGTCACGGTTACTATGAAACTTTAGTAACCGTGGTCCAGTAAATACTTTTAGTCTGGACTGAAATGTTAGGCACCTCACGGTTACTATGAAATTCATGGTAACCGTGAGCCCTAAACCGTCTCGAGACCGATTTCCAGTCTCGACTTCCATCCCCTTTTTGACCTAAAAAATAACAATTTTAGCCAAAGTGGCCTTCAACAAAGTTGTAGGCCTACGTTTCTAATTTCCAAAACACCAAAAATCATTTCAATAGGACCTGTAAAACTCCAGTTATTCAAGAAAAATGACAGACTGCTCAAAAAGGCAAAAGTCACAAACACAATCAAATTTGAATATCGATTTTCACTATCATACAGTTAAAATCAGATTTCAGTTTCTTCTAACAAAATCAAGGCATGTAAGTCTAGTTTCTATAGCAACTGGAATTTCATCTTTTGAACTACTATAGCTCAAGATATGAGCAAAAGTGTACAGACTAGTCAAATGATTTTTAAAACAGATTTTCATATTGACAACCAAAACTCACATGCTTTCAATTTTAAACCCTTCTAAGCTTTAAATCATCCATAAACACATGAGAGAGGCACTCAAGATCTCTCTCATGACAAGTCAATATTTATACATATACATATACACATACAAAATCCTAAGTTCCCATACCTTGTTGAGCTCCTCATTTCTCTTCAACCTTGAAGAGTTTCCTTCCCCTTTCTCTTGCTTGTTTCTCCTTCTAAAACATATAAGACAACTCTATGAAAACCTACCAAACTATACAATGAAACATACACATTAAGGAGAAACAAGTTACCTTAACCTCAAATATCCAAGTAAAACTTTTATTTTCCTTAGCCCAAAACAAAGAAATCTAGAGAGAGAAGATGAGAGAGAGAGTTTAGGGTTAGAGAGAGAAGAATGGAGGATGAAGATGAAGACCAAGGGTGGCCGGCCATCTCTCCAACAACCAAAAATATCTCCCTCTCTTAAACTCCCAATTGGTCCAAATGTCACAAAACTTCATTATTTGCAAATGGGTCCTTTAACTTACTATATTTCAAAATCTTCCCCAAAACTTACCCTTTAGCTTTTCAATTATGTCCTTCTCTACACTCATGCACACCATTAAACATGAACACTAATAATTAATTAGTGGTAATTCTACTAGGATAAACTGAGGGGCATTACAACTCTCTCCCCCTAAAAGAATTTCATCCTCGAAATTCATACCTGTACTGAAGAGCTGAGGGTGTTGAGCCCGCATAGCCGCTTCAGGTTCCCAAGTTGCTTCTTGTACTCCATGGTGTTGCCATAACACTTTGACTAGGGGAATTTCTTTGTTCCTTAACTGTTTAACTTCCTTGGCTAGAATATGTTTAGGCTCTTCATCATACGTATAATCAGTTCTGACACTAATATCTTGCACTGGTATGATGTGTGACTCATCTGATCGATATCGCCGGAGCATTGAAACATGAAAAACATTATGCAACCTTGATAATTCACTGGGAAGATGCAGTCGATAGGCTACCGGTCCAATTCATTCTAAAATTCTGTAAGGACCAATAAACCGAGGATTGGGTTTTCCTTTCTTTCCGAATCAAAGTACTTTCCTCCATGGGGACACCTTTAGGAATACTTTATCACCCACCTGATATTCAATGTCCTTCCTTTTTAGATCCGCATAAGATTTCTGTCTATCACTGGCTTCTTTCAATCGTTGCTTGACAAGTTGGATCTTTTCTTCAGTATCTCTAACAATGTCAGGACCTGTCAACTTACTTTCAGTTAACTCCATCCAGCAAGAACGAGTTCTACATTTCCGACCATAAAGAGCTTCATATGGTGGCATACCAATGCTAATTTGATAGCCATTGTTGTATGCAAACTCCATCAAAGTCACATATTTGTCCCAACTTCCAGAAAAATCTAAAACACAGCCTCTTAACATATCTTCTAACACTTGTATGATTCTCTCTGACTGCCCATCAGTTTGAGGATGAAAAGCAGTACTAAGAAGAAGCTTTTTGCCTAAGGCTTGTTGTAGACTTTTCCAAAATCTGGAAGTGAATCTCGGATCTCGATCTGAAATGATTGAGATTGGTACCCCATGCAGTCTAACAATTTGGTCTATATACAATTCAGCCAATTTGTCAATCTGTCTACTATGACCCACACTGCATCATATTTCTTTTGAGTAGCGGGTAAACCTGTAACAAAATCCATAGTGACATTGTCCCACTTCCACTGAGGAATGGGAAGAGGATTCAGCAATCCCGAAGGAAGTTGATGCTCTGCTTTTACTTGTTGACATGTTAGACACTTGAAAACATACTCAGTCACATCTCTCTTCATTCCTGGCCACCAATAGAACTGTTTCAAATCTCTGTACATTTTGTTGCTACCAGGATGCATGGTAAATACGGTACTATGGGCTTCTTGCAATAATGCTTCCTTCAGTTCTTTAACATTTGGCACACATAACCGATTTCGATAGTATAAACCACCATCTATTCCTATGGAATATTCTATCGGACCTCCTGCAAGAACTGATTGAGCCAACTGTAGTAACTTTACATCATCTGATTGTGCATCTAAAACTGTCTGCCTGAGATTAGGGCATGCTCGCAATTGAGATAACAAAGCTCCATCAGATGCTAATCTCCATCTATAACCTTGTAATAACATAGTTGCCATCATCTTTCGGCTCAAAGCATCAGCTACCACATTAGCCTTTCCTGGGTGGTAGTCGATGATACAATTATAGTCCTTGAATAATTCTAACCATCTACGTTGTCTTAAATTGAGATTTCGCTGAGTAAGCAAGTATTTAAGACTCTTGTGATCGGTATAAATTCTGCACCTTTCACCATAAAGGTAATGCCGCCAAATCTTTAAAGCAAATACAACTGCGGCCAATTGCAAATCATGAGTCGGATAATTCTGCTCATGCGGCTTTAACTGCCTGGATGCATAAGCCACTACTTTACCTTCTTGCATCAGCACGCATCCCAAACCACTTTTCGACGCATCACTATACATAGCATATTCTCTACCCGCTATTGGTTGGGTAAGAACTGGGGCTTCCGTTAACATCTTCTTTAACTGATCAAAACTAGCTTGACAACGATCTGTCCACTCAAATCTAGCTTCTTTCCGAAGTAACTTAGTGAGCGGAGAGGCAATAACTGAAAAACCTTTCACAAACCGCCTATAATAGCCGGCTAAGCCCAAGAAACTTCGGACTTCTGGCACATTTCTAGGTGGTTTCCAATTTACTATAGCCTCAATCTTTCTAGGGTCCACCCTAATGCCTTCAGAAGACACCACGTGCCCAAGGAAAGAAACTTCTTTAAGCCAGAACTCACATTTGCTTAATTTAGCATAAAGCTGTTGTTCTCTTAAGGTCTGTAACACTATTCTCAAATGCTCAGCATGCTCTGCTTCATCACGAGAATAAACCAGAATGTCATCTATAAACACCACGACAAACTGATCTAAATAGGGTCTGAACACCCTATTCATTAGATCCATGAAAGCTGCAGGTGCATTAGTCAACCCAAAAGGCATTACTAAGAATTCTTAATGACCATATCGAGTTCTAAAGGCAGTCTTTTGTACATCCATGTCTTTGACCCGAAGTTGATAGTATCCCGACCTCAAGTCAAGTTTAGAAAATACTCCTGCACCCCGCAACTGATCAAAAAGATCATCGATCCGAGGCAACAGATACTTGTTCTTCACTGTCACTTTGTTAAGTTGTCTGTAGTCAATGCACATTCTCAAGGTACCATCCTTCTTTTTAACAAATAACACAGGTGCGCCCCAAGGTGACACACTAGGCTTAATGAAGCCTTTATCCAACAACTCTTGCAACTGAACCTTTAATTCTTTCAGTTCTGTTGGTGCCATTCTGTAAGGTACTCTAGAGATAGGAGTCGTTCCAGACAAAGTCTCAATAGATAACTCGACTTCTCTCTCAGGTGGCAAACCTGGAAGTTCCTCAGGAAACACATCAGAAAACTCTTTAATCATAGAAACATTTTGAAGATCGACTGTCTCCCTCTTAGAATCAAGAACCAAAGCTAGATATGCTTCGCATCCTTTTCTAAGGAATCTTTTCGCTTTCATAGCAGAGATAACATTGGTTAAGGGTTTTGACTTAATACCATGAATTAATGTCTCTACTTCCCCATCGTTCTTAACCAGTACTGTTTTAACGTTACAATCCACTATGGCATGATATCTAGACAGCCAATCCATACCCAGGATTACATCAAACTCATGGAAAGGTAAAACAATTAGGTCAGCTGGGAACTCTCTCTCTTGAATTCTAATTGGGCAATTTCTATAAACTTTATTTACATGAATACTATGGCCCAAAGGACTGATTACACATATATCATAATTCATATGATCAACAACAGATACATATCTACCCAGCTCCCCATTACAAATATATGAATGTGTAGATCCTGGGTCTATAAGCACATATACTTCAATATCAAAGAGGGAGAATGTACCAGCTATAACTTCAGGAGCATCAGCATCTTCTAGACCTTTCATAGCATAAGCTCGAATAGGAGGTGTTGGAGCAAAAGGTTGATCTACTGACTCAGAAACATTCCTGGACTGGGCTCTAAATTGGCCCGATCCACCTCTGCCTCTACCCCGACCTCTACCTGAAGAGGGTGCATTAGAAGCTCCTCGATTACTCTGTTGACTCGGGACTTGATCCTGCGGCATAGGACAATTAGCTATAAAATGCTCAGTGCTGCCACATCTGAAGCAACCACCGGTGAGCATTCTACAAGTGCCCCAATGTCGCCTAAAACAATAGGTACGTTCTGGAGCTTGGCCTCTGCCTTGTCCTGATGCAGCACCTCTACCTGTACCGGCAGGAGAAAAAACCCCCTGCTGTCTACCTCTAGATGCAGGGCGATTACTGGATGACATTGGTTGATCTCCTTGAGTCCACCTCGATCTTTTCCCAGACGAGGAACCACCCCGAGAAAAACTTCTTCTTCTCTGCTCTCTTTCTCTTTTAACATTCTCTTCTTTCTCAACCCGGATAGCTGCTTGAACCAACTGATGATAATCCACAGGGTGCAAGGAAATAGGCCCTATCAAATGATCCCGAATCTGATCATTTAATCCGTCTTTAAACTGGCGACACTTAAAAGTCCCAGTCAGCATTGGTTTTGGTGCATACTTACTCAAGCGACTGAATTCTGCTTTATATTCAGCCACTGACATACCTCTCTGCTTAAGATTCAGAAACTGCTTCAACCTCTCATCTTTATAATCTTCTGTCACATATCTCCTTTTAAACTCAGCTACAAAGAATTCCCAAGAAAGGGTCATCAAATATTCTCTCCAACTTTTCCAACTAGAACTCAGCTTCTTCAGATTGTTCTAAATTAGTGCCCATAAATTCTTGTGCCCCATACTTCCTAATTTCAGATATTAGAGCTTTGGGCATAGTCATTCTTTGTAGAATCGGGGCCATATCCTTAGAAATTTTTAACAAGGCTTCTCCAAGAACAACAGCATGAATTTCATTTTGAAGAAATGATAAAGTCACTGGGTTAGATGGATTCGATCTAACCAGCAAGTTACTTTCAGTTGATTCTTTAATAGTATCTCTAGAAGAATTCTCCATCTTTAATCTATAAAAAAAATAAATAGGAACTTCTGCATTAGGCCAACACGATACTATCTCATGTTATAGAATCCTATACTCATATTGCCAAGAAAAGATTAAACCAGCGTGTGCTCTGATACCAAAATGAAACACCCCAATAAAAAGCTTATAACATATATTATACTATATATTTAAGCCATATTAAGTTAGGTTATTAACAAAATTAAATCAACAATAATCATATTAAATTGTCCAATTAATTAGACAATTTGTAAATTAATTAGGTGTTTCACACAACTTCTATCTCTTTAGTCCCACATGTATAATGACTCTTTAAGCAACCCACTTATCACATTCATGCTAGATACAACTATTTTAGTCTGTTCATTGTCATGCAAAGCCCTTAGCATTTCATCTAGCATATATATATATATAAGCATTCTAGCTCTATATGCATGCACATACTTACATTCTTATGGTGAGCTTATTATAACATTATCTTCCATATGATCTACATATATTATATAGCCTTTTATACATATTAAACATATGAAAGGACTTATACAAAATAAACCAAAATATTCCTACATCAATTTCTATTAACTGGTGTTGGCCTGTCCTGATGCAGAGAACGTTCATGTATAAAAGCCTTGCCTACAGAAACTATATGGATAAAATAACCCATACTAAGCTATAAAGCTTAATGGGGATACTAAAAATGAAAGATGACTACTCACAGTGATTGTCAGAATCATTAAATCATACATAAATTGAAATCATTTAAAGTAACATATAAAAGATAATTATATGCTAAAAATATAATTATTTTAATCAGCAATGTAATCTTACATTCAATTTATCATCCATAAATTTTCAAAGCTTCACATAATTATCTGAACATATATATATATATATATATATATATATATATTTGAATAAATATAATACATGCATTAGAATACACAGTTAAACATGATATTCCATATATCATATGCCTTGTTATATTGAAATTAACTATGATGTATTTATACTTTAACCTAGCCTACTTAAGTTCTAAAGATGGATAACGAGAACGATGGATACACGAGGGTATCAAATCTGTGGATATCCGAGGATATCAGAATTATAGACCCAAATGGGGTCGATTGTATGGTAGACCAGTCAAATGAACCCAAAAGTGTCAACTAGCAACCCAAATGGACTGTTCATGATCCAAAATGATCAACTGTACTTTAGACCTAAACAGGTTAACGGTGGCAGCTGCAATATCCCTATAGGTGCCCATCTATCCACATTTGAACTCTAATTGCAGGCAATACTCTATTTAAATCTTTTTTCATATATCATGCTTGCACTTAACTAATGAATTTGCACATGTATAACCATAGGATAGATATATTATTGTGATGGCATACTTATGTATACAAGGTTCATATAGTAATTCACATACTTTTTAATCATGCTATCCTTAGATATCACAATTTGGCATGATCATACTATGACAATTACGTAAATTATCATACATGTTCAAATGCTTATCATAAAACATGCCTTGCTTTTAGAAATTTACATTATAGCACATCATATGTATGTGATCATGCAAAAAGATACATATTCCCTAGTATATATAAAGACATGTATTCATATAGGCATAAAACAATTCAAGTATTGACAATTGACCATAAATCATCATGATATGTACTTTGTCATGTTATCCTTAAGGCACTACACTTTAACATGGTCATACTATCATATTTCTTATTTCATAGTATAAGTACATGTTGAAATACATATTTACTCATCATGGGAGTACATACATGTAAATAATTTTTGCATATAAAAAGCAAGTATATAAGTTCAACCACATATGCATATTTGATATCATTATCAATAATCTTTGCTTATATACATATATGAATATGTATATATATATATGGAAATTTTATCATTAATAATATAATATGCTATATCCAATTCAATGTGTTTTCATATAGGCACATATTTAGAACAACCATATTTAAACTATAATAAAATATATGTTAAGATTTTGACTACAAAACTCTGCACAGGGGCAGCATATTGGATCCAACTTGTGTGCCATTTTTGATTTAGAAATAATTATTTTTAGGTCAAGTGATCTTCTAAAAATTTATTCCCCTGTATGTCTAGTTTCTAAAATATCAAAATTCATCTCAATATCACATCTATAATTCGAGATAATCAAGAAAAACCATAGGTAGTTTATAAAATCAAAAACAGTTTTTGATTTTCTTTGTTACCACTTATAAAATTCATAGAATAAAATAGGGATGGAATCAGACTAATTTTCCTTCAATAAAATTTTGGTTCTAGGTATCTAGTTTACCCAAAATTTTACATCATAGAATTTTGACTCATCTACCAAGATTTATGCCTAAAATACCACAATCTATTCCTTAACAGTGCAATCGGTTCTTGTGAAATTCAAGCCAACATTAGACATTCATACATACAGAATTAGGCAATGCTTCCTCCATATAAAATGTTCATTTATAAGTATATTTTACATCAAATTTGACCTCATGCCATTCTAACTATTGTACCAGGAATTGCATCATATTTTCTACAAATTGATCTAGAACCAAAATCAGTAGTCCACTACAATTGCAAGTGAATTTATGAACAACATATAGGCATATTTATCCCTAAGTTGCTCTTAAAAATTAATGATATTTTACTTATGTAAATTATAAACTTAAAATTATCTCAAATCAAGCTTCCTAACTCTAATTATGCTGAAATTACAGTAACTAATTTTAGATATTTACATGCTTCTTCTTATCAAATCTTCTTTGAATTTAGGCTCAAATTATTTGTTCAACCTATCATACAACAAATCATTTTTCTTCTCCATTTAATCATATAAATACATGAGAATCCTAAGAATCCCATACCTTGGCTGAAAATTCCCCTTTTAGCTTTAATCTTGTACCTTCCCTTTTCATTTGCTCTTTCCTCCTTCTTCTCCTTTAACAACAATTCATCCATTTAACATAAACTTTCATCATTTAACTCAATCCACCATCAACCAAATAAGAAGAAGATGAAGAAGAAGAGATGAATTATCAAATTAAGAAGCTTACCTTAATGTTTAACACTAGTTATCCTTTACTAATTCCACATGCAAGGATTTTTCTTCAAGGATTTCTCAGAGAGATTAACAAAGAATATACTTAAAGAGAAGAAACAAATTTATGTAACTTCTAAAGGAAATGTCGTCCCTTCCCTCATCTCTCTCTTCTTATATATAGTGACATGAAAACTCCCCATTTTAATCCTTCCACTTTTTGCATGTCCCACATATATCTCTCACCTTTTTGCATGCTATACATTGACCTCTCCATTTATTCCTTCTCTTAAATCAACCTCTCAAATCATTCTTTTATTCACATTTGACCCTTAAAATGCCATATTTATAAATTAACCCCTAAATTAATACTTCATGCTTCAATTACACCCTTGAACATTATTAAACCAAAATAATAATTTAATTTCTTTAATGCAATTAATATAATAAAAGAATTTATCACTTGTCCCACACCTTATATGAAGTTCATATTTTTAAATTGATCTCAATTAATTATAACCCTATTAAAAACATGAATTTCTAACTAGGGTCATGTTAGGGGTCTCACATGATGGTACTGAAGGTGTTTCATGCTCCTAGAATCTACACTATACTTTAGTCTCTAGAACTATTAGCAGCCTGTACCGTTGAACCTATCTTTAAACTAACTCAACCTTTTTCATAATAAAAGCCATCTGTAATTCTATAAAGATGTCCCCCTCGAATGGTAGCCCGAATGTACTCTTATATGCCTTCAATTGTAACAATGGGTGTACCACAACCCCCTTTCACATATTTGTGTGGTAGACTGCATGGCTACCCTAACCAAGGTAAAAATGATCTTATGAGTGATGTGTACCATCTTATGGTTCTGCATAGCCCATAGGCAGAAGATGTTAATCATAATAAATGACCTTAGGCTATCGGTACAGCCGAGATATGATGTGGTGAGAACCCTTTGGATGTATCTATAGACTTGGTTAGCAAGCATGGTGCTCTTAGCCGTATCCTGATGGTATATAGCCCCAGGTAATGTAATATGCACCCAGTGCTATCTCTTTACTCCTTTTTACTACAATAGGCAACTCTATGGCCTCAATGAATCGGAATCGAGTGATACTATACAAGATGCCTCATATTTTAAAGATGACAATACCCTCTTTCATGTCTTGTCTTTAGAATCCTTTATAGTGTAGAGTCATAAAAAACTCCCATCTAACTTCAGGATATGTGAGATTGGCAGGGGTAAAAAATGTGGTCCACCCTTTAGCAGCCAATAGTCCATCTACCTTATCTAACATGCCCACCTTCTATAAGAACTGACAGGATATAAACCTACTGGTCCGATACTGAATTCAAGATAAGGCTTGATATCTACATGCCTTTCAAACAGTCATCAACACAGGAGTTAGTAGAGTGGGTGTAGCCTATGCCTCATAGCATGGAGTCATATGTAAATGGTCAAAAGTTATTCTTTTGGAAAATGGCTTGTATTGCAAGTAATTAAATTCAGCATGCCGACTAAAATTGATGCTAGCCCACTTATATTTAAATGCGCATTAAGTGCCATAAGACCCATCGTAAATCCTAAACCCAATGAGGTGTGTCTAGCAAACATGCATGTCAAGCAAAAAATTAAAAAAATTCATAAAAAAATCTGGCAAAAATTTGAAAGTATTTCGACTAGAAATGTGCCCACCTGCTGTACAAAAAAACATTTTAAAACCAATAACACAGGCCCAAATGGTCACCAAGCAATTTAGTTTTAGAAGTTATTCTCTACTACGTTTGATGTGATAAGGCAACATGTTTATTTATTTTTTATTCTTTTATTCAATTTACACTAGCTACTTTTGAGATGGTTCCAATTACAAATTATCGATGAAGCATAACTTATAATAATCTACATTGATATAATATTCAAATTAAGCTAAATATATCAAGTTTAAAGTAATAGTGGAATCCAAAATAAAATCTAAGTGTCAATTCCTACAACTCCAACACATAAACACATCTTCATTTTTGTAGATTTTATCAATGTACACTAGGTTAAGGAAATTGAGCCAACGAAAATCATCAAGCCAAATAAGTTCCAGTAAACTAAGCAAATAACAAGAAAATAAGCTCTCTAAAACTAACAAAGAGAGGAAGATAAATCCAATATTATTAAACATATTATGAGCATTTAAACAACAAAATAGAAGGTCAATAACAATTAATAACTAAAACTAAATTTAAAACTTACTTGAAGGGTAGCAAAAATGGGTGTCTTAAATACTTGATCAAAATTAAAATGGAGACCATCTCGAAGTGTGCATAGATCCCAGAGAAATTTTGGAACAAATGGATTGTGAAAAGGTTGAGAAATGGGTGAGAAAGAGCCAAAAAGTTGAGAAGAAAACATTTAAAATCATCATTAATGGTCATTTGGGAGAGAAAAAAAGAAGAAGAAAAGCCAAAGAATTTTGAATTTCGAGTGACAAACAGGTAAGGTGTCTATCACAAACAAGCAATAAGTGCCACTTATGTCTCGTATGTCGCTCCTTTTGAGCTTTTTAAATTTTTTTCTTTTTTCTTTTATTTATTTTTATCTTTATTTTCATTTTTCTTCTATTATATTACGTTACTCTATTTTACACCAATAAACCATTTTAGTTTACAACCAAATAATTTTCATTATTCACAAATATTTATGGTTATTATTACTTTTTATTTTTTATGACAAAAGTATTTTCTAAATTAAATACTCCCTAAATTTTTAAAACTTTAGAGAACTTCCATATTGTCAGTGCGTTTCTTACATTTCCTATAAAAATAAAAATAAAATGGAAGCAAAAATGTATATATAAAGTGTGGGACATGTAGAAAGACTCAATCAAGTAGTCAAGGGGTGACAGACGGCCAGGCTGTGAGTCACTCCTGAAGAATGGTCATCTATTAGGTCATCTTATAAATAGTTGTCATTTCCTTTGGATTATGTGCCTTAACTCTCCACCTACCGAGTGAATCTTCTCTTCTACATATTCCTCTTCCTTTTTCTTCTTTTTTTTTCTTTCTTTCTCTTTCCTTTTTGTTATTATTTTTATTAATATTAATATTATTATTTACTTTTATTCTTTTGTTCTTTTTCTCTCTCTTATTTATTTATTTTTTTATTTCTTAGATAAAGACCACTTGCATACCTCATCATGTTAGATTAGGTTATAAATAGACTTCATCAACTCTTAGATGACCCAAAAAGCTATGAAAATCTTATTTTGCTTGGCTGATCACTTTTGAGATTTTTAAGGTGGGTGAAGCCTGATAACACTTTGATCTTATCTGTTGCTCAATACTAGGATCCTCGATTTCATATCTTTCATTTCACACATCAAAAGTTATGCCCTCTAGCCGAGGATTTTGCTAAGATCTTGGGTTTAAGATACTCTCTAGGCACCTTACCTTATGTGCCTTAACCCATGATTAATTACCCAAGAAAGGTGGCATATACTTTTGGTCTCCTCCCTTCTACTATTTGTAGATTGGTATACCTGGGAGTTCCTTTCTTCTTGAAGGATTGGCTTGATGATATGTTTGATCTATCCAAGCACTATAGATACTGGACTAGTGTCATCTTGTTTTATAGCTTTGCTCGATACTTAAGTGAGCCTCGGTAGTTCAAAAAGAGATTACTAATTATTTGGTATTGTAAAAAGAGTATGCCATGGACTGTCCCCATTTCCTATGATCTTGGTGGAGGCCATCATAGGTCTTGATGTTATATATGTTGATCCTATTGCTTTCCTTAATGGCAACCCCTAATTACTTTAGGTACATCATTATTTTAAAGGTAGTGCACCCCTTGTGGGTTTTCATACTAGGTTTTCTTATTTGAAAATATGTTTGTTTGGATTTTCACATATTTATTTTGTCTTATTTTTATCTGAGATGAATCCAACTCACCCAAGCAACTCTTTTTTCCTTTTATTTTTTATTTTATTTATTTATTTATTATTTTTCCATTCACATATCTAGTTACAGGAGAAGCTGAAGCTATTGATAAAACTTCCTTCTAATGTGATCGGTCACTATGATTTAGATCATCATTCTTGTAGATGGAAGTTATGTGACTTTTTTTCTTCTGATGAGGGGGCTATTTGGTTGACCTTTATATTGGATGATGACATTACTTTTTGGTACTCAATGATACCTCTTCGTTATGTGACCAAGGATGGATCTTTTAGGTGTATTCCTTTGTGTTGCATCAGGCAACTTTTTGCATTACTACCCGCTGTGCTAACCAGTTTGGAGTGGTAGGATATTGTTAGATGCCTTCTATCCTTCCATATTGGTCCTTTCTCTATCGATTTTTTTGCCTATAACCACCAGTTCTAGGCTCAGCTTCCTATGAAGATTGTCTTGTTAGAGATTGCAGATTGTGACTTCTCTACTCCCATCGAGTACAAGAGGTGGGTCACTAATCTTATGGTTAATAATAGATTATATTGGTTGAGGCTCAGTGACATCAGCTGAGGATAGATAGAGAGTTAGATGCAATAGAAACATTGTATCTTTGTTTTCATTAAAATGTTTCACTTTAAACATGTTTGATAAATTTCTTTTGATCATATTAATAAAACATTGCATACAGATATGACATTTTTATCTAATTATAGTACACATTATCTTTATTTAACATTCAACTTAAAAATACAAGTTGTCTGATCTCAGAATGAAATCCTAAGAGCATCAAAACTCTTATCATCAATCATCCCACTCGAGTTTTCTTGGTTGATTATTTTCTTTTAGCCTTTAATTTTTCCATATGATGTTTTTTTTGGTTTTTACCTTAATAGGGAACCTAATTTTAGCAATGCCATAAT